>CM019044.1:32563753-33163753 GCA_009664405.1 Drosophila bifasciata
TTCAAACGATTGAAATTTCCAGTTCGCCTTGCGTTCGCAATGACAATTAACAAGTCGCAAGGCAAATCGCTTAGTGTTTGCGGGATAAATTTAGAAAATCATTGTTTTTCACATGGGCAGTTATACGTTGCGTGTTCACGAGTTGGGAAAACCATCCGATTTGTTTGTGTTAACGTCATACCAAAAACAAAAATGTGGTTTACCAAAGAGCACTTCACTGAAACGGATAATTTGCGAACACGCATAACGCTTCGATTCAGTATTTACTTTGATTCACTTTCATTTACTTACAGAAGTTCAACTAAATAACACTTCATTTTTGTAATCGAAATGAATTCATTACTGTTGTGAAATGAAATCAAAATTTTCCTTTTCCAATATAAAACAAAAAAAAATTGTTCTTCATCTTTTAATCACCAAACGAAATGTTACATAAAACGAATCAGAATCTGGTGGCGAAACGGAGCTCGCCGGGTTTGCTAGTTTTTCTTATATTTTTAATTACCGGGTATAAAAATAGTTCATTTTTAAAAGTGTTCACTTATGTCAAAATTTTACATTAAAAGGTCAGTGCATGCCGAGATATTTTGGTCACTGATTCTCCAATTATAGACCTATAAATATTAATATTAATATTATCAATGAGGATCCTCGCGGAGAACTACCATCTTGCCGCGATGAAATGGCTTAGTAAGCGTTAGGACCCCGAGAGCTATACCGGCGGCAGCGCATGCTGCCAGAAGGGCCACCCGCCTGGGCAGGTCAAAGCGAGCGCCGAAGCAAAATTAGTTCACCCTGGCGGTAGGTCATACGTTATAGGGTAATGTCCGTTAACGCCGAACGGTGCAGGGATTCGGAGACCCAGTACCGGCGGTGATTGGGGGTGCGGGTGCAAGCACCCCAGCGTCGATATCCTGTGACTGCAGGAAACCCGAAATGGCAGTGGAGTGCTTGGTTTGCCAAATCACGTAATGCCACAAGCGAATAGAGACAGACAGAAAGGACGATAGAGGAATCGGGAACCACGGACGGAAGCTTAGTCTTCACTAGACCTTCAGTGTCGGTGGCAGAGTTGAGTTGGCTAAGGCCTTCTCTCGCCTCGGACACAGCGAGGGGAGCTGCAGAAGGCGGATCCACAAGTCGCGGCCCCAACATCCAGGTCAAGTCGGGTCCACTACCTGGGACGGATGAGGAGGCTCAGACGCGACGCAAACGGCTTTCGGGATACAGGGCATCGGCAAAATACCTTCGTGGTATAAGCCAAAGGCCACCCGAATCGCTGACCGCGAGGGAAAGGAGCCTAAAAAAGAAGCACGAAAAAAACGTGCGGAGGTACGAGCGGCTGAACGAAGTCGCTCCTGCCAACGGAGACCAAGCCCCCCCAAGCCCACACCCGACGATGGCACCGTCAGCAGCAGCTGGCACGAAGTCGATGGTGAACCAACTTTCTACGTCATCGTCAGCAAACGCGCGAGGGAGAAAGGGGAAGAAGGTATCCGGGAAGCAGAAGGGGAAGACCACACCTCAATCGCAATCAAGCGGCAAGCGCCAAGGTACCTTCAACGCCCTCTGTACAGAAGGCAACAGTGGAACCGACTTGTCGAGAGCCAATTAAAGCGGCAGAAAACGGATGAATTCCAAACCGAAGAAGGCGAAAACAGAGGACATTCTGTCCAGCCTAGGATCGCCGCCTGATAGCTGCAGATAGCCATTATCGACCGAAGCCAACCGGAAGGGAAGATATCGGACTTCACTGGCTGAAGGCAAAATCAGAGATCCTGACCGCCATGAAGGATGCCATTGTCCGCGCAGAAAACCCGTTTGTCTGCGAGTTCAAGGGCATCAAGTGGTATAAGGGAGCCAAAGCAGTGGCCTGTGGTAACGCAGAAGCTCTTGAGTTTCTCAAAACCACGGTACAAGGCTTTGGTGAGCTTTGGCCAGAAGCGACATTCAGCGTCGTCCCCATTGATGAGATTCCCAGTAGGACGATCATGAAGGTGTGGAATCCTCCCCCGATCAAGGCAGATGAGGATTTAATTGTCTTGATCAAAGCACAGAACAGCGCAATAGCGTGAGACAAGAGGAACGGCAAGGAACTTGGTCAGCATTGGTCAAGAAAGCCTTGCCAAACGCCTTGAAAAGGACTGTCGTATATCTTTTAGTATGGGCACACTGGCGGTAGCAGTACCGCGATGGTTCGATGAACAGCAAAAGGTGGTGCAGATTAATCTGCATCACTTAAGTGTACCAAAGTGTAGCAAGCGGACCTGCTGCGGTTTAGGGACGAAAAGGTGGTAGACGTGGACCTCATCCAAGAGCCCTGGACCATAAAGCGCAGGGTTCGGGGACTGAAGGGTCGCAGATACCGCCTTCTCTTGGGTAAGCCAAGAACCTTTATCGTGGTGAGAAGCGAGCTTAATGTTCTGTTTTCTTGCAGGTACAGCCCTCCGGACCTAACGCTGGCACTATGTGAGAGGAAGGACGGGATAAACCTATACCTGGGCACGGCATACCTGCCGTATGAGGAAGAAGACCCACCCTCGGGGGATGTCAGGGCCCTAATCAACCAAGCACGGAAAGAGGGTCTCGACATTGTCCTAGACTGCGACGCAAATGCCCATCACTCCCTCTGGGGAAGCACGGGCACAAATTCTAGAGGAGAGTCGCTGTTGTGTGCAGCCGGGAAGACCACCCCACCTTCTGCAACAGGAACCGTGCAGAAGTTATTGATATATCACTTTCCTCGGACATTGACTCCCTCACCATTGATGACTGGCATGTGTCCAGTGAGTGTTCCTTCTCGGATCACTACAGGATAATGTTTAGCATCAAATGGAGCAGAGAGAGGCCCAAGGCCTACGGCAATCCCAAGCGGACAGACGGGAACCATCAAAGCCCTAGTATCCTGCAAGACCAGCAGACTCGTACGTGATACGGTGGACGCACTAAACCAGATCAGGGCGCACTCAATCACACTCATGTGGGTCCCCGGTCACACTGACATCGCAGGCAACGAGAGGGCGGACGAGTGCGCTAGTAAAGGATCGGCTAAGCCCATGGAGGACGCAGTCAGCGACATACGGCGACCACTACTGTGAGATCTCTCGCTCGCTCTGGCCCCACTATGACTCTAAACGCACTAAGACTCTCCTAAGCTTCAGGAAGAGTCAGGTGCGAATCGCACCTGGGAGGGAGTTATAACGCGGCACTGTGTCATTGGCCACATGGCCACCTAATACAGAACCCACCATGACTATTGCCGCAGCTGCAGGGACGAGGAGGAAATAGAGAGCATCCAGCACCTTCTCTGTGGCTGTCCTGCACTCATGGAAAGGCGTCACCGAATACTCGGCAGCGCCTTTCACGACGACCTGGACAGCCTGGCAAACATGGCCAGTTTTTGCCTCCGAGTGACCTCGACTTCGGTGGAGCAGCCCTATAAGCTGACCCTAACCTATATCTAAGCATGACGATCTCGGAATTATTAATAGAGGGGTAGTGCAAGCTTTCAGAGAAAGCGATTATATCAGTCTCTAAAGATACACTGTCAGTTTATAACTGGTTAAGCTTTCTGCACAATCCGCGAACACTCTGATAGGATATCTTTAGAGACATCCGATTTTGAGGTCCGAATGTAAGGCTGCCGGAGATGTGTAGGACGGACAGAAGTTCCAGCAGACGAAGATGGAAGGACACTCACACAAAGTTCAGGACTAGGAGGACGAATGGTAAACATATGACAAATATTTCAGAAAGAGGGTCGTGCACACTATTGACATGTACATATTTCAGGGACAAGTATTTTGAAAGAAGAAATACGGCGTTAAACTTTAAAGTAAAATTTAATAACTACAAGATTCATGAATGTTAAGTTTAGAGCAGATAAAGTTCATTCGTTCGTTCTCTTTGTAGTGACCAGACGTGTTTTTTTCTTGCGCTCCGCTTCTTTCTTTTATATATTACAAACAACCGGTGTTTGGCCTAATAAATTTACTAAATATATTCTTAATCTGATTTGCTATCCAAATCCGCGGGCGTATGCCTAATTATACCCGTACTCGAAGAGTAAAAGGGTATATTGTATTTGTGGTATAAGTGGAAGTGTGTAACATAGAGAAGGAATAATTTCCGACCCTATAAAGTATATATATTCTTAATCAGCATCAATAGCCGAGTCAATATAGCCCTGTATGTCCGTCCGTCTGTCTGTCCGTCTTGTTTGTCGCCCATTGCTCGGAGGCTATAAGAGATAGAGCATCAAATTTTTGTTCAGACTGATGTGTTCTCTCACTCCTAGAAAAAAGTTTCAAAAATTCGCCCCGCCCACTTCCGCACATCTGTGGCGCCACATCTGTGGCGTCCATCATTTTGAATATAACAAAAAACGAAAAATGCAGAATCATAGAGAAAGACCATATCTATCAGGGGCCCAAATCTGAATCGGATCAGATCAATAATATAGCCACAATAGAGAAAAACATACGAAAAAACTTCGCTCCCTCTCTTTCGCACTCACACAAAAATCGAGTCGTTTTGGTTTTCGTACAAATGAGAGCCTCGATCTCAGAGACTATAAGAGCTAGAACAACCAAATTTTCTGCCTAGACTCCTGTGATATCGCTTCAGTGCAAGATTATTTCAAAATTTTGCCACGCCCACTCCCGCCCCACCAAAAGACGAAAATCCACAATTTTGAAGATGGAAAAAAACCAAAAAATGACCATATCTACCAGATTGGTTCAAATCGGATCAATATTGTAGCCACAATGACCAAATGAATTTTCAGTTGCGAGTCTCCTTGCGGGGTTGCCCCCCGCAACAAAATATACATTTTTATTAGGGTTGATGGCAGCGCTGCAGCGGCTGCTACTGATTCTCTCACAGTCACGCTCACAGACACTGCCTCGTGCAGTGTACGTGTGTTGTTGTGAGAACTGATTTAGGTGCAGATGACAGATGCAGCAAACAAATGTAAGATGTAAAATGTAAAAACTGATACAACATTTGAAGATTCCACATAAATCACATGTGTACAGACTGAGTACGGGTATAAAAGTAGAGTCGCGTTCACAGCGACTCCGTACGTTCTTTCTCTGTGTATAAACACAACGTTTTTAATCAATTTTGTGCGTCGGTTAATTGTGTTTTTGATGTTGCTTCCAGTAAGAAAATACATTTGGCCGCTCTCTTGTTTTAGCTTTTGTCTAGCAACTATCTCTCTCTCTATCACCCAAACTCACCTAACTGTTCTTTCTCTCTCGCTTATAAACCTTTTGTGCAGTAGCTCTTTCACTTACAAGCTGTTGCAGTATTTCTCTCTCTTTTTTTTCGATTTCTTCTTTAAGCATAGCTTTTAGAAACTTTTGCACTGTGGTCTGATTGCTATTTGTTTTGAACTTTCTTTTTGTTATTGAAAAAAAAAATTAAAAACTAAATTATGGAATTTTCTGTGGTCTGCGCAAAAAAAACCTGCAAGAAGCAGATCACTCACGATCAGCCGAACATACCTTGCTGGTTTTGCGACAGCGTAGTGCACGCCAAGTCTGCGGGTATTTCTGGCCGTGTGGGTGATGCCATCTCACAACGCAACGGTATGCATTATAGTTGTGAGGAATGCCCGGCGGTCAAAAACGAAATGCGCTCGTTTATGAGGAAGATGAGGAGTGTCTTTAAGGAGCTGATCGTGGGCTTTAAGAAGCAATACGATCGGCTCTTAGCCATGGACACTCAGTTCAGCAGTTTACAGCTGCTGGCTTAGTCTCCGCGGCGCAAGAAGTCCACTCCGCGGGACTTACAAGTGCCAACTGCCTCACGCCCGCCGGCATCTGAAAAACTAACTCCGACCACTACGCCAGTGCAGTAGTTGATTTCGTTTGCCACTCCAAGGGCAACGATCGCTGCTGGTGATGCAGATTCGGTAGCCGAATGCATCGTCTCGGAGAACATGCAGCCGACTGTAGCGTCCGTGTCCGTATAGTCCGTACCAAACTCCATAGCTATCCCATCCATTACGAACCCGCCAGTTGTTGTACGTCCGGGACCACCGGTTATTGCCATTACAGGTACCGCACCTGTGGTGCTAAAACCACTGGTGGGTGTCCCACCAAAGCGGCAAGTTTTTGTCTCTCGGCTTGCCCCTGATCTTACATTTAATGATGTAACTGCTTTTATACAAAGCAAAATAAAAGCCGAAGGCCTAAAGGTGGAGAAGTTTAATTTTGCTTTTGCCAGGGAGATAGCTTATTTTAAGATAAGCGTCTCCCCATCTCATTTCGACACCATTTGCTCTGCCAATTTTTGTCCGGAGCACTTGGTTGTGTATAAGGCTAAGAAGAAGAATAGGCCCCCCAAAACTCTGCCCAGCAGTCAGACCAGTGCTCCTCATCTGCCAGCTCTACTTCCACCCATCCAAAAAACTAGTTTCCTCTCTTTTAGTTACTTACCAGAATGCTAGAGGCTTCCGTAGTAAGCTCAGCAGTCTCTATTTTGAAAGTTTCACATTTTTTTCCCATATTATTGTGTTAACTGAAACCTGGTTAAAGCCGGGCATCCTTAGTTCCGAAGTTTTGGCAGATCGGTACACAATATTTAGAAATTACAATTTGTCTTGACGTGGAGGAGGGGTCATCATCGCAGTGGACTCTAACTTCACGTCGGAACATTTCATATTTCAGGTTCAACAAGACCTGGAATTCCTGTGCATAAAACTGATTCTTCCAGCCTTTTCTATTTTCATTACCTGCTCGTACATTCCACCGTCTTCTGATATCTCTATATACGAGCAGCACCTGTCCGCTTTAAAAACTGTTTATTCCTCGCTATCAGATAAAAGACCACATGATAGTTCTGGGGGATTTCAATTTGTCAGGCACTGTTTGGTCTTTTGGTAGACGAGTCGAATAACCTTGTGGCCATATCACGACATGACTTTATTGACGGTTTGCTAAACCTGTCCCCGTCTCAAGTCAACCATGTGAAAAATTCCTTGGGTCGATTGCTCGACATTTTCTATAATGTATTTGACACACTCTTTGAATCTTGTGTCCCATATTTTTGTCCGATAAGATCTGGGAAGCCCCCTTGGTTTACCAAAGAGCTATCCAGTCTAAAAAACATAAAATCAAGACTTTATAAAAAATTTCAAGTTGGCTCTTCTTCTTCTCTCTCTCGCTATGTAATAGCTCGGTCAAATTTCACCATTGTAAACGCTCAATGCTACAAAAATTACCTAGCTCGATGCAGGATGCGCTTTTCTCAGGACCCTAAACAGTTTTACAGCTTTGGAGCGACAGCAATTAGAGTATATGAAGGGATGATAGAACTATTAGGTAGCAGATTCAACCCGAGGGGCAGAAACAGCAGAAGATAAGCCATTAAAAAAAAATGAATATGGCAGCAGAGGTGGACGGAGGTATTGACGTCACGACTGACATCGTCAGGCACGGTCGCAGGAGAGGTGGCTAGTGGGGGAGGTAGTGGAGCCCTGTTACATACTAGCTCCACAGCATCAAAATCTGAAGACGGTGAACTAATTGGGGGTGACGGCGATCCAGGAACTGCAAGAAATCCGTCACTATTCTAAGTGGGCAGACTTTTGTTACCCTTCTTTCTCTTTTCACTTTTGAAACCCCACAGGGGTGAGGGATATCTGCTGAAAATTCCTTTCATCATTGTGGCTAAATAATAATCCAATCTGAACCAGGTTCGGCTATCTAGTAGATATGGTCATTCTCTACGATACTGCATTTTTCGTTTTTTCTTATCTTCAAAATTGTGGACTTTCGTCTGTTGTGGGGTCGGAAGGGAGCGTGGCGAAATTTTAAAATACACTTGTACTGAAGTGGTATCACAGAAGTTTGGACAGAAAGTTTGATTGAGATCTGAGATCCAGTCGAATACAAACAACCAAAGCGACTCGTTTTTGCAAGAGAGGGAAAAATGCCTTTCCAAATATTTTCTCCCTTGCGACTAATGATCCGATCCGGTTCAGATTCGGGCCTCTGATAGATACAGGCTTTCTCTATGATTCTGCATTTTTATTTTTCTGATATCTTCAAAATTCTGCGCCCTTTGTGTGGCCGGAAGTTGGGGGGGGGTGAAATTTTGAAACTTTTTCTAGGAGTGAGATATAACATCAGTCTGGAAATAAAATTTGGTTGCTCTAGCTCTTATAGCTTCCGAGCAATGAGCGACAAGCAAGACGGACAGACAGACGGACGGACAGACATGGCTATATCGACTCCGCTATTGATGCTGATCAAGAATATATATAGCTTATGGGGTCGGAAATGATGTTACACACATCCACTTTTACCAGAAATACAATATACCCTTTTACGGGTTTATAAAAATACGGCTATAAAAATATTTATTACGTTCCGATGTGCATGAGCACTGCGAGTTTAGGAAAAATGTCATTCCAGTAATTATGTCTTAATTCAAATTCAAACATGCAGTATTTTACGACGGTAACAACTAGCAAGAGTTTGACCGAACAGTAGCAATATTTTTAATTTGCATGATTAGTTTCGTTATAACATGCACTCTGTTGGCTGAGTTAAAGATTAAGTGCACTTTGACCTTGGATCTACGGTGTAAGGACCCATTTCAGGCTGAGGTAGGCTCAGTCTGTCCAGGATTCTTCTTCAAGAAATTTGTAGATCGCTGGGAACTTTTAGCGTTGGGTTACCGTGTTCGCCGGAGTGTAAATATTTCCGGTGGCGAAGAAATGCTGATACTTGAGTTTTGTGAGTTTCAACGGTTTATTTGTCTATAAGTCTTAGGTGACGGGGTGGGTGTTGGCTAATGGACTGCACCGATTGACCGGGCTTTTGCACGTTTGCTGAGTTCACAAACGGGAAATCGTGTGTGGGTTGGGGTTTTGTTTCTCTTGTCGGTTTCGCAATCGAGAAGCCGAGGAATGTGTGTGGATTGGGAAATCGGTACTCTTGCCGATATCGTAATCGAGCTTTTGAGTAGGGTGTGTGTATTAGGATTTTTTCACATTAGCTTAGTGTGTTAGTGTTTTTACATTAGTGTCTTAGGGTGTTGGTGTCCGTTGGTGGCGCTGGAGTAGTGTGTCTCATGCAATAAGAATGTGGCGGGCCATGGTTCCCATGGTTCGTTACAACGGGAAAAAAAACTTTCTTTCTGGCATGCGGTTAAAGTTGGTTGCGAAGCTAATAAAGCATGTGGCTTTCAAGGACATCAATTTGGCAACTCAGCACAGGAATCATCCACATTTTTTTTTCAATTGTAAAAAAGTTTTTCCAAACACCAAGTCAGTAGCTGACAATACATATCTATACATCCATATATGTATGCGTCAAGCACACAACATGTAGTCAGCAGGTTAACCTGCAAAACAAAGTTCACAAATTAAAAGTTTGAGCTGTAAAAAAATACATATTGCCAAAACACAAAGCGCTGAGGGACACTACTTCTTGATGTGGTAATTTCAGCGTTGCACCTTAACAAGTCGGACTTCAGAATACCCACTCACAAAAGTGGATGTATAACGAAATATATACCCGCAGAAATATATAACAATATGTATATTATAATATAGGACATTATTTTATTTAAAGAGATTTTTATAACATATTTTCACATCTTAATACATATACTTAAATTCCATACGAAACAAGTACTGGACATTCACCTGGGCAATATCGTATACTATATACTCATTGTATAATAATGAAGATTTCAAATTCTCATCAGTGACTGCTTTTCCAAATGGTATTTCGACACCATCACTTCGCATATAGGTATCTTTAGGATCTGGCATGGTGCGACCATGGCCATAACAGCTATGCTTATCTTTTGGCAGTTTCGTAACATATTTTGCTGCGGTACATTCCATCATATCTCCTAGGGCTACTTCGGAAAGAAGCATTAGCCCGGTTGAATTTTGTTGGCTAGTGCAACAATAATTAGCTGATTTTGAAACCATGTCAGCAAAATAAATGCCTTTGCCGAACATGTAACCAGTTGGTGGCGCTTCGGGGGGAGCAATTTTCAAACCATGAGATAATATACCAGCGAAATTCGTTAGGCGGGAACCATGCCATAATAATTTTCGATTATGTAGCTTCTTAAAAGGTTTAAAACGTCTAGCTTCCCCTTGACGAACTACTTTAAAAACATCCACCACCTCAAGTTCATATGCACCGTGGGTAGCAGCATGAGTATTCTTTACATACTTATTTAAAATCGAAAATTCATCACTATTTTTATCCAGCGGTACCAATTGAGTCTTCAATTGCTCGTAATGTCTGTCTAATGGGTTAATGTTATCAATAGTATCTTCGTTCTTTATTAAGCTATAGGCGACTTCAATTTCAGCAAGAGAATCGAGCATTTGTCGCAAATCTTCGACTTGCTTAGAAGTTTCAATCAATGGTGGAGATTGAACACCAAAGCTGTGGGGAATTAGAGTGTAAAATCTATTAGAAGCATCAATAAGCCTAGCATTTGTAGATCCGGACTCGATCAATTCATAAATTTCTTTCACTACATTGTACGCGTACTGAATTTGCTTTAAACTTAGTTTGCCTAAAGGCATTTTCTCCATGTCAATATGAAATTCCATCATTGTTTTTTTCATAAAATCCACATCAAAAATAAGCTTGATTAAATTTTGTACGGAAGGCTCAAGCTTTGAAATAGTTGTATGGTTGTTATCTGTTAGAACTTTTGAATCATCTTCGTACTGAATATCGATTGGATACATACGATCTGGAATTTTGACAAAATGTTCTCGATCTTTAAATGCATTTCCGGATTTATCAGCATATACTTTTTGAAAAATTTCTTTCGCTTCCAAAATGGTTCCACACTCTTCAACCTTAAAATTTCCAATGGTTGTGCCAATCCTACCCCATGAACGAAAAATCCAATACCTGAAAAATTAAATGAGGAAATAAAAAGAAAAATATTTTAAAACATGAATCCGTAAGGAAAAGAAAAACGATGGTAGTGAAATCCAAATCTAAATCCAAATCCGAAATGAAATACGTGATACGAGGGAACTGTAAACACAAATCTTATCTATAAGGCTCTCGAAAATAAAGGATTAAAGGTTAGGGATGGCGCATCAACTCTCTCTCTCTCTCTCTCTGTCTACACCAATAGTAGTCTTCAAGTTAAAACGAGAAAAAACGTGTGGTGTCGCCATTAACACGACACTACTTTTATACCCGTACTCAGTCTATACACTTGTGATTTATGAGGAATTTTCAAATTTGTTATTGGATTTTACATTTTACATTTTTTTGCTGCATTTGTCATCTAGTACATCTACATCAGTTCTCACAACACACACGTACCCTGCACGAGGCGAGCGTGTGAACAGTTTGTGAGCGAGAGAGAGAATCAGTAGCGTCTGTCATCCATAAATGACTTTCGTTACGAAGGGTGGGGGGGATCGCTGCTCAAAATTAAGTTTATCATTGTAGCTATAATAATGATCCGATCTGAACCGACCTGAACTGGTAGATATGGTCATTCTATACTATACTGAATTTTCCGTTTCTTTCTGTCTTCAAAATTGTCGACTTTCGTGACGTGACTTTTGGTATCACAGGAGTTTGGACAAAAAGTTTAGTTGATCTAGCTCTTATAGTCTCTGAGATCCAGGTGCTCATCTAGACGAATGGGCAAATCTGACGCGTTGGTGTGTGAAAGCGAGCGAGAGGGAACGATGCTTTTTCAAATGGTTTTCTCTGTTGTGGCTATATAATGATCTGATCGGATTCAGGTTTGGGTATCTGATAGAAATGGACCTTCTCGATGTTTCTGCATTCTTTGTTATCTTAAACATTTTGGGCGCCACAGATGACCGCCCACTGTTTGTCTGATCAAGAATATATTACTTTATGGGGTCGAAAATGATTCCATCTCTATGTCACACACATCCACTTTTATCACAAATACAATATACCCTTTTACTCTTCGAGTACGGATATAAATAGCATTCGATATGCTAGGCTGAGCTCTATGGGGCCGAACTCATATGAAGTGGTACCGTCGGTGTATATGTAGGCATACTTTACAACAGATCGATTCCGATCAGATCATTATTGTAGCCACAATATGAAATAAATAATTTTCTTAAGTCATGTAAAACAGGAAGATGGAATCCAAATGTAATACGATTTGTTCAGGGCTCTAATGCTTACATTTGAGGCTTTTCAAAAAAGTATCACTTGTTCAATTTGAAAGACTGAAAGTGTCTCAAAAATAGTTTTGAAAGTGGTGAGGTGCGGCCTCACAGTAGGTTCTACTGTCTCTACAATACTTATAAATCCCTTAACTCTTCGAGTATCATGAATTAAAAATGACAATTTTTAGTTTTAATGTAGCCCAACGTCTTCTCAATTGATACTGATGCAGTTCTGTTTAGTCTTATCTTAATTTCAAAGCCTAGTGCCTCAACAAGAACACGGTCGGAACAGCTTCACTTTGACTTTCTTTCCGTTATATACCGGCAAACTAAGAAACGGGTTTAATACAACAAATAATTATTTTTACCTTGAACTTTTATCAGCTTCCAAAAGCTGTAGCTTATAGAATGAATTTTTGTTGCGTTGAATGTCAGTCAAACCAAGCACTATATTGTATTTGTCTTTTCCCTGAACATACACATGGGCGATGTCTTCAAGTCCACTATCAGGATCAACAGCAAGACCATCCTTTACTTTTAGCGTCTTTGAAGTTGGCACAGATTTTGTATATATACTCTTCGACTTTGAACTCTTAGCTTCTTCTTGGGGAACACGCGCTGATGGGTCTGTTCCCCAATCGCATATGCTCATACTGGATATATAATTAATGGCGCCATCAGGATCAGATTCCACAACATCGATGTATTCAACAGGAACAATATGAATGCCAAATCTTTTCGCCGACTCCATTCTGCTGCTATTCTTTTTAGTTTCTTTTTCCGTAGATATAATTCCTAGAATCCTTTCCGATATTTTGGTATCGCATTTTCCGCCCAATTTCTCAATTCTTTTTTTCAACTCTTTCTCTTTTTCTTTAATTCCAATAATGGAAAAGCTCAAATTATAGAGTGGGGGCCTTTTACGAATCACCTTCGGTCTAAAATAAACATAAAAAAATTTTTTTTTTATAGATAGTGATTAAGAATATACTTGTATAGTATTCGTAGATAGAGTGTTTACTCAATATATGTATGTGTAAACACATTTTATAATAAACAGAAATAGTGGATGGAACCATGTTTACTCCGGAAACAACCAACCCCTGTACAAAAAATACGTGCTATAAAAATGTGTGTTTACTAACCCATTCAGCTCCTCAAGATTATTTTTCAGTAATAGATTTTTAGAGATTGTGCAGGCACTTGGAGGTATATATTGGATAATTCGATTTATTGGTTTTTTTTTAACCGCATCTAAAAAGTGATAGGCTGATTTAATATCCTTAGGTACTTTACAAGCTGAGCGTTTGGGTTCAGTGTACAGCTTATCGCATTTGGTCCACTCTGAAATATTTCCATTGCATTTGTATCCAGATTTATTGAAAATAAACTGAGAACTTTTGCATTCTGAGCAGGGCGCAAGAGGACCAAATGTTAACATATCTGCAGCTTGATCAAAAAACTTTTCAGTGTCGCCCGTAACCGGCTGCTGTCCATTCGATATCAAGAGATCCTCAATGTCTTGCTTTTTCATTTGACTTTTTAGTTCATCTCGAAATTTAAAAAACGTGTCGTTCTGATTTTTTATTTGTTTCATTTTCTCATTTTGTTCCTTTTCGTCAGTTTTCTCTATTTTTGGTTTTTTGGCATCCGGAGTGTCTTCAGATTTGATTGTTCTGTTTTATGATTTAAATATACAAAAAAAAATACAGAGACTTGCATTAGATAGATTGAATAAAGGAATAATTAGAAAGGTATAACTCGTTGTAACGCTAGAATAAAATAAAAGAGTAAGGAATCACACTCCGGCTCACCGATGTTTATTTTACTTTGAAGTGGTACGACCAGTAATTACGTGCTTTACAAGGATTTAGCTAACAGTGCCTAGAGAGAAATAGATAGGTAGTGCAATTTCTTTAAGTACATGCCATCAAAGCTTAATTTTAACTGCTAAAGGCCTGCGTTCAGCACACCGCAAAATTCCTGGCAGGAATTTGCCAGTTATTTCGTGTGTGTGTGGCACTAACTAAAATAAAAAAAGGAAGCTAATGCGCTGCGAAAGCAAAATAATGGCGATTGGTTGCTCTATCTCTTATAGCCTCCGAGCAATCGCGACAAACAAGACGGACAGACGGAAGGACAGACATTGCTATATCAACTCGGCTATTGATGCTGATCAGGAATAGGTATACTTTATAGGGTCGGAAATGATTCCTTCTCTATGTTACACATATCCACTTTTACCACAAATACAATATACATTTTTACTCATCGAGTGCACGTATAAAAACAACTAGCAGACCCGCGCGCTTTGCTGCTTACTTATTTAATGTTTAGGAATTCATCAAAATTACCACTCGCACAGCACAGTCCATCTGCTTCACCTTTAAACTAATATGCCTGACAATGGCGACACAACGGTCGTTCACTACGTGGCACTATTGTACGCGAACGCAACCCCTTGTAGATTTTTTTTATCACGACGTTTATTTGCAGTTGTAGTTACA
Source organism: Drosophila bifasciata (assembly GCA_009664405.1). Classification (NCBI taxonomy): domain Eukaryota; kingdom Metazoa; phylum Arthropoda; class Insecta; order Diptera; family Drosophilidae; genus Drosophila; species Drosophila bifasciata. The sequence continues at coordinate 32,578,427 of CM019044.1, forward strand.
TCATTGTTTCGTTGATTTGAACGGGACCTTGTTGTGCATAGACGATTATTTTCATTGCGATTTGTAATGTCTTGGCTACTTTCACGACTCCTTGAAGCCACAGCTCGTGACGTAATTCGCGTTCGCCGACCCAAATTTATTCGTCTCGACATTTAACTTTAAAAACCATCATGGTTGGTTTAAACATACATTTTCAAAAGCAACAAGTATACATACATACGTACACAAATTAAAATTTTTTCAGAAAACAATTTTTTGCACAAAGAGTTGTAAAAAACAAAATGTATCATAAAATGTTCCGTTAGAGAATGACACAAAATGAAACAAAACGAGGAAGAACGTACGGAGTCGCTGTTGCCGCGACTCTACTTTTTATACCCGTACTCAGTCAGCACACATGTGATTTATGTGGAATTTTAAATCATTTTATCAGTTTTTGACATTTTACATTTGTTTGATGCATCTGTCATCTATAGTACATCTACATCAGTTCTCACAACAACACACGTACACTGCACGAGACAGAGCGTGCGAGTGTGAGTGTGAAGAATCAGCAGCAGATATCATCCCTCAAAATAAATGTATATTTTGTTATGGTTGTAGCGGGAGGTGGGGCAGCTCGCTGCTGAAAATTCATTTCATCATTGTGGCTATAATAATGATCCGATCTGGACCATCTGATCGGGAATCTGGTAGATATGATCATTCCCTACCATACTGCATTTTTCGTTTTCTCTATCTTCAAAATTGTGGATTTTCGTCTTTTGTGGGGTCGGAAGGGGGCGGGGCGAAATTTTGAAATACACTTGTTCAGGTTCGGTATCACAGGAGTCTGGGCAAAAAATTTGGTTGCTCTAGCTCTTATAGTCTCTGAGATCCAGGCGTTCATTTTTACGAAAAACAAAATCGACTCGATTTTTGTGTAAGTGCGAAAGAGAGGGAGCGAAGTTTTTTCGTATATTTGCCTATATTGTGGCTATATTAATGATCCGATCCGATTCAGATTTGGGCCCCTGATAGATATGGGCTGTCTCTATGATTCTGCATTTTTAGTTTTTTGTTATTTTCAAAATTGTGGGCGCCACAGATGTGCGACCTTTGTGGGGGCGGAAGTGGGCGGGGCGAAATTTTGAAACACTTTTCTAGGAGTGAGATACCCCATCAGACTGGATAAAAGTTTGGTTGCTCAAGCTCTTATAGCCTTCGAGCAATGGGCGACAAACAAGACGGACGGACGGACAGACGGACGGACAGACAGGGCTATACCGACTCGGCTATTGATGCTGATCAAGAATATATATATACTTTATAGGGTCGGAAATTATTCCTTCTCTATGTTACACACATCCACTTTTACCACAAATACAATATACCCTTTTACTCTTCGAGTACGGGCATAAAAAGAAAACGTCCGAGAGAATATAAAAAGAGACCAATCTTTTCAGAAAAATTGGGTCGTACAGTAACAGCTCTTGGGCTATTTTCTATGTAAATAAGCAGCTTTTAAGGGAGTACTATATAATTTTTAATGAGGCCATGCGAATGAAGAAGCATAGAATTCTGTCAGCAGTGTACTCGGGTTTACTGCCATCCCGCAAAACGCTCTCTTTTCAGGGGTTTTTATGCCCGTACTCGAAGAAAAAAGGGTGTATTGTATTTTCGGTAAAAGTGGATGTGTGAAACACGCAGAAGAAGCTTTTTCGACCCCATAAAGTATATATATTCTTGATCAGCATCAATAGCCTTGTCAACATACCCAAGTCTTTCCGTCCATCTTGTTTTCGCCCAGTGCTCGGAGACTATAACGGCTAAATCAACCAAATTTTGAGTGCAAACTAATGGTGATATCACACTTTTAAAAGTGTATTTCAAAATTTCGACCCGTCCTTACAAAAGGACGACAGTCTGTGGCGTTCACAATTTAAACGAGAAAGAACGTACGGAGTCGCTTCGAACGCGACTCTACTTTTATACCCGTACTCAGTCAGTACACATCTGATTTACACCCAGCGACAAAAAAAGCCGCACTCTGTCATTTCATGCATTTCTGACTTTGGAAGACTGGTGTTTCCCCAAATTTTATTCGATTTGACTAATTTTTTTTTTTTTGAGAGTCCCCGTGAATGTTTCCTTCTGGTTTTGTGTGGTTTTTGACGTCTTAGTTGCTGGAAACACTTCCTAAAGAATTTTTAATCGGATCGGGATCGGGAAGAAAAAAAAATCAACAAATATAAGGAAAGATCGTATTATTATGAGAATGACCCTACATAATAGATTTTTTAAATGCTGTTAAGATAGCTTCCGAAGTGCAGCAACGATTTTTAAAAGATATTTCGGCTCGAACTATACAGCTTTTCGCCTAAAGGAGATGGGCCTAATGGCAAGGACACCTGCCAAAAAGCCACTTCTGTACAGTAGAATTAAGAAAGCTCGCTTAAATTGGTCTACAGAAAAATCTAATTGGGGTGAATCCGAATGGTCACGTGTCATATTGTCGAATGAGTCCAAATTCAACCTCATTGGACCCGATGGTTCGCGCACAGATCGCCGGAGAACAGGGGAACGATATTCCAAAAGATTGCTGCATTAGCACCGTAAAGCATTTGCCTTATATTATGGTATGGGTTTGAATATCTAAAAATAAAACTGAATCGATAATAATGGTAAAAGGTATGGTCAATGCAAAAGTGTATAAATAAATTATTCTCAGTGGCGTTGTGCCTAGTATGGAATCAGTTACTGAGAAAGAAGAGGATCCCATCTTTCAGTACGATTCTGCACCTTGTCATCGAGCGCGCTCTCTAAGTTATTTTTCGTCGTTTGCTATTTTCAAAAATGCATTATACTAATTTTGACTATTCTTTAACGATAGGTTAACATTTATAAGATGGAATTGGGTATTAAGTCCTTAGATTGGCCAGGTAACAGTCCCGACCTCAATCCGATAGAGAATGTCTAGGCCCTTATGAGTTCAAAAATAGGAAAAAGGATGCAGAAAACTATGGTTGAGTTACGCCAAACTATAGAAAAAGTATGGTTTGATGATACAACGGACGAATATCTGAAGGTTTTATACGATTCGATGCCCAATAGGACCAAATGTCTTTTTTAAACGCCAAGGGTGGTCCTACCAAATATTAATTAGTTCTTAATTTGAAAAATAAATTTTTTAAATATTAGTTTTGTCATTACTTTTTATATAAAACAAAATAACTCATTGGAAAAATTTAGTTTTTGTTGGAAAAACACGTTTATATATTTTAATTTAATTGTTACTTTTGTTATGGTGAAATTACTTAATAGCCGTTGAAAACGGTGTGATTGGCAAAAATATTTTTTCTTTCACTATATAATTATGATACAAAAACAAATTTAGTAACTTCTTTTGAATAAAAATGATTAAGTGACACAAAAAAAAATAAATAGTCGAATCGCATAAAATTTGGGGAAACACCAGGCTTCCAAAGTCAGAAATGCATGAAAAGTCAGAGTGCGGCTTTTTTTTTTGTCGCTGGGTGTATGTGGAATTTTAAAATGTTTTATCAGTTTTTAAATTTTACATTTTTTGCTACATCAGTCATCAACACACGTACACTGCACGCGGTAGCTTGTGCGAGCGTGAGTGTGCGTGTGAGAGAATCTGTGCGACAATCATCCCCATAAACGACGACTGCTGCAAGCGGGGGTGGGGAAGCTGGCAGCTGAAAATTCATTTTGATCATTGTGGCTACAATAATGATCCGATCTGAATCAAATTCGGGAATCTGGTAGATATGGCCATTTTCTACCATACTGCATTTTTGGTTTTTTCTATCTTCAAAATTGTGGATTTTCGTCTTTTGGGGGGCGGGGTGGGCGTGGCAAAATGTTGAAATAAACTTGCACTGAAGCGATATCACAGGAGTCTAGGCAGAAAATTTGGTTGTTCTAGCTCTTATAGTCTCTGAGATCGAGGCGCTCATTTGTACGAAAAAAAATCAAATCGACTCGATTTTTGTGAGTGCGAAAGGGAGGGAGCGAAGTTTTTTCGTATGGTTTTCTCTATTGTGGCTATATTATTGATCCGATCTGATTCAGGGCCCCTGATAGATATAGCGTTTCTCTATGATTCTGCATTTTTAGTTTTCTGCTATCTTCAAAATTGTGGACGCCACAGATGTGCGCCCTTTGTGGGGCGGACGTGGGCGGGGAGGAATTTTGAAACATTTTTCTAGGAGTGAGAGAACACATCAGTTTGGAAATTAAATTTGGATGCTCTACCTCTTTTAGCCTTCGAGCAATGGGCGACGAACAAGACGGACAGACGGACGGACAGACAGGGCTATATCGACTCGGCTATTGATGCTGATCAAGAATATATATACTTTATACTATATGGTCGGAAATTACTCCTTCTCTATGTTACACACATCCACTTTTACCACAAATACAATATACCCTTTTACTCTTCGAGTACGGGTATAAAAAAGGCGTTCAAACACAAATTTTTAGACCAAATTTGAGATTTTTTTGATTAATTTTTAATTCAAACAAACACTTTTAGACCAAATTTAGGGTTTTTTTGATTAATTTTTAATTCTTGAGGAATCTATTTATAGAAAAGCACAAAGTACATGGTTTGTGCAAACCAGGCCACATTCTCTGGCTATCATTAAAAAAAAATTCGCATGCAACATGGTGCACGCGTTGCGGAGGTAGATGCATACACATATTTTTTTTTTTCAAATTTATAGTATAGTTCTTTATATTTCAAGGCGCTCTGACATTCGCAAAAGTGTGGGTTCCTTATTTACTGTTAAGCGCAAAATTTACTTCTGTTACACCCACGCGTTAATGCCAACTCATACAAAATAGCCTGTTATATTTAACAGATAAAAAATAAAAAAATTCAGCTACCGCGAGGAGATCATCGATGCCGTGCAGGAGTATTTTGAAGACCTTTCGAAAAATTATTATTTGGTAGGGAGAAAAAAATTGGAAGATCACTGAAATATGTGTATCGTCCTTAAAAAAAAGGGGACTATATTAAATAAAATAAGATACAAATTTTTAAAAATGTTTTTCCAATGAGGTTACTTTTCACCCCACCTAGTAACTATATATTTATTAAATGTGTTAATAGATATTTAAATTGCAGGTAATAAAACCATATTTCTAAAATGACATGGGTTTCAATCGAACGTTTCAATAGCATTAAAATGTGAATGGGGAGATATTAAACAGGTCGATTCAATTGATTATACATATTGTCTTCATAATCTTCGTTTTAAGGGTGAAAAATACTCACGGAAGCACTCTTTTTATTTCAGTTCTGTCCTCTGTTTTTAAGCTTTTGTAGCCTGGAAGACTTTCGCCAGTATCAAACCAACCAAGTTCGGATCTCAATTGTGCAAAGCATTCTACATGATGCCATAATGGTTGACCACCATACTTCATACCAACTTCAGTATCATATACGGTTTTTCTTATACGAATTTGATCTTTGCTTATTTTTTGATCGCAACCTCGACAGGATGATCGGCTGGATTTTGCATATTCGATACCAAAGTCCTTCAGCGCCGTGTTTTCAGCTTTAGACCGTTTTTTTCCGGTGTTAGCCATTACGTTTCCTGCTACCGTTCCTTAAAAAAATGGGTATTAAATGTATAACAGTTAGAGCGTGCTAGTCAATATTGTATCTACTGATTATGTAAGACAAGTGTGCCAGTGTTTTTTTGTGTACGAGTTAAAAACTAGAGGTCTTAGGTAACTTTCAATGAAGTTACTAAACTGATTCCTTCAGTTACAAAAAAGGTATGAAGAAATTAAAATTATTCGTAACCGGTTGATAGAACCCTTAAAAAATCCGTTAAGAATGATACTGAACGATGTATCTCGAAATGGTTTTTCCCATCATACTAATTATCCGAATCGATTCAGACTCGGGCTTGTAATATGTATAAATGGGCTTTGTTCGGAACAGCCGCTGGCAACAAGCTCATTGCGCTAGCTGTGCTCTTAATTAATCTTAAGTATAGTGCACGCTCGCTCACTAATCGCAGGTTATGTTTTGCGGTCCGAGCGAGGCCCGAGTGCATAGCGTCGAGCGGGCAGAGTTTCTCTTGAGAGCAGAGCGGAGTTTTATAGTCTAACGACCCTTGCCAAATATTTGCTATATATTCAATAACCCTTTGCCACGAACACAAGTCGAAAATTTGTCGCTTCATAATTTTGTCGTAGAATAAAATCAAGTTTAAGTTTAACGATTTCGTGTTTTGCTTTTTGTGGACTTTATTCAAAGCGGTCGGAAAAGCCCAGCAGCGCACAACATTTCGGAGGTTCTACCGAGATATCCGTGTGTATCGTGGTTTTCGTTGGAAAAATAAAAACATAATCAGGAAGTCAGCAGTGTGATATAGTGTACAAATTTATTGTGTGCTAACAGCAGCAATAACGGAATCGGAGCCGCACAATCGTATGTGCGCTGCTTGATTCCGCTGCATTTTCGGTCGTCGCTTTCGCCCTCGGTGCTGGTGCAGTGATACAAACGTACATACATATGTACGGACGTTCGTGCCCCGGAAGGGGGGGGAAAATTTTAAAATACACTTGTTCAGGTTTGGTGTCACAGGAGTCTTGACAGAAAGTTTGGTTGCTCTAGCTCTTAGTGAGATCCAGGCGTTCATTTGTACGAAAACCCAAATCGACTAGTTTTTGTGTGAGTGCGAGAGAGAGGGAATGATGTTTTCCGATATGGTTTTCTCTGTTGTGGCTATACTAAGGATCCTATCCGATTCAGATTCGGGCCCCTGATAGATATGGTCTTTCTCCATGATTCTGCATTTTTAGTTTTCTGTAATTTTCAAAATTATCGACGCTACAGTTTTGCGCCCTTTGTGGGGGCGGAAGTGGGCGGGGCGAAATTTTTAAACACTTTTTTAGGAGTGAGAGATCACATCAGTTTGGAAATTAAATTTGGATGCTCTATCTCTTATAGCCTCCGAGCAATGAGCGACAAACAAGACGGACAGACAGACAGACGGACAGACATGGCTATATCGACTCGGCTATTGATGCTGATCAAGAATATATGTGTATACTTTATGGAGTCGGAAATGATTACTTCTCTATGTTACACACATCCACTTTTACTACAAATACAATATACCCTTTTACTCTTCGAGTACGGGTATAATGAGTGGTGGCTAGTGCTGATCCAGCTACTAGCCGGATTGCATTCTTGAACCTCAAGACAAGGGCCATCTTCGACCGACTTCAGGCCCTGTGCTCCCAATTGGACGTTGAAAAGTTGCGCAGCTTGGACGAGTATGATCTGAAGGGCTTTCTAGATCTGTTGGACAAATTGCAGTCGAATTTTTATGTCGCTCATGACCGATTGGAGGAGCAGAATTTTCAAGCTATTGCTAGCGACTTGCCTGGGCAGTTCGGCACTGCCTTGCTGAAAATGAAAACCGTCCTGCAGCGTGAGTTAGGCAAGCACTCAAGGCCTACGCATTGTTCCACTTTTCGGAATAATCCCAACAAAACGCAGTCCATAACGTATATGGCTAATCTATCGCGCTTGCCGCAGCTGCAGCTGCCCAAGTTCAGCGGAGCCTATACCGAGTGGTCAAGTTTTTATTCAATGTTCACGGCGGTGATTGATAGTGAAGCTGATCTGAGTTGTATCGAAAAGTTGCAACATTTGCGATCATGCTTGAGCGGCGCCCCGTTGGACACCATTAGTTCGTTGGAGATAAACAGGGACAACTATACGATTGCCTTAGATATCCTTAAAAAACGATTTAGTAATAAACGTAAATAAACGTTAGTAATAATAATAAATTATCCTACAGGCACACATCAGAGAGGTATTTGGGCTGGAGCGCGTGGACTCATCGGTTGGCAGGCTGAGGGCGTTTACGGACTCCGTCACCGCTGGAAGCGCTGGCAACAAAGGAGGAGATCGCCGATTGCGTAATCGTTCACGCAGTCATTCAGAAATTGGACAGGACTACTCAATCCAAACGGGAAGAAGGCTCGTCGAATCAAGATCTTCCGTTTTTGGGAGAAGTTGTCTGCCTTTTTGGACAAAAGATGTCGTACCCTAGAAAACGTTGAGCACGCCCTGCATGGGAATTCTGGTCAGCTTAGCAAGACAGCAAAGACCGTGAGTACGTACTCTAAAAAATCATTCTCTGCATCGGCGGGCATAGGCTTTTGTGAGCTATGCCATGCCCAAGACCATTTGATTTCGCAATGCACGTGCTTTGAGAAGATGTCTCCGAGAGCGCGTCATAAGGAGGCCAAGCGACTGGCACTGTGCATTAACTGCTTGCATAAAGGCCATCAGATGCCGATCAGGTCCCTGCCGTAGCTGCCAATCAAAGCACCATACGCTGCTTCATTATATGCCATCGCCCGTATCTGCGCATTCCATGGATCAATCTGCCGTTGTCATCCCCAGCTTTGCCCAACCTAGCTCGATGGTTGCAGTTTCGCCCAGCGCGCCCCAGTCCTCTCGTATCTCGTCTGATGTGGTGCTTCTAGCAACAGCTGTTGTGCTCATCAAGGATCTGTCTGGCACGTTTGTACCATGTCGGGCTCTCTTGGATTCTGATTTTTCAAGTTCAATTCGTCACTTCTAGGTTTGTGGAGCAGCTAAAACTTCGCAAAATCAAATCGTTGGCTGCAGTCTCAGGCATTGGAGATGTCAGCTTCTCAACAGAAGGCTCGATCTCGTCCTAAAATCTCGCACCTCGGAGTATGCAGCAACCCTGAGGGCCGTTGTAGCTCCGCGGATAACAGACCAGCAGCCTAACCATTCTTTCAACATATAATCTTGGAGCGTACCGTCGAATATACAGCTTGCTGATCCGTCGTTTTTCGTACCACAGCGAATTGATTTGCTCATCGGAGCAGATCTATTTTTTGAATTGCTTTGCGTCGGCCAAATCCATTTAGCTTCGGGATTGCCATTGCTTCAAAAGGCACTCCTTGGACGGGTGTTCTCAGGAGGCTGCAATCGACTGCCCCAGTCGTCATCGTTCGTTGCATCGCAAAGATCAACGCCTGCGCCTGCCCCCGTTGTTCAGTTAGATGAGTTGGTTTGTCAGTTCTGGGAAGTAGAACATGTCTACGAGCCAATCTCAAGGATGTCCACAGAAGAGTTTCATTGTGAAGAGCACTTCAAGCAGCACTACAGTAGGTTGCCTACGGGGGAATACTCCGTTCATCTGCCGATGAAGCGTGATGTAGGCCTGCTAGGCGATTCGTTTTTGCAGGCAAAAAGGCGATTAGAGATCGAGCAGCAATTTCTCGGTACAATCGAGTCAATGACCGTGTCGGTGGCACGCGTGGAGAACTCGACACCACCTCCGTAACCACAAACTTGCGGACTCAGCCCTCGAGATCGGCCTTAAATAGCCCGAGCCCTCGATCAATCAGGGCAGTCCTATCCTAAACAGTAACGGCAGTCCATCCGCCGCGGTTACCTAAACGACACCTAAGCTAGAAACAATATAAGAACCACAACACGACACTATAAACACAAAGACAATATAAGAACACAATTAAAAAGCATTAAAAACATCAAAACTCAACCACCCAAGTGTCATCACTTCTTCGCCGAGCGCGAACACAAATAACGTAACCCAAAAGATATTACCACACACCGAAACCCCGGTGTCAACGTTTTCCTCGCTAAGTGCGATTACAAAATTACCCGCACGGTAACCAAACTCTACACCTGCTCCACTTTCGGTCTCACGGCCAAGCCCTTGCCCTAAAGTTCCAGCAAAACTACAAGATTTCTTATAGAAAAATCCTGGACAGACTGAGCCTACCTCAGCCTGAGATAGGTTTCTCACAACCTTGAGCGCAAGTTTAGTCGAAGTCCTAAGGTTAAGGAATTCCTATTGGAATTACCAGAGACATCTGTAAGATGTACCGATGTGTGCGCGTGACAGAGCCAGATTCACTGTTACAGTGTATCTTGTGGCGTGACTCACCCAAAGAAAATATGCAAGTCTTTAAGCTGGACACGGTCACGTATGGCACCAAGCCTGCATCATTTTTGGTCATCCGTGCAATGCAACAACTCGTCATGGATGAGTCCTTGTCGTATCCATTGGGCTCGAAAGTCGTTTTGCGGGACTTCTATGTTGATGACATGATATCAGGAGGCAATTCCGTTAAAGAAGTGCGGAAAGTCAAGCATCAAACCACACAACTCCTTGGTCGTGGTAATTTTCGTTTGCGAAAGTGGTGCTCGAGCTCTGGAGAGGTGCTGCTGGATGTCCCAGAGGCCGACAAGGAAACCCTTTTAAAGTTTGACGACGGGAGCGACATTACAAAAACTCTTGGGCTCGTGAGGAATTCACGCAGGGACAAGTTTTTATTCACCTTTGCACCCAACATCAGTCTTGGCCGACACACAAAGCGAACTGTGCTATCAGTGATCGTACTGTGTTACGACCCCCTCGGTTTAATCGGACCAACGTATACAAGGGCGAAGATAATTCTACAGAAGATGTGGAGAAGCAAGTTGGACTGGGACGAGAGCTTGCCGCAGGCGTTGGAGAGTGAGTGGACCCAATTCTGCCAGGATGTTGCCGATGTTGACCGCGTTGAGTTTCCTCGCTACGTTCTTCAAGGTTCGAGGTGCACGCATTTTGTGATGCCAGTCTCGCTGCGTTTGGAGCGTGTATTTATACGCGAACGGTTACCTCACTTGGAGTTGTTACACATCTACTTTGTTCGAAATCTCGTCTGGCACCTCTAAACACGATCGGCATTCACAAGCTAGAGCTCTGTGGTGCCGCGCTTCTTGCGCACTTGGTTAGCGAGGTCTTGAAAATAGAAGCACTCCATTGCAAATTCTATTGTTGGTCAGACTCCTCTGTGGTGCTGTCGCGGCTGAAGGAAGAGTCCTCGAAATTCAACGTTTTCGTTGCCAACAGGGTCGCTGCCATACAGCAGCTGACACAAGGAATGGAATGGCATTATGTCCCGACCGTTTTGAATCCGGCTGACATAATTTCCAAGGGAGCCTCACCACAGGAACTCTTGCAGTCTTCTCTATGGATGAAGGGACCGGAATTTCTACAAAAGAAGGAAGATAGTTGGCCTAGATCTTGCTTGCAAGAGAGAGAGACCTTCCTGAAGTTTGTCAGAAGGTTCTGCTCACTTCGGCTCGAGTGGACATTTCGCGTACACTCAAGTATATCAACTCCTTTGGCACAATACAACGAATTTTTTGATATGTCTTAAAATTTGTCAGAAGGATTAGGTCACCAAAGCTTACAGTCGAGGATATTCGTGGGGGAACACACATGCTCCTTCGTATTGTTCAAAGAGCTCCGTTGTCTTCAGAGTACAAGGCCTTGATGAATGGAAGGAAAATCGATTCTTCAAGCAGCATTGCGTTGCTGTCTCTGTTCTGGACTCGGCTGGATTAATTCGCGTAGGGCGACGACTTCAGCACTCAACGCTTGATTATGATGCTCGCCATCCAATTATTTTACCGAAGGATCATCCGTTGACATTTGCCGTCGTTGAGTACTTTCACCGAAAGCATCACCAAGCAGGCCCGCAGTCGCTGCTCGGCTTGATTCGGTTGCAGTATTGGCAGATAGGTGGAGTAAAAACAGTTTCTCGCGCATTCCGGAAATGTATCGTCTGCAGCAAATATCGGCCTCGTTTCGTGAAGCACATAATGGCAGATTTGGCAAAGGATCGAGTTGAAAAGTCACCGGCTTTCACCGTGACCGGGATCGACTACTGTGGACCCTTCTACTACAAGACCGATGTACGCAACAAGGCCTCACAGAAGCTACATTTCTGTGTTTATTTGCTTCGCCACCAAGGCAGTATGGCTGGAGCTGGTGAAGGATCTGGCGACAGCTTCGTTCTTGGCCGCCCTCAAACGCTTTACGGCCACAAGAGGCATTCCAAGATGCTTTTGGTCGGACAATGCGACCAACTTCGTTGGCGCAAGGAATGAGCTGGAGGATTTAAAACGCCTGTTTTTGAGTCAGAAGCATATTGATGAGGTTCACGCGCACTGCCTGAGTAGTGGCTTCGATTGGCGCTTCATCCCACCTCGATCCGCGCACTTTGGCGGACTTTGGGAGGCTGCTGTCAAAATGACTAAGCGGCACCTGTATAGTTCAGTCAGAACGAGCATCCTTGGTTTCGAAAAGCTTCGGACCTGGATATGCCAAATACAGGGAATAATCAATTCTCGTTCTCTTGTTTCCCTTTCAGAAAGTCCGGATGATCTTGGCGTCCTTACCCCGGGCCACTTTCTCATTGGTCGGCCCCTTGCATCGTTTCCAGAGCCGGACCTATCGTCATTGAGCTACAATCGGCTTGATCGTTGGCAACACGTCACTCGTCACTCATCAACACGTCACTAAGAGTTGCCGTTCTTCGTACGGCGACTGAGATTACTCGGCGTGCTGTTGCCAAACTCTGCGTCCTTCCCGTGGATTCTGATGCGGAAATCCCTGATATTCCGGAGGGGGGAGAATGTTCGGAGCAGCCGTTGGCAACAAGCTCTTTGCGCTAGCTGTGCTCTTAATTACTTTTAAGTATAGTGCACGCTCGCTCACTAATCGCAGATTATTTTTTGCGGTCCGAGCGAGGCTCGAGTGCATAGCGTCGAGCGGGCAGAGTTTCTCTTGAGAGCAGAGCGGAGTTTTATAGTATAACGACCCCTGCCAAATATTTTTTATATATTCAATAACCCTTCGTCACGAACACACGTCGAAAATTTGTCGCTACATAATTTTGTCGTAGAATAAAATCAAGTTTAAATTTAACGATTTCGCGTTTTGCTTTTTGTGGACTTTGTTCAAAGCGGTCGGAAAAGCCCGGCAGCTCACAACAGGCTTTATTTTTAAGATTTTGCATTTTTCGTTTTGTTATTTTCGAAATTGTGGACACCACAGATGTGCTCCTTTTGTAGGGGCGGAAGGGGGTGGGGCGAAATTTTTAAATACTCTTGTAACAGTGTGATATCACATGAGTCTGGAAACAGCTTTGGTTGCTCTAGCTCTTGTAGTCTCCGAACAATGGGCAACAAACAAGACGGATGCACGGACAGACAGCCATGGCTTTGTTGACTCGGCTATTGAAGTTGATCAAGATTACTATATATATACTTTATGGGGTCGTAAACGCTTCCTTCTGTGCGTTATACACATCCACTTTTATTACAAATACAATATAGCCTTTTACTCTTCGAGTACGGGTATAAAAATCGGCGACAAATCTACACAAACAGTACACATACATACAGTGCCGCTCAACGAAAAAGGTTTGACTTCTTTTTCAGACTTAGAACATAATATCTTCAAACGAGCACTCGGATTTAAACCAAATAAATTTTGTTAAGTAAAACGATCAATTATTTATAAAATACAAAAGTTTTTAAACCCGTACTCGAAGAGTAAAAGGGTATATTGTATTTGTGGTAAAAGTGGATGTGTGTAACATAGAGAAGGAATAATTTCCGACCCTATAAAGTATATATATTCTTGATCAGCATCAATAGCCGAGTCGATATAGCCCTGTCTGTCCGTCCGTCTGTCCGTCCGTCCGTCTTGTTTGTCGCCAATTGCTCGGAGGCTATTAGAGCTAGAGCAACCAAACTTCTTATCCAGTCTGATGAGATATCTCACTCCTAGAAGTGTTTCAAAATTTCGCCCCGCCCATTTCCGCCACCACAAAGGGCGCACCTCTGTGGCGTCCACAATTTTGAAAATAACAGAAAACTTAATATGCAATATCATAAGGATAGACCATATCTATCTGGTGCCCAAATCTGAATCGGATCGGGTCATTAATATAGCCACAATAGAGAAAAAACATACAAAAAAAACTTCGCTCCCTCTCGATCGCACTCACACAAAAACGAGTCGATTTGGTTTTTCGTACATATGAACGCCTGGATCTCAGAGACTATAAGAGCTAGAGAAACCAAACTTTCTGTCAAAGTTGTCTGTCGATCCGATTCAGATTTTGGCCCCTGATAGATAGATATGATTCTGCATTTTTAGTTTTTGTTATTTTCAAAATTGTGGACGCCACAGATGTGCGCCCTTTGTGGGGGCGGAAGTGGGCGGGGCGGAATTTTTAAACTTTTTTCTAGGAGTGAGAGAACACATCAGTCTGGAAATTAAATTTGGATGCTCTACCTCTTTTAGCCTTCGAGCAATGGGCGACGAACAAGACGGACAGACGGACAGACGGACGGACAGACAGGGCTATATCGACTCGGCTATTGATGCTGACCAAGAATATATATACTTTATACTATATGGTCGGAAATTACTCCTTCTCTATGTTACACACATCCACTTTTACCACAAATACAATATACCTTTTTACTCTTCGAATACGGGTATAAAAAAATTATTCACAGCAATATTTCATGGCACTTGGTAACTTAAATAATAAAAGACACTATTTCTGCATTATTTAATATTTGGTATGACCACCCTTATTCTTAATTATTTCAAACATTCGAGTTGATAAGGAATCGTAATATTTTTCAATTTCACTCAGTGAAATAGTTAACCAGGCTTTTTTAATCGCTTCAACCAGGGTCGCCGAGTCTTGAAATTGTCTTCCCCCTTCATACACTCTTCTGGATAAAAGTCCCCAAATGTTCTCGATAATATTTATGTCTGGGGAGTATGACGGTCACTCGAGCAAGTTCACGTTCTGGTCCTTAATCCACTGTTTTGTAACCCGGGCTGTATGGATAGGTGCGTTGTCTTGTTGGTACGTCTTGTACACAATTGCATTCATCTTTGATGAAACAAACTGCAGCTCGCAAGTTCCATAAAACGATATGGCCCCCAAACCATTACGCCTCCTGTACAGGAGTGATGACGACTCAAAAGCATTCCTCTTTTCGCCTATCGTAAAAATAACAGTTGTAGCCATCCGGTCCGTTTGGCTTCGACCAATCTTCTTTGCTATTTCATTATGTTTTGGCCAGATTCAATATAGCATTTTAATTTTACCTTTTTCAAAACCGGTTAAAAATTTTCCCCGACCCATATTAAAAAAAATGGTAGCAATTACTTTAAATTTAATAGACCAAAGAAATTATATGTTTTCAATCACGCAGTCGATCAAAAAGTTAAGTCAAAGTTGTCAAACCTAATCAGATGAGCCAAAAATAGACCACACATTTAGCGAATTTCACGATGAAAGCAAAATTCTGATTTACCGTTGCATAGAACCCGTTACATTTTTTGTCATATTATGAGTAAACAAATGAATGTTCAAAACAAAAAAAAAGAAAAGAAGGAAAAAAATGCCATAAGAACAAAGTTGAGCGGCACTGTACATCAAGAGAAGAAATTATTTTCAAACCTATTCAGTTGAGCGGCACTGTACATCAAGCTGGTGAGGTCAAGTAAATGGGGCACGAGTTTTTAACTTGGAGCAAGAAGTGGTCGATTTTCGCTCTTAGAGCGGCTGGTTGAGCGGCTGGTTGAGCGGCTGGTTGAGCGGCTGGACTGGGAGGTTGGTTGATTTGGTAACTAGCGCGTGCGATCTGCGAGTACACGGAGTTTCCTATGTGGACAGAGAAAACGTTAGAGCTATATACAACAAGCTCTGCTTCAATCTTCAGCTGACTCCACCACCAAGAATCCGTAATGTTTTCAGGGCCTAAAAAAACACAGCACACACTCGTGGATCCCGTGATCATTATTAAAAAAAACGAGAAAGAACGTACGGAGTCGCTGTAGGCGCGACTCTACTTTTATACCCGTACTCAGTCAGTACACATGTGATTTATATGGAATTTTCAAATGTTTTATCAGTTTTTACATTTTACATTTGTTTGATGCATCTGTCATCTATAGTACATCTACATCAGTTCTCACAACAACACACGTACACTGCACGAGACAGAGCGTGCGAGTGTGAGTGTGAGAGAATCAGCAGCAGATATCATCCCTCAAAATAAATGTATATTTTGTTATTTTGTAGCGGGAGGTGGGGCAGCTCGCTGCTGAAAATTCATTTCATCATTGTGGCTATAATAATGATCCGATCTGGACCATCTGATCGGGAATCTGGTAGATATGATCATTCCCTACCATACTGCATTTTTCGTTTTTCTCTATCTTCAAAATTGTGGATTTTCGTCTTTTTGGGGTCGGAAGGGGGCGGGGCGAAATTTTTGAAATACACTTGTTCAGGTTCGGTATCACAGGAGTCTGGGCAAAAAATTTGGTTGCTCTAGCTCTTATAGTCTCTGAGATCCAGGCGTTCATTTTTTACGAAAAACAAAATCGACTCGATTTTGTGTAAGTGCGAAAGAGAGGGAGCGAAGTTTTTTTCGTATATTTGCCTATATTGTGGCTATATTAATGATCCGATCCGATTCAGATTTGGGCCCCTGATAGATATGGGCTGTCTCTATGATTCTGCATTTTTAGTTTTTGTTATTTTCAAAATTGTGGGCGCCACAGATGTGCGACCTTTTGTGGGGCGGAAGTGGGCGGGGGGAAAATTTTGAAACACTTTTCTAGAGTGAGATACCCCATCAGACTGGATAAAAGTTTGGTTGCTCTAGCTCTTATAGCCTTCGAGCAATGGGCGACAAACAAGACGGACGGACGGACAGACGGACGGACAGACAGGGCTATACCGACTCGGCTATTGATGCTGATCAAGAATATATATACTTTATAGGGTCGGAAATTATTCCTTCTCTATGTTACACACATCCACTTTTACCACAAATACAATATACCCTTTTACTCTTCGAGTACGGGCATAAAAAGAAAACGTCCGAGAGAATATATAAAAGAGACCAATCTTTTCAGAAAAATTGGGTCGTACAGTAACAGCTCTTGGGCTATTTTCTATGTAAATAAGCAGCTTTTAAGGGAGTACTATATAATTTTTAATGAGGCCATGCGAATGAAGAAGCATAGAATTCTGTCAGCAGTGTACTCGGGTTTACTGCCATCCCGCAAAACGCTCTCTTTTCAGGGGTTTTTATGCCCGTACTCGAAGAGTAAAAGGGTGTATTGTATTTTCGGTAAAAGTGGATGTGTGAAACACGCAGAAGAAGCTTTTTCGACCCCATAAAGTATATATATTCTTGATCAGCATCAATAGCCTTGTCAACATACCCAAGTCTTTCCGTCCATCTTGTTTTCGCCCAGTGCTCGGAGACTATAACGGCTAAATCAACCAAATTTTGAGTGCAAACTAATGGTGATATCACACTTTTAAAAAGTGTATTTCAAAATTTCGACCCGTCCTTACAAAGGACGACAGTCTGTGGCGTTCACAATTTAAACGAGAAAGAACGTACGGAGTCGCTTCGAACGCGACTCTACTTTTATACCCGTACTCAGTCAGTACACATCTGATTTACACCCAGCGAAAAAAAAAGCCGCACTCTGTCATTTCATGCATTTCTGACTTTGGAAGACTGGTGTTTCCCCAAATTTTATTCGATTTGACTAATTTTTTTGAGAGTCCCCGTGAATGTTTCCTTCTGGTTTTGTGTGGTTTTGACGTCTTAGTTGCTGGAAACACTTCCTAAAAAGAATTTTTAACTTTGAACTCTTCAAAAATGATGCCTAACGGAAAGCAGATATCGGTGACTGAAAAGTCAAAAATTATTGAATTGGCAAAACAAAATGTTTCAATTAAAAATAGCGATTAAAACTAAGTTCAACGAAAGCTCTGAGAGACGATTTTTGAAAAAATCGAAAAGACTGGAAAAGTGGAGAGGACGAAAGGATCGGGAAGAAAAAATCAACAAATATAAGGAAAGATCGTATTATTATGAGAATGACCCTACATAATAGATTTTTAAATGCTGTTAAGATAGCTTCCGAAGTGCAGCAACGATTTTTTAAAAGATATTTCGGCTCGAACTATACAGCTTCGCCTAAAAGGAGATGGGCCTAATGGCAAGGACACCTGCCAAAAAGCCACTTCTGTACAGTAGAATTAAGAAAGCTCGCTTAAATTGGTCTACAGAAAAATCTAATTGGGGTGAATCCGAATGGTCACGTGTCATATTGTCGAATGAGTCCAAATTCAACCTCATTGGACCCGATGGTTCGCGCACAGATCGCCGGAGAACAGGGGAACGATATTCCAAAAGATTGCTGCATTAGCACCGTAAAGCATTTGCCTTATATTATGGTATGGGTTTGAATATCTAAAAAAAAAAACTGAATCGATAATAATGGTAAAAGGTATGGTCAATGCAAAAGTGTATAAATAAATTATTCTCAGTGGCGTTGTGCCTAGTATGGAATCAGTTACTGAGAAAGAAGAGGATCCCATCTTTCAGTACGATTCTGCACCTTGTCATCGAGCGCGCTCTCTAAGTTATTTTTCGTCGTTTGCTATTTTCAAAATGCATTATACTAATTTTGACTATTCACAAACGATAGGTTAACATTTATAAGATGGAATTGGGTATTAAGTCCTTAGATTGGCCAGGTAACAGTCCCGACCTCAATCCGATAGAGAATGTCTAGGCCCTTATGAGTTCAAAAATAGGAAAAAGGATGATAAAAACTATGGTTGAGTTACGCCAAACTATAGAAAAGTATGGTTTGATGATACAACGGACGAATATCTGAAGGTTTTATACGATTCGATGCCCAATAGGACCAAATGTCTCTTAAACGCCAAGGGTGGTCCTACCAAATATTAATTAGTTCTTAATTTGAAAAATAAATTTTTTTAAATATTAGTTTTGTCATTACTTTATATAAAACAAAATAACTCATTGGAAAAAATTTAGTTTTTGTTGGAAAAACACGTTTATATATTTTAATTTAATTGTTACTTTTGTTATGGTGAAATTACTTAATAGCCGTTGAAAACGGTGTGATTGGCAAAAATTTTTTTCTTTCACTATATAATTATGATACAAACAAATTTAGTAACTTCTTTTTGAATAAAAATGATTAAGTGACACAAAAAAAAAATAAAATAGTCGAATCGCATAAAATTTGGGGAAACACCAGGCTTCCAAAGTCAGAAATGCATGAAAAGTCAGAGTGCGGCTTTTTTTGTCGCTGGGTGTATGTGGGAATTTTAAAATGTTTTATCATTTTTTACATTTTACATTTTTTTGCTACATCTGTCATCGACATCTACATCTACATCATCTACATCAGTTCTCACAACACACACGTACACTGCACGAGGCAGCATGTTTGAGCGTGAGTGTGCGTGTGAGAGAAGCTGAAGCAACAATCAACCCCAATAATTGACTTACTCTGCAAGAGGAGTGGGGGATTGCTGCTGAAAATTCATTTGATCATTGTGGCTACAATAATGATCCGATCTGGACCAAATTCGGGAATCTGGTAGATATGGTCATTTTCTACAATACTGCATTTTTTGCTTTTTTTCTATCTTCAAAATTGTGGATTTTTCGTCTTTTGTGGGGGCGGAAGGGGGCGGGGGCGAAATTTTGAAATACACTTGTTCAGGTTTGGTATCACAGGAGTCTTGGCCAAAAAGTTTGGTTGCTCTAGCTCTTATAGTCTCTGAGATCCAGGCTACACAAAATACAAAAACCAAAATTAGTCGATTTTGTGTGAGTGCGAAAGAGATGGAGCGAAGTTTTTTTTCGTATATTTGCCTCTATTGTGGCTATATTAATGATCCGATCCGATTCAGATTTGGGCCCCTGATAGATATGGGCTGTCTCTATGATTCTGCATTTTTAGTTTTTTGTTATTTTCAAAATTGTGGACGCCACAGATGTGCGCCCTTTGTGGGGGGCGGAAGTGGGCGGGGCGGAATTTTAAACTTTTTTTCTAGGAGTGAGAGAACACATCAGTCTAGAAAATTTGGTTGCTCTATCTCTTTTAGCCTTCGAGCAATGGGCGACGAACAAGACGGACAGACGGACAGACGGACGGACAGACAGGGCTATATCGACTCGGCTATTGATGCTGATCAAGAATATATATACTTTATATGGTCGGAAATTACTCCTTCTCTATGTTACACACATCCACTTTTAGCACAAATACAATATACCCTTTTACTCTTCGAGTACGGGTATAAAAAAAAATAAAAGGTTACATCGATAGTGGTCTAGATTTTTTTATAGATATTTACTTTTAAAAATTGTTAAACTAATTAAGTTTAGCGGCACTATATACATATGTATACTTTTAATAACATTGGATTTTAATATTCCTTCAAAATAGTACCTTTTTCGACAAATTTTTATACCCGACTCGAAGTACAAGGGTATGTTTATTGTATTTTGGTAAGAGTGGATGTGTGTAAAATAGAGAAGTAAGCGTTTCCGACCCCATAAAGTATATATATTCTTGACCAGCATCAATAGCCGAGTCGATAGAGCCATGTTTGTCTGTCTCTCCGTCTTGTTTGTCGCCCATAGCTCGTAGGCTATAAGAACTCGAACACCTAAATTTTTTTTGCAGACTGATGTGATATCTCACCCCTACAAGTGTAGTTCAAAATTTCGCCCAGCTCACTTCAACAGTTTTAATGTTAACAAAAAACGAAAAAACCATTTCGAGAAACATCGTTCCCTCTCGCTCGCTCTCACACACCAACGATTGTGATTGGCCATTCGCCATATGAGCGCCTGGATCTCAGAGACTATAAGAGCTAGAGCAACCAAACTTTCTGTCCAAGCTCCTGTGATACCACTTCAATACAATTGTTTGAAAATTTCGCGCCGCCCCTTTCTTCACCTCGAAAGACAAAAGTCCACAATTTTGAAGAATCTGGTTCAGATCGGATCATTATTGTAGCCACAATGATGAAATTAATTTTCAGCAGCTAGCTGCTAACCCTTTAGCCGTGCGGTGTTGTTGTGAGACAGATGCAGAAAACAATTTAATATGTAATAGATGATAAAATATTTTTAAATGCCTCGTGCATGTACATGTGTACTGTCCGAGTACGGGTATAAAAGTAGTATCTCGTTAACAGCGACTCAACACGTCTCTTCGCGGTTTCTCAGTACATATTAGCCCTTTGCTGGGTACATTATTTAAAGAGTCTTTTGCCGATCGATTTAGAAGTAAATTTTCAGTTTTTTAGGCATCGTGATTAGTTATTTCAATATCGAAACGCTCAATTGTTTACTTTGCTCTTTTCGGCATTTTGACTAGCAGCCGGCCAATGAGATACGAAAAACCAGATCTTTTTAATAGGTATGAGCTTTCTTTGAGGTTTGCATGATATAATGAAAGTAACAAATTAAACATAGAGAAATTCTTTATAGTTTTTGAGCAATTTTCGCACTGAGAAAAAGTTTGTCCTATTGTGCTGAGGAGTCCACTGTATGTAATACATATTCATTATTGAAAAGTTGATTTACACATCCATACACAGGACAAGCAAGATAGGCATATGTAGATATATTATATATTTGAATTCTTTATACACTATAGTATGGTAGCTATGATTGCCATGTACATTTTCAGAAAGCACATACCAACAAGAGTCTCCAGTTCCTTTTGGTCATCAAAACGTAAGTTTTCGTAATTTTGAATGTCCCCCACAGATGATGGACGTTGTTTCTCGAAAAAACAACCCTTATGGAACCAGTTGGGCACTTTTGCATCGTGAAAAGCAGACTTTTTACGTATAAAAGTATGTACATATGTTATTAAATCTTTCATTCAATGTATTTTTCGTCGACTTACTTGGACCATAACAGCAATTCGTAGCTCTTTCATGGGAATGGCAGACTTACAACCTTTACAAGCAGCACGGCCAGATTTGGCATATTCTGCCATGTAGGGCAATTCAATATCCATGATTAACTAAACTTTCGACAATTTTAAATGGGCGACTGCTTGGAATTGCAAAAATAATTTCATCAGAGCGCCAATATTCCAGTAGTCGCTAGACACTTATCGCTTATCGCATCCATACCATCCATTATATCGATAGTTTACATAGACTTGAAACAATGCAATAGATACAACGAACTTTCTTATTATGTGAAAGAAGGAGACATGAGCCAAATTATTGTTTGAAGTCGTCTCTAGGCGGTCTATTGGCTTTCAGTCGCACAACTTAAGGCAAAACGAGAAGGAACGTCGTGAGTACTTTTCTACCCGTACTCAGTCAGTCTATATGTGAGCTTCTGATATAAGTTAAATTTTCAAATTTTTTTATAATATTTTACATTTTATAACTAATGCTACATCTGTGATCTACATCTACATCAACACGCCGTTTCGTCCTACGCATACACTGCAAAAGGCAGAGTGTGTGAGCAGTGTGTGAGCGAGATAGAGATTGAGTAGAATAAATGACTCTTTTGTTGCGGCGGGTGGGAGGGCTCGTTGCTGAAAATCAATTTCATCATTGTGACTATAATAATGATCCGATCTGAACCAGATTCGGCCTTCTGGTAGATATGGTCGTTTTCAACGATACCACGAAATTTTGAAGCGATATTACAGGAGTTTCGACGGTAAGTTTGGTACATTTAGCTTTTATAGTCTCCGAGATCTAGCCGCTCATCTGGACGAATAGGTTAAGCAACCGCGGTGGAGTGTGATGCCTCTCGAAATTTTTTTTTCTAATTTTGGCTGCTATAATGATTTAATCTGATTTAATCCGATCTAGATTCGGTTCTCTGATAGATATGGACTTCCTATCTGAATCTGCGTATTCCGTTTACTTTTATCTTCGAAATTGTGGACGCCACAGATATCCGTCCTTAGTGTTGGCGGAAGAGGGCGAGCTAAATTTTGAAATACACTTGTAGCAGTGGGCCCTATGCGCTCAATAAGTCGGATAGACGGCCAGACGGCCGGACGGATAGAAAGACTGACATGGACTTACAGATTAATTTTGTAAATAGAATAAGAATATACTCCACGACAAGCCAAGTCACCAGAATAATAATAAGAAACCTCCCAATGTCATACTCGATCACCAACTCCACCCATTTTGTCAACTACTGACCAACATACAATTATTGATTTCCGCGATGCAAAATCGACTAAACCAATTAAAAACCACCCATCAGATCGTCGACTTATCACAAAAGTCCGACTAACAAACCCACACAAAAAACTTATTAGTTATAAGTCTGCATCAACAGAATTTGTGGACTCAGCTGCCCCGTACCGAGCACCGGATGGAGGCTTTAAAAAAGTAAACCACCGGTCAATGGGGCAGTCAATCAGCCAAGGCAAGACAGTCAATCAGCCAAAAGTTACGCGGCTGTCAATAGAGCTCGCCAGTTAACCTGCCCAGAGCTAGGCAAAAGAGTCACGTAACCGCTACCGCGCCGAGTCAGTGAAAAAACCGCACATACGTGCCGATATTACTGTATTCCCATTCAATATTTTTTAAATAAAAAACCTCGTGCACAACTACAACGAAAAGAAAACAAGAAAACGTCATCATTTCTTTTACCGCGAATAATCATTTCGGCAACCGATAACCTGACTCCGCCCTAGCTACTCTTTCGGTCATACGGCAAACCCCCGAGAAGTAAAACAATCGATAAATTCTGCCGAGTGCGCATTTCCCAGCTCAACTTTAAAGTCAGTTTGATGAGTATACTTCTCGCGGTCTGGCTGCATATCATATAACGCTTTCTCTATTTTTCCAGCTCGTCAGTAGCCTAAGCTGAATGTCATATGGCCATTACCAACTGCAATCTTCGTAGAACGGTGGGATTTTTGGCTGGTGTGAATATCCGAATCCCAACAGCACCATCCACCTTCATCCAAAAACATCTGAAAAGCATGCCAATTTAAAAGTTTTTCTCTAAATTATGGAATTATACTATTAACTAGGCGGTTTTCTTCGCAATATTAAAAGCTTTAAATTAAAGCTGAGTTCAGTATAACGTAAATCTAAAAATGATTTTCCATCTCCGCATTCGCTTTCAGCCTCTTCTTCTTTCTTTGTTAACTGTTGAACATACCGATCTAAACAGAACAACGCATATGTGCATATATGTATAAATCTATGTACAGCTACATCTATATATATAAAAGAAAGTCATGTTAGTTAAAAAATTTATAACTCAAGAACGGCTGTACCAATATGCCTGAAAATTGGTGGGTAGGTAGCTTAGAGCCACAAGATTCATATAGATTACTGAACGTCAGTACTATAAAACGTGGTCGAACTCGTGCTTCTCAATCACATTGAGTCGAAATAGATGTATGTCTGATATGTTTAACTTTCATTAGATTGAACAAAGCCAAACTAACTATAATTGTTAAATACTAACAAAAACGCATCAGACTTGGAATAAAAAAACGCATCTCGAACAGCTAAGTAATTTTGTCCATGAAAAAAAACTTGAAAAGTTGAGTTTTGAAATAAAATTTTAGGTGAAGTGAAGTTTATTTAACAATGCCGCGACCAAGACGATCGAATCTTTCCCAACAAAGCCGTATGGCAAAAAGGCTACGAAACAATGCAAATGAAAGGACTGAAGAAAAACAAGAAATTGCACGTGAATAGTGCCGCGTTAGTATGGCTCGACTTCGTGCTTCTCGATCACAAGAGCAAATTGTGGCAGCCCGTGAAACGACTCGGTTGACAATGCAAAATCGTCGAGCGAAGAACAGAGGTCAACAAATAGATAATTTGCGACGCAGAGATTTGAATCGAGAAGCGTTTCGATTCGATTGCAGCAATGATTACAGCTTGCATCCTAGCGTTGTCATTATGCAAATGAACGTTGGATAATAATAGGATCATCTCCATTGGTCACTCGCTTAAACCGGTCGTTCTTTCACCTCGCTCCTGCCTTTTGATCTACCAATTTGTTAGTGATTTTATTCATTCCGCTTTGAATAAATGCTCTCTTTGCTCATCGCTCGTGCACCTGCTTCATCGCCTACGTACACACGCTCTGGAGCGCGCAAGTGCAAACTCTCTTGCTCTCACACTCTCTGGAATTCGCCTGCATTCTTTTTGGAAAGCTATTTCGGCGTCTCTTCTTTCGTGAGCTTCACCGTTTGTTTTCGTCGCCTCGCTGGATCGTCTGCTGCTGCTTCTGCTGATTGTCGCTCGCTCTGCTGCCTGCTCTCTCACATAGCTTGCGCTCACACTCCCAGTTTGCGTTCTTCTTTGTGAAAATTAATATTGTCTGCAGTGCAAAGAAATGCGAATTTGGTGGCACCATTGTCGGCGATGTTTTACTTAGCTGCTGGCTTTGTGACAATTTCGCCCACAAAAAATGTGCTGTGGGTGGCAATCTTGGTCGGCTACATGATCTGATCTCAAAACGGTTTGGTCTGAGCTGGTCCTCTTTGGTTTGCAGGGAGATTGAGTCCGAAATGCGTACGTTTATGCGACAAACTCGTACTGGTTTTCTGGATGTCCGGAAGCAATTTTTCGCTCTCAACGAGAAGTTTTTTTTTTGACCTTGGAATCTCAATTTCGTAGCCTCAAACTTTTGATTGAATCTCCTAGGCGGAAAATCCCCAACAACGACAACAACAACTTCTCGCAACCCATTGGAGTCGGAACGCCTCTTTTCACCTACACACATTGGATTCCTTGGCTTCGCAAAGTGGAATCATCAATCCGTTTCTCACGCCGACCAACAATGCAGCGGCACTCACCGCATCCATCACTGATGCAAACACCGCTGTGAGCGCTTCCAATAAGCGTACCACCCTTCCCGTTCCATCAGTTTCTATTGACGCTGCCCTCGTTTCGGATCCTGGACTCACTGTCATCACTGGCTCATTATCTGCTACGCCCTTGCTACCAAATAGGCCTATCATCGCTTCTTCTATTCTAACTACAGTTCGCTCCATTAAAATCTATTTTTTTCCCGACTTATGGCATCGGCTACCGAAGATCTGGTCAGGGATTTTATCTTCTCTAAGTTAAACATTGATGAATCCTCAGGTCTGTTAGTTACTAAATTTAACTTTAAAGTTAAACGTAATATTTCTTCTTTCAAAATCCTTGTCCCTGAAATACATGTCAGTAGTGTGCTCGACTCCTCTTTCTGGCCGATACATACAATTTGTCATGTGTTAACCAATCGTTCCCCTAGTCCTGAACTCCGTGTAAGTGTCCTTCCAAATACATCTTCGTGTGCAAGAACTTCTGTCTGTCCTTCTGTCTGCCCCAAAAAACTGATTTCTCTAAAGATAACTAATCAGAATGTCCGCGGCTTGTGTAGTAAGCTCAACCAATTATATACTGACAGTGCATCTTTCGAGACTGATGTAATCGCTTTCTCTAAAACCTGGCTCAACCCTTCTTTTTAGAATTCCGAGATCTTCATTGATAAATTTAATATTTTTCGGACAGATCGTCCATCTCGCGGTGGTGGTGTCCTTGCGGACACCTGGCGGTACGTTCAGACATACCATCCCATCTCTATTCGGTTAAAGAGAGATATAACATCGAATTTGTAGTAGTTAAACTCAGCTTTCCCTCTTGAATCTCTTTATATGTTCTCTTTATGTTCCTACATTCCGCCGTCCTCTGAATTCTCTACATATATGCGTCATGTTTCCCTCGTTCAGTCTGTCTCATCTCAACGTCTTATAGTCTTATTTTTCTTGGGGACTTTAACCTACCAAATATCTCTTGGTCTCCCTCTGTTGACTCAACCTGATGTTCCCATCTACTCAGCATGATTTTATTGATTCTTTGTCCGATACTTCGTTGGGTCAGGTTAATGCTATATCCAATAATTTGGGTAGGCTTCTTGATCTTGTCTTTACTTCTGACGTCTCGAGCACTGTGGTCTGCAGAGGATTTCCTCTCTCTTTCCCTGAGGACCCTTATCATCCCACAATTGAAATTTCCGTGCAGTTGTCCTCTTTTGATACTATCAAATCTCCCATTAAATCTCCGTCCATCTTCTGCTTCAGGAAAGCAGATTTATACTGCTTAAACCTGGCGCTTTCTCTGATGATTGGTCATTCCTCGACGACTTTCATGATATGGAAACCGCAACTAATGCATTTTATAGTTCTATATTCAATATCTTTTAATATATATGTACCTTTAGTTTCCCCTTACGTCATTTCAAAGGCCCTGTCTGGTTCACTCTACGCTTGATAAACCTTCGTAATATTAAGTCTCTATAAAAAGTTTATAACATCTGGTTCGCAATTGGAATTTTCTAAATATTCAATCGCAAAGAGCAAATTTTCGCTACTTAATAAAACCTGTTAAAACCTGTCCAAATGTGCTTAACTTCAAAAGAGATCGAAGCAATTCTTTAGGATTGTGAACTCGAAGCGTAAATCTTCCCAATTTCCATCTTCATTTTCCTTTAATGGTAGCAAGGCCGATAATGATTGTGATATCGCAAATCTGTTTGACTATAGTTGCCTCCTAATCAACTTAAAATCGTGCAAACTTTCATTTTCTACGGGCCCCGATAGGGTTCACAGTGCTGTTCTAAAACATTGTGCAGATTTTTCTTTGTGTGCCCCTCCTTAAACTCTTTAACCTATCTATAGATCTCGGGGACTTTCCCACCGTCTGGAAAGAATCATTCATTATTCTCATTCACAAGAAGGGGTCTAAATCCGAAGTTTCTAATTATCGCGGCATCTCCAACTTATCTGCCATTCAATTATAACTTCTCAGCTCCAACACTTTTGTAGTTCAATATTCTCTGAATCGCAGCACTGATTTGTGACGTTCAATTTCATCAAACCTTCTTGAATTTTCTACCTTTGTGCACGCGGGTTTCGCAAAGCAGTCTCAAACTGAAGTTGTTTACAATGACTTTTAGCAAGGGTTTTGATTCAGTAAATCATAATCTCCTTATCAGAAGCTTTATCTCCTAGGGTTTCCATCTAAACTTCTTTTCTGGATTAGTGCCTATCTTTTCAATCGTTCTCAGCGTGCCCGTCTTAATTCCTCTCTCTCTAGGCCAGTTTCGGTTACGTCAGGGGGTACCTCAAGGTAGCCATCTTGGCCCTCTGCTATTTAATTTATTCATTAATGATCTTCCCCAAGCTTTAACACATTTCCGAGTACTTATGTATGCGGACGATGTGAAGTTGTGTTTTCCTATTGCGACACTTTGGACCCGTTATTTTTACAATCTAATCTCTACGCCCTCAACAATTGGTGCTTAATAAACTTGCTTCCTCTTAACATTTCTAAATGTAACGTCATGGCTTTCCATCGTATCAAGCCTTACCTTCTCGACTATACTATCCATAACTGTTCCTTGCAACGCCTCTTCAAAGTTACTGACTTGGGAATTATGTTTTCACCTAATCTGTGTGTTAACTCCCACATATCTGCTATCTCGAATAAAGCTAGAGGGCTCCTGGGCTTTATTAAAAATGGTCAAGGAGTTCACCGATCCTTATACGACCAAACTTCTCTATGTGTCCCTTGTTCGGCCTATCCATGAATATGGTTCCTGCGTCTGGTCCTTCATTACCAAAAATATCAGGATATGATTGAGTCCGTCCAAAATAATTCCTCCTCTTTTACACTTCGTGGTCTTAATTGGGACCCTTCTAGACATCTCACCTCTTATGAGAGTTGGCTGCGGCTTCTTAATATCCGCTCTCTCCAAAGTCGTAGGATCTGCCACGGTGTTCTTTTTCTTCATAAACTTCTCACTGGTAAGGTTGATTCCATTGCCCTCTGTAGCCTTATCAACATCTCAGTCCCTTCCCGCCCGACTAGGCATTGTTTTCCACTTCATCTTCAGCGTCTTCCTAATTATTCTGACCATGAATCTTTCCTAAGCATTTGCCGTAACTACAACACCTTTTTATACCCGTACTCGAAGAGTAAAAGGGTATATTGTATTTGTGGTAAAAGTGGATGTGTGTAACATAGAGAAGGAGTAATTTCCGACCCTATAAAGTATATATATTCTTGATCAGCATCAATAGCCGAGTCGATATAGCCCTGTCTGTCCGTCCGTCTGTCCGTCCGTCCGTCTTGTTTGTCACCCATTGCTCGAAGGCTATAAGAGCTAGAGCAACCAAACTTTGTATCCAGTCTGATGTGGTATCTCACTCCTAGAAAAGTGTTTCAAAATTTCGCCCCGCCCACTTCCGCCCCCACAAAGAGCGCACATGTGTGGCGGCGACAATTTTGAAAAATAACAAAAACTAAAAATGCAGAATCATAGAGACAGCCCATATCTATCAGGGGCCCAAATCTGAATCGGATCGGATCATTAATATAGCCACAATAAAGGAAAATATACAAAAAAACTTCGCTCCCTCCCTTTCGCACTCACACAAATTCGAGTCGATTTGATTTTTTCGTATAAATGAGCGCCTCGTTCTCAGAGACTATAAGAGCTAGAACAACCAAATTTTCTACCTAGACTCCTGTTATATCGCTTCAGTGTGAGTTTATTTCAAAATTTTGCCACGCCCACTCCCGCCCCCCCAAAAGACAAAAATCCACAATTTTGAAGATAGAAAAAAACCAAAAATGCAGTATGGTAGAAAATGACCATATCTACCAGATTCTCAAATTTGGTTCAGATCGGATCATTATTGTAGTCACAAGGATCAAATGAATTTTTATCAGCGAGCTGCCTCACCCCCCTCTACAACCATTACAAAATATACATTTATTTTGAGGGTTGCTGCTGCTGATTGTCTCACACTCACACTCGCACGCTCTGTCTCGTGCAGTGTACGTGTGTTGTTGTGAGAACTGATGTAGATGTAGATGACAGATGCATCAAACAAATGCAAAATGTAAAAGTAAAAACTGATACAACATTTGAAGATTCCACATAAATCACATGTGTACTGACTGAGTACGGGTATAAAAGTAGAGTCGCGCCTACAGCGACTCCGTACGTTCTTTCTCGTTTCCTCTCTTTTTCTTACGATACTAGTTATATTATGGCTAAATTTAAGCTAATGAATATTTTGAAGTAATTTAATTAAATTAAATTAAATTTAATAGTCTAGTGATCCTTCTTAATTTTTGTTTCTATTAATGTATTAGTCTTACGTTGAACTGGACATTGTTCAATCCTAAACAATAAACAACAATAAACAATATGTCAGAAGATATTTTTGATCAAGTTCGTGTCAGTTCCAGAAATCACGATATTGAGATGAATGAGGAGATACGTAATCATGCTTTAATCTTAATCGAAGATATGTGTTACCTCATGTGCGGTAGTTTATTAATCAGGTTAGGAATGCCTGCGCCAAATCGTGAAATAACTGACGCATTTAATCGAGAACTGGAACGGGAACGTGAATATGATCACCAGGAATTAGATTTAATAGTTCAAACGGATGTTGAATTCCCAACAAAAGGACGTTTATGATATTTTAATAAAAGCAATCGATGACGAAAATGGTGGTTTATATTTCCTAGATGCCCCTTGTGCAACTGGTAAGACATTCCTCATAACAGTAGTTATAGACACTGTTTGTGCGAGATCCAACATAGCGGTTGCAGTTGCTTCTTCTGGAATAGCAGCCACATTGTTATAAGGATGCCGTACGGCTCATTCAACATTAAAATTACCGTTAAATCTTCAAAATATTGAAGAGCCAACGTGTAATATTGCAAAACACTCAGCAATGGCCAAAGTTTTATCGGCGGCGAAAATCATCATCTGGGACGAATGAACAATGGCGCATAAACGTGCACTAGAAGCACACCGAACATTGAAAGATTTACGCAATGACTCGAGATGCTTTGGAGG
The DNA here is from genome assembly GCA_009664405.1 of Drosophila bifasciata. Classification (NCBI taxonomy): domain Eukaryota; kingdom Metazoa; phylum Arthropoda; class Insecta; order Diptera; family Drosophilidae; genus Drosophila; species Drosophila bifasciata. The sequence continues at coordinate 32,609,091 of CM019044.1, forward strand.
AGCAATGATTTTACTGTCCGGCGATTTCCGCCAAACACTGCCAGTAATTCCAAGATCTACGGCTGCCGACGAAATGAACGAAGACGAAGTTTGATATATTGTACAAACATTATTGTGTGCTAACAGCAGCAATAATGGAATCGGAACCGCTTGATTGCATATATACAGCACAATCGTATGTGCGCTGCTTGATTCCGTTGCCTTTTCGGTCTTCGATTTCGCCCTCGGTGCTGGGCATTGCATACAAACGTACATACATACGTACGGGCGTTCGCCGTTGCTGATCCAGCTTCTAGCCGGATTGCATTCTTAGCCCTCAAGACAAGGTCCATCTTCGACCGACTTTGGACGTTGAAAAGTTGCGTAGCTTGGACGAGTATGATCTGAAGGGCTTTCTAGATCTGTTGGACAAATTGGAGTCTAATTTTTATGTCGCTCACGACCGATTTTGGGAGCAGGATTTCAAGCTATTACTAGGGACTTGCCTGGGCAGTTCGGCACTGCCTTGCTAAAAATGAAAACCATTCTGCAGCGTAAGTTACGCAAGCACATAACGTATATGGCCAATCGATCCCGCTTGCCGCAGCTGCAGCTGCCCAAGTTCAGCGGAGCCTATATCCAGTGGTCAAGTTTCTATTCAATGTTCACGGCTGTGATTGATAGTGAAGGTGACCTGACGTGTATCGAGAAGTTGCAACATTTTCGATCATGTTTGAGCGGCGCGGCGTTGGACACCGCCAACTATACGACAGCCTTAGATATCCTTAAAAAACGATTTAGTAATAAACGTCTTATCCTATAGGCACACATCAGAGAGGTATTTGGGCTGGAGCGCGTGGATTCATCGGTTGGCAGGCTGAGGGCGTTTACGGACTTCGTCACAGCGCATCTTCGCGCGCTGGAAGCGCTGGCAACAAAGGAGAAGATTGCGTAATCGTGCACGCAGTCGTTCAGAAATTGGACAGGGCGACTCAATCCAAATGGGAAGAAGCCTCGTCGAATCAAGATCTTCCCTCTTGGGAGAAATTTTATGCCTTTCTGGACAAAAGATGGAAAACGTTGATCACGCCCTGCATGGAAATTCTGGTCAGGTTAGCAAGACAGCAAAGACCGTGAGTACGTACTCTAAAAAATCATTCGTTGCATCGGCGGACATAGGTTTTTGTTAGATATGCCGTGCCCAAGACCATTTGATTTCGCAATTCCCTGCTGTTGCTGCTAATCAAAGCACCATACGCTGCTTCAGTATATGACACCGCCCGTATCTACGCAGTCTATGGATCAATCTGCCGTTGTTATCGCCAGACGTCAGGTTCTCAACAGAAGGCGGCTATTCAGTCGATCTCGTCCTAAATTCTCGCACCTCGGAGTAAGCAGCAACCGTGTTGCTCCGCGGATAACAGACCAGCAGCCTAACCATTTTTTCAACATTGAATCTTGGAGCGTACCGTTGAATATACAGCTTGCTGATCCATCGTACCACAGCGACTTGATTTGCTCATCGAAGCAGATCTATATTATGAATTGCTTTGCGTTGGCCAAATCCATTTAGCTTCGGGATTGCCATTACTTCAAAAAACACTCCTTGGATGGGTGTTCTCGGGAGACTGAAATCGACTGCCCCAGTCGTCATTGTTCGTTGCATCGCAAAGATCAACGCCTGCGCCTGTTGTCCAGTTAGATGAGTGGGTTCATCAGTTCTGGGAAGAAGAGCATGTCTACGAGCCAATCTCAAGGATGTCCGCAGAAGAGCTTCATTGTAAAGAGCACTTCAAGCAGCACTACAGTAGGTTGCCTACGGGGGAATACTCCGTTTATCTGCCGATGAAGCGTGATGTAGGTCTGTTAGGCGATTCGTTTTTGCAAGCAAATTTTAGTCGAAGTCCTAAGGTTAAGGAGCAATACGCAGCATTCATTAAGGAATACTTAGACTTCAAGCATATGTCGTGTGTGCCTAGCTTGCAAGTACATGAGTGTAAATAATTCTTGCCGCACCTTTGCGTTTTGAAAGAGGAGAGTTCGTCGTCTGGATTCTCGTTGAATGAGCTCCTAATGGCAGGGCCCACAATTCAGGCGAAGCTCTTTACCACTCTAGTGTGGTTTCGTACATTTCCTTTTGGAATTACTGTTCACTGTTACAGTGTATCTTGTGGCGTGACTCACCCAAAGATAATATCCAAGTCTTGAAGCTGCACACGGCAATGTAACAACTCGCCATGGATGAGTTTTTGTCGTATCCATTGGTTTTGAAAGGCATGTTGCGGGACTTCTATGTTGATGACATGATATCAGGAGGCAATTCCGTTAAAGAAGTGCGGAAAGTCAAGCATCAAACCACAAAACTCCTTGGTCGTGGTAATTTTCGTTTGCGAAAGTGGTGCTCGAGCTCTAGAGAGGTGCTTCAGGATGTCCCAGAGGCCGACAAGGAAACCCTTTTAAAGTTTGATGACGGGAGCGACATTACAAAGACTCTTTGGCTCGTGTGGCATCCACGCAGGGACAAGTTTTTATCCACCTTTGCACCCAACATCAGTCTTGGCCGACATACAAAGCGAACTGTGCAATCAGTGATTGGACGGTGTTACGACCAGCTCGGGTTTAATCGGACCAACGTTGACAAGGGCGAAGATAATTCTTCAGAAGATGTGGAGAAGCAAGTTGGACTAGGACGAGAGCTTGCCGCAGGCGTTGGAGAGTGAGTGGACCCAATTCTGCCAGGATGTTGCCGATGTTGACCGCGTTGGAGCCAGGAGTTGGAGCCAGGTTCAAGGTGCACGCATTTTGTGATGCCAGTCTCGCTGCGTTTTGAGCGTGTATTTATACGCGAACGGTTACCTCACTTGGAGTTGTGACACATGGCACCTCTAAACACGATCGGCATTCACAAGTTAGAGCTCTGTGGTGCCACGCTTCTTGCGCACTTGGTTGCGAGGTCTTGAAGATAGAAGCACTCAATTCCAAATTCTATTGAATTCTATTCAAACTATTCGTCTTCGAAATTCGACGTGTTCGTTGCCAACAGGATCGCTGCCATACAGCAGCTGACACAGGGAATGGAATGGCATTATGTCCCGACCACGATGAATCCGGCTGACATCATTTCCAAGGAAGCTTCACCGCAGGAACTCTTGCAGTTGTCTCTATGGATGAAGGGACTGGAATGAAGGGACCTGATGAAGGGACCGGAGGAAGATAGTTGGCCTAGATCTTGTTTGCCAGAGAGAGACCTTCTTGAAGTTCGTCAGAAGGCTCTGCTCACTTCGGCTCGAGTGGACATTTCGCGTACACTCAAGTATATCAACTCATTTGGCACGATGCAACGAATTTTTACTAGACCGATGTACGCAACAAGACCCCACAGAAGTGCTACATTTCTGTGTTTATTTGCTTCATACCAAGGTAGTATGGCTGGAGCTGGTGAAGAATCTGACGACAGCTTCGTTCTTGGCCGAACTCAAACGTTTTCCGGCCACAAGAGGCTGTAACAGAGGCTGTTCTTGAGTCAGAATCACATTGACGATGTTCTTGCGCACTGACTGAGCAGTGGCTTCGATTGGCTCTTCATCCCACCTCGATCCCCGCACTTTGGCGGTTTTTGGGAGGCTGCTGTCAAAATGACTAAGCGGCACCTGTATAGTTCAGTCAGAACGGGCATCCTTGGTTTCGAAAATCTTCGGACCTTGATATGCCAAATATAAGGAATAATCAATTCTCGTCCTCTTGTACCCCTTTCAGGAAATCCAGATGATCTTGGCGTCCTCACCCCGGGGCATTTTCTCATTGGTCGGCCCCTTGCATCGTTTCCGGAGCCAGAACTATCGTTGTTGAGCTACAGTCGGCTTGATCGTTGGCAACACGTCACCCGCATGCAGCAGATGTTCTGGGGAAGGTGGAGCGAGGAGTACTTAACTCTGCTTCAAAAGCGGTCGAAATGGCGGTACGTGGATCCGTCCGTCAAGGTCAATGATATTGTTTGTATCAAGGACGAAGGGCTGCCTCCATTGAAGTGGCCGCTAGCTCGAATTGTCGACATCATCCCTGGAGCTGACGGCGTTGCCGATCTTCGTACGGCGACTGGTACTACTCGACGAGCTGTTACCAAATTCTGCGTCCTTCCCGTTAATGCTAATTCGAACGTCGCTGATATTCCGCAGGGGGGAGAATGTTCGGAGCAGCCGCTGGCAACAAGCTCTTTGCGCTAGCTGTCGCTCTTAAATGCTTTGCGGTCCGAGCAAGGTCCGAGTGCATAGCGATGAGCGGGCTGAGATCTCTTGAGAGCAGAGCGGAGTTTTATATGTTCAATAACCCTTCGCCACGAACACACGGCTTGAATTTGTCGCCGCATAATTGTTAAAGAATAAAGCCCAATTTTTAAGTTTACCAACTTCGCATTCTAACTTTTTTTGTGGAATTAATTCAAGCGGTCTCAAAAGCCCGGCAGCTCAGAACAGTTGGAGCCACCATAATTATGTTGAGGAATCTTAATCCACCACGACTTTGCAATGGTATAAGACTTACTGGGAAATTCTATGGTGAACACGTTTTAATTCCGATGATTCCGACTGACATGCCATTTGATTTCAAACGATTACAATTTCCCATTCGCCTTGCTTTTGTTATGACTATTAATAAATCACAAGGGCAGTCTTTGCAAATTTGTGGCTTAAATTTTGAGTATCTGGTATTTTCACATGGTCAACTGTATGTAGCGTGCTAACGAGTAGGCAAACCTTCGGCCGTAATTAATCACTGTACCGACGACAAAACAAAAAATATTGTTTATCACAAAGCATTGCAATCAATAAACTATGTTATTACATCAAAATTATCACTGTTTTATCACTGTCCGCTATCAGATAAAGACCATATGATAGTTCTGGGTGATTTCAATCTGCCAGGTACTGTTTGGTCTTCGGTAGACGAGTCGAATAACCTTGTGCCCATATCACGAGATGACTTTATTGACGGCTTGCTAGACCTGTCCATGTGAAAAATTCCTTGGGTCGATTGCTCGGTCTGTGCTTTGTCTCGGATCCGACTATAGCGTTGTTAACCCTTTCGCTCACTATACCTGAAGACTCCTATCATCCTATTTCGAAGTGTTCAGACTGGGAACGGCGCTGGCGGGGCTACCGCTCTGTGGGCATTCCAGCCCCACTTCACTGTTAGCACTCCAGCTACGCAAGCGGCTGCCCTCGCTCTCGCCCTCATACTTAAGAGCATTTTTCCCCCCGGCGACGCTCTCTTCACGCTTAATTTCACCACGGGCACGCTCCCGCCCACGATCACGCTCCCGCTCTCGCTGCCGACAGACCTCGGCAGCTTGAGCGCAACTTCTATCTACATACGCTCCCGCTCTCGCTGCCGACAGCCCTCGGCAGTTTGAGCGCAACTTCTATCCACATACGATCACGCTCCCGCTCTCGCTGCCGACAGCCCTCGGCAGCTTGAGCGCAACTTCTATCCACATACGCTCCCGCTCTCGCTGCCGGCAGCCCTCGGCAGCTTGAGCGCAACTTCTTACTATTTCGTTTCTACACTCTAAGCGACACGGTTATTTTTCGCACGCGGGTACACCTTTTACATACATATACATATATAACCCAAAAAACTGCAACAAACATTGACGACCCTCGGCTTTCATTTGGATTTGGACTTGCAACTTCTTGGGATTCTCGATTTTGGAAACTTACGACGCCCCTTGGCTCAAACACGAAGTATCGGTCGATATTGGACCTTCTGTATTGGATCGATCGTGTAAGCTTTCTGAATGTGTCCGCTGCTTTCGTAAGGCCGAGTTTACGAAGCTTAATAGCCTGATTAGGGATTTTGATTGGTCCGCTCTGTACTGGTGCACTGACGCTATGAAAGGCACAAAAATGTTCCATAAAGTACTTGACACACTCTTTGATTCTTGTGTCCCATATTTTTGTCCGATTAGATCTGGGAAGCCCCCTTGGTTTACCAAAGAGCTATTCAATCTAAAAAACATAAAATAAAGATTTTATAACAAATTTTTGTGAGAAACCTATCTCAGGCTGAGGTAGGCTCAGTCTGTCAGGATTCTTCCCTACAAAGGAATTTGTAGTTCGCGGGAACTTTAGGGCGGGGCTTGGCCGTGAGACCGAAAGTGGAGCGGGGCGTCGAGTCTGACTACCGTGTAGGTAGTTTGGTAATCGCTCTGGGCGATGAAAGGGAAAAACGCTGACACCTGAGTTTTGGTGTGCGCGGCAATGTGTTTCTGGGTCACCTGAGTTGTGTTCGCGCTCGGCGAAGAAATGATGACACTTCGTTGAGTTTGTTTTGATGGGTTTTCCTTAATGCTTTTATTGTAATTATTTAATTGTCTTTGTGTTGTGTGGTTCTTGTTCTGGGCTTGTTCTAGTAGCCACGGCGGATGGACTGCCGTTTTGGTTTATGATAGGCGATGGACTGCCGTTACTGTGTAGAGTAGGCGATGGACTGCCGTTACTGTTTACGATAGGCGATGGACTGCCGTTACTGTGTAGAGTAGGCGATGGACTGCCGTTTTGGTTTATGATCGGCGATGGACTGCCGTGTTTTAGGATAGGCGATGGACTGCCCGGATTGATCGAGGGCTCGAGCTATTTAAGGGCGATCTCGATGGCTGAGTCCGCAATTTGTGGTTACGGAAGTGGTATCGAGTTCTTCTGTGCGTCCCACTGACCTGGTCATTGCATCGGTGGTACCGAGAAATGAGTTGTGTAGTTTTGGTCATTGACTCGGTTGTGGAGTCGGGTAATTTGGTGGGAATCGTAGAGTTGTGTAACTCTGCGGAAATTGGGGCGTGTGTGTTGCTTCCGCAAAGATCGATCGGCGTACAGTGCCGGGTGTATGGTGTTCGTGGTTTTGGTTTGTGATTACAAAATGCTATGAATATGGTATATGAAATGTAACGGACCCGAGGTTCGATGTTACAAGTGGCCACTGGTATTGTGTTTTGTATTCTTATATGACAAATGTTGCAGATTCTTTAGTCTCCAAGGGTTGTGAATATGAATATGTACGTCGTACTGATACTGTTGGAGTTCGAGTTTCGCTATTAACTTCCGTAGGGGCCTGGTATTCAGCCAAGTGCGAGATGGTCGGTTATTACGTCGAACCGGTATCCCTCCATAGGCGTAGTTGCCCAAATGACGGCGAGGTTTCCTTTCGGTGGCGGGTAGTTTCCTTCCTGGTTCAAGCGTCGGCTGACATAGGCGATGACGCGTTCCTTTCCTTCGATCTCCTGCGTGAGTACGGCGCCTATGCCGAGGTTACTCGCATCGGTCTGTAGTGAAAACTTGACGTTGAAATCGGGGCAAGCAAGTACAGGAGCGGTCGTGAGTAGTTCCTTTAGTTGGTCGAAGGCCGCTTGTTGATCTGCGGTCCATGTCCATGTTTGCCCTTTCTTGAGTAGCTGAGACATTGGTTGGACGACTGTAGCAAAGTTTGGAACGAATCTTCGGTACCATGATGCCATTCCGATGCACTGACGTAGTTCCTTTAGGTTCGTGGGTGGCTTGAGTTCTTTGACGGCAGCAATCTTGTCGGGGTCTGTGTGGATACCTTCTTCGCTGATGACGTGACCAAGATATTTGATCCGGTGTTGGAAAAATGTGCATTTTTCCGCGTTTATCCGCAGGTTCGCTTTTCGAAGGCGAGAGAGGACTATTGCCAGGTTATGTAGGTGGTCCTTGAAGTCTCGTCCGACGATGACAATGTCGTCTAAATAGGCGAATGCGTAGGGTTCCAAGTCGGCTCCGATCACGGTATCAAGGGCCCGTTGGAATGTTGCTGGTGCAGAATGTAATCCGAAGGGCATCACTTTCCATTGATAGAGACCTCTGCCGGGGACCGTGAAGGCGGTGGCTTCTCGACTTCCGTTGGCCATGGGTATTTGCCAGTATCCGTTCTTCAGATCCAGGGTGGTTATGAAGCGTGCGTTCTGTAGGCGCTCCAAGATGTAGTTGATCCTGGGCAGTGGGTATGCGTCAGGAATAGAGTGAGTGTTGAGTTGTCGGTAGTCCACGCACATGCGCCATTTGCCGTTCTTTTTACGTACGAGTACGATGGGGGCGCTGTGTGGGCTTCGTGAGGGTTCGATGAGACCTTCTTGGATCAGTTGGTCGACTTGCTCGTCGATAATCCGCATCATGGCTGGGTTCTTTGGGTAATACCTCTGTTTGATGGGTCGATTATCCCTCATGACGATGGTGTGCTCGGCTATGTTGGAGGTCCCGTGGAGATCATTGAACTTTGGAAGTTCTGTGTCCAGAAATTCTTGGATCTGTGGCGCTATGTCCGGTGGCCAAGGATCGGAGATCAGTTCTGGATCGGGTTCGGTGAGATCGGGGGTGTCGGGGTCCTTTGGCTGGCTTGGGTCTTCTGGGAGGATGGTTGTGTCGAACGCGCTGGGGGCTCGATCCTACCTGGGTAGTCGCTTATGTGGGCGACGATCGGGTTAGCGTTGACCGTGGGTGGCGTAGCTTCGTGAGTCTGGCGGTATACCTGGGTTGTAATGTCACCAGATCGATGTGTGGCCAGGCTGGTCTCAGTGACGACTCTGTCTTCGCAGCAACGACTTGGTTGGGCGACGAAGATTTCGGACGTGGTGTTAGGCATGGCGTGGTGCATGGCGCTAGTGGGCACGTCAGTACGCGGAAGGTACTCCCGTGGGTTGGCGAAGATCGGGGTGGCGTCGGCCGTGGGTGCGACAGGGCTGCGGTCGGTGTTTCGGGGGTCATCGGGCTAGATTCCGGTTCCGTGGATCTTAGTTCGATGGCTGGACCCGACCAGCAAGGGGTTTGCGTGGCTGTTTCCCTCGTGGTTTGGTTGTTGCACTGTTGCTGCCGTTGTCGTTGTTCGGGGCTGGTTGTCGTCTCTGAGGGTGTCCGTGGGTTCACCTTCTCCGTTGAGGGAATGGTGCATGGGTGCGCTGGGGCTGAACTTGGACCTGGGCTTCCTGTGTCGAGCGGGTTCAAGTTCCTTGGGGTTTGTCTCGTGTGTGAGATCCTTGTGGTGGGTTCGGGGTGCGTGTGCCCCGTAGTTTGTTTTGATCCTGGGCTTCCTGTGTCGAGCGCCTGGTTCAACTGTGTTGATTCTTGTCTCATGTGTGAGATCCTCGTGGGCTGTTTGGGATGCGTGATCCCTGTGGTTGGCTTAGGACGCGGGTGCTCCTTAGTGGCCGTGGGATTCGTTTTCCCGTTTGCTTGGTTGCAGTTTACCGGTGCTTGCTTCGGATTCGTGTTTTCCGTTGTGGGCCGGTGTTTCGCTTGCGCTGCGGTTTGTTTCGGTGTCGTATTCTTCGTTGCATTATTGGGTGCCGTCTTCTTTGCGGTAGGTCGGGGACGTGTGTTCGCTGTGGTTGGTTTCGTGGTCGTATTCTTCGTTGCGGTATTGGGTGCCGTATTCTTTGTGGTATGTCGGGGAAATGTGTTCGCTGTTGACCTAGATTGCTTGGTGCTGGGTTCGGTGACTTGTACGTGGTTGGATTGAACTGACGGTGGCGTTGGCGTGAGGTGGCGATCTTGTAGCTTTAGCAGCGTGGTGCCGCATTGGATCGTCGTTTCGATAGCACATAGGAAGTCCATGCCGACTATAACTTGCTCCAGCATGTTTGGTAGGACCAGGAGTGGGATTTGAACCTCTCGTTGATCCAGCTTGATGGGCGCCAGTAGAACTTGTGTGATCTCTCTGACTGAGCCGTCAGCCAGGCGTATGCGGACGCATGCATCTTGCAGGTTGGAGTTGTTGTTTAGTTGTCGGGCCAGGTTGTCGCTGACGAAACTTCGGGATGCCCCGGTGTCGATGGTGGCCTCCGTTGTTTTGACCTCCTATTGTCACTATCGCCACTATTCGGCCGTCGTTCACGTGTAGTGGGTTGCTTAGTTGCGGGGAGGCGTCGTTCTCGGCTGATCCCGTGTCAGTCGAGGACGCGCGTCGTTTCCCGACGTGGCTCGGCGGCAGCAGTCGACGGTTCGAGTGCCGCGCTTTCCCATTCCCAGCAGAATAGGATCGAAGCGTTGGTGCAGTCGTAGGCGGCGTGTCCAGTTTGACCACATCGGCGACAGGCTGCGCGTGGGTTGGCAATGGGAGTGGTGATCATTCGATGGGCGACGTCGTGGTTCGTTGTGCTGGTTTGATTGGATGCCTGTCTGCGAGGTGTGTCTGCTGAATCCCAATGGGGTCTCCGGAAGGGTGTACGGTAGGACTCACCTTCTCTGCGGTCTGGGTGCCTTGCCGGCCTGGTGTCTCTTGGTGGGCTTCGCATGGGTGCGGGGGCCGTTGCGCGTTTCCTCTCGTGAATAAGCTCGTACTCTGCCGCTAATCGGGTTAGCTGTGCCAAGTTTTCCAATTTGTCTCGTCGCACGTATAGCTGGAGTCCTGGCAGGGCGTTGTCGTAGATCCGGTAAAGCTCCGTGTCTAGGTCGTACTCGGCATGGTGCATGAGGAGCCGTATCTCGATGAGATAGTCTTTGAATGGTTCTCCCACTGCCTGCTTGCGGCCTCGGATCTGGTCGTCCAATTGTTCGAAATACCTTGGCGGCAGAAAATACGTCAGAAACTCCTGGCGGAAATGTGCCCAGGAACTGCCCTGTAGTTGGCTGGTACGGTGCCAGCGACTGGCTCGGTCGGTGAGTAGTTCGGCCATGCTCCGAGGCAGTTGGTTGGTGTCCACTCCGTAGGCGCGTGCGCGTTCCTCGAGTAGTTCAGAAACGATAGTGGGTCATCTTCTCCGTTGAACTAGATGCCCCATCCGCGGATGCGTTCTGCCGTGCGTGCGACGTGGTTATAGTCGGGCCCGCTTATGGGTGCGTCTATCGCTGGCACAGTTTTCTGTGTGGGCGAGCGGGAGGTTTCCGTAGTGGGCGGCCTTGGAAGATCGGCGGCTGTGACCACTGGTGGTCGGGGCGTGGGCTCTGGGGCTGCGGGGACATGCAAGCTGGCTTTGGGGTCCCATCTTCCGGTGCCTGATGGTCCTGGGTAGTGGGCAGCGGGGACTTGGAGCGTCCTGCTGGTTTTGCGTATTGTCTCTCGAGTTCTGCCAAGCGAGTCCAGGCACCCGGCGGGAGTGGTCTGGCGACTAGTGTGGCAAAGTTCTTGCGCAACTCTTCAACAGTTCCTTCGGTGTCAAATTCGAATTCCTTGGCGAAGGCCTCCAGCTCGTCTCGGCGGCGCTTGTAGATCCAGCCGATGCTGACGCCTGGATTGGCGATTTGCTCGCTGGTGTGGAAATCAATGCTCGCGTCATCTTCGTAGGCTTCCATGGTGATTGGACTGAGTTTTCCTTGGTGTTGTTTTGGGCACTTTTCACTGTTTTCGCACCTGGTCACTGCGTTTACTTTCCCGGTGGCACTCGCGACTCTACTATTCTTTCTCGTTGGCCGTGGGTCTTTACTCCACGTAGCCCCGTGTTAAGGTTTTCTCTTTAAGTTTCCTTAAAGTTGCCAGAAGGTTGGCTTTGAAATCTCCTTAAAGTTGCCGTAAGTCCCTGCTCGGGTGCCACTTGTGAGAAACCTATCTCAGGCTGAGGTAGGCTCAGTCTGTCCAGGATTCTTCCCTACAAGGAATTTGTAGTTCGCGGGAACTTTAGGGCAGGGGCTTGGCCGTGAGACCGAAAGTGGAGCGGGCGTCGAGTCTGACTACCGTGTAGGTAGTTTGGTAATCGCTCTGGGCGATGAAAGGGAAAAACGCTGACACCTGAGTTTTGGTGTGCGCGGCAATGTGTTTCTGGGTCACCTGAGTTGTGTTCGCGCTCGGCGAAGAAATGATGACACTTCGTTGAGTTTGTTTTGATGGGTTTTCCTTAATGCTTTTATTGTAATTATTTAATTGTCTTTGTGTTGTGTGGTTCTTGTTCTGGGCTTGTTCTAGTAGCCACGGCGGATGGACTGCCGTTTTGGTTTATGATAGGCGATGGACTGCCGTTACTGTGTAGAGTAGGCGATGGACTGCCGTTACTGTTTACGATAGGCGATGGACTGCCGTTACTGTGTAGAGTAGGCGATGGACTGCCGTTTTGGTTTATGATCGGCGATGGACTGCCGTGTTTTAGGATAGGCGATGGACTGCCCGGATTGATCGAGGGCTCGGGCTATTTAAGGGCGATCTCGATGGCTGAGTCCGCAATTTGTGGTTACGGAAGTGGTATCGAGTTCTTCTGTGCGTCCCACTGACCTGGTCATTGCATCGGTGGTACCGAGAAATGAGTTGTGTAGTTTTGGTCATTGACACGGTTGTGGAGTCGGGTAATTTGGTGGGAATCGTAGAGTTGTGTAACTCTGCGGAAATTGGGGCGTGTGTGTTGCTTCCGCAAAGATCGATCGGCGTACAGTGCCGGGTGTATGGTGTTCGTGGTTTTGGTTTGTGATTACAAAATAGGGTACGTGGTATTGTGTTTTGTATTCTTATATGACAAAGTAGCTTAGTGCTATGAATATGAATATGTATATGAATGTAACGGACCCGAGGTTCGTTACAATTTCAAGAAGTTCGCTCTTCTTCTTCTCGCTCTCGCTATGTAATAGCTCGGTCAAAAGCACAATGCTATAAAAATTACCTATCACGATGCAGGATACGCTTTTCTCAGGACCCTTAATAGTTTTACAGCTTCGTAAACAGTAAGCGTAAAACGTCCGCACATCCATCCTCGCTATCATTTCTTAATTCGTCGGCAAACAATGATCAGGCCATTTGCCGATCTTTTTGCACAATTTTTCCAAACAACCTATTCCCATGAAAGCTACTCTGGTCAGCCGTATCCATACAGTTTACCTAGATCGAACGGCATTTTCAGCCCTTTGTTAAATTAAAGCTTGCTACAGTATAAGGACTTTTCATTTCACTCACGCTTACAATCCGATCTCAATAACTTTCAGTCATGGTGTTGTGCAAAGATGTTACACCTTAATGCTTCGAAATCCAAAGTAATCACATTTCATTGCTACAACCCCTTGTTGACTTCCTACACCCCCTGCGATATTTACATTGGTTGATGATCTTGGTGTTAAACCAAATTAAAGTTTTCTGAATAGATTTCTACCATGGTAAATAAGGCCATGGGAGTGCACGGGTGTATACACAGATGGTCAAAGAAATTTGATTACCCCTAGTCATCATAGTTCGCTAGTTCATCCATTTTTAAACCAAGACCGTATATAATCAGTCCAGAAAAACTTTTAACTTTTTGCTCTGCGTGGCCTTATTTGGGAGTGAGACTTCCATCTACCTATCGTAGATAGTACTTACTTTCATACTTACATTTTTGTAGAAAACTGTTTTGTGTTTTTATGGGCAACTTGATCAGGGGTGACTTAGATAGACTTGTTGGGCGGCATAAATTCTATTAGGTCGGTTCCTATTAGGTCGGAAAAACGAGAGAGCGACAGTTCTCTGATCGTATGCTCAGTAACGCATGTTAAATCGGACTCAAAACGTTACCCGGCCCTCAATTTTATAAAATTTTCAATTTTGTATCAAAAATTGGTTCACGCATTCACCAGCAAAAAATGCAATTTAAAATAAGTGGCCAAACACTTCTTTAAATTTTTTGAACAAAATTTAATGCTAATGTATAGTATTTATCTAAAATACAGAAAAAATAAAAATTTAAATCAGAATAAGTCAATCGAAATTAGAATACGAAAAATAGATCGAAATATTCCTAGCATAAACTGTTTAAGATGTTATGATCGGATTATAACTCACTAGCAACCGGTTTTAAATCTTAAGAATCTGGCGATCTACGAAACCGCAACACGACATGGAAATAATGATTGGTACTGTTTTCATTTTTTTTCTTTTTAAAAATATATTTCCTTACTAATTGAGGCAAGACGACCACAAGGATAAGAAAGGATAGGATAAACAAGAGAAAGAACGTTGTGAGTTGCAGTGGGCGCAACTATAATTTTGTACCGGTAGTCACGCAATATATGTATATAATATATATGTGAGTTTATGATTTATACATTCAGTATATACATATAGTGTTGTGTTTCGGTATGGAGAAAACGTGGTGTTCAGGGTGAGAACTAGAATCGAACTGACTTTATTACTCTCTCAAGCGCTCTCTGAGCATACATACATTCGGGTGAGTTAGTGTTAGTGTGTATGTGAATACATTTCAATGGATGGTGAAATAATACTTATGTTGCTAACATATAACACATAGCTTATGATATAAGTGGAATTATAAAATATTTACAGTGCGGCTCTGATCTACCCAGCTGAAGCCGATGATGCCGAACCCACTTGCCAGCATATCACCCACAATGGAGGGATACGAGGTGCTGGTGGGATAGTAAGCGTGCATATTGGGCGACTGCTAATGGGTTATGTCTGGCTTGATCACGCGATTAATTTCGTTCAGCACCGCGGTCAAGGTTCAGGCTCCTCGGGCATTTGTTTGGGCAAGAGACCCAAGAGATAGCCAAACTCCACAGAAGGCAGAACCTCACTTTCGCGTATGTTCTCCAGAAAGTCGGCCAAAAAGTCGACTGCCGCCTTGCCAAATTCCTAAACTCCCCTGGAATCCATTGAAGTTCCATATGAGGCCGCACCACAAGGCTGCTTTTATAGACTGTGCAGCCGGCTGCCACAGGGAGCGCACCGGACTCTCCGAAAGCCATGCACAGTGTGACGGTGTCACGGTGCTACGGTGCCACGATGTGGATCTAATCACTGGGCGGAGATTAGAGAACGATAATCGGGCCGATCGTGGACTTATGACGATCATATAATTCGTGGCGCATGACAATAGAAAAACAATTAGTTAGGAATTCCCTTAATTATCATTAAGTTGGTTAAGGTGTAATCTTCCAAGAATGAAGATCGTTATAGGGTCTCATGCTGAGTTTTGCAGAGTTGTATTTTGGATGACTAAGTGTTTTCCTTATGAATCATCTTCGCTCTTTTCTCCTCATCTTTGCGCTCTTTGGGCTGCGTCTCTCTTAAACAAAATCTTGTTGGTCTTCTCTTTTAACCCAACCGACGCTCCGCTCTCTTTTAGGTACGCTCTTAACTTACATAATTTATATACTTATAACCTACATATCTCTTAAATTGATAAGAGATTTTCAAATAGGGTTATCTTTAAGTCGATATAATCGACTCTTTAGTGACTCATTTAAAGTGGATTAAAAAAAATAAATAATAGTGCAAACACCTTTTTTGAAGCCATCTTAGGTTTGGATTTTCATCCGCAGAAGAGGCAGAAGCTACTTTTCATGTGTGTTGTCTAACCCAACTAAAGCCCAATACTCCAATGCACGCAATCAGTTCTCCCACGATTGATCCTGCCGACGAAGAGGATGGAAAGAAGGCATTGAAATACGGAGACTGCCAATGAGTCAGTCCGGGCAGGATGATGCTCTCTCTAAGTCTTTCAGCACCTCGCGCCAATGCTCCGGATTTTCTGGGATTTCCTTGGGCAGCTGATTGATCACTGTATAGGGGAGCCACGCTGGGCAGGACATCTCTATGGGATATGGAAAATAAGATTTTGTATAAACCAGCACATCACTAATAGCCGAACACACGGACGAACAAACACATACACCTCTCCCGAATCCCACTCATATAGTTGATAATAAACTCAGTGAAGGCGTGGCCGAATTGGCGGAACTCGTCAAAGTCCATTGCGATGAATGGATTATCCTGGCTGGGGTCGATAGTTCAGCACGATCTTCGGAGAGGTTTGTTTTTGATTGCCAGCCGCTGTCTTAGTTCCATTCTGCGCTTGTGCACCGCTGACATTCGAGTCTACAAATGAGCTGGCTTTAACCAAACTCCCATGAGATCCGAAATTCGAGCGTCGCGTAGGCCACTGCTGCTGCGTAAAAGCGAATGAAAAATGGTTAATAAAAATCCGGCTATGTGTGAAAATGTGCACTGGCAGCAAGTTTTTGTTTTGGGCAGTGCGGCGACTGGCCCATTGCCGAGATTTATGTTTATGTAACTACGACAGAAAACGACGTCAAGACACACGGCAGACAAAAGGGAAAAACGTCGAAGAAAAGTTAAATGAAATGGACTTTAATTGTTGAACAAACACAATAGACAACGATCTACGCTGCTACGCCGAGCATTACCAGCCATTGTCATCATCATCAAACTATTTATTTTCTCGCATGTTTACTGTGTCGTGTCTCTCCCAATCAGCAACAATTAACTGCCCCAAGCCTAGCATATTTTGCAAAATATTTGACGTGGTTAACCATTAACAGCTCCATTAGATGGCCAATACCTCAGTCGCTGCTGCTGCACAACAAAGCCCCTAAAATATTTTAAAGTCAAAGTCGATTTTGTAAGCGCAGCCTCTCTACGGAAGTGCATTAATTTGAAGTGTGGACAGATCACATGGTATTGGCCCGTATTGCATCGGACTGAATGTGGGATTCATTTCATCAGACACTCATCCCATTTGGCCATTTCAGGGGCACGATGCGTTTTATGCTTCGTTGTTAGCCTATATTTTTATACCCGGTACTTGGAGATTTCAAGGTTATGCTGAATTCTTGTATGTGGATGCAACAGAAGAAATGATGTGAGCGTTTGTATAGTATATATAATACATATATATGTATGCAAATTCACGCTTTGCACAAAACCAGACGCTTTCTGTTATTTTTTAGATGGAGCATATAGTATATACAAAATATTGATAATACTCGTATTAGAGATATGTACATATGGTATGTACTCGTATACATATTTAAAATAAAACGAGAAAGAACGTACGGAGTCGCTGTAAATGCGACTCTACTTTTTATACCCGTACTCAGTCTGTACACATGTGATTTATGTGGTATTTTCGAATGTTGTATCAGTTTTTACATTTTACGATTGTTTGATGCATCTGTCATTTACATCTACATCAGTTCTCACAATAACACACGTACACTGCACGAGGCAGAGTGTGTGAGCGTGAGTGTGAGTGTGAGAGAATCAGTAGCAGCTATCAACCCAAAAAAAAAATGTATATTTTGCTAGGTTGTTGTGGGCGCGCGGGGACAGGCTGCTGAAAATTCATTTCATCATTGTGGCTACATTAATGACCCGATCTGAACCAAATTCGCGAATCTGGTAGATATTTTCAGTCTCTACAAAACTACATCTTTTTTCGTTTTTCCTATCTTCAAAATTGTGGACTTTCTTCTTTTGTGGGGGTGGAAGGGGTCGTGGCAAAAAATTGGAATACACTTGTCTTGGTTTGGTAACACAGGAGTCTTGACAGAAAGTTTGGTTGCTCTAGCTCCAGGTGCTCATCTAGACGAATGGGCAAATCCGACGCGTTGGTGTGTGAGAGCGAGCGAGAGGGAATGATGTTTTTCGAAATGGTTTTGTCAATTGTGGCTGTAATAATGATGCGATTCGATTCAGATTCGGTCCCCTGATAGATAAATGCAGTATCGGAGGGAATGATCATATCTACCAGATTCTCGAATTTGGTTCAGATCGGAACATTATAGCCACAATAATAAAATGAATTTTCAGCATCGATTTGCCCCGCCCCCTTCAAGCGTAAGTCATTTATGAGGATGATAGACGATACAGATTCTCTCTCTCGCTCACACACTGCTCACACATTCTGTCTCGTGCAGTGTACGTGGGTTGTTGTCAGAAGTGATGTAGATGTAGATGACAGATGTAGCAAAAAAAATGTTAAATGTACAAATTGATAAAACTTTTTGAGAATTCCACATATATCACATGTGTACTGACTGAGTACGGATATAAAAGTGGAGTCGCGTTCACAGCGACTCCGTACGTTCTTTTTCGTTGTGTGAGTGCGAAAGAGAGGGAATGATGTTTTTCGATGTGGTTTTCTCAATTGTGGCTATAGTAACGATCCGATCCGATTCAGATTCGGGCCCCTGATAGATATGGTCTTTCTCTATGATTCTGCATTTTGTTTTCTGTTATCTTCAAAATTGTGGACGCCACAGATGTGCGACTTTTGTGTGGTCGGAAGGGGGCGGGGCGACGGGCCTCTGATATATATGGGCTTTCTCTACGATTCTGCAGTTTTAGTGCTCTGTTGTCTTCAAAATTGTGGACTCCACAGATGTGCGCCCTTTGTGGAGGCGGAAGTGGGCGGAGCGAAATTTTAAAACACTATTCTAGGAGTGAGATATCACATCAGTCACAAGACGGACAGTACTCGAAGAGTAAAAGGGTATATTGTATATGTGGTAAAAGAGGATGTGTGTAACATAGAGAAGGGATAATTTCCGACCATATAAAGTATATATATTCTTATCAGCATCGATTGCCGATTCGATATACCCATGTCAGTTCGTCCGGTTGTCTGCCTGTCCGTCTTGTTTGTCGCCCATTGCTCTGAGACTATAGGAGCTAGAGCAACCACGTACACTGCACGAGGCAGAGTGTGAGTTTGAGAGAATCAGTAACGGCTATCAAACCTAAAAAAATGTATGTATATTTTGTTATGGTGGTTGTGGGGGTTGCGGGGGCTCGTTGCTGAAAATTCATTTTATTATTGCGGCTACAATAATGATTCGATCTGAACCAAATTCGGGAATCTGGTAGATTTGGTTATTCTCTACGATACTGCATTTTTTTTCCTATCTTTTTTTTCCTATCTTCAAAATTGTGGAGTTTCATAATTTGGGTGGGCGGAAGATGGCGTGTCGAAATTTTGAAATACGCTTGTCTTGGTTTGGTATCCCAGGAGTCTGGACAGAAAGTTTGGTTGTTCTAGCTATTATAGTCTCTGAGATTCAGGCTACACAAAATACGAAAAACCAAAACACTCGTTTTTTTGTGAGTGCAAGCGAGAGGGAATGATGTTTTTTGAGGTTTTCTCTATAGTGGCTATACTAATGATCCGATCCGATTCAGATTTGGGACTCTGATAGATATGATCTTTCTCTATGATTTTGCATTAGTTTTCTGCTATCTTGAAAATTGCGGACGCCACAGATGTGAGCCCTTTGTTGGGGCGGAAGTGGGCGGGGCGAAATTTTAAAACATTTTTCAAGGAGTGAGATATAACATCAGTATGGAAAAAAATTTGGTTGCTCTAGCTCTTATAGCCTCCGAGCAATGGGCGACAAACAAGACGGACAGACAGGGCTATATCGACATGGCTATTGATGCTGATTAAGAATATACAGTCATGTGAAAAATAATAAGGAGAGTAGGGCATGCTTCAGAAAATGCTCTATAAAATTGCTGTTTTAGGAATTTTGAGCTGATCTTAATTTTTATTAGTTGATTTATGTTTGCACTCTCTAAACAAAAAGTAAAAACCCAAGTGTAATGGTAAAAAAAAAAAGTAATTACAAATTTTGTTCGGTATATCATTGACTTTGGGCTGTGCGAAATAATAGAGACTCTTAAAGAAAAACATGTTATATTTCGTAAAAAATCATCTTTCTCTTTCAGAGGTTTTTTAGTTTTTAATTATTCATAGTAATTAGTTTTAGTAATTTAAGATATAAAACACCCATAAAGCAAAGTTCAGACAATACAGACGGAAGCAACGTGCATAGAAGTACTCAGGTACCCATGGACATGAAAAACGTCCACAATAATGGATTTTCGTATCGGAAAATGGCCGAAACATTGACATTTGTCAAGGAAATGAATGCTAATGCAGTAAAACATACGATTAAATAGGAAACACGGGGAAAAAAAATCAAAAATATTCTAAAGCCTTGAGAAAAATATGTGGAAATTCGTGAGGTAAGGCCCGTTTAAAAATTCTCAAAATTAAAAAAAAATTTATTTGTGGACGCAAACCTTTTTTAAAGTATGTACAATACCTAAAGCTAACCATCTAAAGTCCAAGAGACCCCAAAAATACACTTGTATTGAAGTGATATCACAGGAGTTTGGATAGAAAGTTTTGTTTCTCTAGCTCTTATAGTCTCTGATCTCCAGGCGACACAAAATACGAATAACCAAACCGACTCGTTTTTGTGTGAGAGACATTGAGAGGGAATGATGCCAATCTAAATGGCGATCTTCATTGTAGCTATCATAATGATTCGATCCGACTCAGATTCGGGCCTCTGATAGATATGGGCTTTCTTCTGCATTTCGTGTTCTGTTATCTTCAAAATTGTGGACGATATAGATTTTCGTCCTTTCGACGGACGGACGGACGGATAGACAAACATGGCTATAGCGACTCGGCATTGGTGCTGATCAATAATATACAGTCATGTGAAAAATAATAAGGACAGTTGGCCATGCTTCAGAAAATTCTCTATAAAATTAATGTTTTTAGGAATTTTGAGCTGATCTTAATTTTTATTAGTTGATTTATCTTTGCACTACATAAACAAAAAGTAAAAAACCCAAGTGTAATGGTAACAAAAATAATTTAAAATTTTGTTCTATATATAATTGACTTTGGGCTGTGCGAAATAATAGGGACACGCAAAGAAAACATGTTATATTTCGTAAAAATATAATCTTTCTCAGAGGTTTTTAGTTTTTATACCCGTACTCGAAGAGTAAAAGGGTATATTGTATTTGTGCTAATTGCTGTCTGTCCGTCTGTCCGTCTTGTTTGTCGCCCATTGCTCGAAGGCTATAAGAGCTAGAGCAACCAAACTTTTTATCCAGTCTGATGTGATATCTCACTCCTAGAAAAGTGTTTCAAAATTTCGCCCCGCCCACTTCCGCCCCCACAAAGGGCGCACATCTGTGGCGGCCACAATTTTGAAAATAACAAGAAAACTAAAAATGCAGAATCATAGAGACAGCCCATATCTATCAGGGGCCCAAATCTGAATCGGATCGGATCATTAATATAGCCACAATAGAGGCAAATTTACGAAAAAACTTCGCTCCCTCTCTTTCGCACTCACACAAAATCGAGTCGATTTGGTTTTTCGTAAAATGAACGCCTGGATCTCAGAGACTATAAGAGCTAGAGCAACCAAACTTTTGGCCAAGACTCCTGTGATACCAAACCTGAACAAGTGTATTTCAAAATTTCGCCCCGCCCCTTCCGCCCCCTCAAAAGACGAAAATCCACAATATTGAAGATAGCAGAAAACTAAAAATGCAGTATTGTAGAGAGAATGACCATATCTACCAGATTCCCGAATTTGGTCCAGATCGGATCATTATTATAGCCACAATGATGAAATGAATTTTCAGCAGCAATCCCCACCTCCTCTTGCGGCGTAAGTCAATTATTGGGGTTGATTGTGGCTGCAGCTCACGCTCAAACATGCTGCCTCGTGCAGTGTACGTGTGTTGTTGTGAGAACTGATGTAGATGATGTAGATGTAGATGTAGATGTCGATGACAGATAGCAAAAAATGTAAAATTTAAAAAATGATACAACTTTTTTAAAATTCCACATAAATCACATGTGTACTGACTGAGTACGGGTATAAAAGTAGAGTCGCGTTCGAAGCGACTCCGTACGTTCTTTCTCGTTAATTATTGATAGTAATTAGTTTTAGTAATTTTAGATATAAAAACATCTGAAATTTTAGAAGTTTTTTTCTAAATAAGAATCCGAAAACTTTGGGTGGGTAAAAATTTATTTGGCCGAAAAGAATGGGACGTGCTCGATCGAAATTCAACAAACGATTATATTCTAAAAATTCAAACAAAACTCTTAAGCCTAGCTTACCTAGAGAGAGCTTTTTATTGCGCTCCCGCCTTGCCCTAACCTACTTACACTAGACTTCATACAATACAAATTCTAAACGGAAGAAACACCGGCCCCATTGAAGGCCTGCGCGGCTTCAACCCAATGGTAGAGGCGCCAGAGTATGTATGACCCTCCGAAATATTCCTCCATCGCTCCTCCTAATGTCGACGACCCTGACCACGCCGTCCTCCCCTGCGTGCGTGGCGACTATCCTCCCTAATAGCCACTCCTGCGGAGGCAGGTTGTCCTCTGCCACGATGACGAGGTCTCCTTCCTTGGCGTCGGGTCTCCGATGGTGCCACTTGGCCCGCACCTGCAGCCCCAGGACATACTCGCGGGACCATCGCCGCCAAAACACCTGCCTGACTGACGAGACAAGTCGTCATCGCCGCAAGCAGCTGGGACTCTCCTGGTCCGGAGTCCGCAGTGCTGGGGGCGATGAGCGACCCGCCTGTCAGCAGGTGCCCGGGCGTGAGGGGGCTTCGCCGTCGCTGGGGTCCTGGCTGAGGGCCCCAGCGGCCTGGAGTTCAGCGCGGCCTCGATTCCCACGAGTACCGTGGCGAGCTCCTCTGCGGTTAGCAGCGCGCTGCCTACTGCCCGTAGGGAGTAGGCTCTTCGCAGACTTCACACCTGCCTCCAATAGTCCTCCCATGTGCGGCGCTCGAGGCGGTATGAACGCAAATTCGCATCCGCCTCTTGATGCGAATCCGCGAACTTCGTCCGCCTCGTCCTCGAGCGTCTTCCGCAGAGCGCTGAGGTGGCGGCTCGCTCCGACGAAGTTCGTCGCGTTGTCGCAATGGACGGTCTGGAAATATCCTCGGCGACCGACGAACCTTCGGAAAGCCAACAAAAAGGAATTAGTAGTCAAATCGGAGACAAGCTCTAAGTGAACCGCTTTGGACGCAAAACAAACGAAAAGCGCGATATACGACTTGTATGGGGGCCTTCCTCGAATTTTCAATGTCGTCGAGACTGGGCCACAGAAATCAACGCCGCAAATGGAAAATGGGCGGAGAGCACGGAGCCGGTCTGCGGGCAAATTTCCCATTATTTGCGTCAGCAGTCGAGGCTTGCATTTAAAGCAGCGGATATACGATCGAACTTTCTGACTGCAGACCTCTTGAGCGTTTACGATCCAAACACTCTGCCGGAGGATGCTCGCAAGTGCTCGCGGGCCGACATGAAAATTGGAATTGTGCAGATGACGAACATAGCTCCGCACGAATTGCGAGCGCTTCGTCAAAACAAAGGAAACTTGGCATTGTATTATATAGGAGCTTTAGCTAGTCGCCCCTACCCTCAACAACAAAAAAAGTACACCAAGTCCCAGTGTCTTCATGGATGAATGGGTTCAACCGCTGAAGACTCGGACCGACTTTTAGATCCTTTCCAAACTTTCTCTATTTCCTCCCGATACTCGTGAAGTTTGATAATTTCGACAATTTTATAAAAGGCTTCACCATACTCTGTCGGTGAGACCGTTTTCTCGAACCGTACGCTCGGGTTTTTACATTTTCTTATAAAGCGGAACATATAACAAAACAAAATTAAAAAAATTTATTTGTGGACGCAAACCTTTTTTTAAAAGTATGTACAATACCTAAAGCTAACCATCTAAAGTCCAAAGAAAGGGTATATTGTATTGAAGTGATATCACAGGATGTTTGGATAGAAAGGTTTTGTTTCTCGACCTCTTAAAGTATATGATATTCAGGCGATCAAAATACGAATAGCCAAACCGATATCGTTTTTGTGTCCGTCCGTCTGTCCGTCTGAATGATGTCAATCTAAATGGCGCCCTTCTCGTAGCTATCAAATGATTCGATAAACTCAGATTCGGGCAGACTGATGTAGATATGGGCTTTCTAGAAATGATTAAAAATTCCGTGTTCTGTTCCGCCTTCAAAAAGGGTGGACGATATAGATTTTCGTCCTTTCGACGGACGGAAAAACAATAGACAAACATGGCTATAGCCCATATCTATCAGGGGCAAATTGGTGCTGATCAATAATATACAGTCATGTGAAAAATAATAAAAAAAGTTCGCTCCATGCTTCAGAAAATTCTCTATAAAATTACTGTTTTTGGTTTTTTTGAGCTGATCTTAATTTTGATTAGTTGATTTATCTTTTGCACTACTAAACAAAAAGTTTGGCCAAGTGTAATGGTAATAAAATAATTTAAAATTTTGTTCTATATATAATTGACTTTGGGCTGTGCGAAATAATAGGGCCCCCACAAAGAAAAACATGTTATATTTTGAAGATAAAAAATAATCTTTCTCAGAATTTTTTAGTTTTTATACCATTACTCGAAGAGTAAAAAGGATCAATTGAATTTTCTAAGCAGCGAGTCCGTCTGTCCGTCTTGTTTGTCGCCAATTGCTATACATTTTATAAGAGGTTGATGGCAACCAAACTTTTTATCCAGTCTGATGTGATATCTCATCCTAGAACACACACAAAAAAAATTTCGCCCCTCAAACATGCCCCCACAAAGGGTGCACATCTGTTGGCGGACAATTTTGAAAATAACATGAAACTAAAAATGCAGAATGTCGATGACAGCCCATATCTAAAAAATCTGAATCGGATCGGATAAAAATATATAAAACAGGCAAAAATACGAAAAAAATCGCTCCCTCTCTTTGAGTACTCACACAAAATAGAGTCGATTTGGTTTTTCGAAAATGAACGCCTGGATCGTTTAAAGTATGTACAATACCTAAAGCTAACCATCTAAAGTCCAAGAGACCCCAAAAAATAAACCTATTGAAGTGATATCACAGGAGTTTGGATAGCCCCCTTCCGCCCCCAAAAAAGACTCTTATAGTCTATTGAAGATCCAGGCGACACAAAATACGAATAACCAAACCGACTCGTTTTTTGTCCAGATCGGACTCATTGAGAGGGAATGAAATGAATTTCTAAATGGCAATCTTCATTGTTGCTATCATAATGATTCGATCCGACTGGGATTCGGGCCTCTGATAGATATGGGCTTTCAAACATGATTCTGCATTTCGTGTTCTGTTATCTTCAAAATTGTGGACGATGTAGATTTTCGTAGATTTAGATGAGATGTCGGACGGATAGCAACAAACATGTAAAATTTAAAAATGATACAACTTTTAAAAATTGCTGATAAATCAATATACAGTGACTGTGAAAATAAAAAGTAGAGTCGCGTTCAGAAAATCCGTACGTTCTTTCTCGTTAATTATTTTAGTAATTTTTTAGTAATTTTAGATTTAAAAACATCTGAAATTTTAGAAGAGTTTTGCACTACAGAAACGAAAACTTTGGGTGGGTAAAATTTATTTGAACGAAAAAGAATGGGACGTGCTCGATCGAAATTCAACAAACGATTATATTCAAAAAGTTCAAACAAAATTTATGTGGAATTTTCAAATCAGCTTTTTTTACATTTTACATTTTGCATTTATTTGATGCATCTGTCTTCTACATCTACAAATTCTCTAAACGGAAGAAACACCGGCCCGAGACAGAGCGTGCGAGCTTGTGAATGGTAGAGGAATCAGCAGCAGCAACCCTCAAAATAAATGTATATTTTGTTTTGGTTGTAATGTCGACGACCGGGGACCACGCCGCTGCTGAAAATGCGTGCGATCATTATCCTCCAATAATGAGCCGATCTGAACCTGCGGAATCTGGTAGATATGGTCATTTTGACGAGGTGTATTTCCTGATTTTTTCTATCTTCAAAATTGTGGATTTTCGTCACCTGGGCCCCAGGAGTGGGCGTGGACCATTTGAAACAAAACACCTGCCTGACTGACGAGATCACAGTCGTCATCGCCGCAAAAAATTTGGTTGTTCGGAGTCCGCAGTTATGGGGGCGATGAGAACGAGGCGTCAGCAGGTTTATACGAAAACCGCCGTCGCTGGGGTTTTGTGTGAGTGCGAAAGCGGATGGAGCGAAGCGCGGCCTATATTCCCACGAGTACCGTGGCGATATTCCTGATCGGATCCGCGCGCAGATTTGGGCCCTGATAGATATGGGCTCTTCGCAGACTTGACACCTGCCTTTTTAGTTTTTGTTATTTTCGAAATTATGAACGCCAAATTCGCATCCGCCTCTTGATGCGAATCCGCGAAGGCGGGGCCTCGTTTCGAAACGCTTTCCGCAGGCGTGAGATGGCACATCAGCTCCGATAAAAGTTTCGCGTTGTCGCAATGGACGGTCTTATATCCTCGGCGAGACGAACCTGGGGAAAGCCAACAAAACGGACAGACGGTCAAACGGACAGACAGCAATTAGTGAACCGCTTTGGACGCAAAACAAACGAAAAGCGCGAACTTGTACGGGGCCGCTTCGAATTTTCAATGTCGTCGAGACTACCCGTACACAGAAATTTATGTGAAATTTAAAATGGGCGGAGAGCACGGAGCCGGTCTGCGGGCAAATTTTACATTGCATCTGTCATCGTCATCTACTTGCATTTAAAGCATCTACGGATATACGATCAACAACTGTCTGACTGCAGACCTCTTGAGCGTTTACGATCCAAACATGCCGGAGGATGCTCGCAAGTGCTCGCGGGCCGACATGTGTGTGCAGATGACGAACATAGCTCCGCACGAATTGCCGAGCGCTTCGCCATCAAGGAAACTTGGCATTGTATTATTTGTTTTGCTTTAGCTAGTCGCCCCCTACCCTCAACAACGAAAAAGTACGAAAAGTCCCAGTGTCTTCATGGATGAATGGGTTCAACCGCTGAAGACTCGGACCAAATTTTAGATCCTTTCCGAACTTTCTCTATTTCCTCCCGATACTGCATTGAAGTTTTTTTTTTCTATCAATTTTTTAAAAAAGGATTTTTCACCATACTCTGTCGGTGAAACCGTTTTCTCGGGCGTACGCTCGGGTTTTTAAATTTTCTTATAAAGCGGAACATATAACAAAACAAAATTAAAAAAAAATTTATTTTGGACGCAAACCTTTTTTAAAGTATGTACAATACCTAAGGCGCTCATTAAATACGAAAACTAAAAAAATACGATTTTATTGAGTGTGAAATCAGAGGAGTTTTTGCGTATGTTTTTGTTTTCTAGCTCTTAATAGTCTCTCCGATTCAGATTTGGGCGACAGAAAATACGAATAATGATTCCATTTTTCGTTTTTGCTATCTTCAAAATTGTGGACGGGAATGATGCCAATCTAAATGGCGATCTTCAAGTGGGCTATCGGAATTTTAAATCCGACTCAGATTCGAGCCTCTGATAGATAGTGGGGAAAAAAATTTGATTCTGCATTTATCTGTTCTTTTATCTTCAAAATTGGGCGACGAACATACGGACAGACGGACAGACGGACAGACGGGACGGACGGACGGACGGACAAACATGGCTATATCGACTCGGCATTGGTGCTGATCAATAATATACAGTCATGTGAAATATGGTAAGGACAGTACTCCTTCTCTATGTTACGAAAATCTATACTTTTACCACAAAGGAATTTTGACCCTGATCTTAATTTCGATTACGGGTATTTATACCCTTTTGCACTACTTAAGTACGGGTATAAAACCCAAGTGTAATGGTAACAAAAATAATTTAAAATTTTGTTCTATATATAATTGACTTTGGGCTGTGCGAAATAATAGGGACACGCAAAGAAAACATGTTATATTTCGTAAAAATATAATCTTTCTCAGAGGTTTTTAGTTTTTTATACCCGTACTCGAAGAGTAAAAGGGTATATTGTATTTGTGCTAATTGCTGTCTGTCCGTCTGTCCGTCTTGTTTGTCGCCCATTGCTCGAAGGCTATAAGAGCTAGAGCAACCAAACTTTTATCCAGTCTGATGTGATATCTCACTCCTAGAAAAGTGTTTCAAAATTTCGCCCCGCCCACTTCCGGCCCCACAAAGGGCGCACATCTGTGGCGGCCACAATTTTGAAAATAACAAGAAACTAAAAATGCAGAATCATAGAGACAGCCCATATCTATCAGGGGCCCAAATCTGAATCGGATCGGATCATTAATATAGCCACAATAGAGGCAAATGTACGAAAAAACTTCGCTCCCTCTCTTTCGCACTCACACAAAATCGAGTCGATTTGGTTTTCGTAAAAATGAACGCCTGGATCTCAGAGACTATAAGAGCTAGAGCAACCAAACTTTTGGCCAAGACTCCTGTGATACCAAACCTGAACAAGTGTATTTCAAAATTTCGCCCCGCCCCCTTCCGCCCCCTCAAAAGACGAAAATCCACAATATTGAAGATAGCAGAAAACTAAAAATGCAGTATTGTAGAGAATGACCATATCTACCAGATTCCCGAATTTGGTCCAGATCGGATCATTATTATAGCCACAATGATGAAATGAATTTTCAGCAGCAATCCCCCACCTCCTCTTGCGGCGTAAGTCAATTATTGGGGTTGATTGTGGCTGCAGCTCACGCTCAAACATGCTGCCTCGTGCAGTGTACGTGTGTTGTTGTGAGAACTGATGTAGATGATGTAGATGTAGATGTAGATGTCGATGACAGATGTAGCAAAAAAATGTAAAATTTAAAAAATGATACAACTTTTTAAAATTCCACATAAATCACATGTGTACTGACTGAGTACGGGTATAAAAGTAGAGTCGCGTTCGAAGCGACTCCGTACGTTCTTTCTCGTTAATTATTGATAGTAATTAGTTTTAGTAATTTTAGATATAAAAACATCTGAAATTTTAGAAGAGTTTTTCTAAATAAGAATCCGAAAACTTTGGGTGGGTAAAAATTTATTTGGCCGAAAAGAATGGGACGTGCTCGATCGAAATTCAACAAACGATTATATTCTAAAAAATTCAAACAAAACTCTTAAGCCTAGCTTACCTAGAGAGAGCTTTTTATTGCGCTCCCGCCTTGCCCTAACCTACTTACACTAGACTTCATACAATACAAATTCTAAACGGAAGAAACACCGGCCCCATTGAAGGCCTGCGCGGCTTCAACCCAATGGTAGAGGCGCCAGAGTATGTATGACCCTCGAAATATTCCTCCATCGCTCCTCCTAATGTCGACGACCCTGACCACGCCGTCCTCCCCTGCGTGCGTGGCGACTATCCTCCCTAATAGCCACTCCTGCGGAGGCAGGTTGTCCTCTGCCACGATGACGAGGTCTCCTTCCTTGGCGTCGGGTCTCCGATGGTGCCACTTGGCCCGCACCTGCAGCCCCAGGACATACTCGCGGGACCATCGCCGCAAAAAACACCTGCCTGACTGACGAGACAAGTCGTCATCGCCGCAAGCAGCTGGGACTCTCCTGGTCCGGAGTCCGCAGTGCTGGGGGGGCGATGAGCGACCCGCCTGTCAGCAGGTGCCCGGGCGTGAGGGCTTCGCCGTCGCTGGGGTCCTGGCTGAGGGCCCCAGCGGCCTGGAGTTCAGCGCGGCCTCGATTCCCACGAGTACCGTGGCGAGCTCCTCTGCGGTTAGCAGCGCGCTGCCTACTGCCCGTAGGAGTAGGCTCTTCGCAGACTTCACACCTGCCTCCAATAGTCCTCCCATGTGCGGCGCTCGAGGCGGTATGAACGCAAATTCGCATCCGCCTCTTGATGCGAATCCGCGAACTTCGTCCGCCTCGTCCTCGAGCGCCTTCCGCAGAGCGCTGAGGTGGCGGCTCGCTCCGACGAAGTTCGTCGCGTTGTCGCAATGGACGGTCTGGGGATATCCTCGGCGACCGACGAACCTTCGGAAAGCCAACAAAAAGGAATTAGTAGTCAAATCGGAGACAAGCTCTAAGTGAACCGCTTTGGACGCAAAACAAACGAAAAGCGCGATATACGACTTGTATGGGGGCCTTCCTCGAATTTTCAATGTCGTCGAGACTGGGCCACAGAAATCAACGCCGCAAATGGAAAATGGGCGGAGAGCACGGAGCCGGTCTGCGGGCAAATTTCCCATTATTTGCGTCAGCAGTCGAGGCTTGCATTTAAAGCAGCGGATATACGATCGAACTGTCTGACTGCAGACCTCTTGAGCGTTTACGATCCAAACACTCTGCCGGAGGATGCTCGCAAAGTGCTCGCGGGCCGACATGAAAATTGGAATTGTGCAGATGACGAACATAGCTCCGCACGAATTGCGAGCGCTTCGTCAAGAGCAAAGGAAACTTGGCATTGTATTATATAGGAGCTTTAGCTAGTCGCCCCCTACCCTCAACAACGAAAAAAGTACACCAAGTCCCAGTGTCTTCATGGATGAATGGGTTCAACCGCTGAAGACTCGGACCGACTTTTAGATCCTTTCCAAACTTTCTCTATTTCCTCCCGATACTCGTGAAGTTTGATAATTTCGACAATTTTATAAAAGGCTTCACCATACTCTGTCGGTGAGACCGTTTTCTCGAACCGTACGCTCGGGTTTTTACATTTTCTTATAAAGCGGAACATATAACAAAACAAAATTAAAAAAAATTTATTTGTGGACGCAAACCTTTTTTAAAAAGTATGTACAATACCTAAAGCTAACCATCTAAAAGTCCAAGAGACCCCAAAAATACACTTTTGTATTGAAGTGATATCACAGGAGTTTGGATAGAAAGTTTTGTTTCTCTAGCTCTTATAGTCTCTGATCTCCAGGCGACACAAAATACGAATAACCAAACCGACTCGTTTTTGTGTGAGAGACTTTGAGAGGGAATGATGCCAATCTAAATGGCGATCTTCATTGTAGCTATCATAATGATTCGATCCGACTCAGATTTGGGCCTCTGATAGATATGGGCTTTCTCAATGATTCTGCATTTCGTGTTCTGTTATCTTCAAAATTGTGGACGATATAGATTTTCGTCCTTTCGACGGACGGACGGACGGATAGACAAACATGGCTATAGCGACTCGGCATTGGTGCTGATCAATAATATACAGTCATGTGAAAAATAATAAGGACAGTTGGCCATGCTTCAGAAAATTCTCTATAAAATTAATATTTTTAGGAATTTTGAGCTGATCTTAATTTTTATTAGTTGATTTATCTTTGCACTACATAAACAAAAGTAAAAACCCAAGTGTAATGGTAACAAAAATAATTTAAAATTTTGTTCTATATATAATTGACTTTGGGCTGTGCGAAATAATAGGGACACGCAAAGAAAAACATGTTATATTTCGTAAAAATATAATCTTTTCTCAGAGGTTTTAGTTTTTATACCCGTACTCGAAGAGTAAAAGGGTATATTGTATTTGTGCTAATTGCTGTCTGTCCGTCTGTCCGTCTTGTTTGTCGCCCATTGCTCGAAGGCTATAAGAGCTAGAGCAACCAAACTTTTTATCCAGTCTGATGTGATATCTCACTCCTAGAAAAGTGTTTCAAAATTTCGCCCCGCCCACTTCCGCCCCCACAAAGGGCGCACATCTGTGGCGGCCACAATTTTGAAAATAACAAGAAACTAAAAATGCAGAATCATAGAGACAGCCCATATCTATCAGGGGCCCAAATCTGAATCGGATCGGATCATTAATATAGCCACAATAGAGGCAAATTTACGAAAAACTTCGCTCCCTCTCTTTCGCACTCACACAAAATCGAGTCGATTTGGTTTTTCGTAAAATGAACGCCTGGATCTCAGAGACTATAAGAGCTAGAGCAACCAAACTTTTGGCCAAGACTCCTGTGATACCAAACCTGAACAAGTGTATTTCAAAATTTCGCCCCGCCCCCTTCCGCCCCCTCAAAAGACGAAAATCCACAATATTGAAGATAGCAGAAAACTAAAAATGCAGTATTGTAGAGAATGACCATATCTACCAGATTCCCGAATTTGGTCCAGATCGGATCATTATTATAGCCACAATGATGAAATGAATTTTCAGCAGCAATCCCCCACCTCCTCTTGCGGCGTAAGTCAATTATTGGGGTTGATTGTGGCTGCAGCTCACGCTCAAACATGCTGCCTCGTGCAGTGTACGTGTGTTGTTGTGAGAACTGATGTAGATGATGTAGATGTAGATGTAGATGTCGATGACAGATGTAGCAAAAAAATGTAAAATTTAAAAAATGATACAACTTTTTAAAATTCCACATAAATCACATGTGTACTGACTGAGTACGGGGTATAAAAGTAGAGTCGCGTTCGAAGCGACTCCGTACGTTCTTTCTCGTTAATTATTGATAGTAATTAGTTTTAGTAATTTTAGATATAAAAACATCTGAAATTTTAGAAGAGTTTTTCTAAATAAGAATCCGAAAACTTTGGGTGGGTAAAAAATTTATTTGGCCGAAAAGAATGGGACGTGCTCGATCGAAATTCAACAAACGATTATATTCTAAAAAATTCAAACAAAACTCTTAAGCCTAGCTTACCTAGAGAGAGAGCTTTTATTGCGCTCCCGCCTTGCCCTAACCTACTTACACTAGACTTCATACAATACAAATTCCTAAACGGAAGAAACACCGGCCCCATTGAAGGCCTGCGCGGCTTCAACCCAATGGTAGAGGCGCCAGAGTATGTATGGCCCTCCGAAATATTCCTCCATCGCTCCTCCTAATGTCGACGACCCTGACCACGCCGTCCTCCCCTGCGTGCGTGGCGACTATCCTCCCTAATAGCCACTCCTGCGGAGGCAGGTTGTCCTCTGCCACGATGACGAGGTCTCCTTCCTTGGCTTCGGGTCTCCGATGGTGCCACTTGGCCCGCACCTGCAGCCCCAGGACATACTCGCGGGACCATCGCCGCCAAAACACCTGCCTGACTGACGAGACAAGTCGTCATCGCCGCAAGCAGCTGGGACTCTCCTGGTCCGGAGTCCGCAGTGCTGGGGGCGATGAGCGACCCGCCTGTCAGCAGGTGCCCGGGCGTGAGGGCTTCGCCGTCGCTGGGGTCCTGGCTGAGGGCCCCAGCGGCCTGGAGTTCAGCGCGGCCTCGATTCCCACGAGTACCGTGGCGAGCTCCTCTGCGGTTAGCAGCAGCGCGCTGCCTACTGCCCGTAGGAGTAGGCTCTTCGCAGACTTCACACCTGCCTCCAATAGTCCTCCCATGTGCGGCGCTCGAGGCGGTATGAACGCAAATTCGCATCCGCCTCTTGATGCGAATCCGCGAACTTCGTCCGCCTCGTCCTCGAGCGCCTTCCGCAGAGCGCTGAGGTGGCGGCTCGCTCCGACGAAGTTCGTCGCGTTGTCGCAATGGACGGTCTGGGGATATCCTCGGCGACCGACGAACCTTCGGAAAGCCAACAAAAAGGAATTAGTAGTCAAATCGGAGACAAGCTCTAAGTGAACCGCTTTGGACGCAAAACAAACGAAAAGCGCGATATACGACTTGTATGGGGGCCTTCCTCGAATTTTCAATGTCGTCGAGACTGGGCCACAGAAATCAACGCCGCAAATGGAAAATGGGCGGAGAGCACGGAGCCGGTCTGCGGGCAAATTTCCCATTATTTGCGTCAGCAGTCGAGGCTTGCATTTAAAGCAGCGGATATACGATCGAACTGTCTGACTGCAGACCTCTTGAGCGTTTACGATCCAAACACTCTGCCGGAGGATGCTCGCAAGTGCTCGCGGGCCGACATGAAAATTGGAATTGTGCAGATGACGAACATAGCTCCGCACGAATTGCGAGCGCTTCGTCAAGAGCAAAGGAAACTTGGCATTGTATTATATAGGAGCTTTAGCTAGTCGCCCCCTACCCTCAACAACGAAAAAAGTACACCAAGTCCCAGTGTCTTCATGGATGAATGGGTTCAACCGCTGAAGACTCGGACCGACTTTAGATCCTTTCCGAACTTTCTCTATTTCCTCCCGATACTCGTGAAGTTTGATAATTTCGACAATTTTATAAAAGGCTTCACCATACTCTGTCGGTGAGACCGTTTTCTCGAACCGTACGCTCGGGTTTTACATTTTCTTATAAAGCGGAACATATAACAAAACACTTTAAGCAGCTTGAGGTGTGACGAGAATCCTTCGATGACATCTACCAACTCCGAACTTTCCACGGCAGCGGTCAGTCCGACCGATGTCTTCCTCTTCTCCAGCTCAATATCTTCTGAATGCTCGAAATGAGGGGTTTTAGGCCAACTCTCCTCCTCATCCTTCAGGAATGATGGTCCTTCGAACCAGATTGACGGGACGATTTCGTTGACGTCACAACCTCTTGACACAATGTCTGCTGGGTTCTGTTTCGTCGGGACATGCCGCCACGTAGCTTCATCTGACCACTCTTGAATCTCAGCCACCCTATTCGAAACGAACGTCGACAACGTACATGGATGCGACCGAATCCAGTGAAGCGTCACTTCAGAGTCTGACCAATAAACAGCTCGTTCGATAGGGACCTTTAATAGGGGCTTAATTCTGTAGCAGAGATCCGCAAGAAGGTGAGCGGCACATAACTCAAGCCTTAGGAGCGTTTTGGTCTTGAGCGGCGCTACTTTGGACTTTGACGTCAACAACGATATCTTCAAACCTTCTGCAGTTCTGCTGCGTATATAGACGCACGCTCCATAAGCTCTCATGGAGGCGTCCGCGAAAGCATGTATCTGGACCGGTGACATCGGATCGGTATACACAACCCGAGGTATAGATATCTCTTCCAATTGAGTTAGAGTATTTTTTCAACATATTCCATGCTGTTTCCAAATGCATTGGAATCGACTCATCCCAATCTAGTTTGTTAAGCCAAAGTTCCTGCAATAGGATCTTGCCCTTTATGACAATAGGACTTAACAATCTAAGGGGGTCGAACAACTTCGATGTCACCGACAGTATGTTCCGTTTTGTCGCTCTGAGACCCATGACTTCATTGTCAATTCTGAACTGAAAGGCGTCTTCATTAGGCAACCATGAAATTCCTAACGCCTTGGTCGATTCTGAATCCGAGATCGTTATGGGCTTGACTGTGCTCTCAGATGCGGTAATCTCAGGTGAGTTCGAAAACCACTTCGCTAACTCAAACCCTGCGGTCTGAAGAACCTGAGGCACTTCGGACTTAATTGCCCTTAGCTCCTCTACGCATGCAGCACCAGTCAACATATCATCAACGTAAAAGTCGGACCCAATAACGTCAGCAGCTTTGGGGAATGATAGTTTTGCAGACTCACTCAACCTTTTTAAACACCGGATAGCCAAGAAAGGGGCTGGTCCAGTCCCATAAGTCACGGTGTTAAGCTTATAAGTTAACACATATTACACATATTACACATAACATATACACATATTGCATATCGCACCACCTTAACTTTACCATCTTGCGCCACCCCACACAAGAAACATCATGCAGCGCTCAGTGCAGAAAGCTGACACAGCACTGACGCTGTTGTGGGCCGTCCCTCACTCCATTGGCCAACAGCCGTCGCCTGATTCTGGCGGATGTGCTGTGGTCAGCGAATTCCATTCTTGTACGAATGGTTCGCGAGTCGGGGATCTGGTAGATAAGTTAGTTTAGAATTGGATTAATAAAAGAACGGTTGTTCTCCTGTAAACCCGAGGCCAGAGCTGTAAAGGAACATAAAACATTCTCGACAAGGGTCGGCCACTTAGACGTCGCTACCAACACCGCCCTCGCCCCGCGAGAGCTCCAGTTGCCGCCGCACACCGCCGACGCAACACACACTAAGCTATAACCAGGGGCAGCCCGTACAGACGTCGCTGCCATCACCGCCCTCGCCCCGCGAGATACTCCCCCTGCCGCCGCCGCCGCACGCCGCCGCCGCAGTAGCCCACTAAAACATAATTGGCGCCCAACGGGATTGGAAATATCCGAAGAGAATCCACGTCCCCAAAAGATAAGACCATATAAGTGACTGTTCGTAAAAGATAATAGGTTTCGAAAAAAAAAAGAAAAATAAAAATTTAAAAAAAAAATTTTTTTTGTTCATATATAAAAAAAGAAAAAAAAAATAAAAAATATAATAAAATAAATATCTGACAGTGCAAGTGTGAACGTCACGCAATACAATAAATTTTCGTTTTGAAACTGAATGAGTGCGTCTGTGTGGTTAAATAAGTGATCGCCCGAGTTTGTTCATTTGATATCTTGCTGTGTGGTTTGATTTTTTCTCAGTAATTGCCCATGAGTTGGAATTATAGGGAACAAAAAGTACAGTACGATAGTGA
This sequence comes from Drosophila bifasciata, assembly GCA_009664405.1. Classification (NCBI taxonomy): domain Eukaryota; kingdom Metazoa; phylum Arthropoda; class Insecta; order Diptera; family Drosophilidae; genus Drosophila; species Drosophila bifasciata. Next base: position 32,644,806 of record CM019044.1, read on the forward strand.
CGAAAGCTCAGACCTAGGGTATCGACCCCCAGAGCCGAAAAAAATCGGTCAGAAATGGATGCAGGAATGATAAAAGCATTGGTAGACGGCGCGATCGCCAGAGCCCTCGTCGAACAAGAACGGCGATTAACTCAGGAATTCAGCAATGAAATCGAAAATATGAGGACTCAAATGAGCGCCTTAAACATAGGTACCCCTCAAATAGAAACTTTCCAAAGAGTGACCATCGACCCGAACATAAGGTGCGAAGTCAAGTTAGATATTGTGAAATCGGTGCCGACCTTTAGCGGTAACCACGAAGAGGAGTCGTGGAGGCAATCTGCCGTAGATGCATATGAAGTCTTCAAAATTTATGTAGGCAGCCAGGCACACTACGAGGCTGTGGCCATTCTGAAAAATAAAATTTGCGGTACCGCGCGAGCGCTACTCACGTCGCACAATACCGTGCTAAATTTTAATGCAATTCTGGCCAGGCTAGATTGCACGTACGCGGACAAAACGTCCCTACGCGTACTTCGTCAGAACCTGAATATGGTTCGACAAGGGGATGCCGACCTGATGGCATACTATGACGAAGTCGAGAGGAAACTCACGCTCGTCACGAATAAAATAGTTATGTCGCATAATGCGGACACGGCAACCATCCTTAACAAGGAGGTTAGGGACGACGCCCTCCACGCGTTTATCGCGGGGGCTTAAACGGCCACTCAAGTCACTGGTGCTGCCAGCACAGCCCAAAGACCTCCCGTCCGCGCTAGCGATGGCTCGGGAAGCCGAGAACAGCATCGAAAGAAGTGCATTCGCGGCGTCCTAAGCAAAAGCGATAGAGGACAAATCTATTAGTTACGAGGGCAACAAACGAGGGCAAGCAATGGAAAAGTGAGGATAAAATCCACACTTCGTTTCCCAAGCAAGGCCATTCAAGCCGCCAGAGGACAACCTCTGGCCAAAGCGCGGGGGATACAGAAACTATCGACCAGAATAAGGTGCAGCCTATGGAGGTAGACCCTTCCATTATCAAGATTTAGGCAGGACACAAACTCGGGGGAAAGCCCAAAGTAACAATAATTACAAAAAGGCAGAATTCGTCTCAACGTCAATCGGGTCAAGACGCCAACGGGTAAATAACATAGTGCAGCAGGCCTATAACCGAGAAGAACAAGAGTACCCGAAAGCTGAAGCCGCAGTCGCCGAGATCGACGAAGAAAACGACCCGACCGGCAACGACTTCATTAATTTTTCAAGATTTCCCAATTGCCGTTCGTCGAGCGACAAATTGCCGGGCAAAACACTAATCGACAAAAAAAAAATTACGTGAAGCCCATAAAGGAGCTGAAGAACGTAACTGCTGCCGACTCCCCTTTCACAGTGAGCTCAATACATGGCTCCAGTGAAGTAAAAGATGAGTGCATAATGTGCATTTTTGGGCTAAAAGCCAGATTTTTTTGTTAAACACACTAGATGTTTGATGCCATTATAGGTTCCGATTCGCTAACGCGAGCGGGAGCGACATTAAACCTGCGTGACAAAACAATCAAGTACGGAAACGTAACGGAACAACTTCAGTTAAGAATTTAAGAAAATTATACTGAAGAGAATTATAGTTTTTTCGACCTCTAACGAGGCGCTTCCCTTTAACACCTCAGTTATCGCCACCATTCGAACCGAGAGTAACGAACCAGTCTAATCTAAATTATACCCCTATCCCATGGGGGCAGCAGACTTCGTGAACAAAGATGTCAAAGAACTACTGAAAGACGCGATAATCAGGCCATCTAGGTCACCGTATAACAGTCCGATTTGGGTCGTAGACAAGAAAAAGTCCGACTCAGACGGCAACAGGAAAAACGGCTGGTAATCGACTTCAGGAAACTGAACGAGCGAACTATCGCCGACCGATACCCTATGCCTAGCATACCCATGATTTTAGCAAATTTGGGAAAGGCAAGGTTTTTATCACCCTAGATCTGAAATCAGGTACCACCAAATATATCTGGCGCAAAAGACCGGGAAAAACTTCGTTTTCAATAAAAAGGAGGAAAATACGAATTCTGTCGCTTGCCCTTCGGACTTAAAAATGCGGGAATTGGGAAAACATGTTACGTCTATGTAGACGACGTAATAATTTTTTCCGAAAATGAAAAAGACCATGTCAGTCAGACACATCGACACGGTACTGAAATGCCTGTGCGAAGCTAACATGAGGGTGGCCCCGAAAAAGACAAAGTTCTTCAGAGAAAGCGTCGAATTCTTAGGCTTCATAGTAACCAGGGCGGAGCCAAGACAGACCCAGAGAAGGTGAGGGCGATAAAGGAATACGCTATAGTAGCAAGCTACTATAGGAGCTTTGTCAAAGACTTCGCGGCAATAGCAAGACCCCTAACCGCCATACTCAAAGGAGAAAATGGCACGGTCAGCAAGCATATGTCAAAGAAAGTTTCGGTTCAGTTCGACGAAACGCAACGCGACGCTTTCGACCGCCTGCGAAACATACTGGCATCAGAAGATGTCGTACTAACGTACCCAGACTTTAAGCTGCCCTTCGACCTAACCACCGATGCCTCAGCAAGCGGCATCGGAGCGGTGCTTTCCCAAAATGGCAGACCAATAACAATGGTGTCGCGCACACTTAAAGATTGCGAGCTGAACTACGCCACAAATGAGAGGGAACTACTAGCCATCGTTTGGGCCATAGGGAAACTACAAAATTACTTATACGGTACTAAGGAGATACGAATTTTCACCGATCACCAGCCCCTGACCTTCGCCGTGTCTGAAAAAAACACAAACGCGAAAATTAAACGGTGGAAAGCCTTTATAGAGGAGCACAACGCTACAATTTTCTATAAACCAGGGAAGGAAAACTATGTCGCCGACGCCTTGTCCCGACAAAACATTAATAACTTACAGGACGAGCCACAGTCAGACGCGGCCACTATGCAAAGCGAGCTCTCACTGACCTACACAGTGGAGACCACTGATAAGCCTCTAAATTGTTTCAGAAACCAAATAATTCTGGAAGAAGCAAGCCAGCCGCTACGGCGGAACTTCATTATCTTCGGCGGAAAAACCCGCCACATAATCCATTTTAATGACAGAGACTCCCTGATCGAATCAGTAAAAGAGGTGATCAATCCGAACTTCGTGAACGCAATTCACTGCGACCTTCCGACTTTAGCCTCCCTCCAACACGACCTAGTGCTGAGGTTTCCGGCAACTAAATTTTGGCACTGCAAAATTTCGTGAACGACATCACAGATGCAAGCGAGCAAGTGGAAATAACCACAACAGAACACAATCGTGCCCATAGGGCTGCGCAGGAAAACGTTAAGCAGATCCTCCGGGACTACTATTTCCCCAAAGATGACGAAGCTCGCCAATGAAGTGGTCATAAATTGTAAAGTATGCACCAAAGCAAAGTATAATAGACACCCTAAAAACAAGAGCTAGGAGTGACCCCAATTCCGTCGTATGCAGGAGAAATGCTGCACATCGACATTTTCTCTACAGACAAAAACTCTTCTTGACCTGCATTGACAAATTCTCAAAATTTGCCATTGTGCAGCCCCTAGCTTCTAGGGCAATAGTAGAAGTACGCGCCCCCATCTTGCAATTGATGAACTTCTCCCCGAATACCAAGACCATATATTGCGACAACGAAGCCGCCTTCAGTTCCGAGACAATTACGTCTCCGTATTGAGTGGATGTAGTTAACGCACCTCCTCTTCATAGTAGCTCCAACGGGCAGGTAGAGAGGTTTCACAGTACCTTGGCAGAGATTGCAAGATGCATGAAGATCGACAAAAAATCGACGATACAATCGAACTAATCATGCGTGCCACGGTAGAAACGTTGCATTCGGTCATAGACGAGAGGCCGGTTGAAGCAGTTCATACCAACAACGAAGATCTTAAGTTGGCAATTAAAGCCAAAATCGAACAGGCACAAAAGGACAACCTCGGCAGGATTAACCCCGGTAGACAAAACAGAGTATTCGAAGTGGGCGAAAAAAAAAGTATACCCAAAAGAATAACAGAAGGTTAGGAAACAAGCTAACCCCGTTGTACACGGAAGAACGGGTGCAGGCAGATCTGGGAACATCTGTCCTCATTAGAGGGAGGGTGGTCCATAAGGACAATTTGAGATAATCTAAAACAACAATTACTACAAATCTAGTTATCACTCCCACAGGTTGGCCAAAATACTCCTCGTACTCTTTACCACAACAAATGCGCGGATTACCGACTTTTCCCAGGCAAACTATATCCCTGTACGGGACGGAGATGTGTTGGTGTGGGAACAAAGAAACTGGGTGAGGCACTCGACAAACCTAACCGAGTTAGGGAACATCATAGACGATACTGCAAAAATGTCCGAGTTATTTCCCCAATCGCATATGCGAAAGCTATTAGAAGTAGATATAGAACACGCAAGGAAAATATTGTCCGCCCTAATGATACACCATAGAATGGCAAGAAGCCTAGACTTCTTGGGAACAGCACTCAAAGTTGTTGCGGGTACCCCTGATGCATCAGACCTCGAAAGAATCAAATTAACAGAAGCTCGACTTATAGAGTCAAACAATAGACAGGCAGTGATCAACACAGAAGCACAAAGAAAAATCAATTCGCTCACCGACACGGTTAATAAAATATTGAAAGAAAAACAAGGTGACCTGGTAGACACCGCTCACCTATATGAAACATTACTAGCAAGAAATAGAATGCTTATCTCAGAAATCCAGAACTTGATGCTGACTATCACACTTGCCAAGTCAAACATAATAAACCCTATCATATTCAACCATAACGACCTAAAATCTATCTTTAACGAACAGCTCACGGAGGTCCCCATAGTTAGTAAATCTAGAATTTTTTCAATCCAATATTGTTATCCATGTCTTAGTTGAGTATCCTAGGATTAAAAGTAGATGTAAGAAAATCCTAATTTTTCCCGTGGCGCGCAACAACACCGTGCTACAACTACAATACAACGTTGTAGCAGAATGCGAAGAGGGGATCCTGGCGGTAACCGAATGCGACGTCACCAACTTCGCGACATTCTGCAAGCAGGCCGCACACAGCACTTGCGCCCGCGAGATACACGCCGGAGGCGCGCAGCCTCATGCCGCACGCAACCGAGCCACCTGGAGCCCGTCACACTGGTGGACGATGGCATAATCATCATCAACGGGCAGCCGGCAAGGGTCAGCGTGGATAACGGACCTCCAGTAACAACAAGAGGGGCTAATCTCGTTACATTCGAGAGCAAGGCCACAATAAACGACACCACGTACGTGAACCTCAACGGAGCCGTGAGCAAGGTACCAGGCACCGCGGCTTCCCACCTACTCACCATAATAGGGCACGACGAAGTCCTCAGCCTACCACTCCTGCGACAGATGAACGAACACAACATTCAAGTTATAGAAGATCTAAGGAATGATGTGACATCCAGCGGATCACCCAAGATCTGGTTCGCGGCAGGAGTATTCAGTTTCGCGCTTTGTGGCTTGATACTTCTACATCATTACTGGAGTAGGAGAAACTCCACAATCAGGCTCCAGAATGTCATCAGGGAGATCGGCATCCCCGAGGACAGGGATCACCCAAGGGGGGAGTAGTTAACACATATTACACATAACATATTACACATATTGCATATCGCACCACCTTAACTTTACCATCCTGCGCCACCCCACACAAGAACATCATGCAGCGCTCAGTGCAGAAAGCTGACACAGCACTGACGCTGTTGTGGGCCGTCCCTCACTCCATTGGCCAACAGCCGTCGCCTGATTCTGGCGGATGTGCTGTGGTCAGCGAATTCCATTCTTGTACGAATGGTTCGCGAGTCGGGGATCTGGTAGCTAATTTAGTTTAGAATTGGATTAATAAAAGAACGGTTGTTCTCCTGTAAACTCCGACACGGTCGTTAAATTATTTGTACCCGCTGAGCCTGAGAGGCCAGCGCTGTAAAGGAACATAAAACATTCCCGACAAGGGTCGGCCACTTAGACGTCGCTACCAACACCGCCCTCGCCACGCGAGAGCTCCAGTTGCCGCCGCACACCGCCGACGCAACACACAAGACAATTCTGATCTCTCAGATTTATTTAACGTGGCGGTTCCACAGAAAGGGATTGCAACCACGGTGTATAATGTGTGACCACATACATTGTTAATCTGGTACAATGCGCCAATTTACGCCCTAGGATAGGAAGCTATACATAGCGACTTCTCCCAGTACCAATTCGAATGTCGCCGACGCAACACACAAGACAATTCTGATCTCTCAGATTTATTTATAGCCTTTTCACACTGACGACCATCCACCATCCACCATCCATTTCGGGGATGGTCCGTAAGGTTTTGCCGTTCCGAAAATTTCCCAGTTATTCCACCATCCATCTGGGATGTTCCTAATTCGCACGTTTCTGTGCGGTATTTTTTCGATAATTGTCAAATGCAACCATAAATATTTGACATTCACAACAAAAATCGGAATTCTCCACGAAAATGTAAACAATGACAGACAGGAATATATTAAAAACAACAAAAAACCCATCAGATCTCACAAAACAGAAGGAGCATCATAAAAGCAGGAGGATCACCACAAGAGGCAGGAGGATCTCCTCGAGGAGCTGATCCGCACCCAGACGACGTTTCAAACGGATTTTATGCAATTTTTAAGAGAAAACAAACAGCAGTAGTTATAATAAATTTCTTGTCAGTTTAAATTTAAGTAATTTTAATAAATGATTAAAACTAACTATTTAAATTTATTCTATTTACACAATATTTTGCAATTGCAGATCGTATATGTTCTGCTGAATGATTATAATCAGCAGAAATATTGCTGCGATAGGGCTGTTCTCTCTGCTCACTTAAAATAAGTTCCCAACTTTCATTAATTGAGCTGTTGTGCATGTTTAACATATTGTGCAAAATACAACAGCACAATATAATGGCACTTTTGTTTTATGATGGCTATCCTTTGGTGTCATTTAGTAGTAGTGAGTGCTTACAAATGACCACAACCTTCCTGGCTTCAGTGTTTTCAAAACAGATATCCATTCTATTATCTCCTCCTCGTCAAAGTTGTCCTCATCATCATCATCCATGTCCAGCAACATGATTAGCTTGTGCAAGAATATGTTTTGCTGCTGAATCACATTTACAACCATTGCAATGTCATTTAAATTCATTTTAATTACAAACGTAAACAAATTTTCAACGGATGGATGGTTTCTCATGGATGGTGGATGGTGGATGGTGCCAATGTGAATCGGTGTTTCACATCTTTCAAAAATTCAACCATTCCCCGGGATGGGCTCAGTGTGCAGAGGGTATTAACGTGGCGGTTCCACAAAAAGGGATTGCAACCACGGTGTATAATGTGTTACCACATACACTGTTAATCTGGTACAATGCAACACACAGATAAATCTGATCACTCAGCTTTATTTAACGTGGCGGTTCCACAGAAAGGGATTGCAACCACGGTGTTTAATGTGTTACCACATACACGGTTAATCTGGTACAATGCGCCAATTAACGCCCCAGAATAGGAAGCTATAGCAAATACATAGCGACTTCTCCCAGTACCAATTCGAAAGTATACTAGTCGGGCATACTTTCCTCCTTGGTGAGGAGCGAAGTGTATCTCTCACTTCTTCCGATCTATGGGTCACGGCACCCGGTTGAGAACGCAACTCCACGTCGAGCCTAGCGGCTCTCCCCGCGTAAACTTTGGGTTACCACAGCCACCACGATGCTCCCACTAGGGGCCTACCTCAATGAACAGCCTTGGACCGCTGAACAACCCGTGGTACTGATATTAAGGGCTCAGTTGGCCCTCCCTTTAGCCCCGACTGGCTCGGATAGGGTACCCCTTGTGGGGACTCTCCAAGTCCGGGGCTCTCAGGCCATCTCTCGCCGTTGGGTCCAGCAGTTGTTGCCGTCTGGAGAACGCCTCGGCTGCGTATCTATCCAGCAACTGCATCCTCTCCTGCGTAGTCACCACCTCCGATACGGTCCATCCGCCATCACTGTGCTGCACTCCAAGTCCATCGAGGTCTCGCAAATCTGCATAGAGGGGCAATCACACAGCACGTGTTGCCAGTCCTCGCGCTCTGCGCCGCATATACATGCAGGCGTGTCGCTCAGGCTTCTCTCCATCAGATATGCGTTTACCGATCCATGGCCAGTCAGCAGGAATCCGGCGCGCAGCGTGAAACCAAACCTTGGCTCGCTGTAAACGAAGCTTGCGTTCGGGATGAAACGGTGCGTCACCCGACCCGGGGAGTCACCATCATCCCATCTGCGTTGCCACTCGCACAACAGGCATTCGTCTAGTCGCGCCATCTTCTGCTTCCAGCTTAGATTTGCCAAATCTTCGCCGTATAGCCAATCGCTCTTCTCCAGCGGGTAGTCACGCTTGAGTTTGAATCTGATTGCCAGGCGTCTGGCGACCAGATCAAACGGGGGCTCCGGCAAGTACTTGCAGTGCCACGGTGGACACTGTTCGGCATACCGGTAGGCATCAATCAGGATTCTCCTTTGGCACGCAGTTAAGTGCCTCCTGGCAACTACCTGCGTCGTCGTCACGACAGACCAAACCGAGGCACCAAATAGTGCACAGGGCACCATGAGTCCGGTGTATATTGTCCGCTTTGCGCGGGGACTGAGACCCCAGTCGACCCGCAGCACGCGCGACAATGACCCTACGACTCCAGTCAGCTTATCACGCAGGCCCGTGATGTGCGGGAGAAAACTCAACCGCTCACCGACCGTGATGCCAAGGTACCGATACTGCGCTTATATGGCAGGCTTGCTCCTGCAAACCGTACCAATGGCGGCCGTCTAAGTATGCCTTTGAGCAGCATGATCGCCGTCTTGCTAGTTGAAACGGCAACGCCGACTTCAACTCCCCAAGCGCCTACGATGGACATTAAATCCTCTCCTTTTCGCTCGAGCTCTGTACGGGCGTTTCCCTCGATGAGGAGGAGCAGGTCGTCTGCATACGCGCTGAGCGCACCAAGGGGCTCCAAGCGCTGGAGCAGCACGTCCATCAAGATGTTCCATATGAATGGACCACTTATGGACCCCTGTGGGCAACCTCTTGTCACCGGAACAGTGGCTGCTCCATGCCTGCTGACGATGCTCGCGCTCCGGCCGGAGAAGAAGCTTCGCCACAAGCTTGCTTCACGGCAACCCAGCTCTAGGAGGCGACGTAGTGCAGCATCCCACTCGACGTTGTCGAAGGCACCCCTTGAAGTCCACGAAGACTCCGAGCACGTATTTCGACCGGCTGGCCGAGACAGTGCTCACAACGTGCTTCCAAGCGTCCTCCACGCAACGTCCTTTGCGGAATCCAAATTGCCATCTGCAGCCATCCGGTATGGTGTCCTTCAGACGATTCACCATGATTCCCTCCAGCACTTTGCCCAGCACTGGCAACAGACAGATACCCCGGTATGAAGCAGGATCCGTCCTGTCCTTACCGGGTCCCTTCAAGAGTGGAACCACCCTAGGGTGCTTCCATTCTTTGGGGAAGTATCCTGTCTCCAGGCAGCGGGAATACAACGCTGTCATGTGCAGAGGGATGGCACGCCACAATGCCTTGCAAATGGCACCTGTGATGCCGTCCATACCGGGAGAGCGTCTGCTCTTCAACCTGGCGACGCAGGCATCAACCTCGCTGGATACGAGGGTCGGTGGAGCTTCGGACGGGATGGCAATATGCGCATTCGACTCCGCAACAGGGAAAAAGTCGCGCCATGTTGCGACCGGCCCACCGGCCCACCATCCGTCTGAAGGCATCCAATCTCCGTGCTCTGTTTGCGGCCTCGGCAAATCCTGTAGACGTGCCCCCATGGATCATCTCTGTTGTCTCCCACGAAGCGTCGCCATTTGTCCTCCTTCGTCCTCAGGATGAGCTTCTTGTATTGCGCCGAGGAGATCCTCAACGCAACCACAAGTTGCTCTGCTGCGTCGGTCTCGTGCCGACGAGCGTCCTGTAGCCGCCGCCTCAGTCTCCTGACCTCCCGGCGTTTGGAGTGTAGTTCAGCAGTCCACCAAACTACCTTCCTCGCGGCTTTCGGCGTGCTGCGTCCCAGCACTCTGTCGCACACACTGTGTACTACAGAGCGCAGTGCAGCAACCTGGTTGTCCAACGGCGATTCGGCGATGTCCTCCGGCAGTTCGGATATCTCCCTTACCACCTCTTCCTCAAACAATCGCCAGCGCGCATTGGAAAGCACAGGAGCAATGCTCTCAACTGTGTCGGTCGGACTAGGCGTCACCTCAACATGGATCATGTTGTGGTCGCTAGTATCCCATTCCCTCACTTTCCAATCGTATGTGGCCCACATAGTCGCTGCTTCATTGGCAATTGTTACATCGATGTCGCTGTGGCCTCTACGGTTATCGAATGTAAACACCCGACTGGCTTCGTTGAGCACGCCGGCTCGGCTCTCGGTAATCCACTCAAACAGCAGCTCACCCCGTACATAGTTAGCTTGTCCCCGAGCATGCTCGGAGAGTTTGCTAAACCACGCTGGGGATACTGCATTCGCGTCGAGCCCAAAGATGACGGGAGTGCGGCTGGCCAGCAGCAGCACCGCATCTAGGTACCGGAGGTACGGCGCCAAGTCGGTGTCGAATTGGCAGTATACGGAGCATAGGATGATTGAGCCAAATCTTCCTTGCACTCTAACGCATACTCCATGTTCAGTGGTAAGGGAGTCTATTGGCATGCAGATGGCTTCCGGTTCGTTGACGATGATAGCAGCTTTCGGGTTTTCATCACGAAAGGGGCGGTCCGAGAATACTCGCATTCCCGAAGGAAGGCCAGTAATCCGCTTTGCTCCATCGACGTACGGCTCCTGGACCAGCGCGAACAGGTGGCCAGCGCTGCGCATGATGAAACCGAGTTCCACCACGGCTGCTCGGCCCCGGCCACAATTAGCTTGGATGAAGCTAAACATTTTAATGTCTGGCATTCACCCTCGCCAATACCGCAGCGTAAACCGGGCAGGCCGCTGACAGCATGGAGTGTGCTGACGGGTAACCCTTGAAGCGGCAGTTTCGGCAGTCCACCGGGTTGGTGCACCGCGAAACGTTGTGGCCGCCCTGTCCGCACCGGTGGCACACGTTCTCCTTAAGGCGACACTGGGACACCTTGTGGTCAAAGCCCACACACCTGTGGCAGGCGTATGTCCGGACCAGCGAACGACAGCGGCATCTAAACCACTTGATGTACACGCATTCGCGTAGTACATCTTGTGCCTTCGCATCTACCTTCAGCGTCACGTTGATCGTGGCGCCGTCAGTGACCGACCAGGGCTTTGAATCCAGCTGAACCGACTTCTGGAACTCCGCTAGCGACATATGTTCCTCAAGGTTCTTCTTGAAGAGCTCATCCATGAACTCCTCGGCCGTGATGGACGTGTCCACGTCATATACCACGACCTGAGGTCTGGTCTCCGGGCTCTTCCTTACTTCCAACCCTGCCTCTTGGAACTTCGCGCTATCCACTACCTTTCGCAGCTCGCTAACTGACGGCGTGCGAATAATGGCTCCTCCGCTCTTCAGCTCGCGCACCTCGTGCACGCGAACTCCGAGTTTAGGGACGACGTCCTTCTTCACTCGCTCGACCAACTGCTTGCCCGTCTCCTCCGGGTTCGTGCTCTTAATAAGAGCCGACCAAGTTTCACGTGGCTTCGTGATCGATGGGGCGACAGCGCTCGGTGCCGGCAAGCCTGGGAAGGCTGCCGCATACGCAGCGGTGGGAGCAGCAGTGGCGTGAGCAGCGGCAGCGGTCCTTTGCGGAGGCGGCATACGTGCCCTCTCCTCCAGACGCACCTTTTCCCCAGCCAGGGCCATGACCAGCTCGTCGAACCGATTGGTCGCGACAAGAACAGCCATGGCGGCTTCCGGGGACATCCCTCCCCTGAGGACTGCCTCGCTGACGCTCATCCCAATGGACGAGACCTCAGCAGCAACAGCCGAAAATCCAGCCGCGACAATGCCAGTTGCCTGGCATGCGGCAGCGGTGGTGGCAGCGGCAGAAGCAGCAACAACAGGGGCAGGGACGGTGACAGCGGCAGTAGCTGCGGTAGTGGCAGCAGTGGTGATGACGGCGTTGGTGGTGGCGGCGTTGTTGGCGTTGGCGTTGGCAGCGGCGGGATCCACTTCCTCGAAAGGGAGCGACGGCGGCGGGGATTTGACGACTGGAATCGGCGACTCGCCGGGCAGCCCTATTCCGAGCCCTATCTTCTTCGCTCCCTTTTTTGCGGCCGCAGCGGAAGTTGTCGACTTCGGTCGACCCCTCCTGCGGGCAGGGACGCTCGACGTCGAGCTCGCTCCAGCACTAGCCATGCTAGCGTCGCTCTCGGATTCCCTCCATGGGTGGCTCCTCTATTCGGCTGCGCTCGACACTAAATCTAGCGGAGACACGAACCTAAAAGCTTATATCCAAGTCCTCAACCAAGCTTCAAAAAGAAGCTTGATGTAGGAACTTTAAAAGCTACGAGGAAAGCTTTGAGCCAAAGCTTCGAACGAAAAGCTTCGAACAAAAGCTTCGAACGAAAAGCTCCGAACAAAAGCTTCGAACGAAAAGCTTCGAACAAAACTTCGAGCTCAAACTTGTTTATCAACTAAACGCACCTGTTGTCGAGCTAAAGCCACACGTGGCTTTTGAAGAGCTGAAAATTAGCAAATTTTAATTCGCTAATTCTCCGCAATTTCGGCACCAAATTTACAAAAATTCATTGCACAGAACGCGGAAACTCACGGCAAAAAATATGAACACTTTCCCAAAGGGAAAACACACTCTGTTAACACTGGTAAACGACGGCAAAGCGGAACGCTTGAAAAACACGTCTGCTTCCAGTAGCAGTCAGAGAGCAACACACACTAAGATATAACCAGGGGCAGCCCGTACAGACGTCGCTGCCATCACCGCCCTCGCCCCGCGAGATACTCCCTGCTGCCGCCGCACGCCGCCGCCGCAGTAGCCCACTAAAACATAATTTATACAATCTCAAGGATTCAGATGGGTCTCTTCTCCACACTATCATCTGAAACTGCCTATCCGCTTCATTCACCATTACTTGGCTATACATTTTTACGTCGGCAGTCAGGGCGAACCTGTGCAGACGGAAGCGGAGCAGCGTTGAGTATAATTCCTCTTGAATAGTCGGTCCGACCATCAGAATCTCATTCAAGGCCACCTGAGAGGACGTCTTTGACGACGCATCGAACACGACGCGAAGCTTGGTAGACGTACTTTGGGGCCGAAGGACACACTGATGTGGGAATTACGTAGTGTGGAGTAGGAGGAACAGTATTTTCCGTGAGCGACATATGACCTAAGGATAGTTACTCTTCCATGAATTCCAAGTACATTCTCTTCAACTCAGGTTCACGAGACAATCTTCTTTCGAGCGACAAAAACCGCCGTTTCGCAACCTCAAAGGAGTTGCCCAAACAATTTGGATCTGATTTAATCGGCAGCCTTATTTCGAACCGACCTGATAGCAATAACTGAGTCTTTCGAAAGTAATTTTTCACATAACGTGTGCTCAGGCGAAATAAGTTTCTTTGGAGATGGCATTTTTTTCAGTGAGCAGAACTTTTGCAAGGTCCTATCAATGGAAACCAACAACTCTTCACTGCAACTCAAACTGCTTGCAGTTTGGAGGGCAGGACTTTTGAAACATATTTTCCCGAAACAACCCAGCCAAGAAGGGTCTTCTGAAGAGTTGGATAGTCCGGACCTTGCTTGATTTGACCAACAGCTAATAACTCAAAAGAATGATTCAGCTCCAATCAGCATGTCTATTTTTGTGGCTTGTAAAAATAGGGGTCTGCCAGTGGTAGGTTCTCTGGGATTTTCCAATCAGTTACATTAACTGACTGGTCAGGGTGATAACCTGAAATTGATTTCAGGATCCAGAAATCAAAGGAGAACTCGCTACCATTTATGCGCGACTTCACCACTGTAGGTATTTTATTCTTAACTTGAGAATTGGATTCACCAATACCAAGCAAGTTAATAAATGACTCCTCTCTACGGATATGTAAGCGGTGGGCGAGGTCTTCCGTGATGAAATTTGTCTGAGATCCAGAATCAAGGAGAGCTCTGGCCAAAATGTGATCACCGGATTTTGTTCGAAAACTTACGATCGACGTAGCCAGAATCACCTTGTCCAACGACGTCGCATGCAGAGCATGTGAGGTGGAAGGGTGATCCTGATTTAAAGGAAGAGACGAACTCTCTGGGGGTGGTGGCAACGCGAGACTATTTTCAGTCACTGTGTACCGATGCAACAATGTGTGATGTGAGCGGCCGCAAACTCGACATTTGGCGACCTTGCATCTTACAACAGTGTGACCCTTTTGCAGACAATTTATACATAAGGATGCAGACTTTGTAAACTCAAACCTTTGCATAACCGAGAGACGTGAGAATGGCACGCAGTTGGCCACTACATGGTCTCCCGAATTGCAAAAGCTGCATGTCCGCTAAGCCTTACTGTTGGGGGAAGTGGCAGAACAAGCGAAGGAACTGCGATTGCGACTTTTGGCATGACTTTATCTTGCTTTGGCTTTGTCGACTCTTCCGCAGACAAATGCTGGTATCGACGATTTAAAAACTTTTTCACAATCGGACCACAGTGGTAATCTTTCAAACTCAAGCTGTTCTTCCCACTTCTGTCTAGTCACTGGGTCGACTCTGTTCAAAACGATATGAATGAGCATTGCATTCGAAATCTTCGTATCGTCTCCTATCGAGAGTAACGAACCATATATCGATGACACGGTATCGATTAGGCTCCTTAGGGACGATGCGGACTGTTGCGAGATTTTTGGCAGATTAAACAATGCGGAGATTTGGTTTGAAAATATTAAACACTCATTGTCGTATACGCGCTTTATGCTGGCCATAGCCTTTGCATAATTGGCCTCGGTGACTTGAAACGCCTTTATTGTTCCTAATGCTTCATTAGAGAGGCACGAAATCAAATGATTAAATTTTTCGATCACCGGTCATCATTATCATCATTATGAACGAGAGTCTCAAAAGGCTAATAAAATTTTTAAACTCCGAATATTTACCACTAAATTTCGGTAAGGCCAATTTCGGAAGTCGAGCACGAGTTGGGGCCGTAGCAGCAGATACCGAGGGCGGTGGGTTGCTTGATACTTTCAAGGCATCGATAAGCGAAATTATCTTTGCCTTGGTTACAATGCCCATTTCTTTCTAGCTCGGCTCCAAATTCATCTTTGCTATCAATATCTTCTATTTGCTCCTGAAATAGGTTGGCCTCATTGATAGCCGAATTTAAAACATCGAGTCTACATTGCAGCTCTACCAACTGCAATGGGATCATCCCACCCCTCTAAGCGATCTTCTAAGCGGCGAATGCTTTTGACTCGGATTTTGAGCTTATTCTTTATTTCATTGAGAACAGCCTTATTTTCTTGTGCCTTTTTTTTTTTTTTTTTATATTCTACGTGACGACAACCACTATTTTTGTAGATGGATCAATAAAAAATCTCCAAAAGAACGAGGCAAAAAGAGCCGAAAATCGATATACCCTCACACTGCAGGGTAGCGCGCCACTTTCCAAGTGAGAGCCGAAACCAATATACCCTCACAATGTAGGGTAGCGCTTCACTGGCAAAGTGACAACAAAAACAGTATACCCTCTGAAAACAGGGTAGCGCGTCACTTGTCGTTCCGTTTTGATCAAGCGCGGCAATTCTTCCAACAACTACACAGCAAGCAACGGTGTGGCGAAAACGAGAAACGAAAATAATGCACCGGTAAAGCTGCTGTTATGTATGCATGTGTGTATGTGAAGAAGTATGTAAGTGTTACACACGCGGACCGCGGAACGTGTGTATGTACGCACCGACAACCAATGGTTTTTGGTAGATAAATAACAATATAATATCAATATACTGTATCATGAGCAATAATAGTCCGAACAAGAACTAAAAAAACGAGAACGAAAACAATTGAATGTCGAGGCACGACGTGTAAAGTTGGTTTCAAGTGAGAGTCGAAACCAATATACTCTCAAGAACCAGGGTAGCGCGTCACTTGGCTCTCCGTTTTCATCAAGCGCGGCAATTCTTCCAACAACTACACAGCAAGCACCGGTGGCTAAGCGGAAACGAGAAACGAAAATAATGCACTGGTAAAGCTGCTGTTATGTATGTATGTATGTATGTATGTATGTATGTATGTATGTGAAGAAGTACATATGTAAGTGTTATACACCGCGGCTTGGGTTAACGAACCAACTGTACGTATGTATGTACGCACCGACAACCAATGGTTTTTGGCAGATAAAATAACAATATAATATCAATATACTATATAATGAGTAATAATAGTCCGAACAAGAACTAGAAACGAGAACGACAACGAAAACAATTGAATGTCGAGGAACGACATTGTGAGGAATTGAATTTCCTCACAGGGGTCGGTATAGGGTTAAGCCGGAGAGAGCACGGCGAATTCAGCCGGCCCAGAGAGCCGACCAGAACAGGGAGTGGTTGGCGGGACGCGCGGGCGGTAGCCCAGCCCATGGCCAATGGTGGCCGTGAGAGCACGCCGGGAATGGAGGAGCGCCCAGGAGCGGCGCTCACGCCGCTCAGGAGACGGCGGGATCGGGCCGGCAGCGGTCCAGCGCATGCCCAAATACGGGCATGAGATCACGCCACCGGCTTGGTCCCGTTAAGAAAGCGGTGGAAACCCGCGGAGGCGCGATGGAAAAGTACCAACGGAACGCGTGGTTGTCCCGTTGTTGCTAGGCAGCGACACGGGCGCCGGCGTCGCCTGAGGGTATAAAAAGAAACCCGGCGACAGCGGCGCGGGACATTACGCCGAGGAGCAGTGAACAGAAAAGTGCGCGAATACAACCGAGTGCCGGGAACCGCAGTGAAACGGAGTGATCGTGCGACGAAAGTGGAAGACTCACGGGATATTTCAGCAAGGAGCTGAAATACAAAGACGAGTGGCACGCAGGATATTACTCACCGCTTAGGGTGAGTACCAGCAAAGGGTGAGCCCAGAGTGTGCGGAGCTGTGAGTGGCGGACGAGGCGTTTGCCGCGTCAGAACCCCCAGCCGTAGCACGCGGGAGCCACGCTAAGCCAAGAGACCAAGCGGTGGTAGTGCGGAGCCAAAGTCGCCAGCGGAAGGCCAGCGGAGGCCCAGCAGGTAGCCTAGTATAAGAGTAGCGCATAAGAGCCCTAGGTATAAGATACCAATAAAGAGATTGTACATTTCCCCCAAAATCCAATCTGTGTGTTTCATTGTTGTCTGCGAGGCAACATATACAAATTTTGTTGCAACGAGCTCGTCGGCCGCTGAGCCAGCTCTGCTGATCAGACCGGAAAGAAACGGTTCGTTACAACATGTAAAGTTGATTTCAAGTGAGAGCCGAACCCAAGAAGTTTCTCAAGAAACAGGGTAGCGCGTCACTTGGCTCTCCGTTTTCATCAAGCGCGCCAACGAAAATTCTCCCAACAAATACACAGCAAGCAACTGTGAAAAGCGAAAGCGAGAGACGAAAATCTGCTTGTATGTACGTATATATGTATGTATTTAGAGAATTATATGTTATACACCGCGGCTTGGAGGGATTGGGGGTTAGAGTTATTGCAGATAACGTTATACAAATATTTAATTGTGCGTCCAAATAGCGGTTCGATAGAATTTAGTATAGTTTGTATATGCAATATGAGATTATATATATGTATATGTATGTGCACTACTTAAATGCATGCAATCAACTCTACTATATCATACGTATGTGCCAAGGATTGAAAGTGAGGTGCAATTTTTCAGCACAAGACAATTTATGAGTATTTACGAATGTCTTCGACTCTAACTTTCAATTTTTCACACAAATACCTCAGGTTCTGCTCGCTCTTGGAGTCCAGATTATACTTTCCTCTCCTTGTGATCTCCTATTGCCATTTGGTGCAGCGTGATGTTGATCTGTAGCAGCAACGATGGGTTGGACTACGCGGCCGACACGGGTATTATAAGCAGGCTTTTTATACAAACAAATCACTGAGGACGCGGGCAACACACCAGATTTTAGAGTTGGAATTTGAACTCTTTTTTTTTTTTTTTTTTTTTTTTGTTTCGATGCACTTCACTGCACTTGTGTCACTGTCACTGTCTTTTATGTTGCCTTTTTATTAATTTTTACTGTCCACCCGGGGGCGCCATGAAATTTTAGAAGAGTTTTTCTAAATAAGAATCCGAAAACTTTGGGTGGGTAAAAATTTATTTGGCCGAAAAAGAATGGGACGTGCTCGATTGAAATTCAACAAACGATTATATTCTAAAAAAATTCAAACAAAACTCTTAAGCCTAGCTTACCTACGGTGGCAAAGCGGGGCGAATTCGCCGAGAGCGAGAGAGAGCTTTTATTGCGCTCCCGCCTTGCCCTAACCTACTTACACTAGACTTCATACAATACAAATTCCTAAACTGAAGAAACAACATCCATAAAGCAAAGTTGAGATAATAGGCACGGAAGGAACGTGCATAAAGCAAATTTAAGATAATAGGGATGGGAAGGAACGTGCATGGAGGTCTCAGGTACCCATGAACATGAAAAACGTCCACAATAATGGATTTTCGTATCGGAAAATTGCCGAAACATTGACGTTTGTTAAGAAAATAAATGCTAATGCAGTAAAACATATGATTAAATATGAAACACCGGAAAAAAAATCTAAACGAGAAAGAACGTACGGAGTCGCTGTGAGCGCGACTCTACTTTTATACCCGTACTCAGTCAGTACACATGTGATTTATGTGGAATTTTCAAATGTTTTATCAGTTTTACATTTTACATTTGTTTGCTGCATCTGTCATCTACATCTACATCAGTTCTCACAACAACACACGTACACTGCACGAGGCAGAGCTTGTGAGCGTGAGCGAGAGTGAGAGAATCTGTAGCGACAATCATCCCCATAAATGACTTATGTTGCAAGGGGAAGGGGAAATTTCTGCTGAAAATTCATTTCATCATTGTGGCTACAATAATGATCCGATCTGAACCAAATTCGGGAATCTGGTAGATATGGTTTTCTGTCTTCAAAATTGTGGATTTTCGTCTTTTGTGGGGGCAGAAGGGGGGCGGGGCGAAATTTTGAATTACACTTTTTCGGTTTGGTATCACAGGAGTCTAGACAGAAAGTTTGGTTGCTCTAGCTCTTATAGTCTCTGAAATCCGGGCTACACAAAATACAAAAAGTGCGAAAGAGAGGGAAAGATGTTTCTCGAAATGGTTTTCTCTATTGTGGCTATACTAATGATCAATTCAGATTTAAGACTCTGATAGATATGGTCTTTCTGTATGATTCTGCATTTTTAGTTTTCTGTAATTTTGAAAATTGTGGACGCCACAGATGTGCGCCCTTTGTGGCGGCGGAAGTGGGCGGGGCAGAAGTGGGCAGAGCGAAATTTTTAAACACTTTTCTGAGGAAGGAGGAGCTGATCCAGTGTGCCTTGGCATTCGGGGTGAAGTTGGAGGGAACAGTGGCCGAGATGCGGCGTGTGTTCAAAGATTGGGTGGAGAAGCACGGGGCTGAGCCAGAGTACGCCGCCAGGTTGGAGGTGTGGGAGATGCGGGCAGGCAGAGCCTCACCCGGGCCACCAACCGAAGACAAGGCGGAGGTGTACGAGCGTCTGCCATTGCCGGCAGGCGCGGGCTCATCGTCAGTGTGGAGGTTGCCAGGCGAGTTCCCAGAGGAACTTATAGCGAGCTTGGCAATCCCCGAGATGAGCCACTCGCTCAGGCCGGGGCCCAATAGACCGCGGCCAGCGAGCCTAGGCCGGGCAAGTGGGATGGCGCCGGCAGGCCGAGAGGCGTGGAGGAACCGACCCGAGGAGGAACGGGAGGTGCCTGAGGCGCAGACAGAGAGGCCGCCTCGCCTGAACTATGCCAACGTGGCAAAGCAGGTGAGGGAATGGTCGTTTCGTTTCGATGGGACGGCGAAACCATTGGAGTTCTTGGAGCAGGTAGAATGGTCGGCCGATATGTATGGCATGGACCGAGACCTAATCCCCAGGGCCATGCCAGAGCTACTGAAGGGCAGGGCGTTGATGTGGTTCATCGCAAACAACCGCCAGTGGCAGACATGGAATGCCTTCGCGGCCAGCTTTCAGGCCTACTTTTTGCCACGGGGCTATTTCGAAAAGCTGCTGCAGGAAGTACGCCACAGGAAGCAGAAGTAAGGAGAGCCGTTCAAGGACTACATGGTGGAAATGCAGACCCTCATGCGACCCCTCAAATGCACGCCAGAGGAGCAGCTGGAGCTCATCCGCGACAACAGCATGCCAGATTCGCTGGTCCTGGGATGGAACTTCATCACCGCAGTCGGAGCAGAGGTGACCTGTGCGGGGCACAGGGTCGTGATCCCTGCGAAAGGTCGGCGAAATGAGCGGTTGGAGGAAAGGTGTGTGTTATCGGTGGCAATCCTGGAGACCACAGAGGAGTCAGAAGCAGGCGAGGGTGGCAGTCCGGAAGAAGGCGTTGGTGGTGGTTGGTCTGAGGAAGAGTAAGTCAAGGAATTCTTGGCCAAGGAATTAGAAGAATTCAAAAGGTTAAAGGGAGTGTCGCATGTGGCGGTGCATACAATCACGATGAGTGATGCTGCACCGATTAAACAGCGATACTACCCGAAAACCCGAAGATGCAGGCTGAGATCAACCAGAAGGTGGACGAGCTACTGGAGAAGGGGTGTATCGAGCCCCTCGAAGAGCCCGTATAGCTCCCCATCGTGATGGTTAAAAAGAAAACCGGGCAGTGGAGGTTGTGCGTTGACTTTCGACAAATTAACTCGAAGTCCATCAAGGACGCATACCCCATGCCGCGAATCGACTACATTCTGGACCAGCTGAGAGAAGCGCGTTTCATCAGCAGCTTGGACCTGAAGGACGGGTACTGGCAGATCCCACTGGAAACAGACAGCCGAAAATACACGGCGTTCACGGTGCCAGGCAAGGGTCTGTTCCAGTGGAAGGTGGTTCCGTTTGGCCTACACTCAGCGTCAGCCACGTTTCAAAGGGCGCTGGACCAGGTGATCGGTCCAGAGATGATGCCGCACGCCTTCGCGTATCAGGACAATATCATAGTAATTGGCCGCACCAAGGAGGAGCATCAACGAAACCTAGAGGAGGTATTCAGGCGATTAAAAACAGGCCAATTTGAGGCTGAACGTGGAGAAGTGCCAATTCTTTCGAAGGGAGTTTCGGTATCTGGGTCATTTGGTGACAGGAGAGGGGATATGCACCGACCCAGAGAAGGTGGCCGCGATTGTGGAGCTCAAGCCACCCGCAAACGTGATAGAACTGCGCCAGTATTTGGGCGTTGCCTCGTGGTACCGGCGTTTCCTGCCGGCGTTTGCCACGATGGTGCAACCACTCAGCGCCTTACTAAAGAAAAAGGCGAAGAGGGAGTGGGCGCCCGAGCAGCAGCAGGCATTTGAGGCCGTAAAAGTAGGCTGGTGGCGGACCCCGTGCTGGCGTGCCCCGATTTCTCAAAAGAAATTCGTGCTACAGACGGACGCCATTGACTATGGTTTGGGGCAATCCTTACGCAAGAGACGGAGAAAGGAGAAAGGGTAATTTCCTACGCCAGCCGAACCTTGAACGGGGCGGAGAAGAATTATTCAGCCACGGAGAAGGAATGTTTTGGCCATAGTGTGGGCCGTGAGGAAGCTCAAGCCATACCTGGAGGGATACCACTTTAAGGTTGTCACCGACCACATGGCATTCAAGTGGTTGAATAGTATCGAAAGCCCGACAGGAAAGATCGCCAGATGGGCATTGGAGTTGCAGCAGTACGACTTCGAGATAGCGTACAGGGAAGGGCAGCTCAACATAGTAGCCGATGCGCTATCTCGCCAGCCCATGGAGGAGCGGTGTTTGCGAGTGGACGGAGAGAAGAATATCGCCGCGGGTCCAGGAGGGCCGTGCGGATGGATTATAAAATTAAAAGGAGAAAATGAGGAGGGAACCGGAAAAATTCCCCAGACTACGTGGAGGAAATTGGCGGGGTGTACCGGCATATACCACACAGAGCTGGCGACGAAGAGGTAGTGGCGTGGAAGCTGTGCGTGCCCAAAGACCTTCGTGAACGAGTCATGAAGGAGAATCATGACTCGCCGGAGGCGGGTCACGCAGGCGGCAGGAAGACCATGACGAGAATAGCCGCCCGATACTACTGGCCAGGAATGCACCGGGATGTAAGGGCATACGTCCGAAAGTGTGAGACGTGCCTCCGGTTCAAGCCCAGCCAACTACAGGCGGCCGGAAAAATGCTCACCCAGGTACCGGAAGAACCCTGGGCAACAGTGTGCGCGGATTTCGTCGGACCATTGCCTCGTTCAAAGCATGGGAACGCCATGCTGCTAGTGTTGGTGGATCGCTTCTCAAAGTGGACCGAATTGGTGCCACTTAGAAAGGCCACCACGGACGCACTAATAAAGGCATTCAGGGAACGCATTTTAGCCCGTTTCGGAGTGCCCAAGGTGATGATCACCGACAACGGGGTGCAATTCACGAGCCGGGCGTTTAAGAGGTTTCTCGAGCAGATGGGAGTGCGGCATCAGTTCACGGCTCCATACACGCGGAGTGGAGTGGCAGACGAGTACTGGCTATTGCTGCAAGCAGGTGGTGGTGGGCAGGATGTTGCTGCGGGTACCGTGTGTTTATGGCCACTAATGCGGATTGCTGTGCATAATTTTTATGCCTCAACTTCGACTCGACCATAAACCGTTAATACTAATCCCAAATACGGGCTCAGAGAGACTCGAGTCTCGGGGATTAGTCTTTGTTCGGGATCACCTCAGAGAGAGACAACCCTTTGCTCTATTTGACTTGGTACCCCTAATCATCGCTCCCAATGATCAGGTAGATCAAGTCTACGGGGAAAAGCCTAGAGGCTAAGAGAAATTCAAATTGCCCCGCGAGGTGTCGAAAAGCGCAGGTAGGATCGGCAATAGGTCCCTCTGCGATACGAGTGATACGTACGTGTGGCACGTGCTACGTACCGCAAGGGAGAAACGCTATCGTTAGAGAGAGTCTGAAGTCTTATCGGGGTTCTATTTGCACGGAGCAAACAGTTTCGGCTATGCTAATTCAATTGAATTCAAATCGAGAGGCGAATGCGAAACTAAACGAAACGGAAATGGGCGTGGCACAGTCATCATTCCGACAAAAATTTTCGAGCAGGCAATGTGGTCAAGGTAGAGCAAGAGAGAGAGAGAAAGAGAGTTCCCCGGAAAAACAGACAGACAGACAGCAACAAATCTAGTTACAGATTGTAGAGCCAATGCGGAAAATGATATCCAATTTCAGCGAGAATATTTCCTGAAGTGAAAAAGAGCAGTCCAGGGACTAATAACACTCAGCAAAAGTTTATTTTTGAGATATATTTAGATATATATTTTAAACAGATTTTTTTAAATATTTAGATATATTTTAAAAAAAGATTTTTAGATATATTTAAATATATATTTAAGATAGATTTTCGTATTTTATTTTAGATAGATTTTTCGATTTTATTTTAATATTTTTAGATTTAGTTTTAAGATAAACTTTTTGAATTTTATTTTTTTATTGGCTTAAAATCATAAACAAAGTTGTTTTGATTTTATAGCTACTTTTGATAGCTAAAAACTGGTTTAAATTGGAAGAAAAAAATATATTTAAAAAATATATATAATACATATAAATATATTTATACATAAAAACACAACTTTTGATAGCTAAAAAATGATTTAAATTGGAAGAAAAATAACAAAATATACTAGGTGGGGTGAAAAGTAACCTCCTTTAGCGCCAAATGTCCTTGTTTCGCAAACAAATTTTTTTCGATTGTAGTCCATTCTTATTTAGGCATACATTACATACATACATGCATGCCGCGTTTGCTGACTCCAGACCAATAACACGAACGCGAGCGAAGCTCGAATGAGTGTTCGGTTATGCAGAAATTGCTTCCCCATCCACTTTATTTGACTGATTTGGTTCCCTCGGACTACTATCTCTTTCCAAACCTCAAAAGATGTCTGATTAATAAAAAAATCTAGCTCACACGAGGAGATCATCGACGGATTTTGAGCTATTTTTGAGTATTTTGGAGACCTTTTTCGGAAAACTACTATTTGGACGGGATAAAAAATTGCAAAATTGCAGGAATAGGTGTATCGTCCTAAAAAGAGAACAATATTAAATAAAAAAAAAAAAAAAATTGTTTTCCCTTAAAAGGAGGTTACTTTTCACCCCACCTAGTATAATAAATAAACGAGATTATAAACTCTACAAAATAAGCAATAAAACATTGTTTTTGTGCTTTATAAACTTACTTAATAAACACTTGTATATTTACTTTATACACTTAGATAAGTTAGTCTAACCTTAAGGACACTTTTGGCTGCAAAAAGCCACTAAGTACAAGTAAAAGTAACTAAAATAAAGTAAGTAAAAGCATACCAATATGAAAAATATTTAAGCTTGCCTAAATATCGTATTACAATCTAAATTTCTCGTCATTTTTGATACATCTAAAATATTTAAATAATATAAAAACCAACAAAAAATCCCTGACCGGCTGTAAGCGCTTCCTTTTGGCATTGCCCCCTTCAGCTGACTTGTGTCCCTTTGTGTCATCTGTTTGTGCTACAAATTGATGGCTTTATAATGTAGTTCAGGGTGCAGCAACACTTTCCATTTCGAAGGGGAAAAGCGAAAGAAAAGAAAGGCATAAAGAAAGCCTTTCTTCAACCATCCAAAACGAAATCCAAAGGGCTCTTCGCTCCCACGCACCAAAGATGTCAGATCCGTTGGGAACAGACACAATAACCTCTCTCCTAGGCCAGACAATAAATCACTTTGCATTACAACGAAGAGAAAAACGAAGAGAATGCAGCTCAAACTATATTTTGACACATTAAAGGGCAGCCAGAACAATGCAGGATCACTCGTTGGCATTGTCCTTGAACCCTTGGCTGCTCCAATAGGAGCTCTCTGAATAGAGAGCCTCAACTCAAGGAGTGAGCAATGCTCTAGATGTGGATTTGGATGTGGCTTGGGATCTGTATCTGAATCTCTGTCAACGCTGACACTTGACAACTCAATGCGATTGTCCCTGGGCCCCTGAGAATGGGGCCACAATAGTAGGCAAGGATTATACAAAAAATGTATCTGAGAGAGCGCCGGAAGAACTTTCACCTTTACAGAACCTAGACAGCAACAAAAAAAGTCCCAGAGCAGCAGCTGCTGCCTTTTCGCTTTCAGTTTTGTGGCAGAGTGAACTCTGGGCTCGGGGATCTCTGGACTCTGGGCTCTTTGGCTCTGGACACTTGGCTCTTTGACTCTTGTCTTTGGCATCTCTGGCTCTGGGCTCTTTGACTCTTGTCTTTGGCATCTCTGGCTCTGGACACTTGGCTTTGGTCTCTTGGCTCTCTGGCTCCCTGGATCTCTGGACTCTTGGCTTTGGTCTCTTGGCTCCTTGGATCTCTGGCTCCCTGGATCTCTGGACTCTTGGCTTTGGTCTCTTGGCTCTCTGGCTCCCTGGCTCCTTGGCTCTTTGACTCCTGCCTCCTGCCTCTTTACCTCTCTCAAAATATACCGAATTAAATATCATGTTTAATAGATTTCTTGGCGCGCCACTTGGTGGCAACAATGTGCGTTGCAGACGAAACGATGCCGCCGCATCAATCAGGCGACCCGAAAAATGTGAGTATTTCAAACCCAAAATTATAGGCTAAGAAACTGGCCAAGACCAAGGGTATACACGGGGAGAGCTGTTGTTGCTGCCTCCAGATTGATGGCATTTGTGCGCGGGTGTGAGAGAGGCAGCGCCACAGCCAGCAGACTTTAGCTCATAATTTACCTCTTTAAGAAGTTGTTACTTGAAACATTTATTTTTACACCTAAGGCGTGATCCAAAGTCCTCGATAGCCAAACAACACACACCAAAAAGGGCCAAAACGATCCCATATAGCCATAGCCATAGCCCATACCCCCAAATCCCTTATAAAGAACAAGGCAATCAAAACAGGAACGTGTTCCCCAGCTCGATTCTCGTTCTCGATTTTTTTTATTTGAATTTCAATAAGGCACAAGGCATAACCATAAGAGGGGTGTGTGTGTGGGAGGGGGAGGGAGCTCTGTTCTGACGGTTTATTATCCTGTTATGTGTGTGTGTGTGTGTGTGTGTATTGGGTCGGCATTTTTTGCTTTCATCTTGGCGCACGCAATGCGACTCCTTGGTTTGGCAGGGGGAGGAGTGGGGACTGGGATTGGGGCGTTATTAATTAGCGTTATGAATTATTGATGCACAAGTAACCCTCGGGTGAGTTTTTTTTTTTTTTGGTGGGATAGAAGGCGCACCCACATAAGCCAAAAATCCCTCACATCCCTGGAGACTTTGGATTCTCTTCCATCCGCTGAACCTCTTCCTTGATGTCCTCAAACAATGGAGGCCTTTGAATGCCAGCCTTTAGCTTGGGTCCCACCCTCGTCTCCTGGTGCAACTCCGGCTGAAGCTTCTCCATGCGCTGCCAGAATAGATCGCATGGTGCGATGCCGCTCTGGAAAGACAGGCGAGTCCTCCTCGTTGAAGAGGCTGCAGTTGTAGAAAATGAGTTGCATGTCCTCCAACAGATCTGCCCCACCCCAGTAGTAGTTGTATATTAATCGCTGCTTGATGGTATTCAAGTCCATGGGTCTATCGATTATTGTATGATAATCGTCGATGTCAAACTTCACGGCGTTAACAGGGTGCCGGAAGGGCGCCGATGACTTATCGCGCAGCATCACATTCACCACGGTCCATAGCTTCCATAGCAAATTGTTGCACCTTCCCTTGCGATGGGGGCGGCCTCGTCGCCGGCTGCACTATCCCCTTTACCGGCAGCACTTTGGACTCCGAATGCCGTGGCGGCCTCACACCATACTGGGTCTGGCTATCGAGCACTTGCAGTGCCTTCTGAAAGTTCTCCCTCTGCTTGTCATTCATTTTGCTGGGTAACTGGCTACGAAGTGGAAAGAAAAGTCATATTGTATTAGGTAGTCGTGTGTGACTCCTTAAAGAAGGCCTTAAAAGCTATACCAAAGCTCCCTCAGAGTTGGTAGAATTAAGTGGGGCTTACTTACAATAATTTTGATTGACATATGGCTATGAAAAATGTAAGCGCAGACATTCGGACAGACTGATGCACCTACCACATTATATTAAACGTAAAACTCATATATATTTACCGTTCTTACACAATTTTTCTATTCGTCGGGAAAACCCGACGGAGCGCGCGAATCGGACGGTCAAGACAATGATCGCGCAGTTCACCGAAGGAGACCAGAGATGCTGGGACGAGAAGTGGCCGGAGTTGATGCTGGCCGTAAACTCTGGGGTCACAGAATCGACAGGATACGCCCCGGCGTTTATAGTCCAAGGAAGGGAGCCCAGGCTGCCGAAGGCTTTGTACGACGAGGAAACGCTCGGCACATGACAAGAGCCAACCACCCCCGACGAAAACGCAAACAAACTGCGGGAGCTGTTTCAGCTGGAAAGAAGGAATTTAGAAAGGGCTGCCCAGGATCAAGCAAGGTATTACAACTTGCGAAGGAGGCCCTGGACGCCGAAGATTGGCGAGGTGGTTTGGGCCAAGCAGCACCACCTATCGAATGCGGCCGAAGGATTCGCGGCAAAATTGGCACCAAGGTATGCGGGACCATACCAGATCATCGACTTCGTGTCACCAGTGATATGCAAGCTGAGGAGAGACAGCGATAAGCATACACGGACGGTACACATCGGTGATCTGAAGCCACAAACAGAGGAGGTGTCCAAGTGACAGAAGTAAGTTTACATACATCCGGTATCATTGAGCCGGCGGGGGAAATCATAAGACAAGTAGCTAAGTTACATATGTACAATTTATTGGGGTAAAACAAAAAAAAAAAGGAAACGAAATAATTTTGTAACTCACAAAAAAGGAAACGAACTAATTTTGTAACTTATAAAAAAGGAAACGAACTAATTTTGTAACTTATAAAAAAGGAAACGAACTAATTTCGTAACTTATAAAAAAAGGAAACGAACATAAAGGAAGAATCTAATAATAATAATAAAGGAACTGGAGAAGCGGCATGATTCCTCGAAGGTCATCATCTGAGGAAGAGAGGAGGATTCATATTAGGTATAAATAGTGTGAACGGAAAGAGAGAAGACATACCTGGTTACGTAGGCGTTGGCCACCAACCCTTCCTCTCAAGATCCGATCTTGGTCCGGGGGTGCTCGGGCGGGAGAAAGGCGGAGGAGGGATGTCCTGATCCTGGGGCCCAAGGATCCGGAGTCTCCTACGACCGTCGGTTCGGCCGGGCAGACGGCCCTACCCGTGTGCTACTGACGGGCGAGGAGTCGGACGACCCTCGGGTCCGAGGTAGCTACACGAGGCAGAGGTCACGCCAGAAGCCGAACCGAAGACGTGAAGGAGGGACCAGCCGGAGCCGGTCGCCATGGTGCAGCCGGGCGAAAGGTTGGAGGACCTGTTAGTCGCGGGCACACATGGCGAGTGGCACCGCGGGCGAGGACACAGGATGATCTGAAAAGCAGGAGAAATATGAAATAGGAGACAATTTAAAAAAAAATCCGTAGCACTTACCTGGGCTGAGGGAGGGTTGACCAGAGGGGGAAGGAGGGTGGGCGCCGAGGGCCGAGGCTATATTTAAAAAAAATAAAAATAGAAAATCAAATAAATAAATTAAATAAAATTTATTTTTGGGCGAGGTATATATAAAAAAAATAAGTAAATAAAATACAATTTATTTACGGCCGAGGATATAAAAAAAAAATAGAAATACATAATAAATAAAAATAGAATTTATGTTTATGAAAAATATATGAGGGAGGCCGGAAAACTGGGGGGGAAAAAAACCCCGATATCCCTAGGGAGGGTTAATGCGGCGAAGAGCTGGAGGCCCAAAACCAACGGGATCCCGCGAGAGAGAGCCAGAGGAAAAGAGCGGAGGTACCGTACGAGGAACGGTGAGAAAGGCGGCATGGGTATGGCAGCAGCAGAGGTTTGAGCGGGCGATCATTCTCACGTGATCGTCACCGAAGCGTAGTTGAGATTTTAAGAGACCAAAAAAAAAATAAAAAAAAAAACTAACCTAAAAATGGCAAACCTTTTGCTCAGGAGATACCTGGAGGAGCAGGCCAACTGCGTGGGGGCAGCTCAGGCCGAGGACCACCGCCAGCGACGGGCGGAGCTCTCGCGGGGCGAACGGTGGACTCGGCGGAGTGAGTCCCCGAATTGAGCTCATGGCGTCGCCCGTTACTGGGCAGTAAGGGGAGCGAGGTGTCCTCGTGGGCATCGCCGCGGAGCCGGCGGGACCCGGAGGTGTCGGACGACGCGAGCGATGACAGCGACCTCGTGTTCGTGGCTGTGGAGCCAGCTCCCGAGATGCGGGAGCTGATCCGAATGCAGACGAGCGAGGAGGACCGGCTCGCGGCGGAGCAGCGCAGGCGGCGACAAGCAGCGCCCCGACCGCAGCCACGGAGGCAGTCGACGCCGCAGGAGAGGCCGAGGGAAGCGCCGGTCGAGAGGCCGACGCCGATGCCGACGATGGCGCCCGCGGAAGCAGAAGCGGCTGAACAACGGGTCGAGGCGTTGTGGCAGCGCCGGACGCAGCAGCAGCGGGATCGGCGACACGAGGAGGAAGCACGACGCGAGTCGGAGCGGCGCCGGCGAAACGAAGAGGTGGAACAACGCGAAGCGGAGCAGCGGAGGCGCAACGAGGAGGCCCGGAAGGCGGCGGAGGAGAAGGCGCGGCGTGACGCTCTGTTCGACAGGGCGATCATGCGCGCAGCGTACGAGGCCCACGCCAGCTGGCGGCCGAGGCAGCAGAAAAGGCGCGGAAGGAGCCACGAGTAGCAGGAGGGGAGGCAAGGAGGAGGCACCACCGGCCCCAAAGTTTCTACGGGTGCGCCAAGGGCTGTTGGAGCACCAGCAGCAGCCAATCCAGCAGCCGCAAAGCCAGCAGCAGCAGCAAAGCCAGCAGCAGCAGCCAAGCCCGCAGCAGCGGAAGCCGCAGCGCCCGCAGCAGCAGAGGCCGCAGCCGGAAAGCCCGCAGCCGCAGAGCCCGCAGCAGCAGAGGCCGCAGCCAGCAGAGGCCGCAGCCGCAGAGCCCGCAGCAGCAGAGGCCGCAGCCGCAGAGCCCGCAGCAGCAGAGGCCGCAGCCGCCGAGCCCGCAGCAGCAGCAGAGGCCGCGGCCGTCGAGCCCGCAGCCACGGCAGGAGGAGGAGCCACCAAACCACTCCCGTCCGGAGCAGCAGCCGCAATGGAGCGGGCCAGAGAGCGCGGTGTGGGCCTTTGTGTCGCAAAGCGTGCACATTGGTGGTCCGAGATGGTCTGGTGTGGCACCACCAGACCATCCACATCACGTGGGGCATCGGGGCCGGCGCCCCCGGACACGGAAGCGGGGAGGCCAAGGTGTGGGGAGGAGGACCCCCGAGGCGCAGTAACGCGAGGACCCGCGGCGGAGGCGAGCGAAGGAGGCGGCACCGGAGCCGGCGCAGAAGCCAGAGGCCACGGCGATGGAGGCACCGGAGACGGCGGCCACGGAGCCGGATCCAGCGACAGCGGCGGTGGAGACGGTGGCCACGGCGATGGGGGCCCGGGAGACGGTGGTCACGGAGCCGGAAGCAGGGACGGCGGCGGTGGTGACGGCACCGGAGGTAGCGGCAACGGCGATGGACGCGGCGGCGGAGGAGCTGGAGCGGGGGCCGTGGATATGGCCCACGCCGGCGGCGAAGACGGAGAGGCCGGGCCTGCTGCGCCAGGACTCATGCCCTGAGCCCCGGGCCGAGGTGAGGCGGCCACAGTTACAGAGGCAGCAGTCAGTGGAGGAGGAGGAGCCTGCAGGGAGGCGCTGGCGGTCGGTGGCGAGGCCGGACTGGCCAGAGGCGGTCGTCCGGGCAGTGGAGGGCACCCGCCGCATCGGCCGGCGTGCGGTACCGGGTGGCGGCGTCCGCCAACAACGTGGAGGTGTCGGTGGAGGCGTAGGCGAGGGTAGAGGCTAAGGAAAAAAAAATGTATATACGTATAAAGAAAATAAAATTGAAGTCAATGAAGTGTAAGACTTACCAGGGGATTTCACAGGGCGCGGGCTGCGGGAGGTGGTCACTCGCGGTTATGGCATTCGAGCCATGCAAAAAAAAAGGGAAACACAAAAGAAAACCAGCACACACAGGAAAAAAAAAAGGAAAAAAAAACACGACCGGCGTGGGTACTACAGGTACCGCAACCGGAAAAGGCGTGAATGGGTGGGATGGCAGCCCGATACGGGGCGGCCGTATCTATTTGTGCACCTATCGTGCACATAATGCGCAAAAGTAATGCCGAAAATATATCGGCGGAGACTATCGATGGTTGGGAGAACCGATCGACGGGTGAGCGAACCAGTTCGGCGGAAGGGAACCGATCAACTGGGGAGCGGCCAGTTCGGCGCCGGCGAACCGATCGACGGATGAGCGAGCCAGATCGGAACGCACTGGTTGGCGCGCGCGCGCAACGTTCAAATCTGGCGGGAGCTGGACCAAATTTTAAATGCGGTCAGTTTGCCGGGTGGAAGAGGACACGAGGGAGGGGTCCCTCTAGTGAAAGAGGGGAAGTGTGAGGAATTGAATTTCCTCACAGGGGTCGGTATAGGGTTAAGCCGGAGAGAGCACGGCGAATTCGGCCCGGCCCAGAGAGCCGACCAGAACAAGGGAGTGGTTGGCGGAACGCGCGGGCGGTAGCCCAGCCCATGGCCAATGGTGGCCGTGAGAGCACGCCGGGAATGGAGGAGCGCCTGGGAGCGGCGCTCACGCCGCTCAGGAGACGGCGGGATCGGGCCGGCAGCGGTCCAGCGCATGCCCAAATACGGGCATGAGATCACGCCACCGGCTTGGTCCCGTTAAGAAAGCGGTGGAAACCCGCGGAGGCGCGATGGAAAAGTACCAACGGAACGCGTGGTTGTCCCGTTGTTGCTAGGGCAGCGACACGGGCGCCGGCGTCGCCTGAGGGTATAAAAAGAAACCCGGCGACAGCGGCGCGGGACATTACGCCGAGGAGCAGTGAACAGAAAAGTGCGCGAATACAACCGAGTGCCGAGAACCGCAGTGATACGGAGTGATCGTGCGACGAAAGTGGAAGACTCACGGCTTAGGGTGAGTACCAGCAAAGGGTGAGCCCAGAGTGTGCGGAGCTGTGAGTGGCGGACGAGGCGTTTGCCGCGTCAGAACCCCCAGCCGTAGCACGCGGGAGCCACGCTAAGCCAAGAGACCAAGCGGTGGTAGTGCGGAGCCAAAGTCGCCAGCGGAAGGCCAGCGGAGGCCCAGCAGGTATCCTAGTATAAGAGTAGCGTATAAGAGCCCTAGGTATAAGATACCAATAAAGAGATTGTACATTTCCCCAAAAATCCAATCTGTGTGTTTCATTGTTGTCTGCGAGGCAACATATACAAATTTTGTTGCAACGAGCTCGTCGGCCGCTGAGCCAGCTCTGCTGATCAGACCGGAAAGAAACGGTTCGTTACAACATGTAAAGTTGATTTCAAGTGAGAGCCGAACCCAAAAAGTTTCTCAAGAAACAGGGTAGCGCGTCACTTGGCTCTCCGTTTTTCATCAAGCGCGCCAACGAAAATTCTCCCAACAAATACACAGCAAGCAACTGTGAAAAAGCGAAAGCGAGAGACGAAAATCTGCTTGTATGTACGTATATATGTATGTATTTAGAGAATTATATGTTATACACCGCGGCTTGGATTAACGGACCAACTTTTTAGCGAATTTTAAACGAGAGGGGAAAGGGGGGTGACAGTTATTGCAGATAACATTATACAAATATTTAATTGTGCGTCCAAATAGCGGTTCGATAGAATTTAGTATAGTTTGTATATGCAATATGGGATTATATATATGTATATGTATGTGCACTACTTAAATGCATGCAATCAACTCTACTATATCATACGTATGTGCCAAGAATTGAAAGTGAGGTGCAATTTTTCAGCACAAGACAATTTATGAGTATTTACGAATGTCTTCGACTCTAACTTTCAATTTTTCGCACAAATACCTCAGGTTCTGCTCGCTCTTGGAGTCCAGATTATACTTTCCTCTCCTTGTGATCTCCTATTGCCATTTGGTGCAGCGTGATGTTGATCTGTAGCAGCAACGATGGGTTGGACTACGCGGCCGACACGGGTATTATAAGCAGGCTTTTTATACAAACAAATCACTGAGGACGCGGGCAACACACCAGATTTTAGGGTTGGAATTTGAACTTTTTTTTTTTTTTTTTTTTTTTTTTCGATGCACTTCACTGCACTTGTGTCACTGTCACTGTCTTTTTATGTTGCCTTTTTATTAATTTTTACTGTCCACCCGGGGGCGCCATGAAATTTTAGAAGAGTTTTTCTAAATAAGAATCCGAAAACTTTGGGTGGGTAAAAATTTATTTGGCCGAAAAGAATGGGACGTGCTCGATTGAAATTCAACAAACGATTATATTCTAAAAAATTCAAACAAAACTCTTAAGCCTAGCTTACCTACGGTGGCAAAGCGGGGCGAATTCGCCGAGAGCGAGAGAGCTTTTATTGCGCTCCCGCCTTGCCCTAACCTACTTTACACTAGACTTCATACAATACAAATTCCTAAACTGAAGAAACAACATCCATAAAGCAAAGTTGAGATAATAGGCACGGAAGGAACATGCATAAAGCAAATTTAAGATAATAGGGATGGGAAGGAACGTGCATGGAGGTCTCAGGTACCCATATGAACATGAAAAACGTCCACAATAATGGATTTTCGTATCGGAAAATTGCCGAAACATTGACGTTTGTTAAGAAAATAAATGCTAATGCTAAAACATATGATTAAATATGAAACACCGGAAAAAAATCTAAACGAGAGAGAACGTACGGAGTCGCTGTGAGCGCGACTCTACTTTTATACCCGTACTCAGTCAGTACACATGTGATTTATGTGGAATTTTCAAATGTTTTATCAGTTTTTACATTTTACATTTGTTTGCTTCATCTGTCATCTACATCTACATCAGTTCTCACAACAACACACGTACACTGCACGAGGCAGAGCTTGTGAGCGTGAGCGTGAGAGTGAGAGAATCTGTAGCGACAATCATCTCCATAAATGACTTATGTTGCAAGGGGAAGAGGAAATTTCTGCTGAAAATTCATTTCATCATTGTGGCTACAATAATGATCCGATCTGAACCAAATTCGGGAATCTGGTAGATATGGTTTTCTGTCTTCAAAATTGTGGATTTTCGTCTTTTGTGGGGGCAGAAGGGGGCGGGGCGAAATTTTGAATTACACTTTTTCGGTTTGGTATCACAGGAGTCTAGACAGAAAGTTTGGTTGCTCTAGCTCTTATAGTCTCTGAGATCCGGGCTACACAAAATAAAAAAAGTGCGAAAGAGAGGGAAAGATGTTTCTCGAAATGGTTTTCTCTATTGTGGCTATACTAATGATCAATTCAGATTTAAGACTCTGATAGATATGGTCTTTCTGTATGATTCTGCATTTTTAGTTTTCTGTAATTTTGAAAATTGTGGACGCCACAGATGTGCGCCCTTTGTGGCGGCGGAAGTGGGCGGGGCAGAAGTGGGCAGAGCGAAATTTTTAAACACTTTTCTAGGAGTGAGATAACACATCAGTCTGGGAAAACAAATTTGGATGCTCTATCTCTTATAGCCTCCGAGCACTGGGCGACTTGGCTATTGATGCTGATCAAGAATATATATACTTTATACGGTCGGAAATTATTCCTTCTCTATGTTACACACATCCACTTTTACCACAAATACAATATACCCTTTTACTCTTCGAGTACGGGTATAATATTCTAAAGCCTTGAAAAAAATATGCTGAGATTTGTAAGGAAAAACTCATTTAAAAATTCTCAAAATTTAAAAAAAAATTATTTCGTGGAGAAAAACTTTTTTTTAAAAAATATGAACAATACTTAAAGCTAACAATCTAAAAGTCCAAGCGGCTCAAAAAAGTTCCTTGTCTATCAAACAGAGAGGTACCAAAGATGATGATGGTCGCTGTGGAATTCATACTCCACTGTGTTTAGCGACCATCATCACTTTTGGAATATCCATGTTCGAAAGGCATGGAACTTTTTGGGGTCTCTTGGGCTTTAGATGGTTAGCTTTAGGTATTGTTCATATTTTTTTTGAATTTTGAGAATTTTTAAACGGGCCTTACCTCACGAATTTCCACATATTTTTCTCAAGGCTTTAGAATATTTTTGATTTTTTTCCCGTGTTTTCTATTTAATCGTATGTTTTACTGCATTAGCATTCATTTCCTTGACAAATGTCACTGTTTCGGCCATTTTCCGATACGAAAATCCATTATTGTGGACGTTTTTCATTTAGTTGTTAAATGTTGCAATTCATTGTGTTGGTGTGAGTGATTGGTTATCTT
Source organism: Drosophila bifasciata (assembly GCA_009664405.1). Lineage (NCBI taxonomy): Eukaryota > Metazoa > Arthropoda > Insecta > Diptera > Drosophilidae > Drosophila > Drosophila bifasciata. The sequence goes on from CM019044.1 coordinate 32,680,368, forward strand.
GTATCTTTTACCTTGAAATCGGCATGAGGCCGCCTTCTCGAATGATATTAGCTCCAAAGGAAGTCATGCGAAAGCAGTTATTGTATTTAAGAATGTGTTGAAGAAAATGGCTGAAATCGGGATCACTTCCATCGAACAATGGTTTCAGTGGCTGTGGTGGTGTAAGTAATGGATCCAGTTGGACTTTTCCACTTGAACTTTAACGCAATATGCAATATCGGCATATAGTCGTCATTGGTCCAATATCTAAATTTTCAGTGTCGTTCGCAGTGGGATCATATTCGAATGCCAAGCGATTGTATGATGCCAATGATCTTCGTGTCCTCACGCGTTGTCCCAATCGGGAATTTTCTCTGATTATATTTTGTCTTTCTTCGCTTCAGTTCTGTGAATATACTTGTTGCTGGCTTGCATGTCTTGTGCGGCGGCCGATGTTCGCACGTTGTCCTTTAGGCATTTTGGACTGTGGACAGAGTGGTGAATTTAACCTCAAATGCACGATCCACATAATTTACACAGTTCAACTTACCACCTTAAAGACAAATTCCTGCTGTTAAAATTGAATACAATTTTTCACAATACACGTGATTGATTTGATGGTTTCCAATTGATATGTGAGGAAACGAATAACTTTTTTTTTTAATTTTGTTTTCACAGTGAACACAATACCGGTTTGTCACATGAAATTAACTGAGCAGAGAACAATGAGTAGCTGTCAAACAAAGTATCACGCACCGGCGCCTACTTAAAATATTGGTTTGTAGTACATGCTATGTATCAGAGATGGCGCTGTATGTAGTATATAGTAGATAATACGAATACATTTTCCCGCTTTTCTGTTGAAATTTTTCGTGAATTTTCTTTGCTATAAACCTCACGGAGCCCGAGACCTTTCCAACGAATGCAAAACCATGGAAATCGGTTCGTGCGTTCTGGAGTTATTGCGTCAAAAGGCAAAACCAACTTATTTTTATATAGTAGAAGAAGAGATTTTAAAATTCCACATAAATCACATGTGTACGGGCATTAAAGTAGTGTCACGTTAACAGCGACTCCATACGTTCTTTCTCGTTTCTTATTCAACTTTGAGTTTTATTTATTTTTGCTGAAACATCATTTTTTCTAAAGGAATCGAGCAAACTTTTTCAATTAGATTTGGGACTTTTAAATGGTTTAATATACAGGCTGATTCCAGTTTTCACTTTGTTTTGCGTTGTACGTTTTCAGGAAAAAGTCACAGTAAAAATGGGGTTTATTTCGTCCTGTACTAATAAGCGCAAAATTAACTACTGTTATACAGACGCGTTAGTGCCACCTTATACAGAAAGTCCTTTGTTAGGTTTAACAGATATTGGTCGAAAATCAAATCGAGCTGCCACAGCTGTTTGCACGAAATGGCAAAAAGTTGTTGGACTAGGCAATTTTCTCACATCCCGTATTGAGTTTTTTTTAAATGTTGTAATTACACAATGTCAATGCATCAATTACACATCTATTTTTCCTTTTGAAATTAAGATTCATTTTTTGTATATAATACAATGTATAAAAATAATAATCTCAAATATCACTGCTGCACTTTAAAAAAAAATACAAAATTGGCGAAAAAAAAGCAAAATAAAATAGTGACCTACCATCGCTAGTTGAAACAAAAATCGGGGTGCGCTCTAAAAAATATAAATTTAATATTAAAATAATATGAATAATCTAAAATAGGCGCTTAAATTTTTGCAAACGTATGTTAGTCTCTTAAGCCACTAACCATACAATCTCTAGATATGTAGGTCACGTCATACAACGAATAAGTCGCAGCTGAATTTTGCGTGTCAGCGTTCGGAGCGTTCGGCTGGACCATTCGGCTCTAGGTGCTGAGACATTCGACAAAGGTTGAACATTTTCGCTCATATCGTCAGCATCATAACATTCAGCATGAATGTTACACGTAAATACAAATGTACATACTATATGTCTGTATTGTCTTCAACTTCTTCGACTTCAGATTTGGGTTTTTGTCTTGTGGTTCGTGGTTACGTAAATGTGTGAGTGTATCCTTTGTATGCTAATTTATTTTATACAAAAGAAACAAATGGGTAAACGAATATGCACATGTAAATACTCATAATGGATATCATGTTTGACCTCACACTCGAAGAGATGCCGATTAGAGTATTGAAGTTGCGACTTCCGAGTTATTTTGTTCTATGGATTTGCTATGAAAGCAAAGAATTGCGGAAATTACCGACACATAAAAGAAGAACGGGCAGAGTGGGTGGGGAAAGGTAGCGGACACTTCGGCATGACAAATAAATAAAATATAAAATTGAAAGCTGTTATTTGTTTGATTCATTTGAAATTGCACATTTTCATACGTTTTTCTCTATTTTGGACATATTTATTTCAAATAAAATATATATAAATATTTTGCAAATGCCATCGGATTTGTCGGCGAATGTGATTATCCATTATGAGTATTTACATGTGCATATTTTGCCCCGCTCCCACAAAGGGCGTCCACAATTTTGAAGATAACAGAAAACTAAAAAAACAGAATCATAGAGAAAGACCATATCATTCAGAGGCCCAATTCTGAATCTGATCAGATAATTAGTATAGCCACAATGGAGAAAACCATTTCGAGAAACATCGTTACCTCTCGCTTGCTCTCACACACCAACGTGTCGACTTTGCCCATTCTTACAGGTAAGCACTTGGATCTCAGATAGTATAAGAGTTAGAGCAAACAAACTTTCTGTCCAACCTCCTGATATACCACTTCAGTACAAGTGTATTTCAAAATTTCGCCACGGCCCCATCTGCCCACCCCCTTTGCCATACTAGTCGCCGGACCACTCCCGCCGGGTGCCTGGACTCGCTTGGCAGAACTCGAGAGACAATACGCAAGACCAGCAGGACGCTCCAAGTCCCCGCCGCACACTACTCCAGGACCATCAGGCACCGGAAGATGCGACCCCAAAGCAGCAGTTCCTGGGCACATTTCTGCCAGGAGTTTCTGACATATTTTCTGCCGCCAAGGTATTTCGAACAATTGGACGACCAGATCCGAGGCCGCAAGCAAGCGGTGGGAGAACCATTCAAAGACTATCTCATCGAGATACGGTTACTCATGCACCATGCCGAGTACGACCTAGTTAAGGAGCTTTACCGGATCTACGACAACGCCCTGCCAGGACTCCAGCTATACGTGCGACGAGACAAATTGGAAAGCTTGTCACAGCTGACCCGACTAGCCGCCGAGTACGAGATTATTCACGAGCGGAAACACGCGACAACCCCCGCACTCATGCGAAGCCCACAAAGAGACACCTGGCCGGCAAGGCAACCAGACCGCAGAAAAAGTGACTCCTACCGGACACCCTTTCGGAGACCCGAATCACATCGAATCAAAATAGTACAACGAACCAAGACGTCGCCCATCGAATGAGCAACACTCCCATTGCCAACCCACGCGCAGCCTGTCGCCGATGTGGTCAAGCTGGAAACGCCGCCTACGACTGCACCAACGCTTCGATCCTATTCTGCTGGGAATGCGGAAAACGCGGCATTCGAACCGTAGAATGCTGCCGCCGAGCCACGTCGGGAAACGAAACGCGTCCTCGACTGACACGGGATCAGCCGAGAATGACGCCTCCCCAGACCCGCGACTAAGCAACCCACTGCACGTGAACGACGGCCGAATAGTGGCGATAGTGACAATAGGAGGACAAACAACGGAGGCCACCATCGACACCGGGACGTCCCGAAGTTTCGTCAGCGTCAACCTGGCCCGACAACTAAACAACAACTCCAACCTGCAATATGCATGCGTAGGCATACGCCTGGCTGACGGCTCAGTCAGAGAGATCACCCAAGTTCTACTGGCACACATCAAGCTGGATCAACAAGAGGTTCAAATCCAACTCCTGGTCCTACCAAACATGCTGGAGCAAGTTATAGTCGGCATGGACTTCCTATGTGCCATCGAAACGACGATCCAATGCGGCACCACGCTGCTAAAGCTACAAGATCGCCACCTCACGCCAACGCCACCGTCAGTTCAATCCAACCACGTACAAGTCACCAACCTCAGCAACAAGAAATCTAGGTCAACGGCCTCGAATACACGTCCCCGACCTACCACAAAGAATACGGCACCCAATACCGCAACGAAGAATACGACCCCGAAACCAACCACAGCGAACACATTTCCCCGACCTACCGCAAAGAAGACGGCACCCAATAATGCAACGCAGAATGCGAAACCGAAACCAACCAAAGCACAAGCAAAGCACCGGCCCACAACGGAAAATACGAATCCGAAACAAGCACCGGTAAAATGCAACCAAGCAAACGGGAAAACGAATCCCACGGCCACTACGTAGCACCCGCGTCCTAAGCCAAACACAGGAACACACATCCCAAAAAAACACCACGAGGATCGACCATGAGACAAGAATCAACACACTTGAACCAACTCGACACAGGAAGCCCAAGATCAAAACAAACTACGGAGCACACGCACCCCGAGCACACCACAAGGATGCACACGAGACAAAACCACCACGAACTTGAACCCGCTCGACACAGGAAGCCCAGGTCCAAGTTCAGCCACCGCGCACCCATGCACCCTACCCTCAACGGAGAAGGTGAACCCACGGACACCCCTCAGAGACGACATCCAGCCCCGAACAACGACAACGGCAGCAACAGTGCAACAACCAAACCACGAGGGAAACAGCCACGCTCCTTGCTGGTCGGGTCCAACCATCGAACTAATATCCACGGAACCTCTCCACTCGGAACCGGAATCTAGCCCAATGACCCCCCGACACACCGACCGCAGCCGTACCCACGGCCAACGCTACCCCGATCGTCGCCCACATAAGCGACTACCCACATAGGATCGAACACCCCAGCGCGTTCGACACAACTATCCTCCCAGAAAACCCCAGCCAGCCCAAGGACCCCGACACCCCCGATCTCACCGAACCCGATCCAGAACTGATCTCCGATCCCTGGCCGCCGGACATAGCGCCACAGATCCAAGAATTTCTGGACATAGAACACAAAGTTCAATAGTCTACACGGGACCTCCAACATAGCCGAGCACACCATCGTCATGAGAGATAATCGACCCATCAATCAGAGGTACTACCCAAAGAACCCGGCCATGATGCGGATTATCGACGAGCAGGTCAACCAATTGATCCAAGAAGGTCTCATCGAACCCCCACGAAGCCCACACAGCGCCCCCATCGTACTCGTAGGTAAAAGAACGGCAAATGGCGCATGTGCGTGGACAACTCAACACTCACTCTATCCCTGACGCATACCCGCTGCCCAGAATCAACTACATCTTGGAGCGCCTACAGAACGCACGCTTCATATCCACCCTCGATCTGAAGAACGGATACTGGCAAATACCCATGGCCAACGGAAGTAGAGAAGCCACCGCCTTCACGGTCACCAGCAGAGGTCTCTATCAATGGAAAGTGATGCCCTTCGGATTACATTCTGCACCAGCAACATTCAAACGGGCCCTTTATGCTGTGATCGGTGCCGACATGGAACCCTACGCATTCGCATATTTAGACGACATTGTCGTCGTCGGACGAGACTTCAAGGACCACCTACACAACCTGGCAATAGTCCTCTCTCGCCTTCGAAAAGCGAACCTGCAGATAAACGCGGAAAAGTGCACCTTTATCCAAAGCCGGATAAAATATCTTGGTCACGTCATCACCGAAGAAGGTATCCACACGGACCCCGACAAGATTGCTGCCGTTAAAGAACTCAAGCCACCCACGAACCTAAAAGAATTACGTCAGTGAATCGGAATGGCATCCTGGTACCGAAGATTCGTGCCAAACTTTGCTACAGTCGTCCAACCAATGTCTCAGCTACTCAAGAAAGGACAAACATGGACCTGGACCGCAGATCAACAAGCGGCATTCGACCAACTAAAGGAACTACTCACAACCGCTCCTGTACTTGCTTGCCCCGATTTCAACGTCAAGTTCTCACTACAAACCGATGCAAGCAACCTCGGCATAGGCGCCGTACTCACGCAGGAGATCGAAGGAAAGGAACGCGTCATCGCCTATGTCAGCCGACGCTTGAACCAGGCCGAAGGAAACTACTCCGCCACAGACAAGGAATGCCTCGCCGTCATTTGGGCAATCCGAAAACTACGATGCTACCTAGAGGGATACCGGTTCGACGTAATAACCGACCATCTCGCGCTGAAATGGCTGAATACTCTGGAAAGCCCCTACGGAAGAATAGCGAGATGGGCGCTCGAACTCCAACAGTATCAGTACGACGTCCACTACAGAGCAGGGGAAACAAAACGTGGTTGCCGATGCCCTGTCCCGACAACCCTTGGAGACTCTAGCAAGAATCAAAGAGGACGCAACATCTTGCCCCTGGCTCACACGACGGATTCAACAAACCAAAGAAGAACCCGATAAATACCCTGACTACGTCTTCGAGAATGGAGAACTCTACAGACATCTGGGCCACGGAGCCGACGATCACGACTACGTGTCATGGAAACTTTGCGTCCCAAAAGACCGACGCCAAAGAGTCCTCAAGGAATGCCATGATCAGCCCACGGCCGGCCACCTCGGCATTCGGAAGACCATTACACGGATAACACAACGATAATATTGGCCCGGCCTATATCGCGATGTGCGGAAATACGTACGCAGCTGTTTGAGCTGAAAAAAGTTTAAGGCACTGCAACGCAAGCCCGTGGGTAGGATGCTTACCCGCAGGGCAGAGGAACCTTTCGCCACATTATGCGCCGACTTCGTAGGGCCACTGCCCCGATCAAAACGAGGGAACACCATGCTACTGGTATTCTTCGACTCTTTGTCAAAATGGACCGAACTAGTGCCACTTAAGAAAGCTACCACAGCTAGCCAAGAGCTAGCTTTTCGGGAACGCATTCTAAGTCACTTCGGCGTACCAAAACGATTTGTCTGTGACAATGGAACACAGTTCACCAGCCGCACGTTTATGCAAACAGCCGGCGTAGATCTGCAACACACCGCACCGTATTGCCCCCAGGAAAACCCTACGGAACGGGCCAATCGGACAGTGAAGACCATGATTGCACAATTCGTGGAGGACCACCAAAACACATGGGACGAACTCGTACCCGAAATATCACTAGCAATTAACTCCAGTGTCTCGGAAACAACTGGATTCAGCCCCGCCTTCCTGCTACACGGGAGAGAACCTCACTTACCTGGAGCACTATACGACGAAGTTACACCAGGGACAGGAAGCCCTCCGGACACAGCCCACACTAAGGCAACCCGACTCAAAGACGTATTCGCGATAGTGCGGAACAACATTCAGCGGGCGAGTCAGAAACAATCCCGTCACTACAATCTCCGCCGACGACAATGGCGCCCCACGGTGGGTCAACTAGTATTGATCAGACAACACCACCTTTCCAACGCAGCCGACGGATTCGCTGCAAAATTGGCCCCAAAATATGATGGGCCATTCAAAGTCAAAGGTTTCGCGTCAACAAATATCGTCAAGTTGCAACACCGCGGAAGTCGGAAACTGAAAATCGCAAATATCAACGACCTGAAAGAGTACCACGACACGTTGGACAGCGAAACTGCTGAGGAAGCAAACGACCCCAGCGATCACAACGACCCCCTGACGACGGCAAACCACCAGTAGAAACGCCAAAACACGTTGGCCAGAAACTTTGCCGACCCAGCAAATAACAACAGCGGCATCTGTACACCCACCGGGAAGGGGGGTGTAACAAACCCTGGGACCAGGGCCCGTTACATTCATATACATATTCATATTCATAGCACTAAGTTACTTTTGTCATATATATAATCTATACACCAACAACACAAACACCATACACCTGACTCTGTAAATTTCCAAGTTACACGCGCCGATCGATTTCTGCGAAATCGACACACGCGCCCCAGTTTCCCCCGAATTTCAAAACTACACTCAGTCATTTCCCGGTGCAACCGAGTCAATGACCAAAGTGCCAAAACTACACTCAGCTCATTTCCCGGTGCAACCGAGGCAATGACCGTGTCAGTGGCACAAGTGGAGAACTCGACACCACTTCCGTAGCCACAAACTTGCGGACTCAGCCATCGAGATCGGCCTTAAATAGCCCCAGCCCTCGATCAATCCGGGCAGTCCATCAGCCGAGCACCAAACGGCAGTACATCCGCCGCGGCTACCAACACCACGCCTCAGCAAGAAATCAATACAAGAAACCACTACACGACACCAGAACCACGAGAAACAATACAGAACACAAATAAAACCATTTAATAACATCAAAACAAACTCAACGAAGTGTCATCATTTCTTCGCCGAGCGCGAACACAACTCAGGTGACCCAGAACCATATTACCGCACACACCAAAACTCAGGTGTCAGCGTTTTTCCTTTCATCGCCAAGTGCGATTACCAAACTACCTACACGGTAACCAGACTCTACGCTCGCTCCACTTTCGGTCTCCCGGCCAAGCCCTGCCCTAAAGTTCCAGCGAACTACAAATTCCTTGTAGGGAAAAATCCTGGACAGACTGAGCTTACCTCAGCCTGAGATAGGTATCTTAAAATAGGAAAAAACGAAAAAAGCGATTATCGAATCTGGTTTAGATCGGATCATTATTATAACCACAATGATATAATTAATTTTCAGCATCGAGCCCCCAACACCACTCGCTACAAAATAGAAATTTCGGGATGATATCCGCTACTGATTCTCTCTCTCGCTGACACACTGCTTACAAACTCTGACTCGTGCAGTTTACGTGTGTTGTTGTGAGAACTGATCTAAATGTAGATGACAGATGCAGCAAAAAAATTTAAAATGTAAAAATTGATAAAACATTTGCAAATTCCACATAAATCACATGTATACTGACTGAGAACGGTTATACAAGTAGTGTCGCGTTAACGGCGACATCACACGTTCTTTCTAGTTTTTCTTATATAGTGGGGCAAGCTTCTTCAAAATGTGTCATAGTACCACAAATTTTAAAGTAACAGGTATGTAAGAAGAAATAAGAAAATTTCAATGCCAACAGCAAATCCTATAACTCATACACGCACAGTACGTGAGTACACAGTGCACACACTCATGTACGTAACGACGAACCACAAGGCAAAAACCCAAATCTGAAATCGAAGAAGTTGAAGACAATACAGACATACATTTTTATGTCCGTGTAACAGACAAGCTGGACTTGCTTGTGATCCATGTCATGAGCGAACATGCTCAAAATTTGCCGATGTCTACGTACTGGGCCGAAGCTCTGTGGCCCAGCTCCCAGAGCCGAATGGCCCGAATGGACTGACACGCCAAATTCAGCTGCGACACATTCGTTGTATGACGTGACCTATCTAGAGACTGTATGGTTAGTGCTTGAGCTTAACACAAAAAAAAACACAAAAAAAACTATGCCTGAGTCGTAAAGTATTAAATAAAAAAAAAAAAAATTTGCTACCATGAGACAAATAATTGCTTAGCAGCACACAATTACTGTTACAACTAAGGTGGTAACCTGGGTGTCGCGGTGCCGAAGTTCTCTTTGTTCAGCGTTACGGTAAAACAAACGATAATAAGAGGAAGCTTGTAGAAGACCTGCCTCTACACGGACAGCCCCCGCTATTATCGGCAGGTTATTTAAGGAGAGCTTACTGGGGTTAAAACTGAGGGAATGGTATAAAAAGATTGGATCTCCGAAGCATGTCGAAAACATCAGTTGCAAGGTCCGATTATCTTTTTGATGATCTTTTTATACCCGTACTCAAAGAGTAATAGGGTATATTGTATTTGTGGTAAAAGTGGATGTGTGTAACATAGAGAAGGAGTAATTTCCGACCATATAAAGTATATATATTCTTGATCAGCATCAATAGCCGAGTCGATATAGCCCTGTCTGTCCGTCCGTCTGTCCGACTTGTTCGTCGCCCATTGCTCGAAGGCTAAAAGAGATAGAGCAACCAAATTTTTTTTTCCATACTGATGTTAAATCTCACTCCTAGAAAAATTTTTCAAAATTTTGCCCCGCCCACTTTCGCCTCCACAAAGAGCGCAAATCTGTGGCGTCCACAATTTTGAAGATAGCAGAAAACGAAAAATGCAGGATCATAGAGAAAGACCATATCTATCAGGGGCCCAAATCTGAATCGGATCGGATCATTAATATAGCCACAATAGACAAAAACATACGCAAAAACTTCTGCTCCCTCCCCTTTCGCACTCACACAAAAATCGAGTCGTTTTGGTTTTCGTATAAATGAGCGCCTCGATCTCAGAGACTATAAGAGCTAGAACAACCAAATTTTTTGCCTAGACTCCTGTGATATCGCTTCAGTGCAAGTTTATTTCAAAATTTTTCCACGCCCACTCCCGGTTGTAAACGGTCGTGAAATTCTCTCGCTCCTAAACTTTATATATTTCTGCACAGAATTTACTTATTTTAAACACTTTCCCACTTTGATTTGTAAACGGTCGTGAAATTCTCTCGCTCCTAAACTTTATATATTTCTGCACAGAATTTACTTATTTTAAACACTTTCGAAAAGAAAGCTTTAAAAAAAAAAAAAAAAAAAAAACGAGAACGAGAACGAGAACGAACGTATTGAGTCGCCATTTACGCGACACTACTTTACCGTACTCAGTCAGTACACATGTAATTTACGTGGAATTTCAAAATATTTTACCAGTTTTTATACCCGTACTCGACGAGTAAAAGGGTATATTGTATTTGTGGTATTTGCTGTCTGTCCGTCTGTCCGTCTTGTTTGTCGCCCGTTGCTCGGAGACTATAAGAGCTAGAGCAACAAATTTTTTTCCCAGACTGATGTTATATCCCACCTAGAAAAATGTCTTAAAATTTCGCCCCGCCCACTTCCACACCCACAAAGGGCGCACATCTGTGGCGTCCACAATTTTGAATATAACAAAAAACTAAAAATGCAGAATCATAGAAAAAAACCAAATCTATCAGGGGCCCAAATCTGAATCGGATCGGATCATTAATATAGCCACAATAGACAAAAACATACGCAAAAACTTCTGCTCCATCCCTTTCGCACTCACACAAAATCGAGTCGATTTGGTTTTTGTATTTTGTGTAGCCTGGATCTCAGAGACTATAAGAGCTAGAGCAACCAAACTTTTGGCCAAGACTCCTGTGATACCAAACCTGAACAAGTGTATTTCAAAATTTCGCCCCTCCCCCTTCCGCCCCCACAAAAGACGAAAATCCACAATTTTAAGATAAAAAACCAAAATGCAGTATGGTAGAAAATGACCATATCTACCAGATTCCCGAATTTGTTAAGATCGGATCATTATTGTAGCCACAATGATCAAATGAATTTTCAGCAGCGAGTCCCTCCCCTTGCCCAGCGCAACAAAATATACATTTTATTAGGGTTGATGCAGCAGCGCTGAAGCGGCTGCTACTGATTTTCTCACACAACACTCACGCTCACACAAGCTACCTCGTGCAGTGTACGTGTGTTGTTGTGAGAAGTGATGTAGATGAAGTAGATGTAGATGACTGATGTAGCAAAAAAAAATGTAAAATTTAAAACTGATAAAACATTTGAAAATTCCACATAAATCACATGTGTGCTGACTGAGTACTGGTATAAAAGTAGAGTCGCGGCAACAGCGATTCCGCACGTTCTTCCTCGTTACATCTTAAATTTTGTTCTACATCAATTTTCACAACAACACGTTTTGTCTGTCACTTCACGAGGCAGAGTGTGTAAGCGAGAGAGAGAATCTGTACTGGCTAATGGGGTGGGAGCTACCTGCTGAAAAATGTTTTCATAATTGTGGCTATAATAATGAGCAGATCTGAATCATATGGAGTGATCTGATCTTAACCAAACTTGGCAATCTGGTAGCTATGGTCATTCTATACGATACTGCATTTTCCGTTTTTTTTATAGACGTACTCGAAGAGTAAACTCACACTTTTTTAATGAAAGTGGATGTGTGTACCACATAGAAGGAAGCGTTTCCGACCCCATAAGGTATCTATATTCTTGATCAGCATTAAGAGCCGACTTGATAAGTCTTGTTTGTCGCCCATTGCTGGGAGGCTATAAGAGCTAGAGCACCCACATTTTTTTTCCACTAGAAAAGTGTTTCAAAATTTCGCCCCGCCCACTTCCGCCCCCACAAAGGGCGCACATCTATGGCGTCCACAATTTTGAAGTTAAAAACGAGAAAGAACGTACGGAGTCGCTTCGAACGCGACTCTACTTTTATACCCGTACTCACTGATTTATGTGGGAATTTTAAAATGTTTTATCAGTTTTACATTTTACATTTTTTTGCTACATCTGTCATCGACATCTACATCTACATCAGTTTCACAACAACACACGTACACCGCACGAGGCAACATGTTTGAGCGTGAGTGTGTGTGTGAGAGAATCAGTAGCAGCCGCCGCAGCGCTGCTGCCATCAACCCTAATAAAAATGTATATTTTTGTTGCGGGGCAACCCCCGCTGCTGAAAATTCATTTGATCATTGTGGCTACAATAATGATCCGATCTGAACCAAATTCGGGAATCTGGTAGATATGACCATTTCCTATGATACTGCATTTTTAGTTTTTTTCTATCTTCAAAATTGTGGATTTTCGTCTTTTGTGGGGGCGGAAGTGGGCGGGGCGAAATTTTTGAAATACACTTGTTCAGGTTTGGTATCACAGGAGTCTTGGCCAAAAGTTTGGTTGCTCTAGCTCTAGTCTCTGAGATCCAGGCGTTCATTTTTACGAAAAACCAAATTGACTCGATTTTGTGTGAGTGCGAAAGGGAGGGAGCGAAGTTTTTGCGTATGTTTTTGTCTATTGTGGCTATATTAATGATCCGATCCGATTCGGATTTGGGCCCCTGATAGATATGGGCTGTCTCTATGGTTCTGCATTTTTAGATTTTTGTTTTTTTCAAAATTGTGGCCGCCACAGATGTGCGCCCTTTGTGAGGGCGCAAGTGGGCGGGGCGAAATATTGAAAAACTTTTCTAGGAGTGAGATATCACATCAGACTGATAAAAGTTTGGTTGTTTCTAGCTCTTATAGCCTTCGAGCAATGAGTGAAAAACAAGACGGACGGACGGACAGACGGACGGACAGACATGGCTATATCGACTCGGCTATTGATGCTCATAAAGAATATATATACTTTATGGGGTCGGAAACGTTCTCCCTTCTGTGTGTGTTACACACATCCACTTTTAGCAATAAATACAATATACCCTTTTACTCTTCGAGTACGGGTATAAAAAAGAAAAAAGCAGCATTGTAGGAAATGAACATATCTACCAGATTGTCGAATCTGGTTCCACAATGATGAAATTAATTTTCAGCAGCGAGCCCTACCACCCGCCGCAACAAAAGAGTCATTTAGTGATTATAGCCGCTACTGATTCTCTCTCTCTCGCACACACACTCTGCCTTGTGAAGTGTACGTGTATTGTTGTGAGAGATGTAAATGATGTAGATGTAGATGTAAATGACAGATGCAACAATAAAATATGAAATGTGAATAAAATAAATCCCATGTGTACTGACTGAGTACGGTATAAATGTAGTGTCGCGTAACGGCGACACCACACGTTCTTTCTCGTTTCAGATATGGAGATTGCGCCCCCATAATACATTATGACCAAGTCTCAGTACCAGCTTTTTTCTAAACATGCCATTATTTATGTAGATTAAAAACCGACACTACGTATAGAGACTATAAGAAAATTGACCAAGTGCGAAGGCAGTTACTCTACACAAAATTGACAAACTTATTCATTTTCTCAGGTACAAATCAGTTACAGGCAGTAGTGTCAGGTACGACTGTTTCCACTTTTATGAAACTTACGCGGGGAGTCGGCCGTCAGCCACTCTGGGTCACCGGGGTCGAACCGGTCATCGGGGTGGCTGCCAAGCAGAGAGTCATCGCGGCTGGTAAGCGCCTCGCGACCGGGGAAGCCCCGTCAACATCGGCAGGCGGCGGGTCTGCAGGCCAAGGAGGTAAGCCGTCCTACCAGGACAGGAGGCGTGCTGCCTTCATCTAGGCTAACGAGGATCCGGCGTTTTCGGCATCGGCGAAGGGATGGAGCAGAGGCCCATGGGGAGGGGGGGTGGGGGGATGGGGGCGTCTTCTGCGACGAGCTCAACATCAGTCTCTGCTTCAGACTTCCGGATCACTGCAGCGTGTTCCAGGTAAAGGTCGTAGCTATCAAGGAGGCCATCTCTGTCATCTCCAAACTCTCTTTAGACGGACACTCAGTGTGCGTCTTCTCGGACAACCAAGCAGCCACTCAAGGCACTTGCCTCAATTTCGTCGAACTCAGCGACCGTTAACGACTGCCGCAGGTCTCTAAATGAAACCGCAGAGCAGCTGGATCTCTCCCTAATATGGGTCATAGGACACAGGGACATTGTTGGGAACGATGCCGCCGACGAGCTAGCTAGGCAGGGCACTACTGTACCTCTCCTGCCGGAGAGGGAGCAAGTAGCGATGCCTTTGGCTACGTGCAGGCTATTAACGAACGAGACATTCAAGCAAATTGCTGGCAGATGATGGCAGCTGACCATCACATGTAAACTTCAAGAGCGATCTGGCCAAATCGTTTGAAAAACGCTCGGAAGATCTGTATAGACTCAGCAAAGCACATTGCTCCGCCGTCACTCGGCATACACGCTGCAAGACTGTCGATCCCTCACAACGACTTCTGCAGAAGTTGTAGGGACGAGGAGGAGGAGGAGTCGGTTCACCACTTTTTCTGTCTCTGCCCGGCGAAGACTACGGTTCCTCGGGGCCCCTTTCCTTACAGACATTTCGGACCTTTCCGAAACCAAACCGGGGATTCTGTCCAAATACACCCAGGCCTCCGGATGGGACTGCCTTTGGCTCGGCACTAAGTTGCTCACCACGGTTGAGGCCAGGAGAAGGGGCTAGCGCCCATACGGCATCACAATGGTCAATTAAATGGACCAAGTGAGCGGGAGGGTAGGTCTCTCTCCCTACGCTACCGCCTTAACCTAACCTTACCTACTCGGTGAGTCCCTCAGTGATCTATGTTAGGCCCCTTATTGATTTCAATATACGTAAAAGATTTACCTAGTATGTTGATCGAATTTGAAGTACATATATTTCTATATGCTGTTGACGTCAAAATTTATGTTAGCAATCCCATTGACCAAATAAATGTTTGTGTCAGTACGTGTGATAAAATGCTTTCCATAATAGAGAAATGGGAAAAAGAGAATAGCTTGGACATAAATCCTAAAAAAATCAATGGTAGTAATTTGGTAATTTCTAAAATACTATACATTGAAATACATACATATACATTCTATGAAATAGACACTATGAAGACTATGAAAATCATGGAGTTAACCTGGGGATAACATTTAATAGCACACTATCATGGAGAAAACACCTATCAAGCAACAGGACGTACATACCTATGGTCTACATATTGCGCCAACTATCAGTGACTACAACTTTTTTGACAGAAGAAATAAGACTCTTGATTTTGAAAGTCATTCTTATTCCCACTCTATGGTGTTGAAATATTTGGCTCGTGACATGCGCACATTAGTGGTAGCTTTTAACACCAAACTAATCAAATAATTTTTAGAACCTTAGTATACTTTCATAAAACTGTGACGACCCATGAACCGATTTACCTTTACCGCAAACTTAACCCAGCTTCATCTCAACGAACTAACAACTAACCCTCGAACTCAAAAGCTTTGTTCGAATGGGCTGTTCTTCATCACTGCTATCCGCTTATGCAACAGTCTTTCTTATCACCGGAAATCCATTATGAGCGCAACTCAATTTTAAAATGAAATTAAAAAATATTTACATTAATTTTATAAAAACCATTTGTAAAAAACACTAAAATAAATGTAGGGGAAAAATAATAAAAATATAAATAAAACGAGAAAGAACGTACGGAGTCGCTGTTGCCGCGACTCTACTTTTTATACCCGTACTCAGTCAGCACACATGTGATTTATGTGGAATTTTCAAATTTTTATCAGTTTTACATTTTACATTTTTTGCTACATCAGTCATCTACATCTACATCAGTTCTCACAACAACACACGTTCACTGCACGAGGCAGCATGTTTGAGCGTGAGTGTGTGTGTGAGAGAATCAGCAGCCACAATCAACCCCAATAAATGACTTACTCCGCAAGGGGAAAGGGGAAGCTCGCAACTGAAAATTCATTTGATCATTGTGGCTACAATAATGATCCGATCTGAACCAAATTCGGGAATCTGGTAGATAAGGTCTTTCTTTACAAAACTGAATTTTTATTTTTTCTATCTTCAAAATTGTGGATTTTCGTCTTTTGTGGGGGCGGAAGGGGGCGGGTCGAAATTTTGAAATACACTTGTTCAGGTTTGGTATTACAGGAGTCTTGGCCAAAAGTTTGGTTGCTCTAGCTCTTATAGTCTCTGAGATCCAGGCGACACAAAATACAAAAATCCAAATCGATTCGATTTTTGTGTGAGTGCGAAAGAGAGGGAGCGAAGTTTTTCGTATATTTTCCTCTATTGTGGCTATATTAATGATCCGATCAGATTCAGATTTGGGCCCCTGATAGATATGGGCTGTCTCTATGATTCTGCATTTTTAGTTTTGTTATATTCAAAATTGTGCACGCCACAGATGTGCGCCCTTTGTGGGGGCGGAAGTGGGCGGGGCGAAATTTTGAAACATTTTTCTAGGAGTGAGATATCACATCAGTTAGAAAAAGATTTGGTCCTTCTAGCTCTTTATAGCCTCCGAGCAATGGGCGACAAACAAGAGACGGACAGACAGCAATTACCATTAAATACAATATACCCTTTTACTCTTCGAGTACGGGTATAAAAAGAAACAAAAATAATTTCAGTTTTTACATTTTACCTTTTTTTCTGCATCTGTTATTTACATCACTTCTCACAAAAAACACTCACAACAATAATCCGCTCTGAACCATTCTCTACGAAACTGCATTTTTCTTCTGTTTTTTTCTATCTTCAAAATTGTGGGCTTTTGTCTTTTGTGGAAGCGGAAGGGGACGGGGTGAAATTTTAAATACACTTGTACTGAAGTGGTATAACAGGAGTTTGGACAGAAAGTTTTATTGCTCTAGCTCTTATAGTCTCTGAGATCCAGCCGACACAAAAGACGAACAACCAAAGCGACACGTTGGTGTGTGAAAGATAAAGCGAGAGGGAACGATGCTTCCCAAAGTGTTTTCTCCATTGTTGCTATACTAATGATCCAATCCGATTCAGATTCGGGCCCCTGATACATATAAGGTTTCTCTATGATTGTGCCTTTTTCGTTATCTTAAAAATCTTAACAACGCCACAGATGTGCGCCCTTTGTGGGGACGGAAGTGGGCGGGGCGAAATAAGATATCACATCAGTCGGAAAAAAATGTGGGTGTTCTATTTCGTATAGCCCCCGAGCAATGGGCGATAAACAAGACGGACAGACAGACGGTCGGACAGACATGGCTATATCGACTCGGTTATTGATGCTTATCAAGGATATAGTATATGTACTTTATGGGGTCGGGCTATAAAAGTCTCCGAGCTATGGGCGACAAACAAGACGGACGGACGAACAGACATGGATATATCGGATCAGCTATTGATGCTGATCAAGAATATATATACCTTATGGGGTCGGAAACGATTCCTTCTTTATGTTACACACATCCACTTTTACTAAACAACCAATAAACCCTTTTACTCTTCGAGTACGCGTATAAAAATATATACTTGAAACGTTAGGATAAAGCATGAAATAAATTACAAATTTGTATCCTGGACCAAGGTAGTGCAGATGAAGGGATCCCAAAGAGCCACTGGAAGTAAGTAGAGCGCTCGGCCCACTTAGTCGAACTACTCAAAAGATTCCCCAGACCACCCCCAGTCTGCAAGGATATGAGATGGTTCCAGAACAACGTCAGAGTAATCGCCTGCGAGACGAGTTGGGGAGACAGGGTCCGACGATCCTGACCGTGATCTACAAGTCGCTGACCGTGATACAGACAACCAAGGGAAAGCCGAACTTCGGTTTCAGCTCGGTCACAAGTCGGATGCGCGTCAACCCAGTTGAGCAGAATGTTCGTAGCATCGTAGATCACGGCAGCCGATGCGGGGGATGAAGCCGGTCCAAAACGGCTAAGTTTCGGTTCACGCTGATGCGGGATTTCGAAGCGATATGTCGCGAGGACGACGTCGCGTCAATGCTGGAGAACGAATCTATGCATGTCTCTGATACTTCTGCAGATCAAACTCTCCTTTGTAAAACAGAATTGCTGTTCTAACACTCTGCTTGGAGGCGAGCAGGGCGGCGATAGTCCCAGGTGCTTTCTGTGGTAAGAGACAAGGCCTGTGTATTAGTGACGCAGGACGACAAGCTGATTGAAAAATATGGTATAATACGTATTTGCATTCTGGCAAGAAAGCACCTAATTATATTTCTGCTCCACAAATTTAGAAATGGCGACAACACGGCGGCTATCCCAGTGGTGCAGCTGAAACATCTTAGACTGGTGTCGTTCTATGCCGGCCTAATTGAGTTGCGCCACTGGCGATCCCGAAAACCGCCTCATCCTAATCGAATATTATATTGTAACACCATAAGCGTTGACTTCAATGTTAATGTAAAAAAGGGAAGCATACCATTACACCTGGAAACTTTTTTCAGGGAATTTTTTAGCATAAAGCATGCCGGTAGATTGCTATGACGGCTGCAAGATACTTGTATATAGATTCAATCATGGTCAGAGCTTAAAAAACTAGACCATGTACACAGGGTGGAAGAATCGTGAAAGAACTGGAAAAGTCGGACGCAAATTCACGGACAACAAAACACAATGACCACAACGTGTTTATTTGTAAGGATTTTCAGCAGTGTTGTGAAATGTTAAAAAGCCAACGCACAGTGGTTGTTATTGTATGAAACCAGCGGTCAAAAATAATTCCACTTCCTATATAAACGCGCACTTTTGTTTTAGCATTTAAAAACATTCAAAGAAATAAACAATAATATTAATACAAATAAACCGCTCCACGTCCTCTACGTCTACCCACCCCATCGAAAATAATTTGTAAAAAACTTAAAATCTGTTTATTTGCTTTTGACTAATTTATTAAAGTAAACAAATTAAACAGAAATACACTTTGATGATATAATATAAATTATATTTTTATTTAATAAATTTTAATAAATTGCAAATAGTTAAAGTTTATAAATTTATAATTGAAAATAGTTAAAGTTTATAAATGAAAAATAATTCTTTATTTCAACTAAATCATAAACTAATTTTAACAATATACATATATTTATTTTTGCATGGTAATTTACGTTGACCGTTACTCCAATGGAAACAACATCATATTGAATAAGATCATGAGCGTGAATTAAAATTGTATGGACTGACCGACGAAGACAATACCAGCAATACTTGGATGTTAATTTTTTTTTTCAGTACCTAGCTAAAGATTCTACATTTTTTCACATTAATTCCAAATTAATACCTGATTTGGTTTGTCAATTATTAAACGTACGTTTATACGAAACTAGCAGTGTATATTATGTTTCCTTCTCAGAAATCGTTTTAAGCCTGTCAGTAATGTGATGAAAATATTCAAAGAATCGAATGTAGTGGCAAATGTATCGATTCCAAATTAGTATATTGACATTAATTTGACAGAAATATAATATACCTCTTAACTCTTTGAGTACGGGTATACAAATTAGCCAGACAACGACAGAGTAAATTCCTGCGAACAGCTGTAGCAGCTGTTAATTTGAGCTGTTAATTTTGCTCTAACAGTACAGGAGTAAATAAATCGATTTTTGCGGATTTCAGAGCGCCTAAAAATGAAAAAAATTACGATTGGCTTTCAGCCACAATGTAAATATACAATTTTTGTATGAGTTTTCCCTCTATCCCATTCATACGCACTGCTTATAAGGAGAGAGCGTAAAAATGTAGCGCGTAAGAATGGGAATGAGCGAAAATGATCGATTAATATTATGATTATGTTATTGTTATTATACCTGTACTCGAAGAGTAAAAGCATATATTGTATTTGTGATGAAAGTGGATGTGTATAACGCAGAGAAGAAATCGTTTTCGACCCCATAAAGTATATATATTCTTGATCAGCATCAATAGCCGAGTCGATATAGCCATGCCTGTCTGTCTGTCCTTCCGTCCTTCCATCTGTCCGTCTTGTTTGTCGCCAAGTGCTCGGAGACTATAACTAGAGCAACCAAATTTGTTTTCCAGACTGACGTGATGTCTAACTCCTACAAGTGTATTTTAAAAATATTTCCATTGGTAAAATTTAGACTTATCTGTTTATTCTCTATCTATCACTGCGCAGCATTGAGACGCTTTCTGTAGATTGGGGAGAAAATTCATTATACCTCTATTACTTCAATTTACTTCATTTATATTTAATAAAAATATTATGTTTGGATGAAAAGAATTTTTATATTCTTTCAAGGCAACTATTTTTTTTCGCTTTATAGTTTTATTACAACCAAAATAAAAAGTAACATTTTAAACATTCATATATTCAATTACTTTATAGTTTTTTGTTAAAATTAATTATTTCGGAGTTCATATTAAATATTATGTATTTTTTATTTATAATAAACAGTATCAACTATTTAATATACACAAGTCATATTATGTTCTTTTAAAATGTAGGTACATATACATTGATATATATTGATAGAAATAACCATTATATTTTCAAAGAAAAAACCATACTCAAAAATTGCTCGTAATGTATTGTTATGACGCCGTCCATGTCAGTATCATGTTGTCGGAATGCAGTTGTTAATGTCTGCAATTAAAAAATTACAAGGATCGGATTATTAGTAAATACTTATACTAAATTATATGATTTATATAATTACAATATTCCTTCAATCCGTCTATCCCGTTTCCACCTAATGACACATTTTCTCATTCATATCGCACCATCCGTTACGTTTCTCTTTCGATCTCCCTTTCAACCATCCGACCATCACCATCACACTACCAGGATTTTAAATATTCTATCTATAATGATCGAAGCTTTAAAATAACAGTTGACCGTTGTCCAAAAATAACTGTTATTCACGGACCCTTTGAGAAAAGAGTCAGAGATGAACCGTTCACATCGGCTCTTGAATAAATCGGTCGGTGCTCAACGAACAATAATTTTTATACCCGTACTCGAAGAGTTAAAGGGTATTTTGTATTTGTGGTAAAATTGGATGTGTGTAACGCAGAGAGCGACCGCTTTTCCGACTCCATAAAGTATATACAGACATGTGAAAAATAATAAGGACAGTTGGCCATGCTTCAGAAAATGATCTAAAATTGCTGTTTTTAGGAATTTTGAGCTGATCTTAATTTTTATTAGTTGATGTATCTTTGCACTACATAAACAAAAAGTAAACGAGAAAGAACGTGTGGTGTCGCCGTTACGCGACACTAATTTTATACCCGTACTCAGTCGGTATGATTTATGTGGAATTTTCAAATGTTTTATCAGTTTTTACATTTTAAATTTTTTTGCTGCATCTGTCATCTACATCGACAGTTCCCACAACAACACACGTACACTGCGTAGAATGAATCTGTAGCGGCTATCAACCCTAAATGTCGTTTTTGTTGCGAGGGGTGGGGCACTTCGCTGCTGAAAATTCATTTTATCATTGTGGCTATACCGATCTGAACCAAATTTGGGAATCTGGTAGATATGGTCATTCTCTACGATACTGCATTTTTCGTTTTTTATACCCGTACTCGAAGAGTAAAAGGGTATATTGTATTTGTGCTAATTGCTGTCTGTCCGTCTGTCCGTCTTGTTTGTCGCCCATTGCTCGGAGGCTATAAGAGCTAGAGGGATCAAATTTTTTTTCCAGACTGATGTGATATCTCACTTCTAGAAAAATGTTTCAAAAATTTCGCCCCGCCCACTTCCGCCCCCACAAAGGGCGCACATCTGTGGCGTCCACAATTTTGAAGATAACAGAAAACGAAAAAATGCAGAATCATAGAGACAGACCATATCTATCAGGGGCCCAAATCTGAATCGGATCGGATCATTAATATAGCCACAATAGAGGAAAAATATACGAAAAAACTTCGCTCCCTCTCTTTCGCACTCACACAAAATCGAGTCGATTTGGATTTTTGTATTTTGTGTCGCCTGGATCTCAGAGACTATAAGAGCTAGAGCAACCAAACTTTTGGCCAAGACTCCTGTGATACCAAACCTGAACAAGTGTATTTCAAAATTTCGCCCCGCCCACTTCCGCCCCCACAAAAGACGAAAATCCACAATTTTAAAGATAGAAAAAAAAATAAAAATGCAGTATTGTAGAGAATGACCATATCTACCAGATTCCCGAATTTGGTTCAGATCGGATCATTATTGTAGCCACAATGATCAAATGAATTTTCAGCTGCGAGCCTTCCCGTTGCGGCGTAAGTCATTTATGGGGATGATTTTCGCTAATGAGTCTTTTCGCACGCACACTTACGCTCAAAACATGCTGCCTCGTGCAGTGTACGTGTGTTGTTGTGAGAAGTGATGTAGATGAAGTAGATGTAGATGACTGATGTAGCAAACAAATGTAAGATGTAAAAACTTATAAAAAATTTGAAAATTCCACATAAATCACATGTTTGCTGACTGAGTACGGGTATAAAAAGTAGAGTCGCGGCAACAGCGACTCCGTACGTTCTTTCTCGTTTCTATCTTCAATATTGTGTATTTTCGTCTTTTGGGGGAGCGGGAGTGGGCGTGGCAAAATTTTGAAATAAACTTGCACTGAAGCGATATCACAGGAGTCTGGACAAAAAGTTTGGTTGCTCTAGCTCTAATAGTCTCTGAGATCGAGGCCCTCATTTGTACGAAAAACCAAATCGACTCGTTTTTGTGTGAGTGCGAAAGAGAAGGAATGATGTTTCTCGAAACGGTTTTCGCTATTGTGGCTATACTAATGATCCGATCCGATTCAGATTTGGGACTCTGATAGTTGTGGCCTTTCTCTATGAAACCATATCTACCAGGTTTCCGAATTTGGTTCAGAGCGGATCATTATTGTAGCCACAATGATCAAATGAATTTTCAGAAGCAATTCCCTCCCTCTCCTAGCAACGTAAGTCATTTATGGGGATGATTGTCGCAGCAGATTCTCTCACACGCATACTCACGCTCAAACATGCTGCGTCGTGCAGTGTACGTGTGTTGTTGTGAGAAGGGATGTAGATGAAGAAGATGTAGATGACTGAAGTAGAAAAAAAAATGTAAAATTTAAAAACTGATAAAACATTTGAAAATTCCACATAAATCACATGTGTACTGACTGAGTACGGGTATAAAAAGTAGAGTCGCGCTCACAGCGACTCCGTACGTTCTTTCTCGTTTTATATTTTTTTCCGGTGTTTCATATTTAATCATATGTTTTACTGCATTATCATTTATTTTCTTGACAAACGTCAATGTTTCGGCAATTTTCCGATACGAAAATCCATTATTGTGGACGTTTTTCATGTCCATGGGTAACTGAGACCTCCATGCACGTTTCTTCCCAACCCTATTATCTCAACTGCTTTATGCACGTTCCGTTCCTTCCGTGCCTATTATCTCAACTTTGCTTTATGGATGTTTTTATATCTAAAATTACTAAAACTAATTACTATCAATAATTAAAAACTAAAAACCTCTGAGAAAGATTATATTTTTACGAAATATAACATGTTTTCTTTGCGTGTCCCTATTATTTCGCACAGCCCAAAGTCAATTATATATAGAACAAAATTTTAAATTATTTTTGTTACCATTACACTTGGGTTTTTTACTTTTTGTTTATGTAGTGCAAAGATAAATCAACTAATAAAAATTAAGATCAGCTTTAAAATTCTAAAAACATTAATTTTATAGAGAATTTTCTAAAGCATGGCCAACTGTCCTTATTATTTTTCACATGACTGTATATTATTGATCAGCACCAATGCCGAGTCGCTATAGCCATGTTTGTCTATCCGTCCGTCCGTCCGTCGAAAGGACGAAAATCTATATCGTCCACAATTTTGAAGATAACAGAACACGAAATGCAGAATCATTGAGAAAGCCCATATCTATCAGAGGCCCGAATCTGAGTCGGATCGAATCATTATGATAGCTACAATGAAGATCGCCATTTAGATTGGCATCATTCCCTCTCAATGTCTCTCACACAAAAACGAGTCGGTTTGGTTATTCGTATTTTGTGTCGCCTGGAGATCAGAGACTATAAGAGCTAGAGCTCACAATTATGAAGATGGGAGGAAACGGAAAATGCAGTATCGTACTAAATTTCCATATCTACCAGAATCTGGTTCGGATTGGATCATCATTATAGCCACAATAATGAAATTGACTTTCAGCTGCTAACCTCCTCCTCATTATCATTACAGCCAATACTCATTCTCTCTCGCTCACACTTTGCTTCGTGCAGTCGTATGCGTTTTTTTGTGAGAAGTGATGTAGATGCAGATGAAAAATGTAGCAAAAAAATGCAAAATGTAAAAACTGATCAAATATTTAAAAATTCCACATAAATCATATGTGTACTGACGAGTACCTGTATAAAAGTAGTTTCGCTGTTACTGTGACTCAACAAGTTTATATGCTTTTCTTAGTAAAAATTTGATTAGTCCGGCTTTGCATTGAGGTTTGCTGTATCAAACTGCCGGCCATTCTGATAAACATTATATTCCCCAAAGATCTTCTATGGGTTTTAGGTCTGTACTGATAGCTGGCCATTACAATAAGGGTAGCTTCAAAAAAGTCTTCCGTTTTCCGTGCCGTATGGCCGTCAGCCATTCTGGTGATACAGGTAGAATTGCGAATGACGGGCTGTCTCGTCTCTCGTGCCTCGGGCTAGGGCTTGCCTTAACCCGATACGGCCACCCGCCGGTGGAAGTACTACTATACTCTCCTCGTGAGGGCGGTTGGTAACAGTCACTGGCGCGGTCAAGTCTCTGCCACGGATGCTGGCTAATGGTATTCGCGCGGAGAGAAGCAAACTCTCAGTGAAATTACCCCATTGGACCCAATGGTGAAACAGTATACGCTGATGGATGCATGGCCGACGGGGTGCTCGACGCTAGTATGCGAACCCTGTACACCTGCAGACCTCCAGCTTAAATCGGGCTTACCGGGGCACGCGGGCTATGCCCCGGGTTTCTAACCCCTTCCCGCCTAATCAAATCTAGTCAAATCCATTAAATATTAATATAAAAACTGCTAATGAGCTCGGTACTCCTCCTAAAGAACCTGAGGGACAAGCTAAACCCTCCACATCAACGCCTGGGAAATCAGGTACTAAGAAGACAGGGAAGGAAACTCTGTGCCAGCGCGATCATCCCGGACTTCCAGCCAGCCAAAGCCAGAAGGGTCAGCCAAGGTCCCGAACAAGCGGAAACGATCGGCGCCGCTGTACAGCGAGGCCAAGCCCAGCTAGCCAAGCGGGCAAAATCGTATCCGGCAAACAGGTCTTTGGCGTCCTTGACAAGGACGAAAATGGCGGACCACCACCCAAAGGCGAGCACGCCGGGTTTAACCAGGGAACGGTGAAAGCCATTGCCTGACAAGATGATCGCTCGGTGGCCCTCCACATGAAGACGAGATGAAGGTGAGATGGGAGGATATCCCGAGCAGACCGAGGGCCCGAGCGTGGGTGTCGGTGAAACCGGCACAACCGGAGAAGATCCTCAAGGTTCTGCATGTCTGCAACCCCACAGGCGATTGCAAGGTGGCCAAGGTCGAGAAGATAGCTAGACAGAGACGCCAGATTACCCTCGACCTAAACGAGGAGTCGTTCGAGCTCCTGGAAAGTCGTCCGGAGTAGTGTACTATGGCTACAAGAAGATGACCATAGCTCCGTACAAGAACGGCTCCAAGGGCAAGCAAGCGTGGGTCCAGCCAGACCTCGAGACAGAGTTCCCGGAAGCCAGTAGCAAACCCGAGAGCGATGCCGACATAACAATGGTGGATTCTCAAGAATGCCCCTGACACTCCTGCAGATAAACCTCCATCATTGTAAGGCAGCATGCCCTGCCTTTCTGCCCCACCTAGCCAAGGGTAGTCCTCATTCAGGAGCCCTGGATCCTCGGAAACAGGGTCTCCGGTCTGAGGACTCACGACTATAAGCTATACGCAGCTGACACCCCAGGTGAAGCACGCACCGGCATTCTTGCAAAAAGAGAACTGCATTTACTTTTTGCTGACACGACGGTGACACTCGAATGCCAGGAGCGCTCACTCAGGATCTGCCCAACATATATCAGCTTAATTGTGGGATGCTACGCCAACAACACTCAGATGAAAATCTTAAACCGAGGGGATGATCCCACCTTTATTTTTACAAATCGCAAGGACGTCCTAGACCTCCTGGGCGGTCCCTGAACAATCCTTCTCAAACCACAGGTACTTGGGAACTGTTTTCTCAAACTGGACCCGGGAGACCACGACCCGTCTGGTTTCAATTTTTACCGACACCTGCAATGCTGCGCTGCAAAACTAGAGGTCAGAAGAAACCTCATGGTGGATACAGAGGTTGTGTCCACCAGAAGTCTCCCGGAGACTTTTCAAAAGAGCGAAACCTCTTTTAGTTGAGCAGAACCGGACAAAGAACTTAGAAAAGCCAAACCCGCCTCATGGCGTTAGTTCTTTTAGGACGTTGATGTGCAATGACTGCACCATCAAGTGGCCCATGCGACACCAAGCCGAAGCTTGTTACGCGCGGATCCCTGGCAGATACGCAGCCTTCCTCCCGCCCAACCGACCGAGGGGCGCTATGCAAAGTTACAAAAGAATATTACTAATTACGAGAAAGGTATGTTAGTATTAGTGATTTAAGTAGAGGAAGTAAATTAGTGTTGGATATTATATGGTAGAAAAAATTATAATCCGAGCATAAGATCCGAAACTATTAATGCAAGGAATAATTCGATCTACACAGTGGAAAGTACAAAGGAATAACATTTCTAGAGGATCTAATAGCAATCGTGAAGTTTATGCAGCTCAACAGTCAGGGCTGTCGATGTCATCCCTGATCAAGTTGTGCATGAAAATCACAATTAAGCATTTTTCTACGATTGAGTTAGGATGGAAGGTTTATTAAGAGCAATCTACAAGAAGGCAGTCTCACACCTTCATCCCAGTTGAGGCCATGCTAAGAAAAAAAAAGTAAAAAAGTTTTTCTGGACTGATTCTATACGGTCTTGGTGTACTTTGTACTGAGGGCACCATACGCAAGAGCCGTACTCTAAAATCGGACGAACAAGCGAAATATAGAGTCTTCGTTATATAGGGGTCGTCAAATTCCTTTGACCACCTCTTTATAAACCCAAGCACTCCCATGGCTTTATTTACCATGGTAGAAATCTGTTCAGAAAATTTTAACTTGGGGTATAGTCTAACACCAAGATCAGTTCTGCAGGGAAATCGGCAAAAACTCCAAAACTTCGTGCTTACCCAACGTTCTTTGAAGTCAACTTCAACTTTGGGTTATCTGTAGAAAGCCGATAAATCTTGGACGACGTCCATTACTTAGTCGCTAAAACCTTCTCAACACACATTTTCCAGGATGCGCTGGCAACCCTACAGAGCGCCTTCTTCCATTGCCTCAATTTTCATTCTAAACTTGTTAAGTCAGGCAACTACATATATCCTGGGCAATTAAAAGCTTTAAACTCTGGCCAGCCCTGGACAAGAAAATTTGTCTCAAAAAACTCAGCAGAGTTCAACGCATGGCAGAGCTATGCATTACGGGCAAATTACGCGCTACTCCAAGCGAAGCATCCGATACCATTCCCTTTAGAACTTATGGGGAAAACGGTTGCAACACTTTCCGCTCTCAGAATGAGAGAATCTTAACAAACCTCACGCACCTTCCAGAGAGGACAGATTACTGCATCTCAAGTGACTAGCACTCGACGCCCAGGGGCGGTTTCTCTTTCTCCAGCTATCGCCTTAACCTGGTTTGGCGCGTTGGTTTGTTAGAAAATACACTCATCCCCGTAAAGGGAATCCAGCATCCAGCAAATTCAATGAGTGTTATTTCTAAAAAGCCTTTGTTCTGGCTAATATAAAACAAAGTGGAGACTTCCAAAGTGTGGAGCGCACCCCATTCCTCTACACTCCACTCCATTCCAAACCATTATTGATCCTCCACAGTGGTATCGTTTATGGCAATGCTGCCAGTAGTCAGGACCATCCAAAACCATAACTTTCGGGAACAGCTCTGACCAAAACTTATTGTTCTCAGCCAATTGTAGGCCATCGTATCAAAAGTTTGAATACAAATTTTACTTACTTTCTGCTCATTACAGAATTTTTTTGGATCACAATTTTTAGCTTAGCCACATGCCACGTGTGTGAGCGAGAGGGGAATGGTGCTAAAAGCTGAAAGTTAAATGCGTCATTCCCTACGTTACTGCATTTTCCATTTTCTTCTATCTCCAAAATTGTGTACTTTTGTCTCTTGTGTGAGCGGAAAGGGACGAGACGAAATTTGGAAATACACTTGTGTTAAAGTTATATTACAAGAGTTTGGACAGAAAGTTTGGGCCCTCTAGCCCTTATAGTCTCTGAGTACAAGGCGACAAGGTTAGGTTAGGTTAGGCAGTATTGGCTGTCGGGCTGTCATGAGCCCGACACACATAGGCCGGCTTCGGCCCGTTGTGGTACTATCGAATCATTGTCCCTTCCCTGCCGTGAGAGACATCCTGTCAGCAATTATTCCATCCGACTGCGCTAATGAAATTCGCTATCTTTCTGGGACACATATTGGACATTAGTGATATGTCTGTGAAAAAGGGCGAGCCCAAGGGTTGTAGCCTTCTTCTACTGAGAGCCGGGCAGGAGCAGAACAGGTGCTCCACTGTTTCCTCCTCTTCCTCATCTCTACAGTTGCGGCAGTAATCATTATATAGGGCTCCCATACTTCTGGCGTGGGTTCCTATTAGCCAGTGTCCCGTGAGGGATCGAATGACAGTGCTGCACCTTTTTCTTCTTAGCTTACAGAGCTCGGTGGTGCGCTTCTTGTTTATAGTGGGACACGTTTGTCGCGTGATGCGACATCGTGGTGTGTTTTGCCATCGACTGTCGTCTAGTCGCATGAATTGCTCTTTTATGATGAGCTTGCAAGTGGCCATAGGCATACATGTATCCTCTTTGTCGTGGAGAAAAGAGGTGGTAGTGCCAGCTCTGGTCAGTTCATCTGCTATGCAGTTACCTTCAATGTCCTGGTGACCCAGGACCCATATCAGGCTAATAGCAAACTGCTGGGCCATCTCGTGAAGAGATTTGCGGCATTTTGCTACGGTGGCCGAGTTTGATGTAATCGCATTTAGTGATTTGATCGCAGCTTGGCTATCACTGTAGATGTTTATATGGGTTGCCGAAAAGGCAACTGATTGGATGCAAATCAGAGCTTCCCAGATCGCTGTGACTTCCGCTTGGAAGACACTGCAGTGATCCGAAGCCTGAAGGAGTGCCTTCTGTTTAGTTGCTCGTAGTAGATACCTCCTCCTACTTTGTTGTCCATTTTGGAGCCATTCGTGAAGATTTGAATGGCTCCACCAGGACCCGGAGTTCCCTCAAGCCAGCTATCACGGTGAGGGATATCTATTTCAAAGGGAGTTTCAGTATACTCCATCGGAATGCAGTAGTCCGTTTTTGTTGGGACGTTATTGCTGTCGTTTAGAATGGATGAGTGTCCCATATTTTGCGGTACCCATTGGTCGGAGTCTCTAAGACGAATTGCTGCCATGAGTGCCTGAGCCTTACCTGCGAGGTCAGGACTCTGGAGGCACAGGACAGCGTTTAGAGCATCATTCGGAGTGGTGCGAAGTGCTCCACTGATGCAGAGTGCGGCAGTTCTTTGTACCTTGCCGAGCATTTTGGTGATGGACTTTTTTGATATGGCCGGCCAGCACATCGTGACTCCGTAGAGTAGTATTGGTCTAACTATTGCTAGATATATCCATTGGACTATACTTGGGTTAATGCCCCACCTTAGACCAATGGCTTTCTTGCAGGTGTAGAGAGCTATCGTAGCCTTCTTCACTCTTTCTTTGATGTTTAGGTTCCAGTTGAGCTTACTATCAATTACCAACCCCAGGTAGCTAGCACTATCGCTGAAGGATAGCCTGCATTCGTTAAGCATTGGAGGGTTAAGGGGGGGAAAATTGTATTTACGATAAAATAATACAAGTTCCGTTTTCGAGGGATTTACTCCCAGTCCGCGCGATTTTGTCCAGTCTGACAGTTTCGCGAGTTTTGCAGACATTAGGTCGCAGAGTGTTTGAGGGAATTTTCCCGAGAATATTATGGCAACGTCATCCGCGTATGCCACCACTTTAGGGAATATTCCTTTGAATAAAGGGATTTTTCCAACGAAGTGATTACCTCGTGAAGTGCCGTTTCTGTGGATTTACCTTTCCTGTAGGCATGTTGTGCGTCTGACAAGGCGACAAACAAGACGAACAATCAAAGCAGACGCGTTGGACTGTGAGAGAGAGCGAGAGGGGGCGCTTCTTAAAATGGATTTCTTCATTGTGGTTATAATAATGTTCCGATCTGATCCAGATTCAGGTCTCTAATAGATATTGGCTTTCTCTATGATTCTACATTTTCGGTTTTCTGTTATCTTTAAAATGTACGACATGGCTATACCGACACGGCTATTGATGCTTATCAAGAATATATATACTTTATGTGGTCGGAAACGTTTTCTTCTCTGTGTTACACACACTCTTAACTATTCGAGAACGGGTATAATAAAGAAAATAAATGTTTACGCTGAGCCTTTCATTTCTTGCTCTTCTGCTGTATCTTAATGTGCGAGCGCAGAATCGGATCGCTCTATATAAATTGTTATTGAATGAGCATAAAAAGAATAGCTAAACTGAGAACAGTCAACCGAAAACGGAACAGTCAAGAGAAAATAAGCGTGCATAGGATTTTCGGGTATGTTTCTGCGCGGACAGCAAAGGGAAAAACGGTCTTATAATCTCTGAAAACTTGGCCACAAGACGGACAGAAAAACATGGTTATATCGATATGTATATATTTTTTGTAAACAAATTAATTATTTAATTAATTCTCCTGTACTTTAATAGTACCAGAACTATATTAGCATTAATACTCTAATCCAAATCTAATTTTGTCTAAAGGTTGATATGCAATGACTGCATCGAATTCCTTTGACCACCAGTTTATAAACCCAAACGGATGTGGTGTGCGGCCTTTGTGGGGGCGGAAGTGGACGGGACGAAAATTTTAAACACCCTTCTACGAGTGACATATTTAACATTAGTCTGGAAAAAACATTTGGTTGCTCTAGCTCTTATAGCCTCCGAGCAATGGGCGACAAACAAAACAGACAGACAGACGGACAGACGAACGGACAGACATAGCTACAGCTGTGAAAAAAATAATAGCACCACCACCACAAGCAATTTTTAAATAAGTGCCCAACTCACATTTTTAACTTTGAGGAAACTTTTAAACACATTTTTAGAAATGGGAGACTCTTACAAACATGGGAATAAACAAAAATCACATATTGTTTTAAAGTTTTTAAGTTATTTAAGAAACTTTAGTGAAACTGACAAAACTAGGCGAAAAAAAAAAATAGCACCACTTTTCAAAAAATGGATTTCAAATTAAAAAAAATAAGCAATAGGTAACGAATTCATTAGTTAAACACTTTGAACTATTAATACTAAATCTATATGCATAATTTAATATTTAGTACAGTGCTCTTTATTGACAATAACAGCTGCGCAGCGTCTTGGCATGGAATCAACTTAGTCCTGGCATCGTTTTAGGGGAATTTTTGACCAGCACTCTTTAATTTCTTCCCAAAGTAATCCGAAAGTGGTTGGCTTGGAAGCAGCTGTTTTACTACCTTCTTGACGTCGGAACACAGATTTTCGATGGGAATAATGTCAGGAGGCTGAGCAGGCCACTCCAAAACGTTAATAGATTTTGCCCTGAACCATTCGTTTGCTTTCTTGCTGGTGTGTTTGGTGTCATTATCCTATTGAAAGACCCATACGAGCGGCATTTTATATTCTGCAAAGGGTAGCATTACTGTCTCCATGATATTCACGTACATGTGCTGATCCATGATGGTTTTATCCAATGTATTGGACCTACTCCAAAGTAGGAGAAGCAGGCCCATACCATTACACTACACCCTCCATGCTTAAAAGTTGTTGTGGTGTACTGGGTACTTCTTTGGTCGTCAACGGTATAATCGGGATTCCTTTCCACCAAATATAACCACTTTGGACTCATCTGACCATAGAATATTTCTCCATTTTTGGGATGTCCAATTTGCATGGTTTCTGGCTAGCTTCATGCGCCTGTTTATATATGTCGCGTTTAGAAGCGGTACCTTTCTTGGGCTGCATGCTTTAAGATTATGTTGCCTAAGATATGTGCAAACTGTTTGGTCCGTCGAATTTTTTTAAGATTTTTTTTAAGCTCGGTAGCAGGCTTGAAGTGACCCTTATTGCTCTGACGAATCAGTCTTTGGACATGAAGAGGGGTCACAGATCGTTTTTTCGTCCGCGTTTTTCAGTTTTTTCTTCATAGTTTCTGGCGTTCTTAATCATTTTATAGGATCATTTTATAGGATCATCCTACCAATCGACCAACTTCTCTGTAAGTTTTTCCATCCAATATCAATTTTTTGATAAGATCGCCCATCTCAGCAGTGCAGTGCTTTCTACGTCCCATTTCAACTATTATTTTAAACTTTTATGATTGAAACAATGAAATCGTAGTCAAAACTAATGAACACGTGCCTTCTACAAAAGTAATTCCGCGAAATATAGGGTATTTACGAAAACAAAGGCTCATGGTGCTATTTTTTTCGGTGTTTTTGGGTGCTTTTTCTTAAAATACCCAAAAAAAAATATATGGACTGAAATTTAAAGATCGGTAGCACTGTTTTTGTTAATGGGGAATACCAAACTATATAAAAAAAAATTAAAATTAAAAAAAAAAAAAATCGCAATAGTAATAGCATTTTTTTTTATCACGAACAAAATGTGTTGCAGTGGTGCTATTATTTTTTTCGCAACTGTATATCGACTCCGCTATTGATGCTGATCAATAATATATATACTTTATGGGGACGGAAATGATTCCTTCTCTATGTTACACACATCCACTTTTCCCAGAAATACAATATACCCCTTTTACTCTTCCAGTATGGGTATACAAATTACGTGGTTATATAGACGATGTAGCCGATATAGAACAAAAATAAATAGGCATTGTTTTAATGTTTCTGGAAAAAATAAATATCTTATAAATACGTTTGCAGAGACCTCAAAACATTCTTGTTCATTTAAAATTAATCAATCTACAAAATAAAAAATATTGCATAAAAATTGATAAGTTGGTTGAAAAGTTATGGCGGTTTTACTTTTCAAAATTGTTGAACCTACACACCTGATCATAATAATAGGTACACCCATCTACTTCAGCTTTTAAACTAACATAAAACTTTTCTGTTCTATATTTAAAACTTCAAATTTGTTCCCACTTATTCATTGAGTATTTGTTATCCATAAAATAAACTTGATTTCAGTATAGGATAATAATATAACAGAAAATATTTCAGTTTTTTTGCTTCAAATTCAATATTTTGCTGATCAAAATAATAGGTACACTTTCAGTAACTCTTCAATATTAAGCGAATAGATTGGAAATTCTTGCCTTTGTGACAATTAAATGTTAACTTCGTTTTAGTTACAGTCAAAATATGAACAAATAACTATGTTTTTTCTTACAAAAATTGACCAAGAGTCTCATTGTACAGAGGAAGAAACCTAATTGCCTCTTAGTCTAAAAAAAGGAGGAAAATCTTTTTCGGTACATTGATAAATGAATAAAAAGATCTTAGAATTGTATTTACAATACTTTAAAAAGGAAATCTAGTCAGCAAACTCGCGTAAAGCCACAGAAAACTAGCAAAACACTTGACCACTGCATTGATCCTTTGAGCAAAAATTACCAGTTTAAGTCGTAAAAGACTATTGCAGCAGAAATTAAACAAGAATTTGGTGATCCAACGATGCGAATATGACTACAACAAGCCAACCTTCCAGGGAGAATAGAAAAATAGGTTCTACCTATGTATACGCCAAAAAAATATATCGATGGGGCTAACTTTTGCTATAGGTCACAAAAGATTGCGCAGGGTGCACCAGAGTGAAAAAGTGGACAAAAATTGTATTAAGCGACGAAACTAAAACAATTTTGTTTGGGAATGATTTCAAAAGGAGTAAACGAAAACAGATTCTGATTCAGGTTTCACCAAAAAAAATTTCAAACATCGAGGGAGCAATTTAATGATTTGGGGCTGCTTCACCTGGTACGGCGTACGTCCACTTTTCCCAATCAACGAACAAAATTAACGCTAAGTGACACAAATCCATATTAGAGAGTGCTACTTTACATTATACTAAAGAAATAATGCCATTAAGTTGGGTATTTCAGCAATAGAACGACCCAAAGCCCACATCGACGTGGCTGACCAACTTGGTTGAGGACCAAAAAGAGGACGTATTAAAGTGGTCTAGTCAGTCTCCCGACTTAAATCCATTCAAAACCTTGTGGAGAGATTTATAAAACGAATTAAGCTAAGTTTTCATTTCAAATTAAGAAAAAACTATGGAAGGTCGTCCAAAAATTGTGGTACGAGACACAGATAGAACCCGGCCAGACGCCTTTTTTAAAATATACCAAAAAAAATTAAAAGCCTGAGCAAAAAAAGGTTAAACACATTAGATATTAACAAGCAAACACTAATTAGGCAAAAAAAATTTTAATAATCTGTTAACAGATTTTTTTCATAAAAATACTGAAATACAGCAAAATATTGACTTTGAAGCAAAAACTGAAATATTTTCTGTTATATCATTATCATATACTGAAATCAAGTTTATTTTATGGAAAACAAATACTCAATGAATAAGTGGGAACAAATTTGAAGTTTTAAATATAGAACAGAAAAAGTTTTATGTTAGTTTAAAGCTGAAGTAGATGGGTGTACCTATTATTATGAACAGGTGTGTATGTACATATATCTAATCAATAAGCTAACATCATATTGTATTAACGATCGGCTTAAATTTTAAATGGTGTTCCTTTAAAAAGAAACCACTGTGAAAATGCACTTGAAGTTACTATAATTTTTTATACTCACGTAAAGAACAATACAACACTGAATGAAATCATCAAAAAGAATAGTGCCTCGTCCAAAACGATCAAATTTTCGTAGTAAAACGTCAACGAGGTGGTCAGATAAACGGTACCCAAATGAAGTTAGTGCTGTCTTAAGTTCATTTTTGTCAATATTGCCTGAATTGTCCCGGTCAAAAGAACGAAAGCAATTTTGCCAATCTGTCACGTACTTCCACAGGGCTCCAAAATCTTGAAAAGATACTGTTCCTCTGTTTTCGCGATCAAACATTCCAATCATTAAACGAACCGTTTCGGGGTTAAATGCAGACCATGTACCATTAGAGAGGGCAACTTGTAGCTCATCTGCTGAGATGTGACCGCTTCTATCTTTGTCCACTCTTAAACAAAAACAATTTATTTTTTGCTTATTTTGTTACGTTTTGAGGCTTGCCTTTGAAAAACATCCCAAAGGAATTGCTGATCTGGCATTCCACCTTGGTTATATGCCATCGTTTCGTGAAAAATAACGTACACCAATACGCCTTTTTACAATGTACAATTTCTGACTCACGAATTTTTGTTGTACGCGCAGTGACTGGTGAATGAGTCGATAACTATGTAATAGAAGAAAGGTAGTCCATAAGCTAGAGTTGCTCTTTAAATAGCCGAACTTATTTAGGGTATTTGAGTGACGGTATAATCCCACTAGATTTCATATTAAAAAAGAGGGCTCAGAGTATATACTAGATGGATGAATTAACAGAGCGGCGTCAATATTTAAGCGAATTAATAGAACGCTTTTTACAAATGTTTAAATGAATGTTGTAGTCTCTGCTAACATTGTTGCAAAGAGAGGGAGAGGGACAATAGAGTTCGTAGCCGTCTCTAGACACGTCTACTGGCTTTCAGTCGAACTACTACAAATTGATGTTTTCCAACCAAAAATTGTTTCTAAATAGTGCAACAATCGATCATTTCTGCCTGAAGCGCTTTCTATTTTTCTCGTTATGACTGCAGGCATATCCCATAATGCTATCTCAATTGTTGCAGCTTGTAAGTCAGTAAAGTCTAATGCCATAACACCATAATGACTACCTTGATTATATTTAATTTATCTCATATGCTAAATATTCTTACCCGTTCTGATTTTGTCTGCTTGCTTCCTTTTTGTCATATGCCAGATACGAATATTTATATCAGCCATGCTTCAGTAACATGGGTGAATGTGGTATAAAAAACTAAATTAATATATATACTTTATGGGCTCGGAAACGTTTTCGTTTGTGCGTTACACACATCCACTTTTACCGCAAATAAAACTTGCGTAGGTATGTTGCCAGTCCAATTCCTCATTAAATCCAAATCTTAGAGGTATTTCGTGATGGCAACACTTTAAAAATTGGGTCAGACAGCAAATATTTTGTAATAAATTCTAAAATTTCACAGAAAAAAATCCTCTTTATATTATAAATATTCTTGCTGAATGACTCAACGAAAACTATGCATAAATCATTTGACTATATCTCAGTACTGAAATTTTTGCAATCAATTTAATAAACGCTGATAGCTCTTGTCTTTGTTAGATTGTAAATAATGGAACAGAAATGCCGAAGTATGTAGAATTTCTTTATGTACGAATATAATTTATTTAGTTCTTTAAAATTGTATCATATATATATCTCTCGCTCACACTTCCTTCCTTCGGCCTAAATTGTTGGTCTCACTGGCTGAACACGAGGCTGTTTCGTTTCTCTGTTCCATGAACCAGTTCATTAGAAATTAATGTACTCATTATATTCCGTCCAGATTCAGTTCATTTATCTGTTTTTAGTCCATAAGGTACGAAAATTCTTTCTCATCGGGCCTCACATATTTGTTTTTTTTGGTGACACTGCGTTTAAAGAAAAAATTTTAATTTGTATAAAATAGGCGTGCGTTAATTTAGAGAAATATAATAGATACAAACTTAATATGTCTGAACTTCAGTCATCTTTACTTCTAAAGAAACAATTGGCTGGTAAGTTAAATAAAAATATGTAATATATATGTATATGCATCTACATACATATTAATATGTTTTTATATATATTTATACAGAAATATATTTTTTTATGTACATATGTATGTGTACATCAAAATTTCCGTCTTGGTTTGTCTTCAAGGAATATAATAGCATATGCATGCTTGTACATACATACATACATACATATGTATATATATTTGGGGAACTAATTCCCTTTTACGATGTCACATGTTCCATGAAAGGAAACTGCCGGGGTTAATTTTAATTTAGATTTATCTAAATTCTTTTTGAATTGTGTATAAAAATATTTTTATAGTTTACATAGTTAAAAACGGGTTCAATTTAGAATGGAAAAAGTACGGAGCTGTATCGAGCCGGATACATATGCATATACATTGGTACATGCATACATCCATTTACCTATTTAATTTTCCATTTATGCAAAAAATGTATGTTTTCCATGAGAAAGGCGTTATTGTATGTATATATTTTAAAGTCGTACAAGGTTATATTGTACATATGTAAGTATCAGCCGGGTTTGTGCAGCATAGACAGCCGAGTCAATTTACATACATATGTAGATGCATACATACACATACTTACGTAGCCTTGTCCATGAATATGAACACATGGATCACTTTCAAAGCTAAAGAGACAAAATTGAATGTAGTTCTTTGTCATCAGTTTGAGATAAATTTTGATTTTATATTTAAGGCCCTTTTCACCCTCAAGAAAATGAGAAAATTCAATTTTGGAACACTAGTAAATGTTTTTCATCATATGTAAGCCAAGTAGTCTCCTGACTGCATAAACATAAAAATTAAGAAAACAAATCCTTGATTTAGCCTTAGAACAGTTTTACCTATGATAATCTTGGGGTCTCTCTGACTGCATAATCAGGATCACAATCAATGTCTTGCTATCGGCTTTCTGTTCCTATGCAAACCTGTGATTTGGTTATGAGGTTCTGTTTTTACTTTTCTCTATATAGTTTTCAAACCCGAACCGCCTAGATCTTACATGTACGTAAATGTATGTACATACATACACATTTATCTGAAAACGATTATTGACAAAGTGTTCGCAAGAACGTTATTTTTGTTCCTGCAGTTATTTTGATCAAATAACCTCCGTCGTAAAGTAGGCCTCCTTCATTTTTTTAAGGACAAAGAACATACAGTGCCGCACTTAAGTGTTGGCACAGTTGGAAATTTTAGCTTTAAGGGCTATTTCTAGGCTTCTGGAGCATTTTCCAGAACCATTTTTATTATACCCGTACTCGAAGAGTAAAAGGGTATATTGTATTTGTGCTAAAAGTGGATGTGTGTAACATAGAGAAGGAGTAATTTCCGACCATATAAAGTATATATATTCTTGATCAGCATCAATAGCCGAGTCGATATAGCCCTGTCTGTCCGTCCGTCTGTTCGTCCGTCCGTCTTGTTTGTCGCTCATTGCTCGAAGGCTATAAGAGCTAGAGAAACCAAACTTTTTATCCAGTCTGATGTGGTATCTCACACCTAGAAAAAATTTTTCAAAATTTCGCCCCCGCCCACTTCCGCCCCACAAAGGGCGCACATCTGTGGCGGCCACAATTTTTAAAAATAACAAAAAAACTAAAAAATGCAGAATCATAGAGACAACCCATATCTATCAGGGGCCCAAATCTGAATTGGATCGGATCATTAATATAGCCAGAATAGAGGCAAATATACGAAAAACTTCGCTCCCTCTCCCTTTCGCACTCACACAAAATCGAGTCGATTTGGTTTTTCGTAAAATGAACGCCTGGATCTCAGAGACTATAAGAGCTAGAGCAACAAAACTTTTGGCCAAGACTCCTGTGATACCAAACCTGAACAAGTGTATTTTAAAATTTTGCCACGCCCACTTCCGCCCCCCCAAAAGACGAAAATCAGCAATTTTGAAGATAGGAAAAAACGAAAAATGCAGTATTGTAGAGAATGACCATATCTACCAGATTCCCAAAACCAGATTTGGTTCAGATCGGATCATTATTGTAGCCACAATGATGAAATGAATTTTCAGCAGCTTTTCCCCGCGCGCCAGCAACAAAAAAAAAAAAATATACATTTTTTTTTAGGGTTGATAGCTTCTCTCACACACACACTCACGCTCAAACATGCTGCCGCGTGCAGTGTACGTGTGTTGTTGTGAGAACTGATGTAGATGTAGATGACAGATGTAG
The DNA here is from genome assembly GCA_009664405.1 of Drosophila bifasciata. Classification (NCBI taxonomy): domain Eukaryota; kingdom Metazoa; phylum Arthropoda; class Insecta; order Diptera; family Drosophilidae; genus Drosophila; species Drosophila bifasciata. Next base: position 32,719,919 of record CM019044.1, read on the forward strand.
CAAACAAATGTAAAATGTAAAAAATGATGAAACATTTTAAAATTCCACATAAATCACATGTGTGCTGACTGAGTACGGGTATAAAAGTAGAGTCGCGGCAACAGCGACTCCGTACGTTCTTTCTCGTTTTTGGGGTGGATTTCCGTCCCAAGCTCAACCTTAACCTCATGGGCAATCTTGGAAGAGGAAATTTTGGGGTCCACCTTTAGTTAAAGGCTTTTGTCTGTCAGTTAAAGCCTTGGTCGTCCTATTCTGGGTGCTTTGCCCAAGTTTGATTTTTTTCTTTAAAACCTCTGTACAATGCTTCTGATGGAAAATCGTTTCAGTTCCATAATGTTGTCTATTTCGCTATAAGATTTGCCTTCATTGTGCAAGTGAAGGACAATTTTTCGCTGAGCTACATTAGTTTCTTTGCGCCTCTGAAATAATATTAAAAACGTTAAGGAAAAAATGCATAATAACTAACTTAAACTTTTTTTTTTTTTTTAATAAAATATCAGACGAATGTGTTTTAAGGGGAGCCCCATTATAAATTTCATAAAATATTATGAACAGTTCGGGCTTAAGTTAAACATTAATAAAATAATTTGTGCAACTGTGCCAAGACTTTTGTGTCACAAAAAAGGTTCATTTTCTTCCAAATTATAAATAGTTTTAAGTGTATGATATGAAATTAAAAAAAACTGTGCTTTTAAATTAAAAATGTTTAATTTAAGCATTAAAAAATAAAAATGGTTCTGGAAAATGATCCAGAAGCCTAGAAATAGCCCTTAAAGCTAAAATTTCCAACTGTGCCAACAATTAAGTGCGGCACTGTACATCTAAAAGTTTTGATGAAATCTTTTGTTCAATAGAAAGTCATTGCCTACCTATCTTGAAGCTTGTGATAGTTTAGCGTAAGATATGTTTTGCGTTACTTTATATGCTCTTTGTCACTTTGTTGCTGAGGAGATATCAGTCTGCCTGCCGAGCTCACTCGACCGCTAAAACAGCAGTGCAGCTCCCACTAAATCGACTTCAGTGGCCGCTACTCTACATTTATACCCGTACTCAGTTAGTATATACACTAATGGTAAAAATAATAGGTACATGGTTATGAACTTTCTTTCCCGTCCCGTAAAACCAAGGAAATATTATATTAACTTTTATTTTACTAGCCTATAGTAGATTATACAAATATTAAACATACGCATTTTTAGCATCAAATATATATACACCCAGCGACAAAAAAAGCCGCACTCTGTCATTTCATGCATTTCTGACTTTGGAAGACTGGTGTTTCCCCAAATTTTATTCGATTCGACTAATTTTTTTGGGAAGTCCCCGTGAATGTTTTCCTTCTGGTTTTGTGTGGTTTTTGACTTCTTAGTTGCTGGAAATACTTCCTAAAGAATTTTTAACTTTGAACTCTTCAAAAACGATGCCTAACGGAAAGCAGATATCGGTGACTGAAAAATCAAAAATTATTGAATTGGCAGAACAAAATGTTTCAATTCGTAAAATAGCGATTAAAAACTAAGTTCCACGAAAGTTTCTATGAGACGATTTTTGAAAAAAAAATCGAAAGACTTAAAAAGTGGAGAGGACCAAAGGATCGGGAAAAAAAAAAATCAACAAATATAATGGAAGATCGTATTATTATGAGAACGACCCTACAAATTAGATTTTTAAATGCTGTTAAGATAGCTTCCGAAGTGCAGCAACGATTTTCAAAAACTATTTCGGCTCGAACTATACAGCTTCGGCTAAAGGAGATGGGCCTAATGGCAAGGACACCTGCCAACAAGCCACTTCTGTACAGTAGAATTAAGAAAGCTCGCTTAAATTGGTCTACAAAAAAATCTAATTGTGGTGAATCCGAATGGTCACGTGTCATATTGTCGAATGAGTCCAAATTCAACCTCATTGGACCCGATGGTTCGCGCACAGATCGCGCCAGAGAACAGGGGAACGATATTCCAAAGATTGCTGCATTAGCACCGTAAAGCATTTGCCTTATATTATGGTATGGGTTTGAATATCTAAAAATAAAACTGAATCGATAATAATGGTAAAAGGTATGGTCAATGCAAAAGTGTATAAAGAAATTATTCTCAGTGGCGTTGTGCCTAGTATGGAATCAGTTACTGAGAAAGAAGATGATCCCATCTTTCAGTACGATTCTGCACCTTGTCATCGAGCGCGCTCTCTAAGTTATTCTTCGTCGTTTGCTATTTTTAAAAATTCATTATACTAATTTTGATTATTCTTTTTAACGATAGGTTAAAATTTTTAAAGATGGAATTGGGTATTAAGTCCTTAGATTGGCCAGGTAACAGTCCCGACCTCAATCCGATAGAGAATGTCTAGGCCCTTATCAGTAAAAAATAGGAAAAAGGAAGCAGAAAACTATGGTTGAGTTACGCCAAACTATAGAAAAAGTATGGTTTGATGATACAACGGACGAATATCTGAAGGTTTTTATACGATTAGATGCCCCATAGGTCCAAATGTGTCTTAAACGCCCAGGGTGGTCCCACCAAATATTAATTAGTTCTTAATTTGAAAAATAAATTTTTTTAAATATTAGCTTTGTCATTATTTTATAGAAAACAAAATAACTCATTGGAAAAAATTTAGTTTTTGTTGGAAAACACGTTTATATATTTTAATTTAATTTAATTAAAAATAATTAGTCGAATCGAATAAAATTTGGGGAAACACCAGGCTTCCAAAGTCAGAAATGCATGAAAAGTCAGAGTGCGGCTTTTTTTTTTTTGTCGCTGGGTGTAGTTTCTGATCAAATACATCTAAAAACATAGAGTGGTCAAAACAACAAGTTCAGCAATTCTACAATGCCACAAACTTAAAAGCGTATCAAATTTGTACATAGTTTGCTTATTATTAGTAATCTTATGTAAGTATTCTGTATAGCCACCATTATTATGCGCGTACTTGAAGAGTAAAAGGGTATATTGTATTTGTGGTAAAAGTGGAAGTGTGTAACGCAGAGAAAGAAGCGTTTCCGACACTATAGATTATATACAGCTGTGTGCGAAATAATAGTAGTGCCCCTCAACATATTTTAAAAACCATTTTTTTTTTTAACACTTCAAGTCGTCCAAATGAAACAAATGATACCTTTTTGAATAGACTGGAATGTAGGCATTATAAAACCGAAGAAATTTCGTTACATTTGCCTTGCATTTTCTTGTTTTTCTTTACTTTGGGCGTATACCCATGAAATCTGCTGTTCAATGAAATAGTAGTATTTTTAGAAAATAGAAAAACCAACGAAACTCGTTAAAACCTATGATTTATATTCCTCATGTTTCTTGAGCTTTTAATATATAGTTTATAATCAATTTTGTTGATATTACGGCCATACATCGGTCTGGCATGGGGCCAATAGGGTCCTGCCAACTCGTCAATAGGATTTCAGCCAATAATGCTTAACCCACTTGCCAAAACTTTAGTCTGGTTGACAGATTTGCAGTTTTAACAATGTATTTGACATTCCCCCATAAGTTTTCGATGAGATTTGGATCCACGGACTGAGTTGAACATGGCAAAACGACATTTTCGGATGTAACCCAATTCCTAACAAGCATTTTTTGAAAGTGTTTTGTATCAAAACTCTGCTGATAGACTTTTTTGAAAAGGCATAGTATAAGTATATTTGCATACTCAGTTTTGTTAAATACTCCAAACCAAGAATTTGAAGTATTAGTTCATAGAGCTGGTCCCCATAGTGCTCAGCCCAGCATATCCAATGCTATTTTTTTCAGATTTTGGGGGGAAATCGGATTTTATTGAATGCCAAACATATTCTTTGGCGTCTATCTTAAAATATAATACAACTTTACTCTCATTTGTCAAAAAGTGTTTTTCGTGAGTGTGACTCAGGCCAGCAAGCGTTACTGCAAACTTGAGTCGTGGGCGTATGTGCTTTATGACAGGACTTCTTGGACTTAAATAATGTGTAATCAGTTGTCTACTAACTGTCACATCGATTTCAAAGGAATATACAATTTTGTTCCTAATTTTTTATGGTACTGAAGGTTGGGTCTTGCCTGTAACCTTCGTCGACCATTCATGTAAAGATACGTTTTTCACATACAAAATTGATTTTCAGTCTACTTCTTGTAGTCAATTGAGTCAAATACAATAATAAGAGTACAGCAAACTTATTTTTCAACTCCCTTATACCTCCGACCTTTAGTTTTTGGTCTATCTCTTGATGACTCCTTTTCTGCACCGAAATCATTCTTTTGCGCTCCGAAATCGAAAGTACCGCTATTTCCAAAAATTTGTTTTGCATCATAATATATAACAACTTAATTGAGCTTACGGATTGTGACTCTTTTAAATTAATTTATATTTTTTTTATTTTTTACAAATTAATTTATTCCAGCACTATTATTTTATTGAACAGCAAATTTCATGGGTATACCTTTACCATTATTAAGAAATTTTTTAGAAAGTGGAAACATAAATGTAAAGAAATGCTTAGACTTTGCTAGTGCCTTCATTCCAGTCTATTCAAAAAGGTATCATTTGTTTCATCTTGGATGGGTCCAAAGGTGTTGAAAAATGGTTCGAAAATATGACACGTGACCATTTTTTTCGCACACAACTGTATGTAAGTTCTTGATCAGCATCAATAGCTGTCCGTCTCGTACAGGCTTAGTTTTGGCAGTGACTATAAAAGATCTCCTTTAGCCAACCAGAGTTTGTTTTGAAAAATAGAAGAAAAACGGAAAATGTAGAATCTTCGAAGAAATCTTAACATCTTTTTAAAGATCGGATCGGATAATTTTTTTAAATATATCCACATTGAAGAAAACCATTTTTTGCAGAGATCCTTTCGTTCCCTTTTCGCTCTCATTTTTTTTCAAAAATCGTCTAATTTGATTGTTCGTCTTGCATTTAATCGCTATTTCAAAGACTATAAAATTTTGTAAAGCCAATTCATAATTTTTCTATAAAAGTCTGTGATATCACTTCAAAATAATATAATATATTTTTGAAAATTCAAAGTAAATCATTTTTTACATGTGTACAGACTAAGACGTCAAAACCACACAAAACCAGAAGGAAACATTCACGACGATCCCTCTCAAAAAAAAAAAATTAGTCAAATCGAATAAAATTTTTGAAACACCAGTTTTCCAAAGCGAAATCAAAATATACAGAGTGTAGCGGTGTTGAGCTGGAAGGGAGATTCGTAAGGTGTCCATTCATAGGCAAACATGCTCGGCGATTTCGTTGAGCCCGACGAAAGTTCGCCTGTGAATGGGCTTGTTCGTTCGGACTGACGGCATGGCTATGTCGACTCGGTTATTGATGCTGAGACAAAATATATATGTCTTTTATATGGCGTCGAAAACGCTTCTTCTGCACGTTACACACATCCACATTGACCATAAATCTAATATATCCCTCAACTCTTCGAGTACCGGTATAAAACAATTGGAAAACAGTAACAGATAGGTTTTAAGATGTTGGCTTTCATAAAAAAGCCATATGGAAAGACAATAATTTGTTGCGTCCAAACTTTCATGGACAAAAGTATCCATATTTTTCTCCTTACACCTTATGAACATTTCCTCCTGTTGGGTCATGTTCATGTCTCTTTTAGTTTATAATTATAACCATAACACAGTGGACCTCGATTTTTTTTAAATAAATTTGGGCATTGTCACTTATTCCACATGAAATTTGCAGTTTTTTAGAGAAGATTTGTTATTATACCCGTACCTTCGAAGAGTTCAAAAGGGTATATTGTATTTGATGCTACAAATTGGATGTGTGTAACATAGAGAAGGAGTAATTTCCGACCATACAAAGTATATATATTCTTGATCAGCATCAATAGCCGAGTCGATATAGCCCTGTCTGTCCGTCTTGTTCGTCGCCCAGTTTGTTTCGAAGGCTAAAAAGAGATAGAAGAGCAACCAAATTTTTTCCAGACTGATGTGCATATCTCACTCCTAGAAAAGTTTAAAATTTCCGCCCCGCCAACTCCGCCCCCACAAAGGGCGCATATCTGTGGCGTCCACAATTTTGAAAATAACAAAAACTAAAATGCTGTGAATCATATAGACAGCCCATATCTAAAAGGGGCCCAAATCTGAATCGGATCCGGATCATTAATATAGCCACAATAGAGGCAAATATACGAAAAAACTTCGCTCCATCCCTTTCGCACTCTACAAAATCGAGTCGATTTGGTTTTGTATTTTGTGTAGCCTGGATCTCAGAGACTATAAGGCTAGAGCAACCAAACTTTTGGCCAAGACACCTGTGATACCAAACCTGAACAAGTGTATTTCAAAATTTCGCCCCCGCCCCTTCCGCCCCCACAAAAAGACGAAAAATCCACAAATTAATTTTGAAGATAGAAAAAAAAAAAAATGCAGTTTTGTATGAGAATGACCATATCTACCAGATTGGTTCAGATCGGATCATTATTGTAGCCACAATGATCAAATGAATTTTCAGCTACGAGCTGTCCCCTTCCACTTGCGCCGTAAGTCATTTATTGGGGTTGATTGTTTATCATAAAGATTCATCTCACACACACATTTCACGCTCAAACATGCTGCCTCGTGCAGTGTACGTGTGTTGTTGTGAGAACTGATGTAGATTCCTCCAGATGTAGATGTCGATGACAGATGTAGTTTAAAAAATGTAAAATGTAAAAACTGGATAAAACATTTTAAAATTCCACATAAATCACTGAGTACGGGTATAAAAGTAGAGTCGCGTTCGAAGCGACTTGTACGTTGGTTATTTTTAAATGGTTTTGTAGGGAACGGATGGCAATTGTACTAGGAATTTGACTAGACGTTTCAAAAACGGAAATAAACGACAAGCACGAAAACGTTCCAAAACTGTCACCCCTTTATGAGTTAAATGTGTCACTATTACTTGAGACTTTTAAACCAATCGAGAGAATGTCTCGTATCATCTGAAATTCCAGCTGAGTTTGAATGGGGGTTTTTCATGCACCCTGTAATACCCAGCGACAAAAAAAAGCCGCCGAAAACTTTTCATGCATTTCTGACTTTGGAAGGCTGGTGTTTCCCCAAATTTATTCGATTTGACTATTTTTTTTTTTTTTTTTCTTAATCTTTTTTATACAAAAGCGAGGTAAATTTGTTTGTATCATAATTATATAGTAAAAGAAAAATATTTTTGCCAATCAACCGTTATCAACGGTTATTTAGTAATTTCACCATAACAAAAGTAAAAATTAAATTAAAAAAATATATAAACGTGTTTTCCAACAAAAACTAAATTTTTTCCAATGAGTTATTTTGTTTTCTATAATGTAATGAAAAAGCTAATATTTAAAAAATTTATTTTTCAAATTAAGAACTAATTAATATTTGTGCTGGGACCACCCTTGGCGTTTATGAGACATTTGGTGATTGGGCATCGAAATCGTATAAAACCTTCAGATATTCGTCCGTTATATCATCAAACCATACTTTTTTCTAAGTTTCAGTCTCAGCGGTGCGAAGCTTTTTTCAGTTTTTCATCCCAAAGGGCTCAACTGTAATTTTCGTCGGATGAGGCATGACGGTTACAATAATCTAAGGACTTAATATCAAATCCATCATAAGCATTAACCTATCGTTAAAGAATAGTCAAAATGCCGAATAATGCATTTTCAAAAATAGCAAACGACGAAGAATAACGAGAGCGCGCTCGATGACAAGGTGCAGAATCGAAAGATGGGAACTCTTTAGACTAACTGATTCCATACTAGGCACAACGCCAAAAGAATAATTTCTTTATACACTTTTGCATTGACCATACCTTTTACCATTATTATCGATTCAGTTTTTTATTTTTAGATATTCAAACCCATACCATAATATATAAGGCAAATGCTTTACGGTGCTAATGCAGCAATCTTTGGAATATCGTTCCCCTGTTCTCGGCGAACTTGCGCGAACCATCGGGTCCAATGGTTGAATTTGGACTCATTCGACAATATGACGTGACCATTCGGATTCACCCCATACAGATTTTTCTGTAGACCAATTTAAGCGAGCTTTGATTCTACTGTACAGAAGTGGCTTTTTGACAGGTGTCCTTGCCATTAGGCCCATCTCCTTTAGCCGAAGCTGTATAGTTCGACAAAATATCTTTTGAAAATCGCTGCACTTCGGAAGCTATCTTAACAGCATTTAAAAATCTATTATGTAGGGTCGTTCTCATAATAATACGATCTTCCATTATATTTGTTGATTTTTCTTCCCGATCCTTTCGTCCTCTCCTCTTTTCCAGTCTTTCGATTTTTTTTCAAAAATCGTCTCGCAAGAACTTTCGTTGAACTTAGTTTTGGGGCTATTTTTAATTGAAACATTTTGTTTTGCCAATTCAATAATTTTTGACTTTTCAGTCACCGTCATTTGCTTTCCCTTTAGGCATCGTTTTTGAAGAGTTCAAAGTTAAAAATTTTTAGGAAGTGTTTCCAGTAACTAAGACGTCAAAACCACACAAAACCAGAAGGAAACATTCACGGGAACTCCCAAAAAAAAAATTAGTCGAATCGAATAAAATTTGGAAACACCAGTCTTCCAAAGTCAGAAATGCATGAAATGACAGAGTGCGTATTTTTTTGTCGCTGGGTGTATATTCAAAAATATTTTTATAATTACATATCTGTTTTTTTTTTTTTCGTTTCAGAACTGAACAAGAATCCAGTAGAAGGTTTCTCAGCTGGATTAATTGATGAGAATGATATATTCCGCTGGGAAGTTCTAATAATTGGTCCACCAGATACACTTTAGTATGTTTATTTGTGTAGATATTTATTTTAAATTTTATGGGTTTGACCAGGTGTTCGCACCGTAATAAACAAGCATTTCCGATCGCAAAAATCAGTAAGTCGCTGATTTAACACAGACAAATTTTGTTTGTTAAAATTAAAATTTACTTTTAAACATTGTACGTAGTGAACATAGATATCTAAAGATCTACATATAGTCCTACGGGCTCTTTATTGCAAACAACCTTGTAAATGGGTTTGCAGTGCTCTAAAAAAAACGCGTTTAACGTTATTTCGATTCATATTTTTTGGCTTTAAGAATTTCTTTGGGTTTTTGGAACTTCCATTAGTGGCTGATATCTGAATCTGATAAATTTAGTCGATATAAGTAATTTAAAAATACAATTCTTATAGATCATTCATTTTTTGACGAGGAGTTGCCTCCCTAGTAAAGATTGGAGGGGTCAGCAGAGCTCCTCAGTGCTTTAGATTCGTGTTTGAATTTATCATATAGTAAGCCAGTGTTTCTTTCAATGGGAAAGACAATCTACTTGTTGGCGTTTAATATACAAAATGACACAACTGCAATTACAAAAAAAAAAACAAATTTTGAGTTTTTTACAGTCGGATTAATCGGCTTTATTATTCTTTATATGTTTTTTAATTTATCAAATATGAATTCTTTCCCTGCAGTGAAGGAGGCTTTTTTAAAGCACACCTCTATTTCCCCAAAGAATATCCTTTGCGTCCACCTCGAATGAAGTTCGTCACAGAAATTTGGCACCCTAATATTGAAAAAAACGGAGACGTCTGCATTTCGATTTTACACGAGCCTGGGGATGATAAATGGGGATACGAAAAAGCATCGGAGCGCTGGTTACCCGTTCATACAGTGGAAACGATCTTGATATCAGTGATATCAATGTTGGCTGATCCCAACGATGAGTCTCCAGCAAATGTAGATGCCGCCAAAGAATGGCGAGAATCTTATCCTGACTTTAAACGCAAAGTAGCTCGCTGTGTCCGAAAAAGTCAAGAGGAGTGCTCGTAGAAGGTGGATTTGCCCTATATTTGTATATTTATATTAAAAATTTGATACATTAAAAAGAATAACTGAACTAACAGACGAATATTTCATTTTTATTAGAGTTTTAGGAAAACTCTAGATTTTGATTAAAATAAAATAAAATTTTTGAATTTTAGTTTTATGCTATACTTGAAAAGGACACATTAAAAAATATTGTCCAAAATTGCATTTTCATTGTTTGACGACTTTTGAGTGATAATATTATATATTTTTTTTATTTTGAAGTATTTGTATGATATCACACTGTTATTTGTATTTCAAATTTTCGACCGCCCACTTCCGACAACACAAAGGGCGAAGATCTGTGACTTCTACAATTTTGAACCAGATCTACCAGATTTTCGAATCTAGATCAGTTCGGATTGTTATTATAACCAGAATGCAGAAAAACAATTTTAGTTTAGTTCCGCGCTGCAGAAGCTGCAGATTCTCTGTCTCGCTTAAACATTCTGCCTTGCCTCGTTCAGCATGCGGCCTGTTGCGGAAAACGAGCTAGAACGGCGTGTTCGTGTGAGATGTGGATGACACATATACTGAGATTAATACTGATTACGGCTATAAAAGTAGAGTCGCGGCCACAGAAGCGTCTGTCTGTTTGTCGCCCATTGCTAGGAGACGAAAAGAAGTAGTGCAACGACATTTGTTTTCCAGACTGATGTGATATCTCACTCCTCACTGTTTCAAAATTTCGCCCGCCCCCTCCCACCGTCATAAAGGGCGCACCTCGGTGGCGTCCACAATTTTAAAGAAAACAGAAAACAAACGAGAAAGAACGTACGGAGTCGCTGTGAACGCGACTCTACTTTTATACCCGTACTCAGTCAGTACACATATGTGATTTCTGTGGAATTTTCAAATGTTTTATCAGTTTTTACATTTTAAATTTTTTTGCTACATCTGTCATCTACATATACATTATCTACATCGCTTCTCACAACAGCACACATACAGTGCACGAGGCAGAATGTGTGAACGAGAGAGAGAATCTGCAGCGACATCATCCCCATAAATGACTTACGCTGCAATGGGGCGGGGGAAATCGCTGCTGAAAATTCATTTTATCATTGTAGCTGTAATAATGATCCGATCTGAACCAAATTCGTGAATCTGGTAAATATGATCATTCCCTATGATACTGCATTTTTCTTTTTTTCTATCTTCAAAATTGTGGACTTTCATATTTGGCGAAATTTTGAAATACACTTGTACTGAAATGGTATCACAGGAGTTTGGACAGAAAGTTTTTATTTGTACGAAAAGGCAAAGTCGACACGTTAGTGTGCGAGCGAGAGGGAACGATAGTTTTCGAAATGGTTTCCTCCATTGTGGCTATACCAAAAATCCGATCCGATTAAGATTGAAGCCTCTGATAGATATGGTCTTTCTTTATGATTCTGCATTTTTAGTTTTATTTTATTTTCAATAATTGTGGATGCCACAGATGTGCGCCCTTAGTGGGGGCGGAAGTGGGCGGGGCGAAATCGCTGGAAAAAAAAATTTGTATGCTCTATCTGTTATAGCCTCCGAGCAACAAGACAGACAGACGGATAGACATGGCTATATCGACTCGGCTGTTGATGCTGATCAAGAATATATATACTTTATAGGGTCGGAAATGATTCCTTCTCTATGTTACACACATCCACTTTTACCAAAAATACAATATACACATTTAGTCGTCGAGTACGGGTATAAAAATGCAGAATTATAGTGAAAGCCCATATCTACCAGAGGCCCAAATTTGAATTGGATCGGATCATTAGTATAGTCACAATGGAGAAAATCGTTTGGAAAGGCATCGTTCCTTTGCTCTCTCTCACACAAAAACGAGTCGTTTTGGTTTTTCGTATTTTGTGTCGCCTGGATCTCAGACAATAAGAGCTAGAGCAACCAAACTGTCCAAACTCCTGTGACACCACATCAAGGAAAGTGTATTTCAAAATTTCGCCACGCCCCCCCATAAAACGAAAGTCCATAATTCTGAAGACAAAAAAAAAAAACGAACGTGAAAAAGAACGTACGGAGTCGCTGTGAACGCGACTCTACTTTTTATACCCGTACTCAGTCAGTACACATGTGATTTATGTGGAATTTTCAAATTTTGTATCAGGTTTTTACATTTTACATTTAACATATGTTTGCTGCATCTGTCATCTACATCTACATCAGTTCTCACAAAAACACACGTACACTGCACGAGGCAGCATGTTTGAGCGTGAGTGTGCGTGTGAGAGAATCTGCAGCGACAATCAACCCCAAGAAATGACTTACGTTGCTAGAAGAGGGGGGAAACATTTAAAAATTCCACATAAATCATACCGACTGAGTACGGGTATATAAGTAATGTCGCGTCCTTTCTCGTTGTGTTAATATTTTGTGTGACTTCCTTTCTGATTTTGAATAGCTTTCAAACGATTTACCATGGAAAAAAAACCAATTTTTTAGTTGTTTCTACTGGAATTTTTTGCCATTCCTCCTAAGGCACGATTCAGGTCAGGTTTTATTGGAAATATTCCTCTTTCGAATGTCCACCTCTAATATTTGCCATACATTTTTAAAGACATTCAAATCTGGCGACTGTGCTGGAGTTTTGATAAGATGGGGACAGTTCCAGATGAGCCAACTCTTCACAATGCCTGCTGAGTGCTAGGTCATTGTCTTGATAGTACGTTTTCTTTGTACTTTGCTGTACGTTTTTTTTTAAATCGTTAAATACATCTTAGCATCCATAATCCTGTCAATAAATACGAGGTTCCCCACGCCATAAAGGCCCAAACTAACACGTGACCCCCGCCATGCTTGACCGTAGCTTTCAGGTGTTTGCTTTCCAGCTCGGTGTTTGGTCGTCGCCAAACATATTGCCTTCCATCGGAAACAAATAGGTTAAACTTTGATTACATTATTCCAAAAAGAAATCGTGTGTATTTCGAGCTCGTTTGCAAATTTTAGGTGATACTCCTTTTTATACCCGTACTCGAAGAGTAAAAAAGTGGATGTGCGTAACATAGAGAAGGAGTAATTTCCGACCATATAAAAGTATATATATTCTTGATCAGCATCAATAGCCGAGTCGATATAGCCCTGTCTGTCCGTCCGTCTGTCCGTCTTGTTCGTCGCCCCTTGCTCGAAGGCTAAAAAGAGATAGAGCAACCAAATTTTTTTCCTAACTGATGTGTTCTCTCACCCTAGAAAAGTTTAAAATTCCACCACGCCCACTTCCGCCCCCACAAAGGGCGCACATCTGTGGCGTCCACAATTTTGAAGATAGAATCATAGAGAAAGACCATATCTATCAGGGCCCAAATCTGAATTGGATCGGATCATTAATATAGCCACAATAGACAAAAACATACGCAAAAACTTCGCTCCATCCCTTTCGCACTCACACAAAATCGAGTAATTTTGGTTTTTCGTATAAATGAGCGCCTTGATCTCAGAGACTATAAGAGCTAGAACAACCAAATTTTTTGCCTAGACTCCCTGTGATATCGCTTCAGTGCAAGTTTATTTCAAAATTTTGCCACGCCCACCCCGCCCCCCAAAAGACGAAAATCCACAATTTTGAAGATAGAAAAAAAAAAAAATGCAGTATCGTAAAAAATGACCATATCTACCAGATTCCCGAATTTGGTTCAGATCGGATCATTATTGTAGCCACAATGATCAAATGAATTTTCAGCTACGAGCTGTCCCTTTCCAGTTGCGCCGTAAGTCATTTATTGGGGTTGATTGTCGCAGCAGATTCTCTCACACACACACACACTCACGCTCAAACATGCTGCCTCGTGCAGTGTACGTGTGTTGTTGTGAGAACTGATGTAGATGTAGATGTCGATGACAGATGTAGCAAAAATGTAAAATGTAAAACTGATAAAACATTTTAAAATTCCACATAAATCACTGAGTACGGGTATAAAGTAGAGTCGCGTTCGAAGCGACTCCGTACGTTCTCTCTCGTTTTTGTTGCTTATGTTGCAGGTGTTGGCCGAGCTTTTCGACCGATGAAGTTGTGATTGTGCAACACACGGCGTATTGTATCATCACTACAGTTCTGTCTCATTTTGTGGTCTACCTCTCTTCCGGATTATTCGTCGCTCTTTGTGGTCATTAAAAATTTACTTTTATCTTCAACCCGATTTTCCCGAACAAACCGTTGAATGATATTTTGTACCGTGCTGGGGCTTAAGGATACTATTTCCGCTATGATACGCTGGAAAAAACTTTGAAAGTGTAACTTTTTAGTTGTTCCCCTGTATCTTCTTACTTTAGTGTGACTAAGTCAAAACACTCATAAAACATTGATTTCGAATTGGTATAATAACGTAAAAAATATTTCAGAAATAAAGTGTTTATGTACTCGAAACTGTAACTGTAACCGTAACTGTAACTCCTTTTCAAAATTGTGGCTTCGATGACGTTGTTCGTTGATTTCTTCACCGCAAGTCGGGTGCCGGAAAATTACCGATCCGATCATTAGTGCAGATTATGAGGTGGTAATCCGGGCAATTTCAACGAATTTAAAAACTCTGTTGGATAGTTGACAACATAATCTTAGTTAATATTGTATGCAATCGATTTATATGTTTTTAATTCGCCAGGTATCTTAATTTGAATCTGAAAATTCATTTCGTTGACATCAACGGTTTTCTTCGGTCAACCATACATGATCTTTGAAAAACCTCGATGGGTTGTGTCTTTGTTTCAGTAAAGTTACACAAATTGGTAGGAAATGTTATGTATCCAGATAAAGAGTTAACAGGTATTTTTTCATTACCAATATCGAGCAATTATTTGGAAAAATCTTCTCCAGGTTGCTCGTTCTGCAATTCGAATCGCATATTTTTATTTAATTTGAGCGTTTTAAGGTCTTTCCATAAAATGGAAGACTTTAAACATGCGTTAAGTTCGTCGGCTGGTGGTGCTACTGGTAGTGTTTAGTGCACCAAATCTTGCAACGTGCGGTCTAAGGCTTCCAATGATTTGTTGTGTGCCATCGTGCCACACTTTGGCCATCGCAGAATTTCTGGAAAGGTTGCAAGTTGGTGTTTCATTAATTTGCATGTTCAACGGCAACTTGAGTGTGGAATGAGCTGTTCGACCACCTTCCAACAACGTAGCTGCAATACCTGACGAAGCAAGTGCAATTGCGATACCATTTTTCGATCGAATCGTTGTCAAAATCAATGATATCAAAAACGTTTTCCCAGTCCCATCGGGATCATTTAAAAAAAATCCGCCAGCTCCATCGTTCACTACTTTTATTAGAGTACCGTAGACATATTATTGTTGCTCAATTAAACACGGGAACGTTTCTTTGAACGGTTTCTTTTAATGCTTCTTTGGATTGCATGTGAACGTTATGTACATACGACTTAGCATCCTGAGCGTATTCATGCATATGTCGCGGACTTCCGACGTATGTATGATGCTGGGAGAATAGTTGTTCTACCTACATTCTGTGCATTTCCGTCAGCACTGATAGCATCCCGAAGTTGAATATATTCTTCAGAACGCAGTTTTGCCTGGTTCAACATGATAAATGTCAATCGCTCCGTTTTAACTTTCACGTACATATTCACAGCATATTGGTGAAAGAGACGCCGACATTTTAGTATATGATTGTCCTCAGCCATTTGGGTGATAGGTGATTCCCCCTGAAACAGGGATGACGGGCTGTCTCGACATCGCTGAATACTCGGGCGGGGGTAGGGATGCTTCGGGATAGGGCTTGCCCTAACCCAATGCGGCCATGCTCCCGGTTCTAGGACATAGTGGGACCATGAGCGGACCGTCACCCACCGTAACTGTACACACCGGTGGAAGTCCGACTATACTCTCCTCGTGAGGTCGGCTGGTAACAGATCCTGGCATGGTCAAGTCTCTGCAACGGATGCTGTCTGATGGTAGTCGGGCGGAGAGAAAAACTCTCAGTGTAATTACCTCAATCCTAGGTGTAACAGCATGCGCCTATGGATGCATGGCCGAGGGTGTGCTCGGTCGTTAGTATGCGAACTCTGGATACCTGCCGACCTCCAGATTAAATCATGTTTCCCACGGCACGATGGCTATGCCTCAGGAGACTAACCCCTTCCCGTCTACTCGTGGAAACAACAATGCCAAAAGATTTACACATAAAAAAACCGCAAAGGAGCTCGGTACTCCTCTTAAAGTACCGGAGGGAAAGACCATCCCTCTATATTAACGCCTGGTAAACTATGTCCTAAGATGTCAGGAATGGAGAATCAGTCGGTCCAGCGACTTCAAGCTGAAACCGTTGCGAGGAGGGCTCCGATAAGCCAATCGGGCCCATCCACGACGGAAACCGCGTCAACCTCGGCAGGTGGCGGTTCTGCAAGCCAAGAAGGGAAGCCGTCCTACCAAGACTGGAGGCGTGCTGCCTTCATCCTGGCAAACGAGGATCCGGAGTTCATGGCGTGGGCGAAGATGATGAAGCAGAGGCTTTGGGCCAGCTCAATCATCTCGGAATTCCAGCCAGCTCAATCATCCGGAAAGCCAGCCAAAGCCAAGGCCCCGAACAAGCGGCAACGCTCAGCGGAAGACCACGCTACACAGCCAGGCCAAGCCCAGCAAGCCAAGTGGGCGAAGACGAACAGGTCGTTTGCCAAGGTGGCAAGGGGCAAAACCCTAATTGGAGTCCTTGACACAGGCGCCAAGGATGGTTATGTCCCTCGCGACAAGTGGCATCTGGTGGAGGCAGAGCTCCAGGACCGCTTTCTGGAGGAACTTGCCGATAATGGCGGACCACCGCCTAAATTTGCGGACGCCGGGTGGCATCAGGGCATGGCGAAAGCCATCGCCGTTCTGCAGGTCTGCACCCCCACCTTCATACAGCCGAGTGGAAGGTGGCCAAGGTCAAGGAGATCTCAGGACAGAGGCGGTAGATCATCCTCGTCCTGAACGAAGAGTCTTTGGCGCTCCTAGGAGAGTCGTGACCAAAGTCCCCTACAAAAACAACTCCAAGGGCAGGCAAGCGGGGGTCCACCCGATCCTCGAGCTTGAGGTCCGCGAAGCGGGTAGCCAATCCGAGGCGTGTGCTGCATCGTCCATGGTATCGGACGATATCTGGGACCGCTATGAGTCCAACGCGAGCGACATAGCCATTGGTCCCGGACGAATCGACGTCGGGGATGATGACGAATCCCCCGAGAGTGATGCCGACACAACGGTGGTGGGGGCGAGTCTCAGGAATGTCCCTGACACTCCTGCAGATAAAATTACACTATTGTAAGGCAGCATGTGCTGCGTTGTTACTCAACCAAGCCAAGGGTGGAGCCGACATAGTCTTCATTCAGGAAACCTGAGTCCTCGGAAACAAGCTCTCCGGTCTAAGGACTCTGGATAATAAGCTATACATACTATGTTGGAGGGTCCTGGAGGGTCTTTGAAGAACACTCCTTCTCGGACCACAGGTAGGTGGAAACTTTTTTCACATTCTCCATACCGAGTCCAGTCCAGTTCCGCAACCTTAGGCGGACAAACTGAACCCGCTATTGGCCTACCTTTGACAAACTCTCCCTGAGTCCCCACCCAAGGGAAGATATCTCATGGGACACCACGACCCCTCTGGTAAAAGTTTTTACCGACTCCTGCAATGCTGCGCTCGACAGAGCCTGTCCACTCGGCAAAACTAGGGGTCGGAAGAAAGCTACATGTTGGACTGCGATGCTGGGAGAGCTTTGGAAATCCTCACGGAGAGTCTTCAACAAAGCGAAAGCTCTCAACGTTAAGCAGAACTGGACCGAGGACAAGGTCAGTCTGTCAACATACAAAAAAAAACTCAGGGAAGCCAAACGCGCCACATGGCGTAAGTTCTGCACCGAAATCGAGAGCAACTCCGAAGCTTCGCGCTTACGCAAAGTATTCTCGAAAAAAACTCCAACTTTGGGGTATCTGTGGAAAGCCGACCAATCTTGAACGACGTCCAGTTCCGAGTTGCTAAACCTTCTTCTCAGCACACATTTCCCAGGCTGCGCTGTAAACAGACCAACCTTCACCTCTTTTCATTGCCTGAGGTTTGTGAGTAACCTATCTCAGGATCTTCTCTACAAGAAATTTGTAGATTTGCTGGGAACTTTAAGCAGGGAGGGCTTGGCCGTGAGACCGAAAGAAGAGCTAACGTGGCGTATTACGGTGCTGGCAATTGGTGGTCGCGCTTGGTGAGGAAATGCTGACACTAATTAGTAATTAGTAGCGTAGCTATTCACGCTTGGCGAGGAAATGCTGACACTTGAGAAATCGATCAGCGCGTGTGGCTTGGAATTTACAGTGTGTGGGGTTGTGTAATTTGGGAGTAAATGGTGTGGAATGGTGTTGTTGGTGTTATATAAATTGTGGAAGTTTAAGAGGTTATAAGAGTAGGTTATCTTAGTTAAAAATGTAATGAGTCCTGGCTCCAGGGTTCTCCTGTTGTCAGGAGAATATATCCTGGGCAATCAAAAGCTTCAAGCCCTACAAATCCCCGGGATCAGACGTCATCATCCCAGTCCAGCTGATCCAAGCTGGAAAAAAAGCCATAAATTGGCTTAAACGGACAATGCAGGACCGTTGAGGCCGCACTGGGGACGTCAACGTCCAACAGGTTTGTCAGCAGAGGCACCCCGCAGAGCGGAGTACTCTCGCCTGTCCTATGGAACGTAGCAATAAGCCACGTGGGGGCGTACACTGATGATGTGGTTATAGGATTCTCTGGGAAGTTTCTACAGACCCTATGCGAGTGTATGACAAGCACCCTCACAAGCTGTTACAATGGACAGACAAATGTGGGCTAGGTGCTAAACCATCTAATACGGAACTAGTCCTATACACCAGGAAGTACACGGTTCCGACACTTACCCCCCCAAACTATGCGGAGAGCCGCTAGTTGTCAGAAAGCAAGCCAAGTATCTTCGTCTTTGATCTTTGGTCTTTGGTCGTTGACAGGAAGCTCGACTGAAAATTTACCATAGAGGACATGGTGAAGAATGGCACGTGGGTGCGGGCGTCTTCTGCGACGAGCTCAACATCAGTCACTGCTTCAGACTTCCGGATCACTATAGCGTGTTCCAGGCAGAGGTCGTAGCAATCAAGGAGGCGATCTCCATCGTCTTCAAACTCTCCTTAGACGGACACTCAGTGTGCGTCTTCTCAGACAGCCAAGCCGCCCTGAAGGCACTTGGCTCCATATCGTCGAACTCAGCGACCATCAACGACTGCCGCAGGTCTCTAAATGAGACCGCAGAGCGGCTAGACCTCTTCCTAATATGAATCCCCGGACATAGGGACATTAATGGAAACGATACCGCCGACGAGCTAGCTATGCAGGGCACTACCATACCTTTCCTGTCGGAGAGGGAGCAAGTAGCGATGCATTTGGCTACGTGCAGGTTAATAACGCACGAGCTCTTCGAAAAAATTGCTGACAGGCGATGACAGCTGGCCATCACATGTTAGACTTCAAGATCGATCTGGATAAGTCGTTCAAAAAAAACGCTCGGAAGAGCTACACAAATTCAGCAGAGCACGTCGCTCCGCCGTTACCCGAGGTACCACGGGGCACTGGCAGATCGGAACAAACGTTAGGTTAGATTGCCCTCATTTTCCCAAACCATCAGTCTGTATGAATAATTCATTGAAAAATTTTTTGTTAGTTTCGAGGCTTGGTTTCAGACGGCATGCGGTCCAATGCGGTCGTGAATAATGAATTCGTTATGTTGATGAAAAAACATTTGGAATTGTTCCACAATTGGTATTTGCACTGAATTTTTGTGTGCACTAAGCTGATCGACTTGTTTTCTTGAATCGCCCATAAAATATATGTACAAAAATTTGGAGTCACTATCCGTAGTTGGCAATAAGGAACCTGTTAGGAATAAAATTGTTTTCAATAACTTTTGTTGCGCCAAATGACGTCATCTGAAAGCAACAATTATATTGCTGGATATGAGTCAAAAAAGGATGAGAATCTGGCCCATTTCCGGAATTCAATGAATGTGTTGGCTCTGGTGGCAGTACCAATGGTATCAATTTGACTTGACCGCTCGCGCAACATCATCCAGGAGCTTAATTATACTCGTACTCGAAGAGTAAAAGGGTATATTTTATTTGTGGTAAAAGTGGATTTGTGTAACATAGAGAAGTAATCATTTCCGACCCCATAAAGTATATATATTCTTGATCAACATCAATAGCCGAGTCGATATAGCCCTGTGTGTCCGTCCGTCTGTCCGTCTTGTTTGTCGCCCATTGCTCGGAGGCTATAAAAGATAGAACATTCAAATTTTGTTTCCAACCTGATGTGATCTCTCACTCATGGAAAAGTGTTTCAAAATTTCGCCCCCACTTGCCCCCCAAAGGGCGAAAATTGTGGCGTCCACAATTTTGAAAATTACAGAAAACTAAAAATGCAGAATCATAGAGAAAAACTATAACTATCAGAGTCCCAAATCTGAATCGGATCTGATTATTCGTATAGCCACAATAGAGAAAACCATTTCAAGAAACATCATTCCCTCTCTTCCGCACTCACACAAAAACGAGTCGATTCGGTTTTTCGTACAAATGATCGCCTTGAACTCAGAGACTATAAGAGCTAGAGCAACCAAACGTTTTGTCCAGAATCCTGTGATATCGCTTCAGTGCAAGTTTATTTCAAAATTTTGCCACGCCCACTCCCGCCCACCAAAAGACAAAAATCCACAATTTTGAAGATAGAAAAAAAATCTACCAGATTCCCGAATTTGGTTCAGATCGGATCATTATTGTAGCCACAATGATCAAATGAATTTTCAGCAGCAATTTTCCCCGCTCCCTTGCAGCATGTCATTTATGGGGATAATTGTCGCTACAGATTCTCTCACACACACACTCACGCTCACACAAGCTACCTCGTGCAGTACACGTGTGTTGTTGTGAGAACTGATGTAGATGTAGATGACAGATGCAGCAAACAAATGTTAAAAGTAAAATGTAAAAACTGAAACCACATTTGAAAATTCCACATAAATCAGATGTGTACTGACTGAGTACGGGTATAAAAGTAGAGTCGCGACTCCGTACGTTCTTTCTCATTTTTAAACTTAAATGCCTTGCAGTATTGGCACTTAACGTTCATTGGTCCAATAGCAACGATTTGCTGCAAACTGTAATTGATTACCATGTTATAATTAAATGCAGCTCGATCAACGCAAAATTTCTATGTTGTTGATTTAGATTCCATCGATTCCGTTCAACTTCATCCCTCGATTCGCGTTACTCGTCGGTTTGACGTGCTCTTGTACATCTGTTACTTGCAGAATTGCTAGTCCTGCGACTTAAGCCTGTACGTCTAATTGCTGGCCTTTTTAAAAACGAAAATTGCTTTGTAAATGAAAGAAAACTATTGCAATGCATCATGTGATCGAAGTATTTCGTATACAAATCTAGATTTTCTATCTGTTGGAAACTTTTTCAGCCCATATATCGGGGATTCTAAACCCTAAACCCTTCTCCTGACAATAACAAACAGAACAAAAAGACTGAAGTCAGTCCAGCCGTTCACGCGCGATGCCGGGATCAAAGGAAAATAGGGATTCATTTTTAAATATATAGATTTGTAATATTGAAAATGTCAAAATTAAAAAAAAAAATTGTCATTTTCAACTCAAAATTAACAATGTCTTATAAAAACTTAACTGCACATAATAAGCTGCGGAATGAAAAATGGCCTTAAGATTTGTTCTTGTTATATTATTGTTTTGTTTGTATGTTTAAGAAGATCGTTTTAGTTAATTATATATAATATGTAAAAATTCTGATCAACCTCATCACTCAAGGATTCGGGCATAAGCTTCACAACGTAGGCGTTTTCCTTGATGTGAAACAAGCCTTCGACAAGGTGTGGCACGATGGCTTGCTCTACAAAATTAAGGATCTTCTCATAGCACCCTACTTCGCTATCCTGAGCTCTTTCGCTGCTGATCGGACCTTCGATATGGCAGTAAGAGACTCACGCTCCAGCTTGGCACAGATTCACGCAGGAGTGTCCCAAGGAAGTGCACTTGGTCATTTCCTGTACTCCCTTTACACCAGTGACATTCCAGCTCCGTTCCCCGCCACTAACCTTCTCCCTCAGGCGTTTGATCTGAACTTTGATGGTGGCAACATCGAAAACGTCACCTGTCCCTGCTACCTTGGTGTACATTTGGACCGCCGGCCTACATGGAACACTCACATAACGGCAATCAAATCGAAATGCCTTCGAAAGCTCCAGAAGCTCGATTGGCTCTTGAAGTCCAGAAGTCTTCAGCTCTCGACGAAGGCTCTCTTGCTCAAAGAAATTTTAACTCCAACTTGGACCTATGCCCTTAATGTATGGGGCACCGCTTCTAGGCACCAACTGAACAGACTAAGGGTGGGGCAGGCACGTGCTGCTTGGCGGGCACCCGGGCTCCCCGTTATGTGACCAACCGGGCAATTAAAAACGACAGGCTCATGGCGCACCCAAACCCACTGGCTAGCAGTCTTCGAAACCCGCAACCTCTCCGCAGACTGAAGAGATTTCACCCCATTGATCTCACTTCCCGTGCCATCCAATAACCATGTACGTTTTGTAAATAATTGTAAATAGTCAAGACCCATTTATCCATATCTGTTTCCCCACCATCTAAACGTCCGGTTATGTTCAAATGGCATTGAACGATTTCGGCGCAACTAAAATAAAATTATAAAATAAAAGTTTTTATCCAATAGTTATGATAGCGTTTTTTGGGTTTTAACATTTTAATATCAAAGATGAGTCTAAAGTACTTGTAGGAACCAAAAACGAAACGAAAAACAAAAAAACGATTCAGCGATCAGTGATGGATGATGATGCGTATGATGCTAACTTTATAATCGCGACGTTGTCAACACAATCGGCTTAGAACCTATCAATATTGGCTTCGAAAATAGGCATATAATAATCACGTAAAATTTGAATATTTCTTTGTAAAACCTAAGTATTAAGCGAACTTTATACTATTTTATTAATCTATTAATAATTTGTTTTTTACTTTTTCTTCGCGATTTAATGTATATTCTAATCGATATGTTGGCTATCACCAGAATGTCCGTTCACTAGAACCATTGCAATAAATCTGATAAACGAGCCCTATGACCGCGTAGTTTTCAGAGACCATAATAGATAATCTATACTAGCAACCAAATATTGTTTTAATTTTGATTGTTTGTAAATCCCCATTGTACAGCGCTTATGTTTACGAATTGCCCCTGCCGTTTATTCAGTTCTGCAGTTCCATCATCTGAGCTGTTATCTCACACCTTATTATACCCTTATTATACCCGTAAAAGGGTAAAGGTATTTGTGGTAAAAGTGGATGTGGATAATTTCATATCACAAATTAGATACAGGCATTTCTTCTTCATTTTCAAAAACCTTCCAATAGCAGTCCAGTAGTTGTATTCTATAAAACTTGATGTTGCGAAAGTAAGATATCGCCACTTTAAATAGCTGCCATCAGGCCATGATAAAATTATACAATTCCATTCCGTATACATATTTCGGGTCTTCTTTATACTCACACATGCAACACATCATTCACATATGTATGTACATGCAACCACAGCGTTGTTTGGTGTCGTATGTGCATTTGAACGAGCATAATAAAAACAGAAAAGAGAGCTCTTTGTGGGAATGGATCACCTTGTATAATTTCATCATGCATCAGGCAAACCATGGTACATTAGTCGGTTCCCGTATTATCGATATTAGGTTCAGGGACAATGCGTTGATTTTTATACCCGTACTCGAAGAGTAAAAGGATGTCTGTCCGTCCGTCTTGTTTTTCACTCATTGCTCGAAGGCTATTAGAGCTAGAGCAATCAAATTTTTTTTCCAGACTAATGTGATATCTCACTCCTAGAAAAGTGTTTCAAAATTTCGCCCCGCAAAGAGCGCAAATCTGTGGCGTCAACAATTTTGAAAATTACAGGAAACTAAAAACGCAGAATCATAGAGAAAGACCATATCTATGGGGGGCCCAAATCTGAATCGGATCGGATCATTAATATAGCCACAATAGATAAAAACATACGAAAAAACTTCGCTCCCTCTCGCTCGCATTCACACAAAAACGAGTCGATTTGGTTTTTTGTACAAATGAACGCCTGGATCTCAGAGACTATAAGAGCTAGAGCAACCATACTTTCTGTCCACACTCCTGTGATACCAAACCGAAACAAGTGTATTTCAAAATTTCGCCCAGCACCCTTCCGCCCCCCAAAAGACGAAAATCCACAATTTTGAAGACAGAAAACCATATCTACCAGATTCCCGAATTTGGTTCAGATCGGATCATTATTGTAGCCACAATGATCAAATGAATTTTCAGCAGCGGGAATGCCCCGCGCACGATTCCAGCGTAAGTCTTTTATGGGTTTGATTGTCGCTACAGTTTCTCCCTCTCGCTCACACACTGCTCATACATTCTGCCTCGTGCAGTGTACGTGTGTTGTTGTGAGAAAAGATGTTGATGATGTAGATGACAATGTAGTAAAAAAAATGTCAAATGTAAAAACTGATAAAACGTTTGAAAATGCCAAATATAGTAAATCACAGTGACTCCGTACGTTCTTTCTCGTTATTCAATAAACTAATCCAAAGTAAAGATGTTTGCATATTTTTGACTGGAAGAGACAACCAGAAATAGTGGTACCGGGTTAACAGAAACCAACAATAGTGCAAATAAGCCATTAATCGGTTCTGAACCTTTCTGTAGTCTCAAAAAGGGACAAAGATCGGAAAAGTGGAGAAAGAAACACTGGAACCATAGAATAGGCCAAACGACGGTATTAAGCTTAAAAGCTTTTCGAAAAAAACGAGAAGGAACGTCTGGAGTCGCTGTTAACGCGACACTACCTTAAAACCCTTACTCAGTCAGTTTGAATTTTCAAATTTTTTCAAGTTTTTACATTTTACATTTTTTGCTGCACCTGTTATCTACATCAGTTCTCACAACAACTCACGTATACTCCACGAGGCAGAGAGAATCAGTAGCGGAATTGGGGGCCTCGCTGCTGAAAATTCATTTGATCATTGTGGCTATAATAATGATCCGATCTGAACCAAATTCTGGTAGATATGGTCATTCTCTACGAAAGTGCATTTCGTTTTTTTCTATCTTCAAAACTGTGCACTTTCGGCTTTTGCGTGGTCGGAAGGGGCGGGGCGATGTATTGAAATACAGTTACTCTTGATTTGGTATCACAGGAGTTTGGACAAAAAGTTTGGTTGCTCTAGCTCTTATAGTCTCTGAGATCGAGGCGTTCATTTGTACGAAAAATCAAATCGACTCGTTTTTGTGTGAGTGCGAAAGAGAGGGAATGATGTACATTGTTTTCTCTATTGTGGCTATACTAAGGATCCGATCCGATTCAGATCTGGGCCTCCCATAGATATGGTCTTTCTCTATGATTCTGCGTTTTTAGTTTTCTGTAATTTTCAAAATTGTGGACGCCACAGATTTGCGCTCTTTGCGGGGCGAAATTATGAAACACTTTTCTAGGAGTGAGATATCACATTAGTCTGGAAAAAATTTGATTGCTCTAGCTCTAATAGCCTTCGAGCAATGAGTGAAAAACAAGACGGACGGACAGACATCCTTTTACTCTTCGAGTACGGGTATAAAAATCAACGCATTGTCCCTGAACCTAATATCGATAATACGGGAACCGACTTATGTACCTTGGTTTGCCTGATGCATGATGAAATTATACAAGGTGATCCATTCCCACAAAGAGCTCTCTTTTCTGTTCTTATTATGCTCGTTCAAATGCACATACGACAACAAACAACGCTGTGATTGCATGTACATATGTGAATGATGTGTTGCATGTGTTAGTATAAAGAAGACCCGAAATATGTATAGGGAATGGATCACCTTGTATAATTTTATCATGGCCTGATGGCAACTATTTAAAGTGGCGATATCTTACTTTCGCAAAGGGTCTATACATGCTTTTGTGGGTATCCAGCGTTAGCGTTCCCCCACCTAACTGTCTGTGCAAAGTAGGCCAGAGATGCTAAGTTCTTGCCGGATCTATTGAATTTGTTATAATGTGGATTTTGTTATGTTTCAAAAAGGTTTGTATTTTTAAGGAACAAAGTAAATTGTTTCTTAAGTTGCAAAGCACTAGTAATTATACCCGATATGAAGTATAGAGATATTAGTTTTACAGTGGATGTGACTGGGTTGAACACCCTGAATATGCGATTCGAAACACACAAAGTTAATATATTGCCAGTTTCATTACGTTACATTCGTAACTCTAAATGTGACCTGAAGATGCGTTGCATAAAAAATAAATGTTTTTGGAAGTTGGGGTACAAAATTGGAGAACTCTGCAAATTAGGGAGGACTATCTGTTTTTGGCATACATTTATATGAAACATGTAATTTTCAGTTTTCAAAGTTATTAAGTTTAAAAACATTTTCTGTTATTTTTTCATCTGACGAGCTTTACTACCGTTACGTTACCAAAATTCGCGTTAATAAAACCTTATAAAAATATTTCGTTACCCGAGATTGTGCTAATTTTATTATAAAATTGTTAAGGTACTTCAATGTATTGTAGAGGAGTTTAATTTTATCAATAAACATTTTTTATCTAGGAGATAGTAGTAAAAGTCAAACTAATCATAAAAATACAAAATAATACTCAAAACATAAACTTTTTCTTATACATTGGACATGTTATGACATTAGACTTAGACAATTTTGCTGCGAAAAGCGCAAGATAGCATAAGAGAAAAAATGACAAATAAGTAGCCGCACAACCAAGGCCCCATTTGAGACAAGTAGTTTCACAGCCAGAAAAAAAAAATCAGCTAGTCTGGTCAGCCGTATGCATACAGTTTTCATAGATCGAACGGCATTTTTAGCCCCTTGTTAAATGAAAGGTCATTGCTTCATTATCTTTGACTAGTTAAACCGGTGTTTTCACCAGGTCCTGACGAAGTCCTCGGCTGTGTGCTCAGGTGCTATGCCTACGCTTGCATCCCCCCTGCTTTACCTATTCATCCTATCTCTTAATTTGTATACTTTTCCCCGATCAAGAAGGAATCTTTTATTATTCCTCTCCATAATAAAGGTAAGGAAAGGTCTAACGCAATGAATTATAGAGGTATAACAAAATTATTCGCTATTCGTAAAATGGTTGAGAACATTTTAACCCCGCACTTGCAACATCTCTGAAAATCACTAATATCTCCAGCTCAGCACGGATTTATACGATCGAAAACCACAAATTTATTATAGTTCACCTCTTTTATCATTAAAGGTTTCCAAGAAATCATCCAGATTCTTATTTTCACCGATATCAGTAAAGCATTAGACTCTCTAAACTATTCCCTTTTTGCACAAAAACAAGACCTTTTAGTGTTTAAGCCAAATCTTTTTCCATGGGATTTCTATCAAGTTCCATGTCTTAAAGTATGCCTTCTATGTCTTCTAAAAAAAACTCCTTTTTTTCACCAGTTAAGGTTAGGTTAGGTTAGGTTTATAGGGCTGCTTAGAATTGCCCATTGTGATGCCCTCACCCGTCATGGGATTACGTCCGGTGCCTAGGGAGGTTTCGTGAACCATCGCAAGGCCTCAATAAAAGCATCAGTCTTAGAGGTGCCAGGTTTAGCCGAGTATTCGGTGACGCCTTTCCATAGGGGCCTCCGTATTTCCACGTCCCTGCAGCTGACTGCGTCCGCCAGTGGCTTAGCCCCGATCCATTTCTGGCACACTCGTCCGCACCTCGTTGCCCGCGATGTCGGTGTCCGACCCGGTGTGACCCGGGACCCACGTAAGTGTGATTGAGTGCGCCCTGATCCGGTTTAGCGCGTCCACCGTATCACGTACGAGTCTGCTCGTGATCTTGCAGGAAACCAGGGCTTTGAAAGCAGCTTGACTGTCAACGCAGATTGCTATGTTCCTCGGAGGCATCTCCAAGGTATATACCAACTTTGCCGCTTGCCATACTGCGTATATCTCCGCCTGAAATACACTGCACCAGTCTGGTAGTCTTAGGGATATGTTGGTTGCTAGTTCTTCAGAGAAGATTCCAGCTCCTGTCCCTTCGACTGTCTTTGACCCGTCAGTGAAGATGGAGAGCACGTTCTGCCCAAGGGCAGCGTTACGCATCCATTCCTCTCTGTCCAGTATGTGTCCTTTAAAATTTCTCTTCCATGAAAACTCCTAGACACAGTAGTCGCTCCGTTCATCCGTTCCACTTTCCTCCTTACAGAGTATTATGGCGTGGCCATAAGGCGATGGCTTGAAGAACCGCGCGACTGAAAGCCTCACGGTACTTGTCTCAACCTAGCACTTACGGTGGAGGTCTATGGGCTGCAGGTCTAGCATGGTGTCCAGAGCAGCCTGTGGGGTTGATTTGAGAGATCCAGTGACCCCAAGGCATGCCATCCGTTGGACTTTCCGGAGGTTGTCTAGGTGGGATTTAGTGTTGGCCGCTTCCCACCACACCAAGCTTCCGTACGTCAGAATGGGTCTTATTACCGCTGTATACATACAATGGATAATGTGCGGTTGTAAGTCCCATGTTCGCCCAAAGGTCTTCCTACAAATGTAGAAAGCAGCCATTGCCTTTTTCTTCCTTTTCTCCGTGTTTCTCTTCCAGGCGAGTTTGGAGTCTAGGATGACACTAAGATACTTGGCTTCGTTCGATAACTCAAGCGTCGTTCCACCAATTGCTGGTCGTTTGAAGTTTGGTATCTTATATTTTCGTGAGAACAACACCAGTTCTGTCTTTTTGGGGATTAGTCCCCAGACCGTTTTGGTATGCCCAGCTCGCGGTCGTTCCCAGTGCAGATTCAGAAGATCACTGATTGTAGGTAGGAACTTACCCGCAACCAGTATCACTAGATCATCCGCATAGGCCACGACCTTGTATCCGCTTCTCCCCAACTGAAGAAGAAGGTCGTTGAGGACTAAGTTCCACAGGAGAGGGGATATAACCACCCCTGCGGAGTACCTCGTGTGACTGTCTTCCTTGAATAGGAGCTGCCCAGATTAGCGCTAGTTGTTCTGCTCCTGAGAACGCAGTCCAGCCATATGGTTACCGTCGGGTGTGTGCCAATCTTGGTCAGTGCGGCCGTTATTGACTCGATCCTGACGTTGTTGAAGGCTCCTCTATGTCTAGGAAGGCCGCCAGAGCATATTCCTTATGGCTAAGAGTCTTTTCGATACTCCCAACAACTTCGTGTAGTGCGGTCTTAACTGATCTACCTTTGAGGTAGGCGTGCTGAGCTCCGCTGAACACTTGTCTATCGAGTTTGGTTCTTATGTATAGATCAATCAGCCTTTCCATCGTTTTCAGCAAAAATGAGGATAGACTGATGGGTCTGTAGTCCTTTGGAGAGATGTGGTTTATTTTCACGGCTTTGGGGATGAAGATCACTCTCAATTCGGAGACATCCTTCGAAGATTTTCTTCAGCCATGGTAGCAGGGGCAGGCAAGCAGCCATGTTGGCTGGTCGTATATCATCCGGCCCCGGTGACTTGTAGGGACCGAAGGATTTAATAGCCCAGATAATCTTCTCTGGTGCCATAATGTCACGTATGAGATCCTCAGTTTCCTCTCCCTGGTGTGGCTTAGTGTCGTTGATGTCGTTGGATTCGTCAACATCTAAGCATCCTGGGAAGTGGGTGCTCATGAGGAGCTCTAGGGATTCCTGACTGTTTTCTGCGAAGGCACCGTCCAGGTTGCGGAGCAATCCAGGTGTGGTTGGCGCCTTTGATAGCACCCGTCGAAGCCTTGAGGCCTCGGTGGTACCATCTATGGCATCGCAAGAGGCGGCCCATAACTCCCTTGTTCTTGTAGGTGTTAAAGCTGCGGCGATATTCGTCCCAGCTCTCCTGTGTATTTGTCACTTATGCCCTGTTGAAGAGCCTCCTGACTCCCTCCTGACTTCGCTCAGCTCCCGCGTCCACCACGGATTGCGATTGGACTTTTGAGGTCGGCTAATCGGGCAAGATTCAAGGAAGGCCCCCTGTAGGGCTTTAGTGACATCCTGAGCCGCTTTCTCTAGTGCTTCCGTTTGAAGGATGAACCCTTCCGGTGGGGAGGGTAGTGCCTTCCTTACGGTTGCGGAGAAGCGGCTCCAGTCTGTCCGCTTGGGATTGCGGTAGGCCTTGGGCCTTTCTCTGTTCCATTTGATGCTGAACACTATCCTGTAGTGGTCCGAGAAGGAGCACTCACCGGACACATGCCAATCTTCAATGGTTGGGGAGTCACTGTCGAGGCAAGTGTTATATCAATAACCTCTGCACGGTTCTTGTTGCGGAAGGTGGGGTGGTTTTCCCGGTTGCACACAACAAGATTTGTGGACAGAATGTACTCGAACAGTGACTCTCCTCTGAAATTTGTGCCCGTGCTTCCCCAAAGGGAGTGATGGGCATTCGCGTCGCAACCTAGGACGATGTCGAGACCCTCTTTCCGCACTTGGTGGATTAGGGCCCTGACATCCTCGAGGGTGGGTCCTCTTCCTCATACGGCAGGTATGCCGGGGCCAGTTATAGGACTTTCCCGTCCTTCTTCTCACATAGTGCCACCGTTAGGTCCGGAGTGCTGTACCTGCAAGAAAACAGAACATTAAGCTCGCTTCTTAACACGAGACACGGGGCTTACCCACGGGGTGTGGCTTGAGAAGGCGGCATCCGCGACCGTTCAGTCTCCAAACCCCTACCTTAACGGTCCAGGGCTCTTGGATGATGGCCACGTCTACTGCCTTCTCGTCCATAAACCGCAGCAGGTCCGCCGATGGTACACTTGAGTAATGCAGATTAATCTGCACCACCTTCATGCTGTTCAGTGGACCTGGGGTGTCGCGGTACTACTACCGCCAGTGTGCCCATACCAAAGGATATGCGGCTATCCTTTTCAAGGAGTTTGGCAAGTCTTTCTTGACCAATACTGATCCAGAGTTCCTTGCCGTTCCCCTTGTCTCGCGCTGTCGCCCGTGTGATGACCCAGTCTGACGTTCCCAGGATCCGTTTCTGAGCCTTGATCAGGACAAGTGTGTCTTCATCCGCCTTGATTGGGGAGGAATCCACACCTTCATGATCGTCCTCCTGGGAATCTCATCGATGGGGACCACGCAGAGAGCCGCTCCTGGCCAAAGTTCGCCAAAACCTTCGGCCACTGCTTTGGCTCCCTTATACCACTTGATGCCCTTGAACTTGCAAACAAACGGGTTGTCTGCGCGAACAATGGCATCCTTCATGGCGGTCAGGATCTCTGATTCTGCCTTCAGCCAGTTAACGTCCGATATCTTCCCTTCCGGGTGGTTTCGGTCGGTAATGGCTGTCTGCAGCTCCACCGTTGTCTTCTGTACAGAGGGCGTTGGTGGTACCTTGGCGCTTGCCGTGTTCTGCGGCTGAGGTATGCTCTTCTCCCTCTGCTTCCCGGATACCTTCTTCGCCTTTCTCCCTCGCGAGTTCGCAGACGATGACGTTGAGGGTTGGTCCACAATTGTCTTCGTGCCAGCTGCTGCTGACGGTGAAGACGACGGCTTGGGGTCCTCTGCCACCGTCGCGTGTACGCTTGGGGGGGCCTGGTCTCCGTTGGCAGGAGCGACTCCGTTCAGCCGCTCGTACCTCCGCACGTTCTGTTCGTGCTTCTTCCTTTGGCTCCTTTCCTTTGCGGTCAGCGTTTCGGGGGGTCTTTGGTTTATACCACGAAGGTATTTTACCGATTCCCTGTATCCCGAAAGCCGTTTGCGTCGGGTCTGAGCCTCCTCCTCCGTCCCAGGTAGTGGACTCGAGTCGACCTGGATGTTGGGAGCCGTGACTTGTGGCTCCGCCTTCTGCAGCTCCTCGCTGTGTCCAAGGCGAGAAGGCCTTGGCCAACTCTGCCTCCGACACTGAGGGGCCAGTGAAGACGAAGCTTCCGTTGCTGGTTCCCGGTTCCAGGTCCTCAATCGTCCCTCTCTGCCTGCGGATCCTCATTTCGCTTGTGGCATTACACGATTGGGCAGCCAAGCACTCCACTGCCATCTCGGGTTTCCTGCAGTAACAGGATGTCGACGCCGGGGGGCCTGCGCTCGCACCCCCAATCACCGCCGGTACTGGGTCTCCGACTCCCTGCACCTTAACTGAAAAATCGTTATCGGACATTTCCCCATAACGGATGCGTTTTAGCCCTACCGCCAGGGTGAACTACTTTTAGATTCGGCGCTCGCCTTTGCCCTGCCCGGCTTGGGTGGCCCTTCTGGCAGCATGTGCTGCCTCCGGTATACTCTCGGGGTCCTTACGCTTACTAAGCCCCCTCATCGCGGCAAGATGGTAGTTCGCCGAGGGGGACCTGTTAAGGTTACTGCTGGAGTACCACCTACACCCCCTACTTTTCACAATCTTTATTAATGACCTCCATTCAGTATTAACAAACTCTTCAACATAAGGACATTTCATTTCACTCTCGCTTTCAATCCGATCTCAATAACTTTTAGTGATGGTGTTGTGCAAATATGTTACACTTGAATGCCTCAAAATGCAAAGTAATGACATTTCATCACTCTGCGGTGGTTCCCTTGAGAAAATGACCTTGCTTGATGATTTTGGTATTAAACTAGACCCCAAGTTAAAGTTTTCTGAACAGATTTCTACCATGATAAATAAGGCGATGGGAGTGCTTGGGCTTATAAAGAGGTGGTCAAAAGAATTTGACGATCTTTATATAACGAAAACTCTAAATTTAGCTGGTTCGTCCGAATTTAGAGTACGGCTCTTGTGTATGGTACCCTCAGTACAAAGTACACCAATACCCTATATACAATCAGTCCAGAAAAACATTTTTGCTTTGTGTGGCCTCAACTGGGATAAAGCTGTGAGACTGACATCTTACTCTCGTAGATTTCTTTTAATAATCCGTCCATCCTTACTAAATCGTAAAAAAAGCTTGGTGTGATTTTGTTGACTTGTGGAGCTCCATAAATTTCACGATTCCTATTAGATCCACTAGAAACTACGGGCAGTTCCCCAAAAGGGGGATGTTAAAAATCATGAACAGTCAATTGATACTGATTTTCATATACTGCTGACACAATATAACTTTTCTATTTTTGTGTTATTCACCCGATTGACACATTATTTCATTAACTTTAAGCTAACATGTATTCATATAAGCAACAATTTACGTTTTTGGTTTTTTATAGTTATGTTTTCATTTACTATTGTCTCCCAAGAAATATATGATTCGTGAAAAAAATTTTTGTGTCTCTTATATGTATATTGATCTAACTATACAAATTACAAGCACATTTTCGCCATCTCGGCTAACGGGTATATTTTTAAACTTTTACAGCCGCGGAGTTTGGTATTTTTTTTAGGAAATTTTTGCTTAAATCGTAGTGAATGCCAAGATTGAAACTCTGAAAATAACTGCAATAAATTAAAGTGATAAGTCTCATTGATTTTGGGAACCAGTATTTTCGTAATTTTAACAAAATATTTGGTAATGCTCTTTTGGTGACTATAATCAACTTTATTCAATAGTATGGACCCACCTGTAAATACAATATATTAAACAACCTTAACTAAACAGCATAGCTCAAATAGTGAAAACAATTGGATATCGGAAGTTGGAATTGGAAAAATAAAATAATTGAGTACATTCTGATTAATATAAATATTCCTAAGTTTTAGGAAAACAAACGAAAATTTTTTAAATCATTTGTATTATATTAAATCAATACATTGGTAAAT
This sequence comes from Drosophila bifasciata, assembly GCA_009664405.1. NCBI lineage: Eukaryota > Metazoa > Arthropoda > Insecta > Diptera > Drosophilidae > Drosophila > Drosophila bifasciata. The sequence goes on from CM019044.1 coordinate 32,753,511, forward strand.
GGGAGTAAACCCAATGTAGCATAAGTAATATATGCAAAATACTTCAAAAATATTGCTCTATATTTATACAAACTGTTAATATGTATTAATATATGTACATATGTATGAGTACGAGATAATCAAAGAAATCACAATATCTCTTGGAAGTATGAATAATTATTTTAGTGTTATTTGTATGTATCAGTTGACAATTAAAATTTTTGCCTTAAGTATTCGTTGTCCACATGGTCCCAAAAAGTTGTTCTATATTTTTATACCGGTTTTTTATTTCATTTAAATTTGGTTTGTTGCATTCTTTCTTATCTTTTAACTTCTAGCACTATTTCTTATATTTGGATGTTACTATCCAGATATAATTAAAATCGAATAGCTTCAACAATCTTAGCAAGGAATTACTAAATCATAAAATATAAACTGTCCCATTTAAAGCAATTAACAACATTTTGTTGATACTTTACAACCCGTTAAAAATAATTTAAAAAAAAAACAAACAAACATATAGCTTTTGCCAGTTATATCATTTACAATACAAGCTATTTATGTACATATATTTCATTTTAATTGTGTTGCTATTTGTATGTTATGCTCGTTTCAGAAGTCAAATTAATGACAAATAAAGAAAACCAAATTTAAGGAAAATAATTTGACCTGAATTAAATCTAAGTATCTTCATTAATTTTACTTGTAGAATTTTCTGTTAAAGGTGGAAGTAAAGATTCCGTGGATGGTTGCCTGTAAAAAATTATACATTTAAATTGAAAATTGTTTTTCCATGCTTAGGAAGACGTACTTATACCTGTCTACAGACATATGGTAGGATCCAGGAGCTGAGTTGGATCGTCCTGCGCGTACAAATCTTTCTAATCGAGAGCCGCCTGGTTGAAGTGTCTTGCCAGATACCTCTTTTATAAATGGATTTCCAAATGAATGTTTTTTCAACATTGTTTTTATTAATATAAGAGTGTCCAACTTTGGAATGCTGCGGACCACGGAGTTTATATCTTCTTCATCAACTTGTACTAGACAGCAGTTTTCTTCTTCAGTGGGCAATGGGTAAACGTCATTAGTGGTAACCCAATCGTTTATCTAAAAATATATAAAACAATTTACTTTCTTGATACTAAAGAATTTGATTTTTATGAAACCTTAAGCTCTGGAACTGTTATTCTCTGAGTAGCATCTTTTTCCAGCATGCGCAAAATGCAGCTTTTCAAATTTTCACTAACTGTTAATTTTTGTGGGAACACTACGGGGTCTTGTTGTATTCTTTCATAGAGCAAGGGAATTGAATCTGCTAAAAAGGTACATTGCCGAATATTAAGGAATACAGTGTCGCACCCAATGCCCAGACATCTGATGCTCGTCCACAATACACGTTCTGTTAAAAAAAAGTGTATTATACATACAAACTCAAAGAATTAAAATATCCGATAGTGGCCGATACCTGGCCTAAGATGAGGGTTTCGGGGGCCCTGAAGGCAGGGGTTCCACCGGTAGATCCATTGCTCATTATAGCATCTTGTCCAAGAAATTCATTGCAGACACCAAGATCTGCTATTTTGATGTGTCCACACTCTGTTAACAACAAATTCCCAGGCTTTATGTCCGCATGGATAATTTTTTGATAGTGTACTGTAAAGTAAGAGATAAAATACTACATTTTTTTTTCGAAAAGTATTGCCTGAAGTATTATTATACCCGTACTCGAAGAGTAAAAGGGTATATTGTATTTGTGGTAAAAGTGGTTGTGTGTAACACAGAGAAGGAATCGTATATATATTCTTGATCAGCATTATTATCCGAGTCTATGTCTGTCTGTCCGTCTTGTTTGTCGCCCAGCTAGAGCAACCAACTATTTTTTCCAGACTGATGTGATATCTCACTACTACAAGTGTATTTCAAAATTTCGCCCCGCCCCCGCAAAGGGTGCACATCTGTGGCGCCCAAAATTTTGAAGATAAAAGAAAACAAAAGAATCATAGAGAAAGCCCATTTCTATATGAGACCCAATCGAATCAGATTATTAGTATAGCCACAATAGAGAAAACCATTTGGAGAAGCATTGTTCCCTCTCGCTCTCTCTCTCTTACACACCAACGCATCGACTTTGCCCATTCGTCCAGATGAGCGCCTGGATCTCAGAGACTATAAGAGCTAAAGCAACCAAACTTTCTGTCCAAACTTTTGTGATACCACTTCAGAGCGGTACCCCATAAGACGAAAGTCCACAATTTTGTGGATAGAAAAAAACGAAAATTTCAGTATCGTAGAAAATTACCATATCTACATATCGGGAATCTGATGGTTCAGATCGGATCATTATTATAGCCACAATGACAAAATTATTTTGTTCAGCTGCGGGCCTCCACAATGGTAATTAAGGGTGATAGTCGCTACTGATTCTCCATCTCGCTCACACACTGCTCACACACTATGTGTCGTGCAATGTACTTGTGTTGTTGTCAGAACTGATGTAGATGTATGTAAATGACAGATGCAGAAAAAAACTTTAAAATTTAAAAACTGATAAAACATTTGAAAGTTCCACATAAATCATACTGACTGAGTACAGGGATAAAAGTAGTGCGTTAACGGCGACGCCACACGTTCTTTCTTATCTGAAATTAAATCTTCTTTCGTCTTATTCTATTCTAGATTGGATTTTTGAAGAATTTGTAAGCGGTGAATCGAATTGTGGTCAGGTCGTCAGACGCCTTGCACACTCTATTTACCGAATAAAGTTTTTCGCAGAGACAAACTTACAATATTCCAATCCGAGTAGTGTTTCTCGAAAAATACTCCAAACGCGATTTTCTGACAATGGATTGTCTGTTGGAATTCTTAGAACTTCGCCTTGTTTTACCAATTCGAAAACCATATATAAAGAGTCCTCGATCGGGTCATCTAATACTTCCACTAGTTTGACAACGTTGGGATGGTCAAGTTTCTTTAAAACTGCGATTTCTCTGTAAACACGATCAAGCGGTGAAGTTGTTTTCTTAGGACCTCGGCGCATTAGACCAGCTTGGCGCAAAAGTCGCTTCTTTGAAAGAATTTTCATTGCATAGTGGGTTGAATCTTCTTCAGAATAGGCCAATTTTACGAGTCCATATGAGCCCTACAATTAAATAAAAATTAAATAAATTAATAGCCTTGCAGAGAATACCCTGCACCGTTTCTACGTTGGTTATATGATTTGTCAGAGATAAATTTTAGTCGATCTTGGTAACAGCTAGTTACCAGACAGTTTAAAGAGTTAAGTTTGAATACTGACAAGGACGAACGTTTGGCTGCACATGCTGATCCACAACATCTGTACATACTATATATAAGTACTATATATATATAATGACCTTTGGGGTCTTTCTTTTTAATCAGATTTTCTAAACATGAAATAGCGGTTTCTTATCATATTCATTGTTACCTTTTTTTTCTTTTTGCTTTTTATGCTTTTTGTAAAATAATACGTTCTGCACTGAGATAAAAGCTGTTCAATAAAACTACATTCATAGCAAGTAATAAAAATGTGATTACCTGCCCAATTTGGTCCATTAATTTGTATTGGTTTAATTGAAGAAAGCTTCCAGATTTTTCAATTGATATTCTCCGTGATTCGCGCAGAGGAGGTCGCCGCCGATTTGATCGAGGACTGCCAAATGGACTCCCATACGGACTATATGGAACATTTGGATAGATACGTCGAGATTCAATTGATTGAAGATTTATAGAAATATGGGGCCGCTGTGCTAAACATGTAACCTCACACGTAGACTTATCGAGTTCTTCGCCATTCAAATCTAACAAGTGGTCGATACTCTTTGTTAGCTGAGATACAGAGTCTGTAGCTTGCGCTGCTTCGTTTTGATTATCATTGGAATAGTTTTCACAAATGTTTGGTAAAAGGCGAGATTGAGTTACTTGGAAGCTATTCGGCTCATTGTATAATTCCAACGACTGTGATTTCAAAAACATTGGTCGTGAATATACGCATTTTAATTGTGGATATTCTGATTCAGGCGTGTTTTGAAGTCCGTCAATATCGCTTTGACGAAGATCACAGCAATCTTTTGATTGAACTACCTCATGTAATCTTTTTCTACCTTCTAAGTACTTGCCTATCTGCAGCCGCTTACTATTAGCTAGTAAAAATGTACTATTAGTTGGAAAAGTTTTTACTATTTTGTTATTTAAAATATTTCGAGTTTTTGGTTTAGCACCACTTGGGTCCTGACAGTGTCTCTCATCTATGGAATGCCGTTCAGTTGATTCCTTAGATTCAATTCTTATATTTTGTAATTTGTTGTGCGGTGCTTGCTCCTTTTCCATTTCTTTGAGTCTTCTGTATTCACAACCATCCACAATAACGTAGTCCTCGTCGTCCTCGTAAAAAGGCTTAACTTCACGTCCACTTTCAATATCCACCGCCCCGACAAAAGCAAGAACATGTTCCTTCTCTGGTTTCTTATCATTCCCGGCTGCTATTGTTGATTGTTGTACAGGGTCCATTTTATTATAATAAAACTGCAGAAGCTGATGGTCGGTTTAGTGTTTATTCATTACATAATTATTTAAGTCATCACATGTGCTTGGTATTTCCCGATTTCATTTCATTTTGGTTAAACCTGAGGAGGAATGATCGTTGAAAAATAGCATTAAATAGCAAAAGCATTTCAAAGTAATCTAGCAGAAGTTTCATAATTAAATTCAAACACACTGTAAACACTTGCAGGCCGACCGTGCCTACTTAAATATGCCAAATACGAATAGTACGATATAGTGACCTGATTTATATTATTTTTGGATTATTCATCAGGGGCCTTCAAGAAGCTGTTAATGACTATCAACAGAAAAATACGTATACGCCTTTTTCTGGCTGTTAAATATTCGTATATATTAGTGTACCTACATGTTTTATATACACAGAATACTATATAATAAGCAACATAGCTCCACGAAAGTCGGTAAAGCAATACGCGACGTAGCTGTTCAGTTTTTGGAGCATGTACTGTATTTTTATTTTTCTTATTTTTTTTGGTTAAATCACGAAACTTAAGTTGAATTTATTTAATCGATTCCGTACATATGTATGTATGGAAGGTAACTTAATAAAATCCCACTGTAAACCCTTGCAGGCCGATCATTACATACAAATTGTATTCCTAAAAATTTTCTATTAAATAACCATGTATGAATTTAGATGTGTACCAGACAAAAAATAAACCATATAAATATTTTTTAGTCGGAATGTTGAAATCGCTGGAAAATGCGGTTACATCTTTTAATTTATTTGTGCTATTTATAACTTTTTTTGTTTAAATGAGAAAAAATGTCTTAGTCGAGTATTCCGACTATAAAATACCCTTTACTCAACTTGCATGTATTATCACAACAGTGCGTTCATAATTAAAGAGTATAATGTATATTATATATGACCATTCTTCCTGCAATCACGACACTATGTAAAAAGATTATTGAAGGAAAGTTATGAAACGGATCTTTGTTTTGGGTTGATGCCTTGATTTGCATTAACTCAATATACCCTGTCTCTCTGCGAGAAACATGTATAAAAAGCTTATAGCATCTGCGATTTTTCAATCAACGCTCTTTTACTTTACTTACGATTCGCGAACGTTTAGTGTTTCTTGCGCATTATCTTTACTAAGAAGATGTGTAATAGATTTGGTACAATGACTTTTTTTTTTTCAATGGCTATCGTCCATAGCTGTTTTTTGTGGTTCGTTCAGTGTCAGAACGTAAATAGTATTCGCCACCTGTCAGATATTAGCCATATGCCACAGATTCGTACTATTCGAGGCGAACAGATACCTTTGGAATTTTATGCAGCTATCCAAAAATCGGATACGAGTAAGAACGAGCTGCAACATCGATTGCATCACTTTTTGGAAAATCTACAGAAGAATCTTACAACGTCTACGGTATTGAGAGACTTCCAAACTACTTCATCGAGATCGGAAAACTATGCCTCTAAAATGACTGAACTATCAACATTTTTTCATGATGCTTCAAACTCTGTTGGTAAATTTGCACAAGATAGTGAAAAGTTCTATGATGTAATTAAGAACACAAGCTATGCATTATTGTTGAAATTACGACAAGTCCCCGCTGCACAGCCCACACAGGTAAAGATTGTGCTAACAAACTATTTTTCGGAAATGGAATTCTTTCATATTATGTTTTCCGAAATTGTGGACGAAGCACTAGAATACACTGTGGGAACATTGCTCGCTGTTCAACGAATATTCCTCCATTTCGCCGATGTTCAGAGTTTCATACTACACGACTGGAAACTGAAGCTTGACTTTGACTGCTGCAAAATGTACATGGATTTCTTACAATATCATTCTGCGCAGGTATTTAAATGCGCGGCTGGGCATGAACTAAAAGTCGCTTACGACGTGTACGCTATGACAAAGATAAATGCAAAATATATAATGAGGCAGCTTGAGTTTCGAATTCAACGTCTTTTCAACTGTTTTATCTTTAAAAGTTTCGAAATACGATGTCAATTTCTCCAAAACGCCGAAAGGGATTTCGAAAGCCTTTTCAGTAAGCTCGAAGAACTAGATATGTTTTTGGATATAAAAACTAAGCAAGGTCGAGCTTCCGATTTGAGTTTCCACCGACATAGTAATATCCGGTATGACGATGTTACAGCAAAATCGACTGAGCCTCTCAGTGACTGCCTACCGAACGACTTTCCCTACACTCAAATAAAATCGGAATTAAGATCCTGCTTTTATTTATTTGATGGAAAATGAGCAATTGGCCAGGATACAAGAATTGGGTCTAAGATTTCTTGTTTCTTTGTAACATAGTAGCTAACTCAATCTGAATAACATTTTTATTCAGCAAGAATCAACAACAACGGGTTAACGTAAAAATCTTTGTAAAATGAGTATAAGGTTACAACTTTGTATAAAATGTTATTTGATTTCGTTTTTGGCACACTTTCGAATGAATAAATATTGTTCCTTTATCAATATTGACGTTTGAACTTTTATTAACAACGTTATGTTATTGTTAACAAATGTGTAATTTTCATCTTGGAGTTACAAATGGGTTTAAAGATATCAAACTCCCAGTAAAATTCAATTGGCTTTCGTTTGACAGAACTGTTTGATCAGGGTGCACTGATGTGTATGTATGTATATGTATGTATGTATCTTTGAATCACAAAGGCTTCTAGATTCCAGATCACCATTGTGCCTGGATCATTATTAAAGCCAGAACAAAGAACACTCTCACGCAGAAAGCTCTTTCTATCTTTACTATTAATGCATATAAGGAATATGAGTTTCGGGTATCTTATTGTCGAGGCACGTGTGCCTTGAGCTAAGACACGTTCCGCCTGGGTTTTATACCCGTACTCGAAGAGTTAAGGGATATCTTAGATTTGTGGTCAAAGTGGACGTGTGAAACGATTCCGAGCCTATAAAGTACATATATTCTTATTCAGCATCGATAGCCGTCGATAAACCATGCCTGTCCGTCTGGTTTGACGACTAGCTCTCAGAGATTAAAAGAGCTAAAGCAAAAAATTTTTGTTTCCAGAAGAAGGAAAAAAACCTGTGCCGTCCAGAAGAAGGAAAAACCTGTGCCGTCCCAAACTTTGAAAGTAAAAGAAAACGGAAAACGTAGTATCATAGAGAATGACTATAACTAACAGATTGCCGTTCAGATCGGTTCATTTTTATAGGCAGAATCAAAGAAATATTTTTCAGCTGCTACCCCACCCCTTTCCAGTGCATTGATTATTGATTGATTGATTATTTCTCTCGCTCACACACTGATCAGACCCTCTGACTCAAGACGTGTGCGTGATCCCTCTAGCGGAGGAGATGTACAACGTTCATGTAAATGTATGATGACAGATGAGACAAAAATAAGTAAGCATATAAAATATTTAAAAATTCCACATTAAACATAAGCTCACATATTCATAAACTAACTGAGTGCGGGTATAAAATTAAATTCGCGGGCACAACGATTGACAACGTTCCACATTTGTATTAGCAGCACATTCACGTTTGTGGATGGCCGCAATTCTAAATTTTCCGTTCGCTGATAATAAAGCAGATGATTTTCAATTTGAAGCAGTAAAATCTCAAAAATTAAATTATTGAATCACACATAGTGGTTGGATTTTTTCCTTTCATATTGCAATATTTCCGATATATGTAAGCCCAAAACATTCTAACCTAATTCAAAAGATGCGCATATTAAAGCCGTTATGGTGAATTTTACGAAACATGTTTGCGTCACTCAAAACCAATGTGTCCATTCACTTATGGAAATCGTTTGCACCGAAACAGGTTTATAATCGAATCTTTCCTTGGTTCAGAGTAACAACAAAGACAACTTTAATTTTTGTGTTAAAAGCCACTACCTGCTCACGGTAGAGTTTGAAAACTGAGTTGATCTAGCTATGCACTAGAGAAGGTTCTAAGAGCAGAATTCCAAAAGCAATCTATAAATATTAAAGTTTCTAATGGCATCCACACAGTCCCGAAAACCAAAAGTATCCGACTCTATTTGTGAGGGTGTCCAGGGATCCCCCTTACAATAAATATAAATCTTCAGCAATCAATCGTACTCGAAGAGTAAAAGGGTATATTGTATTTGTGGTAAAAGTGGATGTGTGTAACATAGAGAAGGATAAATTTCCGACCATATAAAGTATATATATTCTTGATCAGCATCAATTGCCGAGTCGATATAGCCCTGTCTAAACGTCCGTCTGTCTGTCTGTCCGTCTTGTTTGTCGCCCATTGCTCAGAGGCTATAAAAAATAGAGCATGCAAATTTTTTTTCCAGATCTCTCACTCCTAGAAAAGTGTTTCAAAATTTCGGCCCTCCCACTTCCGCCGCCACAAAGGGCGCAAATCTGTGGCGTCCACAATTTTGAAAATTACAGAAAACTAAAAACGCAGAATCATAGAGAAAGACCATATCTATTAGGGGCCCAAATCTGAATCGGATCTGATCTTTAGTATAGCCAAAATAGAGAAAACAATTTTGAGAAACATCATTCCCTCTCTTTCGCACTCACACAAAAACGAGTCGATTTGTTTTTTCGTACAAATGAGCGTATCGATCTCAGAAACTATAAGAGCTAGAGCAACCAAACTTTTTGTCGAGACACCTGTGATATCGCTTCAGTGCAAGTTTATTTCAAAATTTTGCCACGCCCACTCCCGCCCCCCCAAAGGACGAAAATCCACAATTTTGAAGATAGAAAAAAAATAAAAATGCAGTATTGTAGAGAATGACCATATCTACCAGATTCCCGAATTAAGTTCAGATCGGATCATTATTGTAGCCACAATAATCAATTGAATTTTCAGCAGCGAGCTGCCCATACCCCTTGCAGCGTAAGTCATTTATGGGGATGATTGTCGCTACAGATACTCTCTCTCGCTCACACATTCTGCCTCGTGAAGTGAACGTGTGTTGTTGTGAGAAGTGATGTAGATGGCAGATGTAGCAAAAAAATTTAAAATGTTAAAACTGATAAAACATTTGAAAATTCCACAGAAATTACATGTGTACTGACTGAGTACGGGTATAAAAGTTCACAGCGACTCCGTACGTTCTTTCTCTTTTTTTGCTGCATCTATTATCTACATCTACATCACTTCTTACAACAATACGCGTACCACTGTAGAGTGTGTGAACGAAAGAGAGAATAAGTAGCGACTGAACGGTTGGCGGCTAGCTTCTGAACATTCAATTCATCAAAAATTATCCTCATTCTTTACGATAAAAAATTGTGGACTTTCATCTCATGTGGGAGCGAAAGGTGGCGGGGAGAAATTTTGAAAAACACTTGTATTGAAGTGGTATAACAGGAGTTTGAACAGAAGTTTGGTTTCTCTAGCTCTTATAGTCTCTGAGATCCAGGCGCTCATCTGGACGAATGGGCAAAGCAGTGGCATTGGTTTGTGACAGAGAGCGAGGGGGAACGATGCTTTTCCAAATGGTTTTCTCCGTTGTGGCTATACTAATAATCCGATCCGATTTAGATTCGGGCCTCTGATAAATATAGGCTGCATTTTTCGTTTTCTGTTATCTTCAAAAAATACATTTTTGGGAGTGAGATATTACATCAGTCACATCAGTATCACATTATTGACGAACAAGACGGACAGACGGACGGACAGGCAGACATGGCTATATCGACTCGGCTATTGATGCTGATTAAGCTGATATACTTTATGGGGGGGTCTGTGTTACACACATCCACACTTACCATGTCGTTTCCGACCCCATAAAGTATATATCCCTGATTAGCATCAATAGCCGAGTCGATATAGCCATGTCTGTCCGTCCGTCCGTCCGTCCGTCCGTCTTGTTTATCGCCCTTTGCTCGAAGGCTATAAGAGCTAGAAAAACCAAATTTTGTTTCCACACTGATATCATATCCCACTCCTACAAATGTATTTCAAAATTTCGCCCCGCCCACTTCCCCCCAACAATGGGCGCACATTCGTGGCGTCCAGAATTTTGAAGGCAACAGAAAACTAAACAGAAAACTTCATAGAGAAAGACGATATCTATCAGGGGCCCAAATCTGAATCGGATCGGATCATTAATATATCTACAATGGAGAAAACCATTTTGAAAAACATCGTTCTCTCTCGCTCGCACTCACACACCAACGTGTCGACTGTGCCCATTCGTACAAATGAGCGCCTGGATCTCAGAGACTATAAGAGCTAGAGCAACCAAACTTTTTGTTCAGACAAGTGCAAGTGTATTTCAAAATTTCGCCACACCCCCTTCCGCCAATTTTGAAGATAGGAACCACCAGATTGCCGAATATGGTTCAGATCGGATCATTATTGTAGCCACAATGATACAATGAATTTAGCAAACATACATATCAAAGTTATTGCAGTATTCTTATCAATTAATCTACTGACCTTATATTTACTATGCATAAATACATACATACATACAATCAGTACATCAGAACGGCAATGTGTTGATAGCTATTTATAAACATTGTGCCTTAAAGTATTCATAATTTTCTTATCATTAAACCGCAACTAAGCTGCATTTACAGACTATTCAGTTGTTTATATTGAACAAGTGCAATGGGATCCACATTGAAAGCTGCGCTAATTTTGAAAATATTTATTTTCTTATACGTTGTATTTCTGACTATTGTTCAGCTGAAGTCAGCTGAAGAAAAAGCTTTTCTCAATAAAACAAGCATTTTTCGGAATAACGGCACTGATGCAGTTTTCGAGATAATGAGGGTTTTGTCTGAATTGAAAGCGGCTGTGCACAGGTTAACTATATGTATAGGCCTGGAAAAAAATAAAACTAGGGTTAAGCTGGACGATCTTATTGTGGATGTATTGAAATCACTTGGTGATATCGTGATGGAGGTTGGAAACGTGGGGACAGTCATTGTGGAGCAGGTATTTCCCACCTTTGGCCTTGAGCAACTGAAAGACGCTCAGAAACCATTTGACTCTTTGACCGAAGGAATGGGAAGAACAGTCCTCGGAATAAACGAAAGTCTTATGAAGCAATCCGAAAACTTAGATCAATGGACCTCTAATATCAAAGATCATTTAAGGTACTTCAACCAGACTCAAATATTCAGTACTACCTGCCAGATTGTGGACAATGTGATACAAATTAGTACGATTGAGTTGCAAAGCTGTTGCAATATCACTATGAAGCCCATCCTTTCTCTTTGTCATAGCTTTCGCGCTCTTTTGGGAAGCATATTTGGTAATATGGCAGACGTGCTTCATCGGATGCAAATTTGCGTGGAAGATAAACAATCATTTCTGGAGTATATGACACCATGCTTTCAATTGGCTTACGGTGAGGTAATAGAATTAATCGAAACCACAATGCACCTGAGGCGAAAATTTAAAAGGCTATTGCAGCTAAAAATCTTATATTCAAAATGCTGCCTCTCCTTGGCTTTTGTAGAACCTGACGAGATAAATAATAATTACACTATATATACATGAATCTTGATTAAAACTCGAATAGCTCTGTTGTAATTAAATAAAAGGAATCATTTTTCGAAATATTATGTGTTTTGCCTTTTATATGAAATACTTTACAACTTTCAACTTGCTTTTTGTGTACTACACAGGCTCCCCGAAAATTAAATACAACACAATAAAAACGAGAAGAAACGCGTTGAGTCGTCGTCAACGCGACAATACTTTTATACCCGTACTCAGTCAGTATACATGTGATTCATGTGGAATTTCCAAAAAAAAATGACCTGTTTATATGAAATTTTTACAACTTTCAACTTGCTTTTTGTTACTACACAGGCTCCCCGAAAATTAAATACAACACAATAAAACGAGAAGAAACGCGTTGAGTCGTCGTCAACGCGACAATACTTTTATACCCGTACTCAGTCAGTATACATGTGATTCATGTGGAATTTCAAAAAAAAAATGACCTGTTTTTACATTTTTTTTACATATTTTTGCTGCATCAGCCATCTACATCACTTCTCACAATAACACTGCACGAGGCAGAGAGAGAATGATAGCGGCCTCATCGCCGAAGTGGTGGGGACTAGCTGCTGCGCCGTTTTCTTTTATTATCAAAATTGTGGACAACTCAGGTTTTCCTTCATTGTGGGGTAAGCCCCCCCACTTAAGCAGTGGGTGGTGCGAAATTTCAAAATACACTTGTAATAATGTGATATCACAGGAGTCTGGAAACAAACTTTGGTTGCTCTAACTCGTACAGTCTCTGAGTAATGGGCGATAACACACAAACATGGCTATATCGACTCGGCTATCTATGCTGATCAGTAATATATATGTATACTTTATGGGGTCTGAAACTTTTCCCTTTCTATCACAGATACAATATAATTTCAATTTCGTACAGTAGACTCCGGGTTTACTTACTTTTGCGCTTTACGTTTTCATTCAAAAGTTATTCTTTTCATTTGAAGGCCATTCGCCAAAAGTCTGATTTATTTCCTGTACTGTACTGTTAAGCGCAAAATATACTGCCGTTATACTAACGCCTCTGCTATGTTTAACACAGATTTATCGATAACCAACAATTTAACAATTTTTCAGATCAAATTTTAAGGTTGGGCTACCAAAAATTATTTATGGTGTCAAATTCATATCAAACATTTTTTTTTGCAGTTCAGATTCGATTAGTTGTATAAAATCCGTTTACTTTTCATTTCGGGGAGGAATTTGCTGCCATTTTGAAAACGGAAAAATTTTACGTTACCGAATGCTGGAGCGCTTTACTTTCTGTTCTGAAAAATAAATCGAAAATTTTGTTGCGAGTGTAATAATAGGACCCTGCTTGATAATCTAAAACTGTACTTCAGCTAGTGCTACAACAGAAAAACGTGCTATTTCGAAGACTCCACACTTGAAAAATTAAACGAGAAGGGACGTGTTGTATCGCTGTTAACGCGACACTACTTTTATTGTTTAGTATTGTTTAGGGTTGAACAATGTCCAGTTCAACGTAAGACTAATACATTAATAGAAACAAAAAATAAAAAGAAGGATCACTAGACTATTAAATTAAATTAAATTAAATTACTTCAAGATATTCATTAGCGTAGATTTAACCATAAAAGAACTAGTATCGTAAGAACAGAGATGAAAAAAAGTGTTGTAGTTACGGCAAATGCTTCGGAAAGATTCATAGTCAGAATAATTAGGAAGACAGCGTTGAAGATGAAGTGGAAAATAATGCCTAGTCGGGAGGGAAGGGACTGAGATGCTGATAAGGCTTAACAGGGCAATGGAATCAACCTCACCAGCGAGAAGTTTATGAAGAACGAGAAAGAACGTACGGAGTCGCTGTAAACGCGACTCTACTTTAGATACCCGTACTCCGTCAGTACACATGTGATTTATGTGGAATTTTCAAATGTTTTATCAGTTTTAACATTTTACATTTGTTTGCTGCATCTGTCATCTACGTCTACATCAGTTCTCACAACACACACGTACACTGCACGATCTGAACCAAATTCGGGAATCTGGTAGATTTTTTTTCTATCTTCAAAATTGTGGACTTTCGTCTTTTGTGGGGGCGGAAGGAGGCGTGGTGAAATTTCGAAATACACTTGTCTTGATTTGGTATCACAGGAGTGTGGACAGAAAGATTGGTTGCTCTAGCTCTTATAGTCTCTAAGATCCAAGCGACACAAAATACGAAAAACCAAAACGACTCGTTTTTGTGTGAGTGCGAAAGAGAGGGAATGATGTTTCTCGAAATGGTTTTCTCTATTGTGGCTATACTAATGATTCGATCCGATTCAGATTTGGGCCCCTGATAGATATGGTCTTTCTCTATGATTCTCCATTTTTCGTTTTCTGTTAACTTTAAAATTGTAGACGCCTCAGATGTGCGCCCTTTGTGGGGCGGAAGTGGGCGGGGCGTAATTTTAAAACATTTTTCTAGGAGTGAGATATAACATCAGTATGGATGGATTTGGTTGCTCTATCTTTTTTAGCCTTCGAGCAATGGGCGACAAACAAGACGGACAGACAGACGGACGGACAGGCAGGGCTATATCGATTCGGATGCTGATTAAGAATATATATACTTTATAGGGTCGGAAATTATTCCTTCTCTATGTTACACACATCCACTTTTACCACAAATACAATATACCCTTTTACTCTTCCAGTACGGGTATAAAAAGAACACCGTGGCAGATCCTACGACTTTGGAGAGAGCGGATATTGACAAGTCGCAGCCTACTCTCATAAGAGGGTTGATGTCTAGAAGGGTCCCAATGAAGACCACGAAGTGCAAAGAGGAGGAATTATTTTTGGACGGACTCAATCATATCCTGAAATGTGTGGTAATGAGGGGACCAAACGCAGGAACCATATTCAAGGATAGGCCGTTTGAGAAGTTTGCTCGTATAAGGATCGGTGAACTCCTTGGACCATCATTTAACGAGAAAGAACGTACGGAGTCGCTGTGAACGCGACTCTACTTTTATACCCGTATGGACAGACAGCAAATACCACAAATACAATATACCCTTTTACTCTTCGAGTACGGGTATAATAAAGCCCAGGACCCCTCTATCTTTATTCGAGATAGCGGATATGTGGGAGTTAAAACACAGATTAGGTGAGAACATAATTCCTAAGTCAGTAACTTTGAAGAGGCGTTGCAAGGAACAGTTATGGATAGTATAGTCGAGAAGGTAAGGCTTGATACGATGGAAAGACATGACGTGACATTTAGAAATGTAAAGAGGAAGCTAGTTTATTAAGCACCAATTGTTGAGGGCGTAGAGATCAGATTGTAAAAATAACGGGGGAAAAGGGTTGCAATATGTGAAGTCAGAACTTCACAGCGTCCGAATACATAAGTACTCGGGAATGTGTTAAAGCTTGGGGAAGATCGTTAATGAATAAATTAAATAGCAGAGGGCCAAGATGGCTACCTTAAGGTACCCCTGACGTAACCGAAACTGGAGAGAGAGGAACGGACACGCTGAGAACGATTGGAAAGATAGGCACTAATCCAGAAAATAAGTTTAGATGGAAACCCAAGGAGATAAAGCTTCTGGATAAGGAGATTATGATTTACTGAATCAAAAGCCAGTCAGTGTAAACAACGTCAGTTTGAGACTGCTTTGCGAAACCCGCATACACAAAGGTGGAGAATTCAAGAAGGTTTGATGAAATAGAACGACGTTTCACAAATCCATGCTGCGATACAGAGAATATTGAACTAAAAAAGTGTTGGAGCTGAGAAGTTATAATTTTTTCAAAGAGTTTTGGAATGGCAGATAAGTTGGAGATGCCACGATAATTAGAAACTTCGGATTTAGACCCCTTCTTGTGAATGGGAAAGATTCTTTCCAGACGGTAGGAAAGTCCCCGATCGCTATAGATAGGTTAAAGAGTTTAAGGAGGGGCACACAAAGAGAATCTGCAGAATGTTTTAGAACAGCACTGGGAACCCTATCGGGGCCCGTAGAAAAGGAAAGTTTGCAGGAGTCGACAGAGGGAGACCAAGAGATATTTGGTAGGTTAAAGTCCCCAAGAACAATAAGAAAATCCGAATCCTTAAGTTGAGACGAAACAGACTGAACAAGGGAAACATGACGCATATATGTAGAGAATTCAGAGGACGGCGGAATGTAGGAACAGGATATAAAGAGATTCAAGAGGGAAAGCTGAGTTTAACTACTATAAATTCGATGTTATTTCGCTCTTCAACCGAATAAGGGCTAAGGGAATAAGGGCTGAGCCAGGTTTCAGAGAAACCGATTACATCAGTCTCGAAAGATGCACTGTCAGTATATAATTGGTTGAGCTTACTGCACAGCCGCGGACATTCTGATAAGTTTTCTTTGGAGAAATCAGTTTTTGGCACCGAACTTAAGACTGCCGGAGATGGTGTAGGACAGACAGAAGTTCTTGCACACGAAGATGTAGTTGGAAGGACACCCACACGGAGTTCAGGACTAGGGGAACGATTGGTCAATACATGACAAATAGTATGTACCGGCCAGAAAGAGGGGTCGAGCACACTACTGACATGTATTTCAGGGACAAGGATTTTGAAAGAAGAAATATTACGTTTAACTTTAAAGTTAAATTTAGTAACTAACAGACCTGAGGATTTATCAATGTTTAACTTAGAGAAGATAAAATCCCTGACCAGATCTTCGGTAGCCGATGCCATAAGTCGGGAAAAAAATAGATTTTAATGGAGCGACAGTAGTTAGAATAGAAGAAGCGATGATAGGCCTATTTGGTAGCAAGGGCGTAGCAGATAATGAGCCAGTGATGACAGTGAGTCCAGGATCCGAAACGAGGGCAGCGTCAATAGAAACTGATGGAACGGGAAGGGTGGTACGCTTATTGGAAGCGCTCACAGCGGTGTTTGCATCAGTGATGGATGCGGTGAGTGCCGCTGCATTGTTGGTCGGCGTGAGAAACGGATTGATGATTCCACTTTGCGAAGCCAAGGAATCCAATGTGTGTAGGTGAAAAGAGGCGTTCCGACTCCAATGGGTTGCGAGAAGTTGTTGTTGTCGTTGTTGGGGATTTTCCGCCTAGGAGATTCAATCAAAAGTTTGAGGCTACGAAATTGAGATTCCAAGGTCAAAAACTTCTCGTTGAGAGCGAAAAATTGCTTCCGGACATCCAGAAAACCAGTACGAGTCTGTCGCATAAACGTACGCATTTCGGACTCAATCTCCAAAGAGGACCCAAGCCAAAGAGGACCAGCTCAGACCAAACCGTTTTGAGATCAGATCATGTAGCCGACCAAGATTGCCACCCACAGCACATTTTTTGTGGGCGAAATTGTCACAAAGCCAGCAGCTAAGTAAAAACATCGCCGACAATGGTGCCACCAAATTCGCATTTCTTTGCACTGCAGACAATATTAATTTTCACAAAGAAGAACGCAAACTGGGAGTGTGAGCGCAAGCTATGTGAGAGAGCAGGCAGCAGAGCGAGCGACAATCAGCAGAAGCAGCAGCAGACGATCCAGCGAGGCGACGAAAACAAACGGTGAAGCTCACGAAAGAAGAGACGCCGAAATAGCTTTCCAAAAGAATGCAGGCGAATTCCAGAGAGTGTGAGAGCAAGAGAGTTTGCACTTGCGCGCTCCAGAGCGTGTGTATGTACGTAGGCGATGAAGCAGGTGCACGAGCGATGAGCAAAGAGAGCATTTATTCAAAGCGGAATGAATAAAATCACTAACAAATTGCTAGATCAAGTCTATTTAACGATTGAAGTGTTTGATTTATAAAAGCACAATTGTTAGCAAATGAAACTCATATAATTGTCACACTTAGTTATCAGTTATGATGGTTTCAAAGATGTACACGATAATTTGCGATTAAAATTGTATTATTATAACAAAAAGGCAGGAGTGAGGTGAAAGAACGACCGGCTTAAGCGAGTGACTTGAACAGACTTGAGACTTAAGCAGACTTATACACGTACTAAGTCAGTACTGTGATTGACTGTGATTTACATTTTCAATTTTTTCTGCATCTGTCATCTACATCTACACCACTTCTCACAACAACACAGCTGAAGGGCGGGCGGCTAGCTGCTGAAAAATTTATTTAATCATTGTGGCTACAATAATGATCCGACCTAAACCATATTCGGAAATCTGGTAGATATGATCATTCTCTACGATACCGCATTTTTTTTTGCATTTTGTTTTTTTTTATCTTCAAAATTGTGGACTTTTGTCTGTTGTGTTGGCGGAAGGGGGCGGGGCGAAGTATTGAAATACACTTGTACTGAAGTGGTATCACAGGAGTTTGGACAGAAAGTTTCGTTTCTCTAGCTCTTATAGTCTCTGAGACCCAGGCGTTCATCTGTACGAATAGGCAAAGCGACTCCTTTTTGTGTGAGAGAAAGCAAGAGGGAACGATGCCTTTCCAAATGATTTTCTCCGCTGTAACTATACTAATGATTCGATCCGATTCAGATTCGGGCCTCTGATAGATATGGGCTTTTTCTATGTTTCTGCATTTTCCGTTTTTTGTTATCCTTAAAATTGTGGACGCCAGAGATGTGCACACTAGCCTCCAAACAATGGGCGACAAACAAGACGGACAGACAGACTGCAGACAGACAGACGGACGGACAGACATGGCTATATCGACTCGGCTATTGATGCTGATCAAGAATATATATAGTTAATGGGGTCGGAAATAATTCCTTCTCTATGTTACACACACCCACTTTTACCACAAATACAATATACCCTTTTACTCTTCGAGTACTGTCCGTCTTGTGACTGATGTGATATCTCACTCCTATTCTAGTGTTTCAAAATTTCGCTCCGCCCACTTCCGCCTCCACAAAGGGCGCACATCTGTTGTATCCAAAATGATTAAATGAATTTTCAGCAGCTAGCCGCCCACCCTTTAGCTGTGTTGTTGTGAGAAGTGGTGTAGAAGTAGATGACAGATGCAGGAAAAAATGTAAAATGTAAAAAATGATAAAATATTTTAAAATTCCACATGTATGTGTAAATCGACCGTGTACTGACTTACGGGTAGAAAAGTAGTGTCGCGTTAACAGCGACACAACACGTCCCTTCTCGTTTATTAATGTGTATGCAATTCATTTTTGAAATCGCGATCTCATTAGCAACCGGATTTAAATCGTAACGAAAACCGAAGCATGCTCTGTGTGTTGTTTGACAGTCAAATCGCAACTTTTGCAACATAGCATGTTAGATACACATGTACATCTATGTATGTATGTATTTTTGTGCATATGTAAGTACTATGTGACGTGACGGAAAATGATTGAATCCAAACCAATATTTAGCATATATTCTGGTATTTAGCTGGCATAAGTCGAACAGACTTTAAAGATTTTATATACTTTTAATACGCCTTGTTATATAAGATTGGTCATCAGTTTGTAGCGACCGTACTGCGAAATACGACTATGTATGTAACAGTATGACTGTTACAGTACGACACTACGACTAACTGTAATGTATTCTAACTGAAAGGGTTTATAACGTTCGACGCGATGAAAAAATCTGTATTGTGCATAAGCATAAGTATGGTTACGCTTAAAATAATTTATGTATGTACATATTGCCAGAAGGAATTTTTCCAAAGAATACCCAATAAGAACAGCATGCAGTGAAGCATTTGCTGGTCTATCGAGTCAAGGGTGTTAAATGTCCTTACAAAGGTTGTCGAATTTTGAAGTTTAATCTTAAAACCATGCTACAAAATAGCATTATATGAATAGTACATATAAGCCTGACACGCTGTTTGAAGTTTCTGTATTAAACTATTATATATTATATATGGCTATTATATATATTTATAAAGGATATGTCAAAATTACAAAAATTAAAATTGGAATTAGTCGTATAAAATTTTCAAATAGAGAAGATATCGTGAGCAAAATCTTTAGTGCTATTATTTTGACCGCAGCTGTATGTGTGCAATATAAAATAAGAGCGTAACTTACTAGATGTAATTCGTCTATGGTTGCGTTTCAGGGTTGGCACAAAAATTGCGGCCTAAACACATGCATAAGCTTTTATTTATATATGCCCTTGTGTACATACATATGTATGTATGTATGTATATGCAAATGTAGGTAAACAACGACGTATGTATGTCTGCTTTAAAGTTGTGGCTAAAACGCAAGAAATCAATTCAAGCTTTACAATTTGTATACACCAGCACGAAGGTACATATTTTCATACTTAATATGTACACTTTAATAACAGTTCGCAAGAAACTAATATTTAGAAATAAAATATATAGGTACATATGCTTATATTGTGATTACTGCACACATACAAAGCTGAGTTCGGAAGTAGTGATAACCCCGTATGACAAAGCTGCTGCCTTTCACAGAACTTCTCACAAAACCGCAACAAAAGATAATTGAATTTTCGGACATGACTGTAAGCACGCTCACTAATTTATGTGCAAGTACATATGTATGTTCACATTTTCACTAAACCGTATAAATACAATACACAAAACAAGGATAAACAGTAATATTTATGCATTTTTATACAATACAAACATAAGCTTAGAGCTTCGAGTCTCGCCTATACTACAGAATTATTTTTCTGAAATTGTTTTTAAATTAGTTTGCTCAAAGTAAAACTAATAATTTTGATGAAAACTAACCCCCTGGTCTTGCCTACACCTCAAAACCCAGTGCAAAATATACGTCTGAATTACGCGTGGTAGTTAAGCTTTATACCAAAATGGAAGCTTTAAAAGCTTTTTCGTCAGTGTGTACAATGGGCGCGTAAAATAAAATCCTGGTTACAATATTTGAATGCTCGTTCAAATCGATCTATATAAATTACAGTGCCGCACTTAAGTGTTAGCACAGTTGGAAATTTTAACTTAAAGGCTTCTAGGCTTCTGGAGCATTTTAAAGAACCATTTTTATTTTTATACCCGTACTCGAAGAGTAAAAGGTTATATTGTATTTGTGGTAATTTCTGTCTGTCCGTCTTGTTTGTCGCCCATTGCTCGGAGGCTATAAGAACTAGAGGGACCAAATCTTTTTTCCAAACTGATGTGATATCTCACTCCTAGAAAAATGTTTCAAAATTTCATCCCGCCCACTTCCGCCCCCACAAAAGGGCGCACATATGTGGCGTGCACAATTTTAAAGTTAACAGAAAACGAAAAATGCAGAATCATAGAGACAGTCCATATCTATCAGGGGGCCCAAATCTGAATCGGATCGGATCATTAATATAGCCACAATAGAGGAAAATATACGAAACGAGAAAGAACGTACGGAGTCGCTGTAAACGCGACTCTACTTTTATACCCGTACTCAGTCAGTACACATGTTATTTATGTGGAATTTTTCAAATCAGTTTTACATTTTACATTTATTTGATGCATCCGTCATCTACATCTACATCAGTTCTCACAACAACACACGTACACTGCACGAGACAGAGCGTGCGAGTGTGAGTGTGAGAGAATCAGCAGCAGCAACCCTCAAAATAAATGTATATTTTGTTTTGGTTGTAGCGGCGGCCGGGGCAGGTCGCTGCTGAAAATTCATTTGATCATTGTGGCTACAATAATGATCCGATCTGGACCAAATTCGGGAATCTGGTAGATATGGTACGCCGCAAGGGGAAGGGGGAAGCTCGCAGCAGAAAATTCATTTGATCATTGTGGCAAACCAAATTCGGGAATCTAGTAGATATGGTCATTCTCTACAATACTGCATTTTTGGTTTTTTTCTATCTTCAAAATTGTGGATTTTCGTCTTTTGTGGGGGCGGAAGGGGGCGGGGCGAAATTTTGAAATACACTTGTTCAGGTTTGGTATCACAGTAGTCTTGGCCAAAAAAGTTTGGTTGCTCTAGCTCTTATAGTCTCTGAGATCCAGGCGACACAAAATACAAAAAGCAAAACGACTCGATTTTTTGTGTGAGTGCGAAAGGGATGGAGCGAAGTTTTTTTCGTATATTTGCCTCTATTGTGGCTATATTAACGATCCGATCCGATTCAGATTTGGGCCGCTGATAGATATAGGCTGTCTCTATGATTCTGCATTTTTAGTTTTTGTTATTTTTCAAAATTGTGGCCGCCACAGATGTGCGCCCTTTGTGGGGGCGGAAGTGGGCGGGGCGAAATTTTGAAACACTTTTCTAGGAGTGAGATATCACATCAATCTGGATAAAAAGTTTGGTTGCTCTAGCTCTTATAGCCTTCGAGCAATGGGCGACAAACAAGACGGACAGACGGACAGACAGCAATTAGCACAAATACAATATACCCTTTTACTCTTCGAGTACGGGTATAACTCTTCGAGTACGGGTATAAAAACTTCGCTCCCTCTCTTTCGCACTCACACAAAAACGAGTTGATTTGGATTTTTGTATTTTTGTGTCGCCTGGATCTCAGAGACTATAAGAGCTAGAGCAACCAAATTTTTGCCAAGACTCCTGTGATACCAAACCTGAACAAGTGTATTTCAAAATTTCGCCCCGCCCCTTCCGCCCCCACAAAAGACGAAAATCCACAATTTTGAAGATAGAAAAAAAAATAAAAATGCAGTATTGTAGAGAATGACCATATCTACTAGATTCCCGAATTTTATTTTGCCACAATGATCAAATGAATTTTCTGCTGCGAGCTTCCCCTTCCCCTTGCGGCGTAAGTCATTTATGGGGATGATTTTCGCTAATGATTCTTTCGCACGCACACTTACGCTCAAACATGCTGCCTCGTGCAGTGTACGTGTGTTGTTGTTAGAAGTGATGTAGATGAAGTAGATGTAGATGACTGATGTAGCAAACAAATGAAAGATGTAAAACTTATAAAAATTTGAAAATTCCACATAAATTACATGTTTGCTGACTGAGTACGGGTATAAAAGTAGAGTCGCGGCAACAGCGACTCCGTACGTTCTTTCTCGTTTTATTTCGTATCATACACCTAAAACAATTTATAATTTAGAAGAAAAATTTAGAAGACGGGTGGATTTCCGTCCCAAGCTCAGCCTTGACTTCATGGGCAATCTTGTAAGACGAAATTTTGGGGTCCACCTTTTCCTAAAGCCTTTCTTAAAGGCTTTGTCTGTCAGTTAAAGCCTTGGTCGTCCTATTCTGGGTGCGTTGCCCAAGTTTGATTTTCCTTTAAACCTCTGTACAATGCTTTTGATGGAAAATCGTTTCAGTTCCATAATGTTGTCTATTTCGCTATAAGATTTGCCTTCATTGTGCAAGTGAAGGACAATTTTTCGCTGAGCTACATTAGTTTCTTTTGCGCCTCTGAAATAATATTAAAAACGTTAAGGAAAAATGCAGAATAACTAACTAAATTTGCAATTTTTTTTAATGAAACTTCTGTAGAATGTGTTTTAAGGGGAGCCCTATTATAAATTTCATAAAAAATTATGACCAGATCGGGCTTAAGTTAAAAATTAATAAAATAAGTAGTGCAACTGTGCCAAGACTTTTGTGTCACAAAAAGGTTAATTTTTCTTCCAAATTATAAATAGTTTTAAGTGTATGATATGAAATTTAAAAAACTGTTCGTTTTAATTTAAAAATGTTTAATTTAAGCATAAAAATAAAATGGTTCTGGAAAATGCTCCAGAAGCCTAGAAATAGCCCTTAAAGCTAAAATTTCCAACTGTGCCAACAATTAAGTGCGGCACTGTACATTACTATTCGATTCATTATCAATGGCTTGGTAGTCTTTTCTGAACTCACAGCATGAACTCATGCAATTCTTGACCAGACATTTCCTTCCACTCGTACTCAGCATCCCCATGGCTACGATATATGTACATCGAATCTCATTAGGAAATTGGCAAGAATAACAGCACTAAAGATACAGATATTCACGAACCGAAGAAAAGATTTGACAGTACCAAAAGAGGATCATACATCGTGCGTTCAACCAGAAGGGGTTTTTTTTTAGCTCCGCTTTTTTTCTTTTGTTTTATAAACAACCAATTCGTTTTTTAAATAATTTTTAATTATATACTCTCTAATTAACTTAATTTGCGAAATGAGCATAATTATGTATCTATTTGGTACGAAGTTTAGGCGTGAGTTTGTTGTTGTTTGCTTTCCTTAAGAACTCTCAAACTTTATTTATCCCGCTCTCTCTCTCTCTCTCTACCACCTAATACTAACTAGCTGTTCTCCCTCTTTCTCCCACGAAACTTTATGTGCACTACCGCTCTTTTTAACTAGCCGTTGCTGCAACTGTTCTCTTCTCTCAGTGATTGGAACACTGGTCTGAAAGCTATTTGTTTAAAATGTTTTATTATTATTTTATTTATTTAATTTTTATACCCGCACTCGAAGAGTAAAAGGGTATATTGTATTTGTGGTAAGAGTGGATGTGTGTAACATAGAGAAGGAATCATTTTCGACCCTATAAAGTATATATATTCTTCATCAGCATCAATAGCCGAGTCCGTCTGTCCGTCCGTCCGTCCGTCTTGTTTATCGCCCATTGCTCGGACGCTATAAGAGCTAGAGAAACCAAATTTTGTTTCCACACTGATGTGATATCTCACTCCTAGAAAAGTGTTTCAAAATTACGCCCCGCCCACTTCCGCCCCCACAAAAAGCGCACATCTGTGGCGTCCACAATTTTGAAGATAACAGAAAACGAAAAATGGAGAATCATAGAGAAAGACCATATCTATCAGAATCCCGAATCTGAATCGGATCGGATCATTATTTTAGCCACAATTCAGAAAACCATTTCGAAAAACATCATTCGCTCTCTTTCGCACTCACACAAAAAAACGAGTTGATTTGGTTTTCGTACAAATGAACGCCTGGATCTCAGAGACTATAAGAGCTAGAGCAACCAAACTTTCTGTCAAGACTCCTGTGATACCAAACCTGAACAAGTGTATTTCAAAATTTCGCCCCGTCCCCTTCCGCCCCTACAAAAGACGAAAGTCCACAATTTTGAAGATAGGAAAAAACGAAAAATGCTGTATTGTAGAGAATGACCATATCTACCAGATTCCCGAATTCAGATCGGATCATTATTGTAGCCACAATGATGAAATGAATTTTCAGCAGCGAGTCCCCTTGCGGGGTTGCCCCGCAACAAAATATACATTTTTTATTAGGGTTGATGGCAGTAGCGGCTGCTACTGTGAGAACTGATGTAGATGTAGACGACAGATGCAGCAAACAAATGTAAAATGTAAAAACTGATAAAACATTTAAAAATTCCACATAAATCACATATGTACAGACTGAGTACGGGTATAAAAGTAGAGTCGCGTTTAAAGCGACTCTTCTTCTTCTCGTTCTTTCTCGTTTTTAATTTAAACTATGGATTACTTAGTTGTCTGTTTTTCATTCAATGCTCTGTAGCAACATAGTGCACACAAAATGCTCTAGGTTTTCGGGCATATAGGTGATGCTATCTCTAGTCGTAAAAACTGCATTAAAGTTGTGAGGCACGCCGTGGGGTTTAGAATGACATGGTCATGTTCATGACCAGACGCGAAAGGTCTTTAAAGTTCTCTACCGAGCACTGTTTTAAATAGCAGTACGATCGGCTCTTAGCTATGGAGTGTCAATTTACCGGTTTAAACTGCTCAATAAGTCTCCTACATAGTCGCAATTAGGGAAATCCGCGGGATCTGCCAGCTGTCTCTCAACCGCTGGCTGCTGAAAAATCGGCTCCGTCCAGTCCTACATGCCAGCAGCTGATTGCCAGTTTGCCAGTCCAAGGTTAGCGGCAGTTGCTGGTGATGTAGGTTCGGGAGCCGAATTCATAACCTCGAAGAGCATGCAGCCAAAAATGTCTGTAGCGTCCGCTTCCATAGAATTTGCACCAACTAATTTATCTTTTCCGTCCAGGACCATCGGAAATTTCCATCACAGGTTTCAGGCCTGTGGGGCCACAACCACTGGTGGGAGTCTCATCAAAGTGAAAAATTTTTGTATCGCGGCTAGCCCCTGACCTTATATTCTATCATGTAACTGGCTTTACAAGAACTCTTTACAAAAAGTCAGGGCCGTCGATGTCACCACTGATACTCGTAAAGTTGTGCATAAACATCACAACAAGCATTTATCTACGATTTAGTAAGGATGGAAGGTTTTTTAAAAGCAAGCTACGAGTGTAAGATGTCAGTCTCACACCTTTATCCCAGTTGAGGCCATGCAAAGCATAAAGTAAAATGTTTTTCTGGACTGCTTCTATACGGTCTTGGTGTACTTTGTACGGCAACAGCCGTACCTAAAATCGGGAACAAGCGAAATATAGAGAGTCTTCGTTATTTAGGGGTCGTCATATTCCTTTGACTGCCTCTTTATAAACCCAAGTACCACCATGGCCTTATTTAGCATGGTATAAATGTTTTTTCAGTCAACTTTAACTTAAGGTCTGGTCTAGTTTAATACCAAAATCATCAACCAAGGTATTTCTCTCAAAAAAACCAACGCAGAAGATGTAAGGTGTCTAAGAAGGGCTGGAGCGATGCAATTTAATTACTTTTCATTTTGAGGCATTAAGGTGCAATATATTTTTACAACACCATGATTGAAAGTTATTGAGATCGGATTGCAAGCGAGAGTGTAGTCATTAGACTAGACACATATGTAGTTTAACATAATCCGCATACATGAGAAATTAAGAGTTTGTTAATACCGAAGGCAAGTCATTAATAAAGAGTGTAAAAAGTAGGGGGCCTAGATGGCTGCCCTGTGGTACTCCAGAAGTAACATTTAATGATAAAAAAGGTGAACTCTAATAAAATTTGTGGTTTTTGATCGTCGCTGAGCTGGAGACAAGTGATTTGCAGAGATTTTGCAAGTGGGCGGTAAAAATGTTTTCAAACATTTTGGGCTTAGTGGATAACTTCAATACACCGGGGACTCAGTCAGGTCCTGACGTTCTACGCTTGCTCGTGATCTTTAAAAAGCAAGAGCCGATTGGCCATGGACACTCAGTTCTACTCAAGTCTACTCCGCAGGACCTGCAAGTGCTTGTCCCGACATGACTTAATTGACGGCTGCTAGACCTGTTCCTGTCTCAAGTCAACAATGTGAAAAATGCCTTGTGTTTATTTCTTGACCTGTGCTTTGTGGTAACCCGAGCCCTTCCTACCTGAAAACTCCTACCATCCTAGATTCGAAATATCGGTCGATATTGGACCTACTGTATTGGATCGATCGGGTAGACAATCTGAACGTGTCCGCTGTTTTCGTAAAGCCGAGTTAACGAAGCTTGATAACCATATTATGCACAGACATTATGGAACGCACAAACATTTTTTTATAATGTACTTGACACACTTTTTGATTCTTGTGTCCCAGTCCTTTGCCCGACTCTCTCCCTTGGTTTACCAAAGAGTTATTTAGTCTAAAAAACATAAAATCAAGACTTACAGGAGGTGTGGAACGTCCTCACTTCCATTCTCGCTATAACTTCCTAATTCGTCGGCAAACAATGATCAAGCCATTGCCGATCTTTTTCCATATATACTATATGACAAATACTATACGAAGTATAGTTTTCGCGACTTAGTCGAAAATTCGGCATTCTAGACAGTGTATTTGTTTTCTTAAATATAATTGAATTATCTACTTAGTAACAGAGACTTTTATTTAAAATAGCCTAAATTCTGACCAACAAAAATTTTATTTACCCTATTTAGATTTTATATACCCTAATTGCAGCTTCGACTACACTGTTGAAATGGCTACTGGGTAGGTTAACTGCGAATAAACGGGCATCCCAAAGAATTTCAACTTAGTTGTTTCTGAGGGAGAGTACCGAAAATAAGCAGTCCCGGACAGCCTGTGGGTGTTCGCGATGCAGCAACACTAACGATGCGCTTGTGGTGCCACCTCTTTTCAAGTAGCTTTCACACTACCCGCCCACATCCCAACCCCCACACTCACCTAACACCGAGCCGGGCTAAGAGTGTCACACGAACCGTGCCGAGAGTCAGCCTGGCTGGGGGCCCGGTATAAAAACTAGCCCAGTCGTTAACGGTGTGCTCAGAGACTTGGCAGCCCCCTGTTTTAAGTATGACTTACCCGGGCAGGGCAATCGCTGCCCGGACGGACCTTGCCCCTTCTTTGCATATCGAGGGAACAGAACGGAAGCTATAAACAACAAAACAAACACAAATGAGTATATCACTCCCCAATTGCCAACTAGGAGCAGTCCCAAACAAGGAAATGCAGCGGCCCAAAGGCCTGGCCTAGACCGCAACACAGCAGGCAAATTCTGCTCGACGGCAAGTACTGGGGCCTAAGGGGTCCCATCCCGGTTCTGGGGTGGATGGCGAATCGGCTCCCAAAACCAATAATTTGGCAGAGTTTCCATGCAATCCTGCAGCTGCTCTGCCTGCTGGTAAGGTTGCGAGGGTCGAGTCACCATCGACCAGTGCCCAAGCCAAAAAATAGACCTATGCCGAAAGACGGAGTGCTGACAAGATTCTCCGTATTTGCCACGATGACGTCCAACGCATCCGACCAGTGGCTGAAGAAGGTTGAGTGGGCTTCAAGGGTGCTCCCCAACTTCGGCAAGGAGGCGCCGAAGAAGGAGGCCTTCAACCAAAGAGGCAGCGCGCGCAGGAGACACCTGGGCCAGCCCCAAAACGCTCCAGGGTGCTGCCAAACGTGTCGTTATGCAGATCGCCAAAGAAAGGACGCTAATTGGCATCCTGGACAAAGGTAGCGCGGAAACCAAAATCCCGAGGAGCCAGTTGAAGTGGGTGGAAGCGGCACTAGCCAACCGCTGCTTCGAGCTGCTGGAGTCGGAGCCCGGCTCCCCACCCGTCTGTAAGGAAATGGGGTGGTATCAGGGCTCTATTAAGATATAGCCTGCGAAGACGCGCGATCTGTCCAGCTGTACAAAGCAGCGGTAGCGCAAGTCGACGAGGCCTACCCAAGGCAGAAGCTAGTCGTAGACTGAAGCGAGGTTCCAAGTATCCGGATCGCATCCTGAAGATGTTACAGAGAAGTAACCCACTTCTTCCTTCCTCGGACTGGAAGATAGTGACGGTTGAGACGACGACAGGCCGCACAAACCAAGCGATAATCGTCCTCAACAAGGATTCGCTGGCCCCTCTATCGAGGCGCGATAGAGGTGAACTGAACTTCGGCTTCAGCTCAGTCACCATAAAGGTGTATAAGTCGGATGCAGAGGCCGAGGCGCTTCCTGTCGACACCTGACTGCGAGCTGGAGCCGGAACAGGATGGCTATTTCTCGAGAAATGTGTCGAGAGGACAATGACATCGTCGACGACACCGACATCGACGTTAGAGTGGTGGAGAAAAATGATGATGTCCCTACGGGTTCTACAAATCAATTTCCACCACTGTAAAGCAGCAGCAGCTGCCCTAGTACTCCGCTTGGATGCAGGCGGAGCAGACGTTGTCCCAATCCAGGAGCCAAGGGTAGTAGGAGACAAGGTCTGTGGATTAGCGACGAAAGATATAAAAAAAAAAAAAAAAAAAAGTAAAAGTTAATCGATGCATAAAACGAAAGTAAAATTCGCACCTGTATTCTCGCTAGAAAGCACCGTTGCTATAATCTTTTTGGGAAAATTCCCTCAAACACTGTGCGACCTAATGTTAGCAAAGCTCGCAAAACTGTCAGATTGGACAAAATCGCGCGAGTGGAAGTAAATCCCTTGAAAACGGAACTTCTAATATTTTCACAAGATTTTTACAAGATTCCGCCCCTCAACCCCCCAATGCTTAACGAAGGCTATCCTTCAGCGATAGTGCCAGTGGCACTTGGGATTGGTAATTGACAGTAAGCTCAACTGGAACCTAAACATTAAAGAAAGAGTAAAGAAGGCTACGATAGCCCTCTACACTTGCAAAAAAGGCATTGGCCTCAAATGGGGCATGTGAAGCGATGTCGCTTCACGCGACAAACGTGGCCAACTATAGACAAGAAGTGCAAGTAAGCTAAGCAGGAAAAGGTGCAGCACTGTCATTCGATCCCTCACGGGACACTGGCTAATAGGAACCCATACAAAAATGATAGGAGCACTAACCTAACCTAACCCTAACTTATCAAATCTATCATTTCTTCTTGTTCTTGTCAAATGAAAACTAACGGCCTTTTATAAAATTTATCGAATTTTAATGGCAACAGGAAAAAAATAGATGACTCCTGCATTGACATGAATTTTACTCCATTCATAGGACATTCATGAGCTTTTTCCCTCCCTATAAATAATTTTTTTTGACTCAACCTCAAAATGGGATCTGCGAACATGCGATTTGGTTATCGATAAATCTCTAGTAAACAAACCAGACGCCTTTTTATATAAGCAGTCACTACCGCGTGGGCATAACAGCAGTATATGTATTTTGCGCTTGGCTATGATGCCGAGTAATGTGCGCTTGCCGTTCGAAGTTCTTTTTATAGATAACTGTTTAAGTTCGTCCAGATGAGCGCCTGGATCTCAGAGACTATAAGAGCTTTTTATTTATTTATTCAATTAATTAACAATTATCTGTAGTTAATACAGGGGTTTATAGTATAGGTTTAGGTGGTGGCAAATGGTACGAACAATGATATCAAGGGACATTTCGGGGCATATGGCATGGTACAAGGAGTTGTAATTATTACAGAGAACATAGAAAGGTTCGTCCTGAACGTAGCTCGATCTACAGAAAGGCAATCGAATTGGTCGGAAAGTCCGGGTTGGTCTGGATGGAATTGCAAAAGCATATCTGTCCCAGCAGAGTTTGGGAGTGCATGAACAAGCAAACCCCATTGCAAATTCTGCAATGGTGTAAGGAGGGTAAGTCAAGTAATCTTAGTCTAGCTCGGTATGGAGGTAACCGTCTTCCAGAGTCCCAGTTTAGATTCCTAAGGGCAAAGATTAGAAATTGTATTTTCACCGATTCAATGAAAATTTGTTGAGCTTTATATTGAGGGCTCCAAGCACGGGAACAATATTCCAATTTTGGACGTACCAACGAGACGTACAGTAATTTGGTAATATACGGATCGTCAAACTCTTTTGACCAACGCCTAATGAAACTTATCATAGTTTGTTATCGAAGAGAACTCCTAGATCATTCGATGAGGAAATTCGATCCAGAGCTAGAGAATAGGAGATCAAATGTGGAGCACGGCGCTGAAACGTTCAGAAAAAGTAGCTTAGACGAAGACCATAGTATAGTTCGTCAAGGTCGAGTTGAAAGCGAGTGTGCGAGTACCAATCGGAAAAGGAAAAACAATTTTTCCGTCATCAGCAAAAGAGCAAAAGAGTGCAAAATAACTTGTGGTAGGTCATTTACAAGCAAATTGAACAGCAGCGGACATAAATGACTTCCTTGAGGAACACCTGAGGTTACATTTACGACATGTGACAAAACATTAGAGAACACAAGACACTGTGTGTGGTTCGACAGATACCACGCTAACTACTTTACAAGATGTGTAGGAAAACCTAATAAAGAAAGCATCTGGATCAGCAAAGTTTGATTAACCGAATCAAAAGCTTTGCGGAAGTCTGTGAAAATTACATCCGTTTGCAATCCGCTATGAAAGCCTCGGTTGATTAAAGACAAGAACTCTAGGCGGATAGTCGATGTTGATCGAGAAAAGAACGTTCGAGAGACAAGTTAAACAGGAAGGTCAAAGGTTGGCATACATTAAAATAGCGCAATACTTTAAAATTCAGCTCGGAACCTTATCAGGACCCGCGGAGAAACAAATGTCAATCGATGTCAACTGCGCTTTGTTCGAAAAACAGAAGGAATACGTTGTTAGCATGGTGAAGATGGTATGGATAAGAGATGGATGAGTAGTGGTATGCGATGAGTAAGTCGATTGAAAGAAGGTGGCAAATAAATTTGACAGAAAGAAATTTAGAGCGAACAGAGGAATATTGAGCAAAGACGGATAAAACCAGTTCTCTGGTTCTTTTTATATAGCCGAGATAATTTATTTTATACCCGTACTCGAAGAGTAAAGGGTATATTTTATTTGTGGTATTTACTCTCTGTCCGTCTTGTTTGTCGCCCATTGCTCGAAGACTATAAGAGCTAGAGCGACCAAATTTTTTTTCCAGACTGTTTATCTCACTCCTAGATAAATCTTTCAAAATTTCGCCCCGCCCACTTCCGCGCCACAAAGGGCGCACATCTGTGGCTTCCACAATTTTGAAGATAACAGAAAACGAAAAATGGAGAATCATAGAGAAAGACCATATCTATCAGGGGCCCAAATCTGAATCGGATCGGATCATTAGTATAGCCACAATAGAGAAAACCTTTTCGAAAAACATCGTTCCCTCTCGCTCGCAATCACACACAAACGTGTCGGTATCGTAGAGAATAACCATATCTACCAGATTGCCGAATCTGGTTCAGATCAGATCATTATTGTAGCCACAATGATGAAATGAATTATCAGCAGCTAGCCTCTAACCCTTCAGCCGTGCAGTGTTGTGAGAAGTGATGTAGATGACAGATGCATGACAAAATGTAAAATGTAAAAAATTCCACATAAATCACATGTGTACTGACTGAGTTCGGGTATAAAAATAGTGTCGCTTTAACAGCGACACAACACGTCCTTTCTCGTTTGGGTAGGACAGATTCTTGGAGAAACAGGGCGGTTTGGAGGATATATGAACGGTAACTTTAGGAACATAGATTTTGAGGGCAGAGTTTAACATGTCGTAAAACGATTTGACTGTTTCGTTTATATTTGATAACGACTGAAGAAAGGACCAATCAATTTGCGAGAGATGTAAACTTAAATCGGTAAAATTCGTTTTGCGGAAACACTTTATTCGATTTGTTGGGGATAAAATGGTATTAGTACTCGAAAACTCGATAATTATAGAAAAAGTTGGATGGTGCGGATCTTCAAGAAAAGATATAGGATTACCTCTGACAACAGTTGCTAGGGAAGCATAACTGAAAAAATGTGAGATCAAGAAGTCTACCTCTATTGTTTTTGACGGAATTAATTTGGGCAAGGGAAAGATCGTTTATCCCATCAACAAAATCATGTTGACAACCAACTAGCAGCATGTTTGATTCATCCTGCTGCCAAGAAAGAAATGTTGAAATCACCCATTACTATGATCTGATCAGCACAACCTAAAGCAGAAACCACAGAATGAATGGCAGAAAGCGGGTTCAAATAAACAATGGCATCAGATCTAGGAATCTCCGAATATATAAACAGGTTAAAAAGATACGGATTTTTACTTTGCTCGGACGCCACCTTTCTATAGGTGGTGAACTTGTGAACGAAAATTTCATGATCGGAGACGGAAGAGTTAAGCCAGGTTTCAGTTATAGCTATAGCGTCGAATTCAAAAGAGGCACTATCCGCATATATTTTTGTTAATTTACCTAAAAGACCGCACATTCTGATATTGGATATGAATTTTGAAATATTAGGAACAGTGACTCTAGGACACTGGGTGACTCTTTACGCTTACGTTTGAAATTAAATTTGGTTATAATTAAGTCATCAGGCGGGGAGTTTAGATAGGAGCTTAGACGTAGTTTTACATCTTCCGTTGTAGTTTCAGGGAAAAGGCGAGAGACAAAGATTGCTTTTGAATTGGTAGCAATAGAAGTAGCAGTAGCAATGGAAGGAACAGGAACGGTAGCAGGAACAGTGAGGACAGTGAATCCCGGAGCAGAAACGAGGTCAGCGTCAGTAGAAACTGGTGGAACGGGAACGTTGGCAGGAAGGGTGGAACTCACACTCACAGCGGTGTCGGCAGCAGTGATAGATGCAGTGAGTGACGCTGCATTGTTGGTCAGCGTAAGAAACGAATTGATTATCTGCAGAGCATGATCACTTTGCGAAGCCAAGGAAGAAGTTGTTGTTATCGTTGTTGCGGATGGTCCGCCTAGGAGATTCACTCAAGTCAGACCGATACGTTTTGAGATTAGATCATGTAGCCGACCAAGATTACCACCCACAGAACATTTTATGTGGGCAAAATTGTCACATAGCCAGCAGCTAAGATATACATCGCCGACAATGGTGCCACCGAATTCGGATTTCTTTGCACTGTAGACAATATTATTTTTATATTTTGAATCACAATCACGAAGAAGACCACAAACTCGGAGTGGAAGCGCAAGCTATATCAGAGAGCAGGCAGCAGAGCGAGCGACGATCAGAAAAAGCAACGGCAGACGATCCGACGAGGTGACGAAAACAAATGGTGAAGCTCACGAAAGTATAGACACCGAAAGAGCAATTCAAAAAGAATTCAGGCGAAGTCCAGAGAGAGTGAGAGCAAGAGAGCTTGCACTTCCGCGGTCCAGGGCGTGCGTACGTAGGCGATGCAGCAAGCGTACGAGCGATGAGCACAGAGAGCAGTTATTCAAAGCGGAATGAAAAAAGCACTAACAAATTGCTAGAGCAAGTCAATTTAACGATCGAAATGTTTAATTTATATTAACTCAATTGTTAGCCAGTGAAACTCATATAATCGGCACACTTAGTGATGAGTTATGATGGGTTCAAAGATATATACTATACGATATACATTTGTGATTAAAATTGAATTATTATACATAGCAAAAAGGCAGAAACAAGCAGAGTGAGGTGAAAAAACGACCGGCTTAAGCCACTGACGCTCACACACTCTACCTCGTAAAGTAAACGCGTGTTGTTGTTAGAAGTGATGTAGATGCAGCAAAAATTTTTGCATGTAAAAACCGACCAAATATTTAAAAATTTCACATACTCGAAAATCTCATGTGTACTGACTGAGTACGGGTATAAAAGTACTCAGCACGTTCCTTATTGTTTTTTGTTTTAATTTAAGATAGAAATAAATTAGTTTAGCCAGTTACTGATTATTTTGTATATACTTTTCAATTTTGATACCCGTACTCGAAGAGTAAAGTTGTATTTGTGGTAACCGATGTGTGTCGGAAGCGTTTACGACCCCATAAAGTATATATTCTTGATCAGCATCAATATCCGTCCGTCCGTCTTGTTTGTCGCCCAATGCTCGTAGGCTATAAGAGCTAGAGAAACCAAATTATTTTTCCACACTGATATGATATCCCACTCCTACAAATGCATTTCAAAAATTCGGCCCGCCCGCTTCCGCCACCACAAAGGGTGCACACTGTGGCGTCCAGAATCTTAAAGATAACAGAAAAATGCAGAATCATAGAGAAAGACCATATCTATCAGAGGAATTATGAATCGGATCGGATCATTAGTATAGGCACAATGGAGAAAACCACTTCGAGAAATGTCGTTTCCTCTCGCTTGCTCTCATACTATACACCAACGTGTCGACTTTGCCTATTCGTACAGATGAGCGCCTGGTTCTTAGAGACTATAAGAGTGTTCCGAACCTTTCTTGCCAAATTGTGTCGTTATGAGTTCAATTTACAAAAAAAATAATAAGCAATAAATCCTAAAATACAAAAAAATTCTAAACTAAGACAGTATTTAACGGAAACAGAGGGTTAAGAGGTTAGCGGAAAACAGAGGGTTAAGAGGATTGGTAAACCAATAGATTTTTATTAAAAATAGCTTAAAGTGCGCCTTATTAATGGACCTATACAGAAAAATATATATGGACACAGGATATACACCCAGCGACAAAAAAAAAGCCGCACTCTGACTTTTCATGCATTTCTGACTTTGGAAGTCTGGTGTTTCCCCAAATTTTATTTATTCGATTCGACTATTTATTATACCCGTACTCGAAGAGTAAAAGGGTATATTGTATTTGTGGTAAAAGTGGATGTGTGTAACATAGAGAAGGAATTATTTCCGAACCTATAAAATATATATATTCTTGATCAGCATCAATAGCCTAGTCGAAATAGCCATGTCTGTTCGTCCGTCTTGTTTTTCACTCATTGCTCAAAGGCTATTAGAACTAGAGCACTAAATTTTTTTTTTCAGACTGATGTGATATCTCACTCCTAGAAAAGTGTTTCAAAATTTTGCCTTGCCTACTTCCGCCCCCACAAAAGGCGCACATCTGTGCCGTTTACAATTTTCAAGATAACAGACCATATCTATCAGAGGACCAAATCTGAATCGGATCGGATAATTAATATAGCCACGATAGAGAAAACCATATCGAAAAACATCATTCCCTCTCGCTCGCACTCACACAAAACAAGACGGTTTGGTTTTTTCTATTTTGTGTAGCCTCGATCTCAGAGACTATAAGAGCCAGAGCAACCAAACTTTCTGTCCAGACTCCTGTAATACCAAACCAAGGCAAGTGTATTTCAAAATTTCGACACGCCCCCTTCCGCCCCCCCACCTAGATTTTATCTCTCCTCAATTTTGAAGATATGAAAAAACGAGAAATGCAATATCGTAGAGAATGATCATATGATCAGATGACCAGATTGTCGAATATGGTTCAGATCGGATCATTATTTTAGCCACAATGATGAAATCAATTTTCAGCAGCTAGCCGCCATTCTTCTGCCGAATAGTGTTGTTGTGAGAAGTAATGTAGAAAAAATGTTAAATGTAAAATGTTAAATGTAAAATGTAAAATATGATAAAATATTTTAAAATTCCACAAATGTACATACATATGTAAATCACATGTGTACTGACTGAGTACGGGTATAAAAGTAGTGTCGTTTTAATAGCGACACAACAAAAAACTAGAAAGGACTAGTTTATTTGTGTGTCACTTAATCATTTTTATACAAAAAGAAGTTACTAAACTTGTTTGTATTATAATTATATAGTGAAAAAAATATGTTTTTGCCAATCACACCGTTTTCAACGGTTATTTAGTAATTTCACCATTACAAAAGTAAAAATTAAATTAAAATATATGTATATAGTATAGTGCATTTTAACGAGAAAAGATCGTACGGAGTCGTAGTGAAAGCGACTCTTCTTTTATACCCGTACTCAGTCAGTTTTGTACTGTGATTTACATATATGGGAGTTTAAAATGTTTTATCAGTTTTTACATTTTCCATTTTTTTGCTACATCAGTCATCTACATCTACATCATCTACAAAATTTTGGAATACACTTGTACTGAAGTGGTACCACAAGAGTCTGGACAAACGGTTTGGTTGCTCTAGCTCTTCTAGTCTCTGAGATCCAGGCGTTCATTTGTACGAAAAACCAAATCGACTCGTTTTTGTGTGAGTGCGAGCGAAGTTTTTTCGTATGGTTTTCTCTATTGTGGCTATATTAATGATCCGATCCGATTCAGATTTGGGACTCTGATAGATATAGTCTTTCTCTAGAATTCGTATTTTTCGTTTTCTGCTATCTTTAAAATTTTGGACGCCACAGATGGCGCCCGTTTTGGGGACGGAAGTTGGCGAAATTGTAAAACATTTTTTTAGGAGTGAGATATACCACAAATACAATATACACTTTTACTCTTCGTGTACGGGTATAAAAATAGCAAACGACGAAGAATAACTTAGAGAGCGCGCTCGATGACAAGGTGCAGAATCGTCCTGAAAGATGGGATCATCTTCTTTCTCAGTAACTGATTCCATACTAGGCACAACGCCACTGAGAATAATTTCTTTATACACTTTTGCATTGATCATACCTTTTACCGTTATTATCGATTCAGTTTTATTTTTAGATATTCAAACCCATACATACATAATATAAGGCAAATGTTCAGAAATGGCTTTTTGGCAGGTGTCCTTGCCATTAGGCCCATCTCCTTTAGCCGAAGCTGTATAGTTCGAGCCGAAATATCTTTTGAAAATCGTCGCTGCACTTCGGAAGCTATCTCAACAGCATTTAAAAATCTATTATGTAGGGTCGTTCTGATAATAATACGATCTTCCCTTATATTTGTTGATTTTTTTCTTCCCGATCCTTTCTACCTCTCCACTTCTCCAGTCTTTTGATTTTTTTTCAAAAATCGTCTTACAGAGCTTTCGTTGAACTTAGTTTTAATCGCTATATTACGAATTGAAACATTTTGTTCAGCCAATTCTACAATTTTTGGATTTTCAGTCACCGTTATGTGCTTTCCCTTAGGCATCGTTTTTGAAGAGTTCAAGGTCAAACGTTCTTTAAGAAGAGTTTCAAGCAACTAAGACGTCAAAAACCACACAAAACCAGAAGGAGACATTCACGGAGACTCCCAAAAAAAAGTTAGTCGAATCGAATTAAATTTGGGGAAACACAAGTCTTCCAAAGTCAGAAATGCATGCAATGAGAGTGCGGCTTTTTTTTGTCGCTGGGTGTACTATTGGAAAAATGTTTATAAGTGAATAAAAGATGAAAATTATAAGAAAATAAATAAAGTACTAAGTGTTGAAAACGGTGGTGAAGGCGAACCACGACGATGAGGCGGTGAGGAGGCTGCATATAGCAAATTTAAAGCTCCAAATCTATCAGAAAAAGTCAATTTTGTTATTTTGGAGAAAAATGTTGGGTAGTGTTAATGTTACATTTTGTGTGTGGTTTTTTAATATTGTTGATACAAAAATACTAAAATCATTATATAAAAATGTTTTGTGGCTGTAGGAAAGTGAAAAATACTTTACGACTTATTTGAATATATACATAGTATACAACAAATATTCCATGCATGCCGAAGCCAACGACAGCAAAAGGTCAGTCAGTAAAGTATAGACAGGCAGTCGGCCCGTTACGCACAGAGTTCTAGTGCGAGAGGCCATGTAGTAAGCGAATGTGTATGTTAAGTCGATATAGTAGTGCTGACCAGGCAGAAAGGCCTTCTGAACCATGGCAATATGAAAGGCTAGGGTAGATGGAAGAGAGGGACAACGGGGAAGTTAAAAGGCGATCAAGGAGCAAAGCCTCAAGGAATAATAAACGACACATAGTTTATGTATTCATTACATCCGTACTCGAAGAGTAAAAGGGTAAAGTAGGTGGACTGAAAACCTCCTTGGAAGGAAAATTTTTTTGTTCAATTTTTTTTTATTTTATTTAATATTGTCCTCTTTTATGACGATACACCTATTCCAGCAATTTTGTAATTTTTTTATCTCGTCCGAATAGTAGTTTTCCGAAAGGTCTCCAAAATACCCCTCCGCGGCGTCGATGATCTCCTCGCGTGAGCTAGATTTTTTATTAATCAGCCATCTTTTGAGGTTTGGGAAGAGATAGTAGTCCGAGGGAACCAAATCAGTCAAATAAAGTGGATGGGGAAGAAATTTCTGCATAACCGAACACTCTTTCGAGCATCGCTCGCGTTCGTGTTATTGGTCTTGAGTCAGCAAACGCGGCACCCAGCAGCAGAATAGCTTTAAAATGCAAAATATCGCTTCAAAAAATCGTAGGCGCTCAGTATTATTCCTTGATGTGTCTGCTAGCTCACGCACCTTTACTTTTCGATTAGCCAAAACTATTTCTTGTATTTTTTTACTTTGTCTTGGGTATCCACATCGGAGGGCCTCCCGCTAAGGACCTCATCGGCAGTGGAGTTTCGTCCACCATGAACTCTCGTAACCAATATTTTACAGTTTAATCGGAAGGAGCATTACTCCCATAATATGTATACAACTTTTCTTTGCGTTCCTTCGCCGTTTTGCCTCTCAACAAATTAAGTTTAATGAAAAATCGAAAATTTTTTTTCATGCGCACCAAAATGCCAAACACATCCATTAGAACAATTAAAAAAAACCAATTACTGTATCGTGCTGAAATTTTTCATGTATGACCAAATAAGAATGGACTACAATCGAAAAAGGCCATTCGGCGCTCAAGGAGGTTACTTTTCAGCCCACCTAGTATTGTGGTAAAGATGGATGTGTGTGTCATAGAAAAGGAATCGTTTCCGACCCCATAAAGTATATATATTCTTGATCAGCATCAATAGCCCAGTCGATATAGCCATGTCTGCCTATCCGTCCGTCCGTCCGTATTGTGTATCGCCCATTGCTCGGAGGCTATACGAGCTAGAGAAACCAAATTTTGTTTCCACACTGATATGATATCGCCTCGCCCGCTTCCGTCCCCACAAAGGGTGCACATCCGTGGCGTCCAGAATTTTGAAGACAACAGAAAACTAAAAATGCAGATTCATACAGAAAAGCGATATCTATCAGGGGTCCAAATCTGAATCGGATCGGATCATTAATATAGACACAATGGAGAAAACCATTTCGAAAAACATCGTTCTCTCTAGTTCGCACTCACACACCAACGTGTCGACTTTGCCCATTCGTGCAAATGAGCGCCTGGATCTCGGAGACTATAACACCTAGAGCAACCAAACTTTTTGTCCAGACTCCTGCGATATCACTTTAGTACAAGTGTATTTCAAAATTTCGCCACGCCCCCTTCCGCCCCGACTAAATATGAAAGTCCACAATTTTAAAGATAGGAATAAACGAAAAACGCAGTATCGTAGAGAATGATCATATCTACCAGATTGCCGAATATGGTTCAGATCGGATCATTATTGTAACCACAATGATGAAATGAATTTTCAACAGCTAGCCGACCACTCTTCAGCTGTGTTCTTCTATGAAGTGATGTAGATGTAGATGACAGATGCAGGAAAAAAAATATAAAATGTAAAAATGTAAAATGTAAAAAATGATCAAATATTTTACAATTCCACATATGTATGTAAATCACATGAGTACTGACTGAGTACGGGTATAAAAGTAGTGTCGCGTTAACAGCGACACAACACGTCCCTACTCTCGTTTTTGCTAGTTCTGTCATATAAAGTATATATATTCTTGATTTTTATACCCGTACTCGAAGAGTAAAAAGGTATATTGTATTTGTGGTAATTGCTGTCTGTCCGTCTTGTTTGTCGCCCATTG
Organism: Drosophila bifasciata; assembly: GCA_009664405.1. Lineage (NCBI taxonomy): Eukaryota > Metazoa > Arthropoda > Insecta > Diptera > Drosophilidae > Drosophila > Drosophila bifasciata. The sequence continues at coordinate 32,794,277 of CM019044.1, forward strand.
CTCGGAGGCTATAAGAGCTAGAGGGACCAAATCTTTTTTTCCAAACTGATGTGATATATCTACCAGATTCCTAGAAAAATGTTTCAAAAATTTCGCCCCGCCCACTTCCGCTTCTCTCACCCCCACGCTCAAAAGGGCGCACATCTGTGGCGTCCACAATTTTGAAGATAACAGAAAACAAAAAATGCAGAATCATAGAGACAGTCCATATCTATCAGGGGCCCAAATCTGAATCGCATCGGATCATTAATATAGCCACAATAGATAGGGAAAATATACGAAAAAACTTCGCTCCCTCTCTTTCGCACTCACACAAAAACGAGTTGATTTGGATTTTTGTATTTTGTGTCGCCTGGATCTCAGAGACTATAAGAGCTAGAGCAACCAAATTTTTTGCCAAGACTCCTGTGATACCAAACCTGAACAAGTGTATTTCAAAAAATTTCGCCCCGCCCCCTTCCGCCCCCACAAAAGACGAAAATCTACAATTTTGAAGATAGAAAAAAAATAAAAATGCAGTATTGTAGAGAATGACCATATCTACCAGATTCCCGAAGGTTGGTTCAGATCGGATCATTATTGTAGCCACAATGATCAAATGAATTTTTAACTGCGAGCTTCCCCCTTCTCGTTGCGGCGTAAGTCATTTATGGGGATGATTTTCGCTAATGATTCTTTCGCACGCACACTTACGCTCAAACATGCTGCCTCGTGCAGTGTACGTGTGTTGTTGTGAGAAGTGATGTAGATGAAGTAGATGTAGATGACTGATGTAGCAAACAAATGTAAGATGTACAAAATTTGAAAATTCCACATAAATCACATGTGTGCTGACTGAGTACGGGTATAAAAAGTAGAGTCGCGGCAACAGCGACTCCGTACGTTCTTTCTCGTTCTTTATATACTTTATGGGGTCAAAGACGTTTCTTTTTGAGCAGCGTTACAAACATGCATTTCGACCACAAATCTAATATAGCCCCGAACTCTTCGAGTACCGGTTATAATGAAGAACTGGAGAGAATCGTCAAGGGAGCCGCCGGCGGCTGCGAGAAGCAAGAGGCCGGACGCGCATGGTTGAACGATAAGGAGGCGGACGAGCGAAAGAATATCACGGTGCCAGCCCAGGTGTAATCGGTTAGAGGTTTATGACTTGAGCCCGCAGGTCGTAGCCCGCAGGTCGTAGCCCGAGTCACGAATCGTAGCAAAGTACTGAAACTAAAAGTTTTGTGTGTGGGACCAATGGGCGTAAGGCTTGAAAGAGAGAAGATCATTGGCACGGGAAATGATTTAACAGTAGCCGGTTGCTTTGAAAGAAATTATGTCGAAGCAGAGGGCTTATTTACAGGAGACACTGGATGTTAATGAGTTTAAATGGAAATAGCCTGAAAATAATCAAATTTTATCAAAAGGTCTGTCGTCATAATAAAAATAAATGGTAATGTTAACCTTTTTATTTAAACATCTTAACAAATGGCAGCCACATACACATTGAATATTATTTTTCTTGTTAACGAATGCATACTTAAGTAACTACAAAAATGCTCCATTTCCACATTGCAGTACACTAAAACAAACGCTGCACACCCTGACTGGCTTATTTATTCCGAATTTAATAATAGGCACATCGTTGCTGGAACACTTGGAGCACAAGACCCGTCCGCAATGGCGACTTAATAAAATATCGAACGGGTAAAAATATAGCAAGATTTTGGTAGTCATTTTATTTTTAAAGTACTTACCAATGGTGTTTTCGCATCGTGATAGAAAATTTTGTGGTACATTCTTGGCACAAGTCGGACTCTGCCCACGGTGACTCCTGTGGTAGTTGGTCCAACAACTTATGGAGAAGTTGATCTGTGGCTAGTTTAAAATTAAAAATATTAATTCCTTCTCTATTTTCAGTACCCAAACATGCCCCAGCTTTCACAAGGACTTTGCAAAGAGGAGCCTGGCCACGCATGAAGGAGAGCAGTAACGGCGTATTACCATCCATGTCAGGAGTATTGATGGGATACTTTGGCATACACTCAAAAAAAAGCTCACAAATGGCAGCGGCAGTATTGTCCTCCACCACACGGCACAGTTCATGCAATGAATTGCGCCCCTTAAAATTTATTGCCTCTGCGTTAACCCTAGACTCCGTCAAAAGTTCCCGCACAATTGAAAGTTGACCACCGCGCACAGCCAGATGCAAGGCATTGTTACCTTCGGCATCAGGTGCATCGTAGTCTGCACTGTTTTGGATCAATGCAGACACGGCCGAAATATTTCCCCGCTCAATTGCAATGTGTAGCGGTATTTTTTGAACAGAATCCCGCTCATTAATACGGGCACCAGCTAAAAGTAAATTCCGAGTGATCATTTCGTTTTCGGAAGCAGCTGCCAAATGCAACGGCGTAGATTGGTTGGCATCGTGCACACGTGAATTGACATCTACCTGTATAGCTAGCAAAAACAGAACGCTTTCTAAATCATCTTTCATGATTGCTAAATGCAAAAAGTTTCGACCACGCTGATCCATTTGTTCTGCCGCAGTAGGAAGTCGATCTAATATGCGCTGCGCGGCTTTGTGGTTGCGTATGACCAAAGCGGATGCGAAAGGTGTGTTTCCAGACATATCACGTAACTTTAGATCTATACCAGGGTGACAAAGTAGAATTGTTATAATCTCTTCGTGTTGGTTTTCAATTGATATGTGAAGAGGCGTTTTTTTCTCAGCATCCAGTACGTTCACATTAGCTCCATGATCAATTAGAGTCTGAAGTACTTTGGTGAGACCCCATTGGCAACAGAGATGCAATGGGGATGCTTTTTCACGAACCTCATCTCCACCTTCTCCATTCGGCCCTGGCTGACGGGCAGAGTCCAGGTCACATTGGCTACGAATAAGAAATGCGGCAATAGACTCTTTGTTTTCATCTATTGCGCGATGTAGCAGCGTCTGCTGGCATCCCTCAGGCCCTTCGCTCCAACAGTCTGTATCAACGCCATGCCGCACAAGAACTTGTGCAACCTCCTCGAATTCCAATTCCAAAGCAGTCCACAATGGTGCATCCCCTTTACCATCGGCGGCATTGAGTGCTACTCCCCGTGCGCACAGCGCATCCACTACTTTTGGGAGATCTTTCTTAATGGACAGCTGCAAAGTAGAATCCTTTTTACCTTGAGATAGCAAAATATATCAAATTTAAATAAGTCAAAGAATGTTTTGTTTGAATGTTTTTTACCTGCCACCGCGTTTATATCTGCACCATTCTCTATTAAAAATAACGCCGTCTCACTATCGCTGTTAAGTATTGCTTGATGCAAAAGGGTAAAGTCGTCTCTATTTCTTGTGTTGACATCAGCGCCTCCTTTTATGAGAATAGAGACCAGATGAGTTCTATTCAGAGATAGGCATAACCCCAGTGGCGAGTCACCGTTTATATCTTTGCAGTTGAAATCAGGAACTTCATTTGTATTGATTTCCACCAGAGCAAAAGCTTCTATTGAGCGAATGGCATCAGCTTCGACTGCCATATGTAGAGCTGATTTCATCCCGGATTCATTTGATTGCAAATTGCACAATGCACCGTTTGTGAGCAATTTTGTTACTAGTTTGGACATATTTTTACTCGCTGCAATGTGTAAAGCAGAAAGTCCACTAAAGTTTAAATGGTCAAGACTAGCAAAGTCTGCCAAAAATATGGCGGCGTCCTCGAAACTATGCCCAGCAATAGCGAGCATCTGAAGCAGACTGTCTCCAGTCGCAGTCTTAATGGGGTTTGGTCGAGCGCCCATTTTGAGCAGTTTCTGAGCCAACTTGAAATCAGCGTGCTCTAACGTTAAGCATAGTTCAAGAGCGCACTTTTCATCAAAAGTACAAATGTTGATGTCGATATTAGGCACTTTAAGTAGTTGATTTAGCATTGCGGTATTTTGACTTTCGATCGCAACGTGCAAAGGTGTTTCGCCCCGAACATTTTGAACATTAACGTTAGCTTCGCGCTGTAAAATCGTTTTCCCCAGTTCATTTATTTGTTCAAATGTCTCGCGCTCAGTCTGACTCTCACCGTAACTGCATATGATATGAAGGGCGGTATCTGACGAGGGTCTGAAAAACGAAAGTTTATTTATACCTATGTAGGTATTGCATGTGATAGACCTGAGTTTTTACCTGGATAAAAGATCTAAAAGGCAGTTTTGTTCCAAAAGGAATTTTGCTGAAAAAATATCGCCTTTTTTTAAAGCATCTATTAATAGCGTGGATCCCTGTTGAAATGCATAAATACTTAACGGAAATCTTTATTTTTCATTTTTTACCTACCTTGGCATCATACGCATTAATATTGGCCTTTCCGTTTTTCACAAGTGTTTGAGCTATCTGGAAATTTTTTGCCGATAAGGCCATTTGAAGCGGCAGTTGACCGTGGTCAGACAAACTGTTTACCAACTCTGGTAGCTAGAAAATTAGAAATACGCCAAAAATTAGGAATCTATCTATGTTATTAACATTAACACTTTCATGATATGTAAAAATATAAAATATAAATTAAATATAATTAATTATGCAGGCTACTCGAAGCGTTTAAGGATATTTTAGTTTTGTGGTGGATTAGAAAGTGTATAACAACTATAAGGTACTCTTTCGTACCCCATAAAGTATATTTTTGATGAGCCAATAACCAAATCTCAAATTTACAAGTCTGTCTGTCCGTCATCCCGTCAGTCCGTATATCCGCCTAGTATTATTCTCAATCCACACGAAGGAAACAAATTTTTTTACTTTTCACTTAGAAAAATGAATTCAGATAAAACAATATTTTATTCGCCACAAAAAAAGAAAAAACAAAAGAAAAAAACGCTGCTACATATGCATATAAGTAACGAGAGGGAACGTTGTGAGTCGCAGTCTCAACTTGTATACCCGTACTCAGTCAGTATATATTTGAGTTTATAAATTATGTGGAATTTTAAAATATTTAATCTGTTTACATTTTTATGCTTCATCTGATTATACATCACTTCTCACAACAACACGCCGTTCTAGCCCGTGCTCCACCGGGGGGCGTACGAACGAGGCAGTGTGTGTGCTGAAGGGAAGGGGACTAGCAACTGATCTCAACTAGCAATCTGATAGATATGGTCATTACCATTCTACGATACTGCATTTTCCGTTTTCTTCTATCTACAAAATTGTGGAAGCACAGACTTTCGTCTGTTTTCAAGGCGGAAGGGGGCAAAATTTTGAAACAAACTTTATTCAGTGTTATATCACATAAGTCTGGAAACAAAATTCGGTTGCTCTAGCTGATATGCTCTCTGAGATATACAGTGGTGCTCATAGACTTAAGCCACTGCCACTACCATAAACTGTTTTCTTAATAACTTTTTGAACAGTTTTTTTTTCGGCCTGAAATTTTTACATGTTGAAACACTGTCATTTAAGCAGTTGATCACAGTAAAAAATGATAATTAGGAATTCGGGGGCTCCCAAAAAATTGACTAATTGTCAAAAAGGAGTATTGCGCTCTGCTCATATACTTAAGCCACCTTGAGCTAAAATCGTCAAACTTGTGTTTTTTCCGGGAAAGTTGTGCTAGTTATTTTCTAAACTAAATATTTGATTACTAAATACGTTTCCCAAAACAATTTGACCGCTATGGCTAAAATAAAAAATAAAAAGTCCGGCCGAAAGAAAGCTGATATGGGAATATTACGAAAATAACACAAATATTCTACAAATTTGTAAGTTTACATTTTCGCGTGGCAAAGTCAGAAATGCCATTGCATTTTATAAGAAACATGGAACCTGGGAAAATATTCCACGTGAAAAGCCCAGAAAAACCACTTTAAACGACTATAGACGGATTGCCAAAATCAGTAAAGTCGATCCGTTTTTTGACTTCGACGCAAATCAGAGGTCAAATGGTGGCAGATTATGGCGTGAATGTGTCACCTAAGACCATAAGAAGACGCCTAAATGAATTCGGGTTATATGGACGCATTGCCCAAAAAAACCATAGCTGTCCATTAAAAATGTTAAAAGCGCCTTCAATTCGCCACAGAGCATATTCAAAAGGGTCCCCATTTTTGAACATGATTGTTTGGAGCGACGAATCCAAGTTTAATGTCTTCGGGAGTGATGGTAAACCATATGTACGACGTCCTCCCAACAAACAATTGGACTCCAAATACACAAAGAAGACCGTTAAACATGGTGGCGCTTCGATTATGGTCTGGGGCTGTTTCACCGCATCGGGCGTAGGTCCCCTAGTAAAGATAGAAGGCATTATGAACGGCGAAATGTACAGGGACATCCTTATTAACAATTTATCTGGAGAATATGCCGATAATTTGCCACTTTGCCTGGATATTTCAACAGGACAACGACCCGAAACACACCAGCAAGATAGTCAAGTCGTGGCTTAACCAAGAGGCGATCCATGTTTTGCAATGGCCACCGCAGAGACCCGACTTGAACCGTATAGAGAACTTGTGGGGAATTCTTAAACAAGTCGTTGGCCCAAAAAAACCAGCAAATAAAAACGATTTGTGGCGAATTTTGAAGAAGAGTGGAAGAAAATCACCCCTCAACAGTGCACTCGTCTTGTGGATTCAATGCCAAAGCGCTGCTCCGCTGTTCTTAAGCAGAAAGGTCATCCCACTCAATATTAAAGTAAATTTATTAAAAGTATAAGGAATATTGGGCAAATTTTAACTTTTTCAACCATGTTTTTCCAGGTGGCTTAAGTATGTGAGCAGGACATTTTGGAGATGGTCTCAGATTTTTTAAGTTTTTCGTTGAATATATATTTTTATAACTTTGTTATTCTTCTATTAGAACACTGATATATAGAACTAATGTGTCACAAAATTGTGGAGCTGTGAAATAAAAACTTTTCTTAATTTTCGTTAAAATTCTTGGTTGAAGTCTTGTGGCTTAAGTCTATGAGCACCACTGTACATAAGCGTCAAACAGGACGGTCAAACATTGACTCGGGCTATGATGCTGATCAAGAATATTTATACTTTATGGGCTCGGAAGTGTTTCCTTTTCTGTGTTTTCACATATACAATATACCCATGATCTCTTCGACTACGGGTATAAAAAGCGCTTTACAGCTTACTCTACAAGTTTATGCACATTCACATATAGAAACTGAGTACAATGTGTCTTAGCGTCGAGCCAAGGTGAGGCTCAAACATTGAGTCTCTATGAGTCTCTTGAGCCTCTTCTATCTGTGATCAACAGAACCTTTAGAGTCTACTACGGTCAAACGGCATTTTCAACACCTTGTTTAGTGAAAGTCCACTGCTTTACTATTTTCGACTAGTTAAATCGGTGTTTTTCCCGGATACCGACGTGGCTCCTGCATATTTTTTCAAATCTTTCTTTTATAATAACATAATCAGGTTACTTTCTGTTATATTCAAAGTTGTGGCCGCCGCAGATGTGCGCCTTTGTGGGGGCGTCGCGAAAGATACACTAGTAGGAGTGGGATATCACATTAGTTAGCAAAAGATCACTTTTCTGTTGTATTCAAAATTGTGAACGCTTCAGATGTGCGCCGTTTGTGGGCGTTTGCTCAATATCGCATGGCCTCCAAGCAATGGGCGACAAACAAGACGGACAGACCGACATGGCTATATCGACTCTGCTATTGATGCTGACCAAGAATGCATATACTTTATAGGGTCGGAAACGCTTTCTTCTGTGCGTTACACACATACACTCCAGCTGCTGAAAATTCATTTCATCATTGTGGCTACAATAATGATCCGATCTGAGCCAGATCGGCAATCTGGTAGATATGGTCATTCTCTACGATACATCATTTTTATACCCGTACTGGAAGAGTAAAAGGGTATATTGTATTTGTGGTAAAAGTGGATGTGTGTAAACATAGAGAAGGAATCATTTCCGACCCTATAAAGTATATATATTCTTGATCAGCATCAATAGCCGAGTCGATAAAGCCATGTCTGTCCGTCCGTCTTGTTTATCGCTCATTTCTCGTAGGCTATAAGAGCTAGAGAAACCAAATTTTGTTTCCACACTGATGTGATATATTACTCTTAAAAAAGTGTTTAGAAGAGCTAGAGAAACCAAATTTGGCTTCCACACTGATGTGATATCTCTCGTAAAAAAGGGTTTCAAAATTTCCCTCCGCCCACTTCCGCCCCCACAAAGAGAATTGTGGCGTCCACAATTTTGAAAATAACAGACAACTAAAAATGCAGAATCATAGAGAAAGATAATATCTATAAGAGGCCCAAATCTGAATCAGATCTGATCATTAATATAGCCACATGGTTCCCTCTCCCTCGCACTCACACAAAAACGAGTCGGAAAAAACGAAAAACGCAGTACTGAAGAGAATGATCATATCTACCAGATTGCCGTTCAGATCGGATCATTTTGTAGCCACAATGATGAAATGAATTTTCAGCAGCTAGCCGCCAACCCTCTGACGTGCAGTGTTGTTGAGAGAAGTGATGTAGATTACAGATGTAGGAAAAAATTTAAAATGTAAAAATGATAAAATATTTAAAAATTCTACATAAATCCCAAGTGTACTGACTGAGTACGGGTATAAAAGTAGAGTCGCGTTAACAGCGACTCCGTACGTTCTTTCTCGTTCGTTTATTTTTCTCTTCAAAATTGTGGACTTTCGCGTTTTGGGGGGTCGGAGGGGTTTGGTTCGAAATTTTGTAAATACACTTGTCTTGATTTGGTATCACAGGAGTCTGGACAGAAAGTTTGGTTTCTCTAGCTCTTATAGTCTCTGAGATCCAGGCAACAAAAAATACGAATAACCAAACCGACTTGTTTTTGTGTGAGAGAGAGCGAGAGGGAATGATGCCTTGCCAAATTATTTTCTCCGTTATGACTATACTAATGATCCGATCCGATTCAATTTCGGGACTCTGATAGGTATGGGTTTCTTTATGATTCTGCTTTTTGTGGACGCCACAGATGTGCGCCCTTTGTGGGGGCGGAAGTTGGCGTGGTGAAATTTCTAGGACTATCACATCAGTCTGGAAAAAAATTTGGTTGCTCTAGCTCGAATTGCCTCCTAGCAATGGGCGACAGGCAGACGGACGGACGGACAAACATGGCTATATTGACTCGGCTATTGATGCTGATCAAGAATATATATGTATACTTTATGGGGTCGGAAATTATTCCTTCTCTATGTTACACACATCCAATTTTACCACAAATACAATATACCCTTTTACTCTTCAAGTACGGGTATAAAAATGCAGTATCGTAGAAAATTAGATTGGATCATAATTATAGCCACAATGATGAATGATGATGATTAATTTTCAGCAGCTAGCCCCCAACCCTTACGCGATAAATACGCTATTCATTCTATCTCTCGCTCACTCACTCTGCCTCGTGCAGAGTACGCGTACAGCGAAACGGCGTCTTGTTGAGTGAAGTGATGTAGGTGTAGACGACAGATGCAGCAAAACATTTTAAAATGTAAAAGCTGATAAAATATGGACTGAGTACGGGTATAAAAGTAGTGTCGCGGTAAAGGCGACTCAACTCGTTTTTTTTGTTTTACTTTTGTTTGGTGTGGATGCAAGAACATGATTTTTGACATTCAAATTAACTGAAAATAGTTATCGTTTTTTTTTACATCAGAAAATTTTTTTTTTTATTAGCAGTCTGTTTTTATTTAAAACTGTCCAATCGTGGACAATCATTAAATTGGTTATCATTAAATCTGAAAACGTGCTTGCAGATGTTTATACACAAATTATGTATATACATACATATATTGTTCACTAATAATCGACAGCCATCCATGTTATTTTTATGTATTGATACATTTGTAGAGCGAAAAGGCCTTCAGCTTTCGTTTATAAATTATGTTATATGCTTCAATTGAGGAATGTTACGCGAATGACATTTATCGATAGCATGATATACTGGTCTCGGTTTCGCAGCACGAAACCGACTTTTTCAAGTGCGGAGTTTACCGCAGGGTCCTGACCATCTCTAATTCAACATGTCAATCGATATATCTAAGTATGAATGAATATGTAAGAAAATTTCATAGCTGTATCAATTCTATTGACCAGACAAGCGGCGGTTAGTAGTAGGTTAGTTACCGCAGTTTCTGCCACTCACTTACGGTGATGCGTGTTTGGTTGCAGGAAAACGTCTGTTTTCCGAAGAATAAACCGTAAAATATATGTATATACATACATATGTATGTTTTTTAGGTAAAGTATATATTAAAATTTTTAATTTTTGTTAAGTAAAACATGTATTGGAAAGTACACATGTATGTATGTAAAAAGTATGTAAAATGTATGGAAATCATAGCAGCGATGGGCTAGGCTAATTCATGCATACATACATTCTCGTAGCATGTATGTATGTATGTGTGTACGAGTATTTGGCTCAGGGCCACTTTCGCCAATTACCGGTGAACTGGTCTCTGATTGTATGTCAATGTGATGTACATACATTTATACATACATACTAACAAAGTAATATGCAGTAAACTTTTAAACTTTCGATTTCTAAACTTTAGTTCATTTATTACTCGCGGGAGCATTGGCAGTAACATTGAAATACAATCATGGCATGCAGCCCTCAAGAAGGAACAGGTAGCAGAGGCTACATATTCAACGGAGTGTTTTCATTTTTTGTTGCAGTAACGTTAGGTTTGTATTTTTTGTGGAAATAATAACTCTAAATTCCTCTCTATGTTTAAAGGTCTTAAAGTAATAATTCCAGAGGGTATTTTGATGTTTCTTGGAACGCGAAAACATCGTATTGTACAAATGTTTATGTATATGTATATCTAAACATTCTTCCAGTACCAACAGCTCTAAGTGGATACCATATCCCTGTTTTTTTCAACCCAAAATTGTCCACCTTTGTTTTAAAAACAAATACTAGTGGAAACTTATCACAGACTCCTTACTTTGCTGCAAGCAGTTAAAGAGTAGGATCGTCTTATAATAATAGTATATGTACATTATGTACATACATATTGTATGAAAATAATTGTGTTAAAATAAGTCAGTGCCGACAAGTCTAACAATTGAAAATTCATACATAAATGTATGTATGAGTCCACTATGTAGTGCAGAACATAAACTGTACGCGAATGTGTTGGTTTCCTGAAGAACGAAGGTTTGCGCGGCATGCTGTGCCGGGTGTACTTCTGTACATTCTTGAGGGTATATATGCAGATACATAATTTAATTTAATTTCAAGATCAATTCTTAGATAAGTTCTCAAGTAAAGTTCAAAAGTATTTTTTAAATATTTTTCCCGCTGATGTGAATGTTTAAAAGTACTCATTGATATCGAAGTGCCCACAATTAAACGTATCAACTGAGAAACATTTACATAATAAAATGTACTAAAAATGAAAATAAAAAAAACAGTCATGTGGGTGAGGGTGGAGTTGCAAACAATGACCTTGCTTGCCTATGATAAATTTCACAGGTTGCTGTGACCCAAACCCTCTTACAATATTTTATATTTTTCGTGGAAATTACTAATGTGTGTGTACCCAAAACTTATTTCGAAGGTCGTGAGTTTTTGAAAGCTGATTCATTGATATCGAAGCGATGGTCAGAACGAAGCTGTTTCTTTGTTGATACGATTGCACAGTCTGATAGACTCAGGCAGGCGGACATGGCTAGATCGAGGCAACTGTTTTCGTGACTGAGTTGGAAAAGGATCTCAGTACATAATGATAAATAAAGCGAATGCATATCAATTAAGAAGTACGAGTATGTGATATTCTTGTTAAGATGAATATGCTTAAAAAGAGACATGGAAAACTTCTTGTATTTCTGCAATAGGAACACCAGGAAACAGTATTTTAAATTGAAGTTTACAACATTCCAGAAAATTTATACAACTGAATGCAACTTTTGAATTAATGCCGGAAACCCATTCTTTAACTTTCAGGAAAAGGTTCTTTAGCTGATATATTACCATGTTATAAGTGCTCTGTAACTATAGAAAAGTATGTTGTAGAGAACCGAACAATAACGACCCCATTGTGTTCGAAATTTGAGGAGAATGCTGCTTACATAACGCACTGCCCATATTCAACAATGTGTTTGAAAACCATTTCTATTTTACACTTGCAAAATGGTCAAAGGCAAGAAGCTGTGACAAGAGGATGTGCCCAACAAAAGAATACCACTCAGGTTTGATCTATTCTTGACAAGAAATATATGTGATAGGAGATTTGATGTTGATACTCTGTTATTTTCTTAGATATTTCGCAATAAGCAATGGGAACAAGAGCATTTGGTCCAGGAAGTGTACGATGAGGGTTGCAAAGAAGTAAAGGACAACCACTTGGCGGGATCAGCGAAAATAAATTGTTACTGCCGCGGAGAACTGTGCAATTCATCAAGTCTAACTAGCATTGAAACAAATCTTATGATCCTGATGGTTTTGCTTCAATCGTTGCGGCTCATGAGTACCTAATCCTGCTGACTGAAATAATATCCATACGTAGAAGCTTCATTTTTATTAGATTTAAATGCTTTATTGTGATAAATGGTCAATGTGCATCGTAACATACGAGTAAATGTCGCATAATTCGTTAAAATTACTCATTAAAATTGGTTCTATTAAATACTGTACAACAACGACCAACAACCTACATGATTCAACATTATAATATTTATCAGCTCTAACCGAAGCTCTGACATAGGTGATGGATTTATAGCCTCTCAAGGGATATTTTGTATGTATTGTTTAATGCTATAGTAGTTCTTCTTATATTAATTATATTTTACAAGCCTCATTTCCAAAAACTTACACTAATCGAGCAAGTCGAATTTTTTTCCACGAGGAACCAAGCCGATTGTTTTATATTTTCCAGACGGTAAGCTGCAACTGTGCAGGTCCACTGCGTTTATCAGCTTTTCAGAATGGCAAAGTTTATTACAACCAGATTTAAGATACTAAAGCTATGTAAAAAACTGAAACGCGACCTCCCGAAAACAAATTATATCCTGTGTCTTTATATTTTGTATGTATAAGTGCTTTAACTAGGCGTCGTTTAAAGTATTGCTTATTAAAATCCATTTAAAGGCGTCTGAGCTAAAATTGGTTGACCATCCCTCCGAAAATCACATTTTACCGATGCAGTATTTGAAAGCTTAATATTTCCCAGACAATAAGCTAAAACCAAAAGGTGCTTGGAATCAATTTTTAGCTGCATCAACTATGTTTTTTTAGAACGCAAAGTTCTTTACAACCAGATTTAAGATACTTAAGTTATGTGAAAAAACGGAGCTACCTCTGAAAAAAAAAAAAATTAAACAAAAACCAGTATTTTTAAATTTTAAAGAAAATGCTACAGTAGAAAAAAAAACCATAATTCATTAAACAATTTTAAAGCCACAAATCTTACAGAAAAAGTTGGTTTGGTTCCTTGAGGAAAAAAAGTTGTATATTGTCGAGCAGTGTAATCGAGTCACTTTAAGACTACAACGATAAATTTTCACTTTAAAAAGGTGTTCAATCAACATGAACATTATTTTTACATGGTTGCTAGAATTGCATTGGAGCGTGGCCGAAATTATTATGAAACAGCAAAGAATCCAAATGAAATTCATCTTCTTGTCTGTCAACAAATGGAAGCAGTTAAGGTACGCAAGTTAAAGAAACTTTACGACGGCAGGAGTGACTTAGATAATCGAAAGCGAGCTAGAACTAAAATTAATTGCACGCACTAAGCGCAGACAGAGTTTCTGTTCAAACTAATAAAACCTTGAAGTTCGGGTAGCCTGTATACACATTTAACTTAACGAGAAATTTCCCACGGAAGCTGCATATGATGCATGTTTTAAAGTAGTCCGTGTTTCATATGGGGACTATTTGGATAATGTAGGACCAAGTCCTTGCCGAATCGCGCTGTCACTATGAATCCATTCAGTTTCTTCATTACTTTTCTGACAAATAATGACAAGCGATGCCAACTAAAATTCACGAATTTCATTTTATCAGATATGCACAATTGTTTCCAATTGTTTTCTTTAAAATATGTTTGACCACTTTTTTTCTAGCAGATTGGAATGCATGTGTTCTAAACTTAACATTTAAATCGTTGATTCGATGTTTCACATATGTACATACTATACATATGTATGAATACATATTTTCTTATGTTATATAGTGCTTAGAATGAACAATTGAAAAGGTCCACAAAGCATACGGTTTTACAGACTCATTTTCATAAATGAAATGTAAAAAATAAAATCATAATTTATGTATGTACATATCTACATATATATAGCAGCCAAATGAAGTTATGGTGATCAGTTCGATCTAATCGATCTGATCAGTACGGTTCAGGTTCGCCCGATTTAATATTTATCGCGGGGAGGAAAAAAGTTTGATGAACTTACTGCGTCATTATTCTCCACAAGGCATAGGAACACGACGTCTTCCCTTAAGAGTCTCACTGCAGCGTGAAGTGGATATTTGGTTTTATTCTTAAGCATTTTAAATAGTAACGGGCCAGACATATGTTCAAAGTCTTGGGCTGTTAGGTCATCCCAGTGGTTTGATATAATCCCGGAACAATATTCTAGGAGCGTTGACGCTGCCACTTCTTCAGCTACACAATAAAATCGTACGCAAGATCTCACTCCAACCGAAGCTACTAGTGCTCGCTCACACAAGCCTAAAAGGGCAGGAAGCCCAAATCGATGCGCAGCTTTAAGTAGATCCAACGCCAATCGATCGTGCTGTAAATCAATTAAATCGGTGTAAATCCAGCGCAACAGAGCCATGACAACATCTTCATCTAGATCGCTCCAGTCGAGCTCTTGAGTGCTACCTAACACATCGTCGCGCCATTTCTCAGATCGTGCATGAAGGACAAACTTATGTGCTGGAACGGTTTTTGTGTTTGTTCGGATGTTAACATCTGAATAGGTTGGACGGCCATACAATGAAGCCACTGTCAATGCTAGTCTGGAGACAAAACTACTGAGTTCTCCAGATAGCTCTGCATCCGCTGATGAGGCAACAACTTCGTTAAACTTTCGCTCTAATTCCGCATAACTACGCTGCAACTTTGTGTATTCTTCCTTTAATAACGCCAAGTGGGTCTCCAGTTTTTGAACGGAAGCTGCGTCGTTGCAACCTGTAAATATGCATTTAATTAACTAAAAATACATACTATGTACATAAATGAATATAAATTCTTAATACTATGTGCATAAATGAAAAAAAATTCTTTAAAAAAAGATCACAGAGAACATCTCTTGTGCACATACATCTATGTAAAACATAAAACTGTAACAATTAATGGTACGTAAATAAATATTGGCAAACACAGGAAACTTTTGGCTTTTCTACCTATTTGCAAAGCGTACCCATTATATCTGAAATTGTTTTCTTCTAAATGAATAGTGAAATTGTATTTTTTAAATACGCTGAGCAATTAATATGAGGCGTAGACGGCTGTTTTGTTATCGCTGGAAAAGCAGCTGTGTCCGACTCATAGTTGGACTAGTTCTTTCGAACTAGTTATTTTCTTATACAAAATGTTTGAGTATTTCATCTATTTAAATTTAAGTTATGAGTTTTGACAACAGCACGTTCTGCGTGTTTTTAACAATGTTGTATAAGTCAACCAAATTATTAATGTGGATAGAATATATTTGGCTCTAATTTCATTAATAAAAAAAGTTCAATTATTCCAATTCATTATTGTATTTGTTGTATATGTATGAAATACCCTCTGCACACTGACCACATCCCAGGGGAACGGTGGAAGTTTTTAACAAATGTGAAACTGAAAAATAGCTGATGCACACAATTTGGTGCGGATTAAAATGTGTTTACTTGAATGTGACTCATCAGAAAAATACATTCTTGAAAAAAGTAAACATGTTGCTGGATATGAATAAGGTTGATGAGGCCAACATTGACGAGATTAGATATCTGTATTGAACACACTAGCCAAGAAAGTTGTGGTCGTTTGTGACTTCTACTAATTTCAACCAAATTTTTAAATACAAATGTATGTTATGTATTTTGAAAAGCGGTTCGGAACTTTTACCCGAAAATAACGAGTTTTTTTAAACAAAGTATTTGAATGAAGTGGTCCTGCTCTTCTGTTTTTGTAATCGTTGGAACTGCTACGGAAGAAGGACACGAACTTCCAAGCCGCATATACCATGGAAGGTGTATTGTCATTCTATGGCAAGTGTACTTGGTGTACTTTGGTGTGTCAGGCTGCAGTGTCTGCGATATCCTGAATGAGTTTTTCAGAGCATTTATAAACAAATTCTTGAAGGAATAGATGTTCAAAACTATCTTACTTCCGAGTTTTTGTGCCCGCGACAATTCTGATGTTTTTCCTCTTTACTGTCCGTCATCGTTTGCATTTACGTTAGAGGTGGAGAAACATCGATGGAAACATCGATGCATCGATGTTTTTCAAATTTTTTGAAACATCGATGCTTTATGGCGACTATCGATGTTTTTTCCCCGGTTTAAAAAATAATCTCGAATCTCAAATGCTAAGGAAACAGTAAAAGTTTTTGAACAGGAGCTTCATTCTATTAATAGAAAATGCCCAAAGTAAACAACGCCGTCGATAGAGCCTACACCACCAGTTGACACAGACCCTTCCAAGAAGGTTTTTTCGTTTTTGGATACTAAATCAAAGGCCAAATGAAATTCTCCAGGAGCAGACTCTAAAGTTTTGAAAGGTACACCATATACAATTTATTATAATATTTTGTATACATACATTTTTTCTTCTATGTGAGTTCAGACAACTCCGAGGTCCTTAAGGAGGTAGCCTGCGAGTACCTATGCGTACCGGCAACATTGTGTGAGTCCGAGAGGTCTTTCAGCAAGGATCGTCGCACCAGACTGAAACCTGATGTGGTGGATAAACTAATGTTTATCAATAAAAAAAAAAGTTCCTTAAGCCTTAGAATAAGTTATGGTTTTTTTTTCGATCTCAATGAATTTAGAATAAGCTATGTTTTTTAGTGATCTCAACGAATGTGTTTTGCTTTAACGAATAAAGCAATTGTCTTTTTGTTATAAAATGAACCATAAAACCTTTTTATTTCAGTTAATTTCATTTAAACATATGTATTTAGCAGCAAAAATATGTTGTTCATATATTTTGAAAACATCGATGTTTCATCGATGTTTTTGTAAACATCGAAAAACATCGATGTCCGCGAACATCGATGTTTCTCCACCTCTAATTTACGTAGGAATGTAATTTTTTCGATGTGAATGTCAAATATTTATGGTTGCATTTGAAAACTATTGAAAAAATACCGCACAGAAACGTGCGAATTAGAAACATCCCAGATGGATTGTGGAACACCTGGAAACATTATGGGTTCGATTGCTTTTGCGCTTAACTGCACTTTTTTGCTTATCAGCGCAGCTGTAACCACAATAACAACCACAACTAAAACTACAATCCAAGAATCCAAAGAGTCCACTGCAGAGACCAGTTTAAACGAGAAAATTTTATATGCTGCATCAATAATGTTTTATTTGCAACTACCAATGTGTAATGGTAAAGTGTGCAGTTGGGAGGGTTGGTGATTGGCTGCAGCTAAGCTGTTTATGCCTAGATTTACCTAAACGATACCTTAAATAACATTTATTTAAGGAAAATAATCCAATTTGTTTCCTGTTTATTTCAATCATAACCAATACCGACACCGATAAGCAACACCACAATATTTTCCATTTGAAACCAAAATATTTCCCCGGCGGTAAGTTTAAGCAACATTAATTGCACAGTTATTCAAAATTAGCATTTAAGCATTCTCAAGTTACAGGGAAATCCTAAAACTACCTTTGAAAACAAATTTGTATCTTTACCATTGACTTATTTCATTCAAAATATTTGGATCGCCAACTCGATCAGATACAGTCAGTTTGATGCCAGAAAAAACCGTAATTTATTGTCTTCTAGGTGATACCATGCGGTAGTGTTTGCGGTAGGAAACGCTATCAGTTTGTAAAGAATGTAAAGCGCAAAATAAAACGAATTCACAAGCTTCGTTTATTAAACTACTGATTTGTTAACAAATATTTTCAAAGAATAAGCTTATTTTGCTGTATTCATGTTAAATTACTTCAGTTTTGAGAACAGACTATGTGCAACGCAGTGATCCAGTTCGGCAACATAGTCAAATAACTCTTCCATGCACGTCTCCGTGGTCTTGGATCGGCCGTTAACACGATCATTGCACTCCTGGTATTTATTGTACAAGGACTCGATATGACCCTTCGATTGGCATTTTTCCTAATATTATGTTTTAAAAAACCATGTAAGTAATCGCATTTGAAGTGAAAGAACTATCACTCTTACCCTCAAGGCTGCTTGGGGATCAACCAATTCCTCATCATCGTCGGCCTTAACCACAGGCACCGAAAACAAATTTCTAAAGGCCATATTTGTAGCTGTAATTGTTAAAAATGTGTGTAAATTCAATTGTATTTTTTTTCTCCAATATGTACTAAAGAGACACAGAAAAACGACTGTAAAAAACTTAAATTAAAACCAGAAATGTAACAGATCACACAAAAGTTGGGTAAATAAATTTTAAATCTAATTATATTATCCACAAAACATTAATATAAACCTTTTTCAGAAATTGGCTGTGATGCAACACGACGGACGATCGGTGTGACCGCGGACTTATTGATAAAATACCTCAAAACCTCTGACCCTCAAAAATATACCCAAATAAACGTTCTCATTTTTAGAATTACATCCTCACTACACGGAAAGGCATATTTGCTACATATCAGCGACTTATGTATTTCATGGCTGACACACGCAAAATATTGCCGTCCAGCTCAAATTCAAGTTCAAACCGAACAAATAATTTAAATTCACCTAAAATAATAAAAAAATTTCACAGAAGCAAAATAGGTATTATTGACAATTAATATTATTGTTTACCTTTTCATTTCAAAGTCGCTCTCGCGACTCATTTTTGCGTCTCAAACTATCGAGGCTGCCAGACCATGAGAAACTATAACTATGTTCTCATCAGCTGGGTTGAGGACGATAAGCATGGTGGAACTATACTATATAGGGTGGTATCATTTTGAGCTCTCAGAGAGGCGAGCGCAAGAAAGATATAGCAAACGTTATTCGTTTGCACTCTTCATGTGCTATTGTTTCCGCAAACAGGCGAGAGAATGTTTTGTTGTTCAAATTTTAGAATGCTGATACTAATGTATAATAATAATTACAAAACAGAATAGCATACATTATATTGTGGACATTTTTACATCCAAGATAAAATTAAAGATATACATAAACAATTATACACATTTATAATACAACAACAAACACAAAATAAAGCGGCTGTAAAAATAGCAAGAAGAAGATAAAAAAAAAAAAAAACGTTTGACAAACGTTTGGCAAAAATACCATCACCAAAAGAGATTAGCTCTATCTTCAGGAGTACTTCCTTCCAGCATGACGATAATTACTTTCAACCCTTTCTCCTACGGCTCTTTCGGCTCAAAGAGATACAAGTGATAGAAAGAAATAGCGTACGTATTACTTTCACGCTATTCGTTTGCTGTTTTCGCTGACAGGGGAGAAAATATTTTCGATAATAAATAAAACGAAATAATTAAAGCAATGTTAATATTTTAATTCATGATTGTTTAAGAAATCAACTAACATTTATAAAACGAGAAAGAATGTATGGAGTCGCTGTGAACGCGACTCTACTTTTATACTCAGTCAGTACACATGTAATTTATGTGGAATTTTCAAATGTTTTTTTTTTTACATTTTTTTTGCTACATTGTCATCTACATCTACATTATCTACATCTTTTCTCACAACAACACACGTACACTGCACGAGGGGCGTGAGAGCGTGAGTGCGAGTGTGAGAGAATCAGTAGCGAATATCATCCCCATAAATGACTTACGTCGCAAATGGGGGGGGCAAGGGGAAAATCGCTGCTGAAAATTCATTTAATCATTGTGGCTACAGTAATGATCCGATCAGAACCAAATTCGGGAATCTGGTAGATATGGTCATTTTCGGGGGGGGGCTGGGCGAAATTTTGAAATACACTTGTTTCGGTTTGGTATCACAGGAGTGTGGACAGAAAGTTTGGATGCTCTAGCTCTTATAGTCTCTGAGATCCAGGCGTTCATTTGTACGAAAAACCAAACCGACTCGTTTTTGTATGAGTGCGAGCGAGAGGGAGCGATGTTTCTCGAAATTGTTTTCTTTATTGTGTCAATACTAATGATCCGATCCGATTCAGATTTGAGCCTCTGATAGATATGGTCTTTTTCTATGATTCTGCGTTTTTAGTTGTGTGTTGTTTTCAAAATTGTGGACGCTACTCATGTGCGCTCGTTGTGGGGGCGGAACACTTTTCTAGGAGTGAGATTTCACATCAGTGTGGAAACAAAATTTGGTTTCTCTAGCTCGTATAGCCGAGCAATGGTTGATAAACAAGACGGACATGGCTATATCGACTCGGCTATTGATGCTGATCAAGAATATATTGTATATACTTTATAGGGAAATGATTCCTTCTCTATGTTTCACACACCCATTTTTACCACAAATACAATATACCCTTTTACTCTTCGAATACGGGTTTAAAAATTCTAACATACATACATATATAAAATAAATAAAATAAAATAACATATACAATGTATACAAAATATTTTCATTAAAAATTTGGCGATTTAATATAGCAGCAGTAACTTTTTCTTCATTGTTTACTGTTCATGAGTCATTCGAAAGCAAGAAAAAGAAAAGACACGAAACAACTTCGTTCGCCAACGGTTGATAAACGACTGGCAAGATACCGTTCGCAAAATGCATAGTACGCAGATCGAAAAACTGTTTGCTAGCGAAAAAATGTCATATATTTTTGTAGCGGCAAGTGGTGTGACCAGATGTGTGCACTGCATTCCGTACGGAAGTGAGAGAGACAGAATGCCTTCTCACACTGTAAGCTTGAAAAAGCGTTCTCTGCAGTTTCCTGACGACAATGTGCTAAATGGAGAGTCGATGTTGTTGGAGTCGATGAATTCCCGCTGCATAATTGGATTATGAAGTTATTCAGCTCCCGAAGCCTGGCTGTGGGCGAGCGTATTTTCACCTACAGATTAAGCCCAGCACGTCGATTTGGTTGCTGATAAATCTCTGTTAAATTTAACAGAGGCCGTTTTTGTTTGAGCTGGCACTAACGCGTGTGAAATGTATGCAGCAATTTCATGCGCTTAACAGTACAGGAGGAAATAATCCACTCTAAAAGTCTGACGAACGTCAATGCGCATTGAAATGAAAAGTATGACATTTGGCTGTAACGTAACACGCAAAAGTATATGAAACCCGGAGCCTGCCTGAATGTATCCCTCCAGATAATTGTATATTCAATTGTATGAAATTAGCAACTACTTCCTTATGCCTTTTCTCACCCAGCATATCTATGAGGAACAGTGAGACTTTTTGACAGATGTGAAATTCCGATTCCCACTGCCACCATCCATGAAAAAACTGCTGATGTATACAATTTGTTTCAGCGAAAAATAACTAAGAGAATATTAATAATATTGCAATGGTTATGAATGTGATCTAGCAACAAAATATATTCTTCCATAAGCTTATCATGCTGGACATGAATGATGTTGACGCCAGGAAAGTTGTCGTCGTTTGTGACTGCTTCCTCTAAATCCGACCAAGTCCTAAGTACAAATATACATACATATATGTTATGTATTTTGAGAAGCGGTTCGCGACATTACAGGGCTGCACCCAAAAACAACGAGTCTATGTTTACGGAAAGTTTTAGACTGGAGAAGTACTCTTTTTCTGTCTTGTTAATCGTTTGGAAGTGATAAAAAAAAAGACACCAACTGCCGAGCCGCATTGTATTCTTTGTATATTCTTCTTCTGAGCACCGAACAGTAAGTAGGCTTTTTGGTGTGTCAGTCTACAACTTGCATGTCGCACCTTCAGTACCCTAATAGGCATCTCTGCGAATGTAAGGTTAATTATGATATACATTATGTATAGTTACATGTGCATATCCGTTTACCATTATTTTCTGTTTTAAAAGGACATTTGCATACAATGGTTATTTAAAATCAGAGTTCTGATATTGGGCAAGCTTCTTCATAATACTCAATAAATTATATTTTTTGCGTGTTGAACGAAAACACACACATTTGAATTTCTTGGGTTGCGGTCGGTACGCTTGGCACGTCATCAGACGAATGTGACGATGTCCATTTTGAGTATGAATTGTCACATCTATATACTGAATGGTTAGTGGTACTGGTCTGCGAAATGCCACAAACGCTGCTACATTTTCGGTCAACCGAAATACAGGCATGCATTTTTACGTTTCTATACGAGTTTCATCTCTGATTCGGTCGACGGAAATGTACCGCTTCTGATTACTAGGCTGAAATCAAAAAGGAAAGAGATAATACAAATGAGCGGCAAGTTTTTAAGTCAAAATAATTTTTGTTACAAATTTTCTGGCATAAACTAATATAAATTGCTGAACAGTTTCACTTGAAGGTTTTTATTCCTGGTCTTACAATCTTCAAGTGTAGTGCCGTGAAGTGTATATATGTGACTCATAAACATCGATAGATAGACGGTGCATCCCTACAAATTCGAGGCCTCGTTTTCTGTGTATTTTTGCGTTGCATTTTATATTTTGAGTTTTGTGCTGTTAAAGGATTTTCTTAATTTGCTTAACCGATTGAGAACCAAGTAAAGAAGCAAGGACCAACTATGTCCAATTTCGTCGGACAATAAAAAGAGCTATTTTTATGAAAGAAGTGACATTAACATTTTCGAGTCTGCTATTCACCCTTTTCATAATTTTACAGACACGAACTGAAGCCGAGAGCCCGTAGGAAAGTAACGCTGGCGCCTGCCGCGTTCTCAGCTGAGGCA
The DNA here is from genome assembly GCA_009664405.1 of Drosophila bifasciata. Lineage (NCBI taxonomy): Eukaryota > Metazoa > Arthropoda > Insecta > Diptera > Drosophilidae > Drosophila > Drosophila bifasciata. The sequence continues at coordinate 32,817,232 of CM019044.1, forward strand.
ATCTGACGGATCAGATACATTTGTGTGGTAGGTTATTACGTTACATTACACTAATGTAAATTAATTTTGTTTGAAAACAACCATAACATTGAATTATAAACGAATATGTTACGTGTTGACTGCTGAAAGTATCGTATACAATTTTAGGAAGGTTCTGTGAACGTGGCTAGCGGCTATGTCCATAAAGACGGACGACAGCGGTTCCGGCAACGGTAACGGATATTTACGGACTATTTCCGAAAGCACGCGTTTGCTTATAAACGGCACTGAATCGTCGGGCGACCAGACGAACTGTTTGATGCACAACAACTTATCCAATACCAGCAGTAACAATGCACTGGCCAATTCGCAAACCAAAATGCACCGAAATTTCAAGCTACTGGCTGATCCGCAGCTGGTGAAATGTGGCGCCAAACTTTATCGCTACGATGGCGTCGTACCGGGGGATCCTATATATCCAACAATAACGCCGAGGGATCCACGCAACCCTCTTATTCGAATTAGGACTAGACCTGTAGAGCCTTTGCTGTTGCTTATACCTAGGTATGTTTTAAGGAGATCCCTATGTGCAAGGCCGAAACTAAAAAACTAAATCTACTAAATGAAACTACAGATTTGTGATCGATGCGGATTACGTGGGAACACCACCTGCGATTGAAGTTACTGTGGTCAACCTTAACGACAACATTGATAAGCAATTCCTCTCCACCCTTTTGGACAAGTGTGGGACATCAGACGAAATCAACATTTACCATCATCCCACAACAAACAAGCATTTGGGCATTGCTCGCATTGTGTTTGAAAGCACGAAGGGTGCACGGCAGTTCGTTGAGAAGTACAATCAAAAATCAGTGATGGGAAAGGTATTAACGATGTTTTTTCGTTTTTCTTTATTTATATTAACTCTACGTACCTCTCTGTTTCAGATATTGAATGTGTTCTGCGATCCTTTTGGTGCGATTTTAAGGAAACATATTGAGACTTTAACAAATCCAGTTGTGCTGAAACCAGTGTTGGGGGGCACCACAATAAAAGCGCCGCTACTTCCGGCCGTTGCATTGGGCTCCCAGCCCGAGTTGGCCGACTATAGTCACGATTACAGTGAGCAGAGCGCTGTGGATCACTTAAATAGTGGATACAGCTCTTTTCCAAAGTCTTCTGACATTGGAGAACGAAGCAGGGATCGCAACTGGGAGCGGGATCGTGAGCGAGAACGCGATCGTGACCGAGATCAAGATCGATATTACAAGGATAGCAGTCAACATTCCGCTGAGAGATGCTATGATCGTGATCGGGTGATGCGTGACAAGTACGGATCCTCATTACGCCATGACCGGCATTTTTATCGACGGCGGTCTCGAGATAAAAGTCCAGACCCCGCTCGGGATAGTAGAGATAATCGGGATAGACTTTTCACTGGACGAGAACGTGATAGGGTTAGAGACCCTGACGCCAGGTCGCGGGACTATCTTCGTTCAAAGGAACGCGATCATTTTCGAGAGCGGAATAGATCTCGCGACCAATCCCGTGACCGTTCGAGAGAAAAGAGAGATCTTCGTTTTAGTGTATCAAAAGAGCGGGACTACCGAGAGCGCGATCGTGATCGGGATCGATCGCCCGACAGAGATCGAAGAGATCGTGTAAGTATAAAGTATAAAAAGCGTTTCACAAGTCACGAGTACACGGAAACGGATATAAACAGCTCTTCGTCCTCAAAAAACAATCAATATTATACTGCCTCCTCTGCATCTGGCTTGCCTGCTGGGTGCTATGTCTACAGCAGTCACTCCTACTCCATAACAGACAGTACTCAGTCCTGGTCAGAGCATAAGAGTTGGAATGCTCCGCAGCCTGAATTCCAACCAAAGCCAAAGCCACCCCCACCTCCGCCTCCAGAAGAAGAGGAGAACTGGGACGACCCCCCAGTTCTGCCACAAAAGTTTGAAAAACAAACTGTTTTACTCTTAGAATCAGCGAACACAAAGCCGCAATCACCGAAGACGAGGAAGACTGTTGCAGAGCCAAACGCAGAAACAGAAAATGTTGACTTGGACACTCGAATAGCTCTTATATTTAAAGGAAAGACATTCGGAAATGCACCTCCATTTCTTCAGATGGACAGCAGCGACTCTGAAACGGATAAGGCAAAGTCTGAAGGAGTGGTTGAGGCTAATGAAACGCGCTCGCTTTCCGATTCAAATAATTCGGATAACAAAAAAAAGAGCGACAAAAAGATATCTGACTTGCCACAACCGCATGGGGCAAGCGATATATCAAGTGATGACGATATAATGGTGAAGAATAAGCGATGCAAACGCGGTTTTACACAATGTGAAAAGGATGATGACAACATGTCTCTGTCGAGTTTGTCTTCTCACGAAGATTCCCAACATGCATTACCCAATGCAGTTGATCGAGCAAATAAGAAACCTCTATCACCTTATATTTATCCAAATTCCTCCAACCAGCCTCCCTATTATTATCACCCTTCGGACTATGGGCATTATCCCTCTGGCCTCCCCGCGAACCCTGTGCTGACAAGTCGCTATTTTTCAAACCCCGCCTATATGCAGCCGGCCTTTTTGTCCGGTGTTGGCGCTTTCAACTTGGATCCCTATGGCCAGACATATGGCTACCAATACCCTCCATCGGACCAGAATGACGAGATAAAGGAGAATGTGAAAAAGGTTATTAACTACATTGTAGAGGAGCTTAAGCAGATCCTAAAGCGCGATGTGAACAAGCGTATGATTGAGATAACCGCCTTTAAAAACTTTGAATCGTGGTGGGATGAACACACATTGAAGGCACGCTCCAAACCACTGTCCGACTCAATGGAGGTCACCACCAAATTACGGAAAAGTGGCGCGACCGTCGATTTGATGAAGGAAAATGCTGATAGTGAGAAGCCTCCCAGCATTAATCAACTTGTTAATACTCAAGTAGAAATGTCCGATTTTAAAAGCTTCTCTAGCATAGGTATAAGGGCAGCAATGCCCAAATTGCCTTCGTTTCGACGCATTTGCAAGCACCCGAGTCCTATACCCCATCAAAGGATATCCCTCGAAAGAGATCTGAGCGACCAAGAAGAAATGGTACAACGTTCCGACTCAGAGAAAGAGGACTCGAATATGGACGGCTTTGAGGTACCAGACTCCAATGCGAAGGAACGTGTTTTGGATAGAGAAATTGCGAATATTCGACTGCCGTCCCCTGAAATGCATTCAAAACGAAAGGGAAGCGCGTCGAGCTTCTTTTCATCGTCCTCATCCTCTTCTAGCGAAGCAGAAAATGAAGGCAACGACGCTGCTGATGGTACAGAGAAAGAAAAAAGTAGCGAGGAGGATAGCTTTGACGACGATCATCCGCCTAGAAATCTTAATCGAAAGAGCAGACTGACTAAGAAGAACAGGCGTGTGGCATTCAAGCAACCTGGTGATGATAATATTGAGAATATATATTCAGACTCTGAGGACGAGAAAAGGGCCATAGATAGAATGCATGTTCAAAAACGGGGTCGTACGAAAAAGAAAAATATCTACTCCGACTCTGATGCAGACATGGAAAGTACAGCCGGAACAGATTTTTTGCCTGCGTTGCGAACAAAGGTCGTTTCCACTATACCGTCTGATCTTGAGGACATAAGTAAAGACAGCAGTTTTGGACTGGAGGAAGAGGACCCCTTGGACGACAAAGTTGAAGCAGAACTAAAGACTATCCGAAAAATGGTCGACGAGTGTCGTCGATCTCTGACCCCTGTTCCGCCGCCAGACTACAATGAAGAGCCAGTTGAAAAGTTCGATGCTACTGATCCCCGAAAGCCAGTTTTTGAATACGATCGCATTTACAGCGACTCGGATGAAGAGCGCGAATATCAAGAAAAGAGACGTAGAAATACCGAGTATATGGCTCAGATAGAGCGTGAGTTTTTGGAAGAACAGCAGAAGAACAACAAAAACTCTTTTTCGGAAAGTCGTTTAATGTCGGAGCGTAAATTAGTAATTATAAATAAACCTAGTGGAGAAATGGTAGAAACTGTGGATGTGGCAGAGGTCCCACTGACCCCAGGCATTAATATTCTAGCCGAACTTGCAGATCAGATTAGTAAACCGATTCAGGAGACGTATATCGAAAATAATGCATGCGAAAAAACAGAAATCGATGGAAAATTAGAGAGTAATCTCAAGACCACAGATATGTTTGAGGCACAAACTATTTTAAACGGAGAAAAGCAATTGTGCTCCAACGATAACGATAATAAAAAGGGAACGCAATCACCGGCTTCTTCAGATGGATGCTCCAGCCAAGCATCGCAAGCAAGCCAAGTAGCTCTCGAGCACTGCTACTCCTTGCCGCCACATGCGCAGTCTGCTTCCTTCACAGACTCGAATTCGGGTCGGCATGGGCTTGATGCGCGAAATAAGAATAGATTTGAAGGGCAAGAAAATGTGGCTGGTGGTAGCCAAATGTCGAGGCCAGGCCCAGGCAGACCACGAAAGGATTCAACGCGACTGCAAAAGAAAAAGAAGGATCCGATCCCTCGGCAGTCAGTTGCAAAGAATAAAGTCGCTCCCATTACTAATGCGTTGGCCGAACTAACCCGTCAAACTGCCAACTTTGTTCCCTACGAGATGTACAAAGCTCGCGATCAAAACGAGGAAATGGTTATCTTGTACACTTTTCTTACGAAAGGTATCGACGCGGAAGACATCAAGTTTATTAAGATGAGCTATATTGAGCATTTGCAGAAGGAGCCATATGCGTAAGTTACTTTTTTATTGCGCTTGGGTATAGTTTTGGTTAATCTTTTATCGATCTTTTATCTTCCCAGCATGTTCTTGAACAACACTCATTGGGTAGATCACTGCACAACGGACCGTGCATTTTGGCCACCGCCGCCCAAAAAGCGGAGGAAAGATGACGAATTGATGCGCCATAAGACGGGATGCGCTCGCACCGAAGGCTACTATAAGTTGGATGTACGAGAAAAGGCAAAGCACAAGTATCACCATGCTAAGGCCAACATTGATGATGCTGAGAATGAAGATCGTTGTGATGAACCTACAGCACTCACGAATCACCACCATAACAAACTAATATCCAAAATGCAAGGCATTTCGCGAGAGGCACGCTCCAACCAGCGACGACTTTTGACAGCCTTTGGATCTATGGGCGAGTCGGAGCTTTTGAAATTTAACCAGCTCAAGTTCCGTAAGAAACAACTCAAATTTGCAAAATCTGCCATACACGATTGGGGACTATTTGCGATGGAACCCATAGCAGCTGACGAAATGGTAATTGAATATGTCGGACAAATGATTCGGCCTGTCGTGGCCGACTTAAGAGAGACCAAATACGAGGCAATTGGAATTGGCAGTTCATATCTGTTTCGAATCGACATGGAAACCATTATCGATGCCACCAAATGTGGAAATCTGGCCCGATTTATAAACCACAGCTGCAATGTAAGTAATGCTTGTTATGTTTTGCAATTAAGATACAATATAAAATAATCATGAACATTATTTCTCCAACTTCTAATTGCAGCCGAACTGCTATGCAAAAGTCATTACAATAGAGTCTGAGAAAAAGATAGTCATATATTCAAAGCAACCTATTGGGGTCAATGAGGAAATAACGTACGATTATAAATTTCCTTTGGAGGAGGAAAAAATTCCATGTCTGTGTGGCGCTCAAGGGTGCCGGGGAACGCTCAACTAAAAGTACCATAAGTACATCATTTTAGGCTTCAGAAGAGTCTACGTTGGGTTCTATTCACTCATGTAAATTAAGTTGATATTCAATATCCGAAATAGATGTACTATATATGTATGTATATATAAACATAACTTATTTCTTTAATCTACCTACACAGTAGACATTTAGATACAGGTTTAAAAGCACTACAACAAATTAATTCTAGCTTGACTTGTAGATGTTGGCTTCGTTTTTATTTATATTTTCATTTTTCTGTGGTGAGTTTTCTTTCTCTAAAATGTTACAACAATAAATCAATCTATATTTTATTAAGTCATAAACTAAGAATTACGTTAAGTACTGCATTGTAAATACATTGCCAATATGAGCTCGTCATCATTAGTATTCGTACATACTACACGTACATGTGACTATGTATACAGTTTACAAGCGAAATGCATGCTATCCTATTATGTGAACTAATTAAACGCATATGCAAAGCAAAGGATTTTATATTTATAGCCGCTTGGGACTCGAGTTTTGGAGTTTAATCGAACTGTCTTCATTTGGCAAATTTGACTCAATGTGGCAATATCTTTGGCGTATCGTGCAATTATGTAGCTGTGCGAAAGGCCGTTTCTAAATCTTCTATAGTACTTCGTGTCGTTGCGAGGATGTGGCTGAACAATCGATCTGCATTCTTGATGGCATTCAACACATTTTGGCTTTATAAAAACGAATTGCTCGACTTTCCAAATATCATCTGGGGGATCATCGGTCACCCTCCGCTTACGCTCTGATTTTTTCTGAATTTAAAGATAGCCAAAGTCATCAAAGACACCTACCATCCCTTTAACGTTCAGCAGCCGCCTTTTTTCGTCTACCTCAACATTGTCCGAAGTGGACGTGAACCTCACCCCAGACAAGCGCCAACTGCTCCTTAACAACGAAAGGATCCTGGTGGATCCTGTTGGTCTTGCAGATATCTCCTGCTGGAGACCTTTGGGCATATCCATCTATATTCCAAATGCAAAACACAACCATTATGTGCATGCTGAAGACAAGACAAGACCGAATCAGAAGGCTCAGCCCAAACCCCAGAAAGCCAGCAGGGTGAACGAGCAATAGACGGGGTCCTCCTGCGGTTGACTTGGTGATCCGGTGCGGTCGAAATTATCAAATTTACTACGATAGGACGTGTGTTTTTGGATAATAAATATTAATAAGACAATTATACTAAAGCGTACTTGGTTTACAGTATACTGCAACTGTGTCAGCTGTTTGCCATCGACGCATTTGTTTCTATAGTTTTGTTGTTGTTTTATAAACAGTAGGAATGATAAATATACATATGTAGGTATTGTAACAGCACTTCGGCCGGGCTCGCCACAGAACGGAAGATAATGCGCTCAGAGGATGAAGATATATTGCAATGCTGGTGTGTATCGCAGGTCAAAACAGACTGATCTCGAGCCTAGACGAGTCCATGGTGCAATTATATAAGGTGGTATCATCGCGAGAGCTGCTATCTTTTAAGGACGGTATTTTTGCCAGTCGTTTGTCAAATGCCGGCGAAAGAAGTTGTGTCTTGTCTTCTTCTTCCTTTCCTACGTCTGACTCGTAAACAGAAAACAATAAAATAAAGTGATTGCTACTATTTTAAATCGGAAAATATTTAATACAAATAATTGTTAAATATTTTTGTATAGCATATACATATGTACGAGTACATACATATGTATATGTTCGAATTTTTATATCATCTAATTTTATAATTCGTGGTTGATTTCTTAAACAATCATGAATTGTTTAAGTTGCTTTCTGTTTCTAGCGCTTGTATCTCTGTGAGGCACATGAGCCGAGAGAGAGAGGACTGAAAACTTTATATAGTTGATCGAAAAATTGTCTGTCAAACGATAGAAGCACTCAATCTTCCTTGAGATTGATTTTGTGCAGTTTCTGGGTAAAGCCGTACTACATGATGTCTCATTGCTGTATTTAAACTGCCGTAAAAATATCGAATAATCACGTAAACCAATAATACAGGCAACCAAATTGAACCAAATTCGGCAATCTGGTAGATATGGTAATTTCCTACGGTACTGCATTTTCCATTTTTATACCCGTACTCGAAGAGTAAAGGGTATATTGTATTTGTGGTAAAAGTGCATGTGTGTAACATGGAGAAGGAATAATTTCCGACCCTATAAAGTATATATATTCTTGATCAGCATCAATAGCCGAGTCGAAATAGCCATGTCTGTCCGTCTGTCTGTATTGCTTGTCGCCCATTGCTCGGAGGCTATAACAGATAGAGCATCCAAATTTTTTTTTCCAGGGTGATGTGATATCTCACTCCTAGAAAAGTCTTTCAAAATTTCGCCCCGCCCACTTCCGTGGCGTCCACAATTTTTAAGATAGCAGAAAAAGAAAAATGCAGAATCATAAAGAAAGACCATATCTATCCGGGGCCCGTATCTGAATCGGATCGGATCATTATTATAGCCACAATAGAGAAAACTATTTCGAAAAACATCATTCCCTCTCGCTCGCACTCACACAAAAACGAGTCGTTTTGGTTTTTCGTACAAATGAGTGCCTCGATCTCAGAGACTATAATAGCTAGAGCCTCCAAACTTTTTGTCCAGACTCCTGTAATATCGCTTTAGTGCAAGTTTATTTCAAAAATATTTGCCACGCCCACTCCCCCCCCAAAAATGAAATTCCACAATTTTGAAGATAGATACGAGAAGGGACGTGATATGTCGCTGTTAAAGCGACACTACTTTTAGACCCGTACTCAGCCAGTACAGATGTGATTTATGTGGAATTTTCAAATGTTTTTATCAGTTTTTGCATTTTACATTTTACATTTGTTTGCTGCATCTGTCATCTAAATCTACATCAGTTGCCACAACAACACACATACACTGCACGAGGCAGAGTCTGTGAGCGTGAGTGTGAGTGCGAGAGAATCTGCAGCGACAATCTGTGGAATTTTAAAACATTTTATCATTTTTTACGTTTTACGTTTTACATTTTTCTGCATCTGTCATCTACATCACTTCACACAACGACACAGCTGAAGGGTGGTCGGCTAGCTGCTTATTCATTTCATCATTGTGGCTACAATCATGATCCGATCTGAGCCATATTTGTCAATCTGGTAGATATGATCATTCTCTACGATACTGCATTTTTCGTTTTTTCCTATCTTCAAAATTTTGGACTTTCATATTTAGTGGGGGAAGGAAGGGGGCGTGGCGAAATTTTGAAATAAACTTGTCTTGGTTTGGTATCACAGGAGTCTAGAGAGAAAGTTTGGTTGTTCTAGCTCTTATAGTCTCTGAGATCCAGGCGACACAAAATACGAACGAGAAAAATCGTACGGAGTCGCTGTAAACGCGACTCTACTTTTACATCCGTACTCAGTCAGTACACATGTGATTTATGTGGAATTTTCAAATGTTTTATCAGTTTTTACATTTTAAATTTTACATTTGTTTGCTGCATCTGTCATCTAAATCTACATCAGTTGCCACAACAACACACGTACACTGCACGAGGTAGAGTCTGTGAGCGTGATTGTGAGAGAATCAGTAGCGACAATCATCCCCATAAATTACTTACGCCGCAAGGGGGCGGGGTAAATCGATGCTGAAAATTCATTTGATCATTGTGGCTACGATAATAATCCGATTTGAACCAAATTCAGGGATCTGGTAGATATGCTCATTTTCTACGATACTTAATTTTTCGTTTTTTTCTATTTTTAAAATTGTGGATTTTTGTGCGGAAGGGGGCGGGGCGAAATTTTGCAATTCACTTGTTCAGGTTTGGTATCACAGGAGTCTTGGCAGAAAGTTTGGTTGCTGTAGCTCTTATAGTCTCAGAGATCCAGGTTACACAAAATACAAAAAACCAAATCGACTCGTTTTTGTGTGAGTGCGTAAGAGAGGGCTCTATTGTGGCTATATTAATGATCCGATCCGATTCAGATTCGGGCCCCTGATAGATAAGGTATTTCTCTATGATTCTGCATTTTTCGTTTTCTGTTATCTTTAAAATTGTCGACGCCACAGATGTGCGCCCTTTTTGGGGGCGGACGTGGGCGGGGCGAAATTTTAAAACATTTTTCTAGGAGTGAGATATAACATCAATATGGAAACAAAATTTGGTTGCTCTATCTCTTTTAGCCTTCGAGCAATGGGCGACAAACAAGACGGACAGACAGACGGACGGACAGAAGGACAGACGGACGGACAGACGGACGGACAGACGTACGGACAGACAGGTCTATATCGACTCGGCTATTGATGCTGATTAGGAATATATAAACTTTATAGGGTCGGAAATTATTCCTTCTCTATGTTACACACATCCACTTTTACCACAATTACAATATTCCCTTTTACTCTTCGAGTACGGGTATAATAACCAAATCGGCTCGTTTTTGTGTGAGTGCGCAAGAGAGGGAATGATGTTTCAGATTTAAGCCTATGATAGATATGATCTTCCACTATGATTCGGCATTTTTCGTTTTCTGTTATTTTCGAAATTGTGGACGCCACAGATGTGTGCTCTTTGTGGAAGCAGAAGTGGGCGGGGCGAAAAATTTAAACCTATTTCTAGGAGGGAGAAATCACATCTGTCTGGATATAAAATTTGGTTGCTCTAGCTCTTATAGCTTTCGAGCACTGGGCGACAAACAAGACGGTCAGACGGACAGACAGACATGGCTATATCGACTCGGCTATTGAAGCTGATCATATATATATATATATATATATATATATATATATATATATATATATATATATATATAGGGTCGGAAACCCTTCCTTCTGTGTGTTACACACATCCTCTTTTACCACAAATACAATATTCCCTTTTACTCTTCGAGTACGGGTAAACAAACATGATATGCCGTTCTGGTCTGCGCGCTGCTCGATTTAGGGCATTTTGGAAAAATGCCGTTTCGTGCCATGTTGCTCTCTAGTCTGTACCTTACTTATATATGTAACAATAATAAAAACCTTCCCCCCCTGGACGTTGGTTTATATCATCACTTGCGTTTCCAACCATGACCAGTCCCAATGTGTAAGGCACAATTCGTCTTGGAACTCCTACGAAGTTCAGGCCAACGACAAAGTCACACTCCGCACACTGCTCATCAGTTGCGTGCAAAATTTCTCCAAACCAGTTTTTTATACCCGTACTCGAAGAGTAAGAGGGTATATTGTATTTGTGGTAAAAGTGGATGTGTGTAACATAGAGAAGGAATAATTTCCGACCATATAAAGTATATATATTCTTGATCAGCATTAATAGGCGAGTCGATATAGCCATGTCTGTCCGTCCGTCTGTCTGTCCGTCTGTATGTCCGTCTTGTTTGTCGCCAATTGCTAGAAGGCTATTGGAGCTAGAGCAACCAAATTTTATTTCCATACTGATTTTTTCTCTCACTCCTAGAAAAGTGTTTAAAAATTTCGCCCCGCCCACTTCCGCCCCCACAAAGAGCGCACATCTGTGGCGTCCACAATTTTGAAGATATCAGAAATCAAAGAGAAAGACCATATCTTTCAGGAGCCCGAATCTGAATTTGATCGGATCATTAGTATAGCCACAATAGAGAAAACAATTTCGAGAAACATCATTCCCTCTCTTTCGCACTCACACAAAAACGAGTTGATTTGGTTTTTCGTACAAATGAACGCCTGGATCTCAGAGATTATAAGAGCTAGAGCAATCAAACTTTCTGTCTAGACTCCTGTGATACCGAACCAAGACAAGTGTATTTCAAAATTTCGCCACGCCCCCTTCCGCCCCCTCAAAAGGTGAAAATCCACAATTTTGAAGATAGGAAAAAACGAAAAATGCAATATTCTAGAGAATGATCATATCTACCAGATTGCCGAATATGGTTCAGATCGGATTATTATCGTAGCCACAATGATCAAATGAATTTTCAGCATCGATTTACCCCCGCCCCTTGCGGCGTAAGTAATTTATGGGGATGATTGTCGCTACTGATTCTTTCACAATCACGCTCACAGACTCTACCTCGTGCAGTGTACGTGTGTTGTTGTGGGAACTGATGTAGATGTTGATGACAGATGCAGCAAACAAATGTAAAATTTAAAATGTAAAAACTGATAAAACATTTGAAAATTCCACATAAATCACATGTGTACTGACTGAGTACGGGTATAAAAAGTAGAGTCGCATTTACAGCGACTCCGTACGTTCTTTCTCGTTTTTTAAATAATAACCAGTTTGCGGAGAAGTCGAATGTAATGGTAACTTCTGAAAAGCAGAGAAATACTTGTGTTAAAACTCTGTGTTACCAATATTGGAATTCTGGATGCAAGTATTATTATTATTACTAAATATAATATGTATAGTATAATCTGTAACTCCATATTATATTTAGTTATATTATAAAGATTTAATTCGCTTTCGTTGAAAGTGTCCGCTTAAAATAAGTAAATTTTGGTACCTGTACCCAACTGGTATTAAGTATACAACATTTTCGGATAAGAAGAAGACGTCGTTTATACATCTTCGTATCTTTGCTTTGCTACAAACTAAGAGCCGAAAAACTCAGCGGTGAGAAACTTGCTTGCTGTCTGTATTTCAGTATTCAGTTGGTAACGGGAAAGTCGGACGCAGTTTTTGTGAAGCGAGTGAAAGACTAGTGAAACGCTTTTTCCGATCTAAGGCGAGATTAAATCAAGAATAAAAAAAAATATCGTTTAAATACTAATTTTTTATCTAAACTTTTCCTCATTCAATTTCAAACATTTACGAGTATGTATGCATGCATTGAAATAAGTAATACTTTTTCGAGTGCTGAACAGCCATCCACAAATTTTTTTGATTGTGCTGCATGGGTGAAAGTAAAAATGAAAACAGAATTTATTTTAGCATTTGGTTGCCAGATCTGGCTCAATATGTTCATATAGTAGACACTGAAAGAAACAAGTTCTGAATTTTTGTTGCCAAAAAATGAAATGAAATTCTAAGGGGCAAAACTGGTATCTCTTTGCACAAAAATAAATGTGCAAACTTTCGTCATACCCACACGCACATTACGTTTGTGATAAAATGTTCGCACGTCCAAATTAATAAAGATACGTGATACAAAGGGATTTAGAGACACATTTTACATACATATGTATGTATCTATCGATTTACCAAAAATCTTAATATCGTGCCGTCTTATATGAGCCATTCATATTTTTATACCCGTACTCGAAGAGTAAAAGGGTATATTGTATTTGTGGTAAATGTCCGTCTGTCTGTCCGTCCGTCTTGTTTGTCGCCCATTGTTCAAAGGCTATTAGAGCTAGAGCAATCAAATTTTTGTTCCAGACTGATGTGATATCTCACTCCTAAAAAAGTGTTTCAAAATTTCGCCCCGCCCACTTCCGCCCCCACAAAAAGCGGACATTTGTGGAGTCCACATTTTTAAAAATTACAGAAAACTAAAAATGCAGAATCATAGAGAAAGGCCATAACTATCAGAGTCCCAAATCTGAATCGGATTGGATCATTAGTATAGCCACAATAGCGAAACCCGTTTCGAGAAACATCATTCCCTCTCTTTCGCACTCACACAAAAACGAGTCGATTTGGTTTTTCGTACAAATGAGCGCCTCGATCTCAGAGACTATTAGAGCTAGAGCAACCAAACTTTTGTCCAGACTCCTGTGATATCGCTTCAGTGCAAGTTCATTTCAAAATTTTGCCACGCCCACTCCCGTGCCCCCAAAAGACGAAAATCCACAATGATCAAATGAATTTTCAGCAGCGATTTTCCACGCCCCCTTGCAGCTTAAGTCATTTTTAGGGCTGATAGCCGCTACTGATTCTCTCAAACTCACACACTGCTCACACATTCTGCCTCGTGCAGTGTACGTGTGTTGTGAGAACTGATGTAGTTGTATTTGACAGATGTACCAAAAAAATGTAAAATGTAAAAACTGATAAAACATTTGAAAATTCCACATAAATCACATTTGTACTGACTGAGTACGGGTATAAAAGTAGAGTCGCGTTCACAGCGACTCCGTACGTTCTTTCTCATTTTGAGTTTTTTTTTGTGCACATGGACAATAAAAAGGCTTGATTTCGAGCATGCTTAAATGGAGTCGATGGCAATAATTTTGCATTTCCGACTGTTCCTTAATCCTAAAAAAAAAAAAACCAGTTTTTTTATTATTCTGGGTGGGGAAGTATTTTCGTGTCTTAAGCTGATTTTGATCTTTAGTGTATATTAATAGAGGGCATTTTTTCTGATTTTGACCAGGTGATTGCAATGATCAGCAGAAGTCATATCCGACTTATGAAGTGAAGTTCTGAAATAACATTCATATGTATTTATCTTCTGGAGCATCAACATCGCTGCTTCGGGCTGAAGCAAGCGTTCCTTCTTAATTTTTCGTGCAAAGTTAAGCTCGTATATTACTCTTAAAAGGCTACTGAGGCCTGAGAACGAAATGATGATTTTCTAAATTGAGTTATTAATGTAGATTTCCTTTTGTGCGTTAGAAACTTGCATTTGTCATAACACCATCTTCTAGAGACTAAAGTTAATACTATACACTTTCGCAACAAATAATATTGTATGGATTAATTGTTCTATTTACTCGAGGAACAAAATATTATTTTTAATTGCATATTTATAATTTTACAGCAAATGCCACGACCGGCTCGGCTTAAACTGTGGGCTATACTACTTTATGCTCCTTTTTTTCTTATTCCTTCCTGCGACGGCCACGGAAGGCTGATCGAACCGCCAAGCAGGGCTTCGGCATGGCGCTATGGATTCCAAACGCCGCCAGACTACAATGACCATGAACTCTATTGCGGCGGGTTTACACGACAATGGAAGCGAAATGGTGGAAAGTGCGGTGAATGTGGCGATGCGTGGGACATGCCAGAGCCACGGCCTCATGAAAATGGTGGTCAGTGGGGGCAAGGCCTGATTGTACGAACTTATTTGCCAGCATCAGAGATGACGATTCGTGTAGAATTAACTGCCAGCCACATGGGGTACGATAGACGTAGATTACTTTTACAACTATGCACTATAATAATTATTTTGTTTCTTGTATAGCTATTTTGAGTTTCGGTTATGCGATGATCCGGGTGCCAAACAGGCATGCCTAGATAAAAATATCCTGCATATACTTGGTGGATCTCCCTGGCAGCCAAGTCCAGCAGACGTGGACACCCGCTTCTATCCTCGAAATGGAAGTCGCATATATGAAATCAAAGCGCGTTTGCCTGGTAAGTTTCTTTTGTGCGAATTCATAGTAAAATAATAAATATACTTTGTTCCCACATTCGGGGCTTTCACAGAATTTACATGTGATCAATGTGTGCTGCAGTGGCGCTACGTTGCTGGGAATAATTGGGGCATGTGCAACGATGGTAATGGTGCAGTTGGTTGCGGTCCCCAGGAGGAATTTCGTTCGTGTTCAGATATTTCTATAACCCTGGATGCACGACCCCCTATGCGGCCCATTCGACCTGTACACCCAACGCCTACACGATCTAGCACGAAACGACCAGCGACAGATGAATATGATTCAGATGAAACTGCTTTTAATTATTCCCTTTTTTTAGTACTAGCAATTACTTTGGGAGTAGTTTTTTGTGCTTTTGCAATTTGGTACTTTTATGGACGAAACATGTGTAATCTCAGGGAGTGCAGGAACTCTTTATCTCAGAAGTTTAGAAATAATAACAAAAAGAACGCGTCTTTGGTGAACGCTGTCCATAACAAAATCTTTAAACCTCTTGAATCGTTTGGGTTTGGGGCTAAAGTTGCCAACGACTTCAAAGGTGTTGATGTGGACAATCCTCCCGTTCCTCCTCCCCGAACCAAACGAGACGGTAGGATACGGGAATTGTCAGCCAATGCCTCAAGCGTAGCGTAGACAGCCTATGAATGTCACTGAATTCAGAATTGAGCAAGTCATTGGTTTCCCCACCACCTTTTGATCTACGATCACTAGCTAAAAACCTTATCTTATATCTAGTATTTATTATCCTTAGATTTTCTTTAAGATTTAAAACGCTTTTAAATAGAGCTAAGCAGAAAATGATCCTCTGTCATTATTATTTACAATTTACATACATACAATTTACATATGGATGTATACATACATACACACATACATATGGATGTATGTATTTGTACACACAACATTACACAATGCAAATAATCGTATAAAAATACGTGTTTTAATTATATGTATTCTGTATTCAGTTTAATTTTTTATACCCGTACTCGAGAGTAAAAGGGTATATTGTATTTGTGGTAAAAGTGGATGTGTGTAACATAGAGAAGGAATAATTTCCGACCCCATAAAGCTAAAGCAACCAAACTTGTCTTCCAGACTAATATGATACATGTATGTATGTATGTATCTCACTCCTAGATGTGGATATACTAGATGACAGATGTAGAAAAAAAATGTAAAATGTAAAAACTGATAAAACATTTGAAAATTCCACATATGTAAATCACATGTGTACTGACTGAGTACGGGTATACAAGTAGAGTCGCCTTCACAGCGACTCCGTACGTTCTTTCTCGTATTATTTTTCTTTATACCAATGCTACCAATGACTGCCGTAGTTATCATCTTGCATACAGCGATAGCTGTGCATGCTAAAATAAATATTTAGTATATGTATGTAGATATGTACAATCATACATACATTCACAGTTTACAACAAGTTCTACTGCCACAAATATGTACATACTTACATACATCAAAAGAGTGTTTACTTATGTGTGTAAGCTATGTCATATGACATGTACATACATATGTATTTATGCTTTGGACATAGATTATGTGATAGAAATAAGTACATATGTATATACCTTTTTAGTAAAGATATTTATACTACACTACCTATATAATATAAATAAATGCGAGTATTTACAAAAGAACGTATACCTAAATTTGGAAAATAAAAAATATCCCGTTTTAAAGTCGAACTATGTATGTACATACGTATGTACATAGTAATACACGATAAGTATCACGGTTCCAGTTAGCCCCCCACCCACACCCCACTTTTTCTGTTTGTAATTCCTGGGTTCGTTGCACCTCTATAGAAATCGACTATAGATACATATGTATAGTGACATACATACATATGTACATGTGTAGGAGTGCTTGTCGGTTGATGTGATCGGGAATTTTATGGAAGCGTAACGGTTCTTTGTTAGTCTTTCATTAATGATCCATTAGGTCCAATTAATCCAATGAATCACACTTACTTCATTGCTGTTGTCACACATGCTAATTATACCTACACACTTTCAAATATGTACACTTTCAAATACATGTGATATCTATCTACGTATGTGATAGGTATCACACAATTCGATTACATACATATACATACATATATGTATGGACATTGGTCCATAGTCGTACAAACATGTACAGATATATTATTAAGCAAGTTCAATCAACGGCCTATTGATTTGCATTTAGCAGTTCATTAACATTAAGCAATACGCTTTGAAGTTCATTAACATGGCCATTGAAAGTATTGTATTACAATGTACTTACAATCTATTTCCAGTTGAGTGCATTGTTCGTCTGCTAATAATCCAATGGCAACGACTTCATAATTTAATTCGCTTTTAACTACTTTCACTTGGCTTTGTGTAGCTCAAGAATGAAAACAAAATATATTTTATTTTTAAATTCTATTGTTAAAAATTACCAGGTAGTAAAAATGTATATTGCTGTTTTCTTAAATATACATAAAACGAAATATAGTCAAACTTGTAGCGGGACATTTGAATCAGCTTTTTGAAAGCTAGATGGTCCATTTCCAATATGAATCGATTTACCAATACGATTTACTAAGAATTGGCGTAGGCATGATTTGTTAATTAGTCGTTCCTGAAATTTAAATTAACCAGCCCTTGCAATCCCGGTACAACAGAAAATGAACTGCCTACTTATACATTTCGTCGACTTTAATTACTTTGGTGTGTTTGTGGTCAAATTATTTACCATTTATTTCTTTTGGAATTTGTAATGGGAACGACTTTATGTCGAATACGTATAAAAGCCGCATGGGGGAATATCTTGTGACTAGTTGCAATTTGTTTCGCAATCCGATAATACCTTCTTGTTATATTACTATTCTGACGGAAGCTAATGATAATATATTCGTAAATTCTTGATAAATAACAGTAAAAGAATTATAAAAAAATACTGAAAAAAGTGAAATCCAATACAAATATGTCTACTGAAAGAAATGAGAAGAAATATTCCAGAATCCGCCCTGATTCAGACGGCGATGATATAGTAATCTCCGGGATGGCCGGAAAATTTCCAAACTGTCGTAGCATATCGGAATATGAATACAAGCTTTATAACAAGGTTGGCACCCACATTAATTACTTAATTGATCATACATGAATAATATTTCAAAAGTGACTAAGATATATGAAAATGTATGCTGTAATATCAATATGGATTCTCTTCATTATATGATTATCGGGAAAGGTCATTTTTTCTGTTCATGAAAAATGTGGTTACATTGTGCGCATGCACAATAAAAATAAATATCAATTAAAGTGGAAATATTAAAAACTTAGCTGAAAATCATTGAAAATGTGGGAGAGCACAGAGATAACATTGATTTCAAATTGATATAACACAAGTATATCATCTTAGAAACTCAAGTTATTTTATATATGTTTTATTATGATTATATTCGGTAGTCTGTTTTCGGTAGTTTTCACTTTCCCAACAAATTTCCGATTTACTTTTCATAACGGAAAGTTAGACGCTCACGCATTCAAAAAACGTAACGTTTTTCCGTTATTAAAACGACAGCATATTTCTCGCCGAAATGAAAAGTAAACGGCAACTTTACAACTTTAAGTTTATACAACTTTCAAAAGGAAAACATTGATGATATATTGGCGCATTGGCATTAATTTGACACTATTACCGGGGTACTTGAGTTTGTACCTTTTTTAACTTAACCTCAAAAAACGTTCTTATACGAACATCCGATTTGGTTATCGATAAATCTCTGCTAAACATAACAGAGGCCTTTTTGCATGAGCTGGCACTAACGCGTGGACATAACAGCAGTAAATTTGGTGCTTAACAGTACAGTAGAAAACAAACCACACTTTTACGGATGTCAGAGCTCCTTTAAATGAAAAGTATGACTTTTGACTGAAAACGTAAAACGCAAAAATGCGAGAAAACCGTGTGCGCCTGATTGCATTTCTATTCGATAATTTCCACACATCATAATGCTCCACAACTATTCATTGGCGGGTTATCTGGGTATCAGGAATGCTTGAGTCGTAGTGTCGACGCCCCCACCCACTCTCAACCCTCCCTGATAATCAAAAGGAATCATTCAAGGAGCACCCAGGCCCCTTCCCACCACTCCCTCTAATTACATAATCACAAGAAAAAAAAATTGTTTCGCTAAAAAAATCCTTACGATCACCCTTATGATCACGTAATCAGTATCCAAGACCATCCCCTCCCCATGTAATCAAACATAATCATTTCCTTCCCCCCCTTTCCCCCTGGGTTATTACGTAATGTATGGACAGCCCATAAACTATATGTGTGTACTTATTATCAATAAGATTGAAGACTGATAATGTGAATTGATTTCCGTCAGTTCTAAAGCGTATACATATACTCGCATTCTCATGGATCATGGATCAATATGTCTACATTCTAGATTGATATGGTGGACGACGATGAGCGTCGTTGGCGTCATTTTAATCCAGAAATACCAAAACGCTCAGGAAAAATTTCTGACATCGAAAAGTTTGATGCTACCTTCTTTGGAGTGCACTTTAAGCAAGCACATACAATGGACCCCCAAACACGTATCCTTATTGAAGCAGCTTACGAAGCTGTCATAGATTCGGGCATAAACCCCAAGAGTCTTCGCGGGTCAAAAACAGGAGTATTCGTTGGATCTTGTATATCTGAATCGGAGAAAACATGGTTTTACGAAAAGGTTTCATCTGGCGGCTTTGGAATTACTGGCTGCAGTCGGGCAATGATGGCTAATAGGATTTCGTACTCCCTAGGACTGGAGGGTCCTTCGTTTTTACTAGATACAGCCTGTTCCAGTTCGATGTATGCCTTGGACAACGCTTTCAGCGCCCTTCGCAACGGAGAAATTGATGCCGCCATCATTGGCGGATCAAACTTACTCCTACATCCTTTTGTAACCCTGCAGTTTGCGAGGTGAGTAAGAAAATGTGCCTGGACACAATGTGGATAAAAATGTAATATTTCAGACTCGGTGTTTTGGCACCAGACGGCTTTTGTCGTCCGTTTGATAAAGATGCTAGCGGCTACACACGATCAGAAACCATTAACTGCCTTTTTCTGCAACGAAAACGAGATGCAAAACGCGTTTATGCAAGTGTTATTTATTCAAAAACTAACTGTGATGGATACAAGCCAGAGGGTATTACCTATCCGTCTGGCAAAATGCAGGAAAAACTGCTCGACGAATTTTACAAGGAGATTGAAGTTACACCAAATGACTTGGGCTATTTGGAGGCTCACAGTACTGGCACTGTAGTGGGGGATCCAGAGGAGTGCAAAGCGATTGACAATGTTCTCTGTAGCCAGAGACAAGACCCTTTATTGGTTGGATCTGTAAAATCAAATGTTGGGCATTCGGAAGCAGCTTCAGGTATCTGCTCATTGGTAAAAGCCTGTTTTGCTTTCGAAACTGGTTTCATAGCACCAAACATAAACTTTACAGAGGTGAAATCTGTTATTGCACCCTTGGCCGAGGGACGATTGATTGTAGTTAAAGACGTCACCCCACTACCAAAGCCATGTATCGGCATAAACTCCTTTGGATTTGGTGGGGCTAATGCTCACGCTCTTTTAAAAGCTAATCCTAAGTCGAAGCAAAATTTCGGGCTGCCGGACGATGATATACCACGAATTGTCACATGGGCAGGAAGAACAGAAGAGGCCGTTAACGAGATTTTTAACGCTGTGGAGAAAAAACCCATGGATGCAGAATTTATTGGATTACTTCAAAACATTCAAGAGAGCGACGTATCTGGCATGGTCTTCCGTGGCTACGCAATATTTGACAAGCAAGGTGAAGCCCCTGCGAAAGCATTGGTCAGAGATGTACAGCACTACACTGGGCTCCAGCGCCCCATAGTCTGGGTGTATAGCGGAATGGGCTCGCAGTGGCCTGAAATGGGTGCGTCGCTTATGGTAATACCCCGTTTCCGAGAATCCATAGAAATATGCCACCAGACTCTGAAACCGAAAGGAGTTGACCTCATACACATCTTAACATCCAACGATCCCACAATTTACCAAAATATTTTGCACTCCTTCGTGGGTATAGCGGCGGTGCAAATCGGCTTAACTGATGTCTTGCGTTCCCTAAAATTGGAGCCAGACTTCATTATCGGACATTCTGTGGGAGAACTGGGCTGCGCATATGCCGACGGAGGTCTTACCCCACAGCAAATGATATTAGCCGCCTATTACCGCGGCAGAGTGAGTGTGGACGTGGACAAAATTATGGGGTCCATGGCAGCAGTCGGCATTGGGTACAAGTCAATTCTGCACATGCTTCCAGAAACCATCGAAGTGGCCTGTCACAATGGTCCGCACTCTTGCACCATCTCCGGTCCAGTCGCCGATGTGACCCGTTTCGTAGACGAATTAAAAGCTAAAAGTATATTTGCCAAAGAAGTGCCCTGCTCGAATATCGCGTATCATTCAAAATACATTGCCCACATGGGACCAGCACTGTTGAAGTATTTGAAAGAAACTATGCCGCATCCAAAAAGGAGAACCGATAAGTGGCTAAGCACTAGTGTTCCCCAAAGCGAATGGGATCATGCTGAGCGCAAGCTGTGCTCCGCTGAGTACCACAGTAATAATTTGCTGAGCAGTGTACTTTTTGAAGAAACATTTGCGTTGCTCCCAAAAAATGCCCTGACTATTGAAATTGCGCCGCATGGCTTGTTGGGCGCTATTCTGAAGCAATCCATGCCAGGTGGGGTACATATTCCACTAACGAAAAGGGGAAACAAGAACAACGCCCTGTTCTTTTTAACTGCGCTGGGAAAGTATGTATCAAGAATATCGACGAAAGTTCATAAATTGATTTTAAATTAATTGCATTTTGTGTTTTTTGTTTTCCCTAGAACATACCAAAATGGCCTAATGGTTCCGGTTTCTAATTTGTATACAAAAATTAACTTCCCTGTATCGCGGGGTACACCTAGCATCAGCTCACTCATCCGTTGGGATCACAGTGAAGATTGGTTTGTGACAAAGTATGAAAATATGAAAACAAAGTCCAGTGGGGAGCGCATATTTCCAGTTAATTTAGCCAGTGACAACGAGGAGTTTCTGAGCGGACATGTTATCGATGGGAAAATGTTGGTACCAGCTACATGTTACCTGCAGTATGTTTGGGAAACATTTTCTCTTATGTATCATGGTCCAAGCTATATGGATGTACCAGTTGAGTTCGAAGACGTACGCTTTTTGAGAGCGACGAATATGTCAGTAAATAACGAAGTGGAATTGAACGTAATGATCCACTACGGGACCGGACACTTTGAGGTAAGTGTATACACGCGTATACCAATGTAGGAATGACTCATACATACATACATACTTATGTACATATAATCTATATCATCTATTTACCACTTAGATAACAGAAGGGGGTAGTTTGGTTGTCACCGGTATAATAAGAGAGATTGAAAGTCGCACCACACCTGAGGTATATTATTTCCAAAAGGAATCACAGTTTCCCATGGTGTCTAAAAAGGACTTCTACAAGGAACTAAGACTACGTGGATATCATTATAATGGAGCCTTCAAGGCAGTTCACAAAGCCCGGTCGGACGGTCTGTACGGACAGGTGGAGTGGAATTATAATTGGGTAACTTTCATGGATGCGATGTTACAAATTCAGATCCTGGGAACTGATTCACGGACTCTTTTGCTGCCAACAAAGATTCGAAAGCTCAGAATAAATGGGCTGCACCACTTTGCCTTACTGACCAAAATGGATCCCGAGAATCGCTTTTTCGACGTATTTGTGGATCAAAAGTACGATCGAATTATCGCGGGTGGCATTGAACTGGTAGGTCTTCATGCCAGTCCCGTTCAAAGACGCAGACCACCTGGGATTCCCATCCTGGAGAAATATGAATTTCTCCCTTTCTTGCCGACTTCAGCTGTATCATTGGCAAATGCTGGCCGAATTTGTGTGCAATTGGCCCTAGAAAATAATGCTTCATTAAAAATGAAGTTGGTCGAAGTAGATACAGATGGCAGAAACACGATTTTAAATGAATTCCTGGAATCTATCGAGGACCTACCAGTCATTACGGGAGACTACATGTTTTTGACATCTAGAAAGGTAGACGACATTCCAGGTATTCATATTGAAAATGGAAATTTGTCCACGCAATCGAATTGTCATTTCGTTGTTTGTGGGGGAGTCTGCGGGGATCGGAACAGGGAAGTTATTGAAACTGCCAAGCACGTGCTCACAGATAGTGGATACCTACTAATCAGAGCGCAATCTAATATCGATAAAGTACATTTCGAAGTGTCCGATCAGTTCCGGACGATTACAATACTTCCCATTGAAAGCAATGAGGAGACATTTGTTCTCCTCCAAAAAGTACCAAAGAACCTGCAAATAGAACCTGTGGTTGTCAAAGTGTCCGAAAACGATAAAACGTTTGAGTGGATAGCTCCGATTCAGTCTGCGCTTAGCTCAAAGACACCTGTTGTTTTATATTCATTTAATGAAGAGCTCAATGGACTAATTGGGTTGGTGAACTGCTTGCGCAAGGAGCCAGATGGTAACTTGGTTAAATGTTTCTTTATTTCGGACAAAACTGCTCCTGTGTTCAGTTTAACAGATCCGTTCTATGCAGCTCAACACTCACTCGGATTGGCAATTAATATTTATCGCAATGTAAGTTATTCCTGGCACACGGACGCGCACGATACTAAATCATCACTAAAATAATCATTTTTTTACGAAACTTAGGGGACTTGGGGTAGTTTAAGGCACTTAAAATTGCCGAAGACTGATAATCCGATGACCAGAGTCGATCACATCTATGGCAATGTGATTCAACGTGGAGATTTGTCAACCCTCCGCTGGCTTAAGGGCCCCATGAATCCACAAGACTGCATGATAAAAATTGCATACTCTTCGCTCAACTTTAGAGATGTTATGCTGGCAACGGGTCGCTTGGCCGTTGAATTATATGGCTCCAGTCGAATAGACCAAAATTGTGTTCTGGGCTTCGAGTATTCCGGGATTAACACAGTTACGGGTCGGCGTATAATGAGTATGGTAGTTAAAGGTGGCGTTGCCTCTTACGTGGAGAATCCGTCAAAGCTTATTTGGGATATTCCCGATCACTGGTCATTGAAAGAGGCAGCCACCGTTCCAGTGGTATATATAACCGTTTACTACGCGTTCTTCATGGTGAGTGACATAAGGAAAGGAAAAAGCATACTTATACATGCCGGAACCGGGGGCATTGGACTGGCTGCGATTCGAGTAGCATTGGCATATAACTTGGAAGTATTTACAACCTGCAGTACTCCTCAAAAGAAACTATTTCTACTGGATACATTCCCCCAACTTAAAGGTAAAACCAAGGCACAACTTTGTTAATGAAATATTTAACTAATCGACCTTGTCGTATAATTCACATTTCAGAGGCAAATATTGGCAACTCACGGGACACATCTTTTGAGCTGATGGTACAGCGTGAGACGGATGGCAATGGTGTGGATTTTGTGTTGAACTCCTTGTCTGAAGATAAGCTTCTTGCTTCGGTACGTTGCCTTGGAAAGTCTGGTCACTTTTTGGAAATTGGCAAATTCGATATGGCTAACGACAGCAAGCTTGGGATGGGATGCTTTTTAAAGGAAATCACTTTCCATGCTGTGTTGGCAGATAGTCTTCTCGTGGCTCCCGAAGAAGAAATTTGGGTAATGAACTTCATTTTATTGTTGTTATATGCAGTAATATGTTATATTTATGCACTTTGACAGCATTTGAAAGGTCTGATTGATGCAGATATTTCTAAAGGTGTTATTCAGCCATTGCCCGTAAAAGTATTCCCGGCTCATGAAATTGAACAGGCATTTAGGCACCTAATAGGCGGAAAGCACATCGGAAAAGTAGTAATCCAAGTGCGGGATACACCCGAGAATCCAGCTACCTTACCGGTGCGTGTGATAAGCCAAATCTACTTTAAGCCAAACTTATCCTACGTCATTCCGGGCGGCCTAGGAGGCTTTGGAATGGAGTTGGCTGACTGGATGGCTTTGCGTGGTGCTCGAAAGCTCGTACTCAGCTCCAGTCGCGGTATAACCAAGGACTATCAGTCATACCGAATTGCGTAAGTTATTATTCGACCCCATAAAGTATGCGAATTTTTGGTCCCTATATCGACCTTTGTCGATATAGCCTTGTGTGTCTGTCTGTCCGTTCACCTGTCTGGCTGTCTGGCTGGTGATAAATAAAAAGTTTTTAAATTTTGAATCCATATGGTTGAAACTTTGCATAAAGCATTCTACATAGTCCAGACAGCATATTCAAATTTCCAACAGTAAAAAAGAGAAGAAAAAAAAGAAAGAAAAGAAGAAGAAAAAAGAAGAAGGTTGATACACAGCTCTGAAGAAAAGGTAGCTTAATCAAATGGTTGCCATAGGAACGATCCAATCGTTACATTATTATAAGGAGATGTGAAGATAAAGAAGTTAAAAATAATTGAAATTGGATATGCAATAACACTCGGTTCTGCCCATACTAAATATCTATAGCCTATTTCTTTAACTTCGGGCGCCGCAAATGGCTTTTAATACAAGTTTTTATAGAAAGTCTGATAATACACTTTTCTTTAAAATCCATTTTATAGGCTTTGGAAGACTTACGGCTGCGAGGTTGTGGTTAACACGGCAAATATATCGACCATCGATGGCTGTAAAAATTTGCTGTCAGAAGCTTCTAAATTGGGTCCTGTAGGTGGTATTTTCAATCTTGCTGTATTGCTACGCGACGCCATTTTTGCAGACCAAAGCATGGACCAATTTGTGGAGAGCTTTTCTCCTAAGGCGGTAGCAACAAAACATCTGGATACGTTATCACGGGTATTGTGCCCCGAACTGGAACATTTTGTGGTGTTTTCAAGTGTGTCCTGTGGCCGTGGAAATGCCGGTCAAACAAATTATGGAATGGCCAATTCTATAATGGAACGCATTATTGAATGCCGCCATAGAGATGGGTTGCCAGGTAAAGCTATCCAGTGGGGTGCTGTTGGCGAGGTTGGACTCGTGGCAGACATGGCCGAAGACAAAATTGACATGGAAATAGGAGGAACCCTTCAGCAAAGAATTTCATCATGTCTGCAAGAGCTTGACAACTTGTTGAGTGCCGAATCACCAATCGTTGCCAGTATGGTAGTCGCAGAGAAACGTTCTGGACGTTCTGGAAATGAAAGTGTTATAGATGCGGTTATGAATATCATGGGCATTCGGGATTTGAAATCAGTATCGCTGGGCACAACTCTGTCAGAAATGGGTATGGACTCGTTAATGGCAGTCGAAATCAAACAAACCCTCGAGCGTGACTTCGAGCTAGTTTTGACGCCGCAAGACCTACGATCGCTTACATTCCAGAAACTGCAGGAGTTCGTCGATGCTAGGGAGAGAGAGAATACTGATGATATAAAAATGATTTTCGCATCAGATAGTAACCTTTTAGGCATGGACATGCTTCTACGAAACTTGGGCGACGAAGCTCATTGCGATGAAGTAATGATTCCACTGAACACATCAGCAGCTCCTTCAAAGCAGAGTTTTCCACCAAATATAATAATTCCTGGGCTAGAGGGAACTGCGGGTCAGGCGTGGTACCATATTGGATTGAATTTGCAAAGCAGGGCCGTTGTCCTACAGCTCCATCAGTTTGCCAGCCTGGAGACTGTTCAAGAAATAGCTGAGCAAAGCTTAGAAGTGAGTAAAACTATTATTGTACATAATACCTCAACTATCAAATGTTCTCTTTTGGCATCTTGTAGCGTGTCAAGCCTATTTTAAAGCCGACAGAACCATTTTATATCATTGGATATTCATATGGTACGTTTGTGGCCCTTAAGCTTGCGGAACTACTGGAAAATGCTGGCTTCCGTGGACATATTATGCTGTTAGACGGGGCGCCACATTTCTTAAAACGACTCACTAACCTTCACTTAGGCGAAAACTTTTCGGACAACGACCTCTATGACCTCCTTTTAACAAGAATTGTCAGCAAGATATTCCATCAGGAGTCGACAACTTCAGTTTTCCGCAAGATCAAAAGTCTTGAGGAAAAAATGACACTGTTCATGGAGTATGTGGGAAAGCAGAAAGTGTATAGCAAAGAGTACGCTACGACAATGGTAGGCGCAATGTTTCGAAGAGTGAAAATGGCAGCCACCTTTGATTTGGACACCACCAAGAACCTTAAATCTCCGATTACTCTAGTCCGTCCAGCACAAGTTTCTCTTCAAGACATCGATGAAGACTATTGCGTTTCCCAACTGACATCTGGAAAAGTGGTTCTTAAAGTAATTGAAGGAAATCACACATCTATGTTGGATAATCCCGCATTAGCCAAGATAATAAACGATTTCGACCCAGCACTTTTGGATGACAAAAACTTTGAAGAATATATTCGAAACGATAAGTCCGTTTCGATAGTATAAATATAATACTTTTGACTCGAAAGAAACGAAATAAGCAGAATATAAAACAGAAATTTTAATGTATTTGTACTGTAAAACACATACATATAACAATATTTAATATTAATTCTTTAAATACAATAAATATAATTATCACTCTATTTATTCATTGTTCTGAAAAAAATCTAGCTGATTTTAACCGGTTGCTCATAGAACTACTGCGTCTAAAGATTCTTATGTTAAGCTAGAAGAAAACATTTACGAGCCCATGCAGTTTTTTTAGAGTTCTTGATCTGCATTAGTAGTCTATTCGAAATTGGTGATTGACGACTGTATCTCAGAACTTATGACAGCTAGAGTCTGCGTCCATTGATATCACACAGAATCAAGTGTAAAACAAACAATTAATAAAAACTTTTTGAGGATGAACTCGATTTTCAAAAATCAATATTAAAAATGAGAGGGAACGCTGTGAGTTCAAGAGGTCGCGACTCTACTTGTATACCCGTATTCAGTGAGAATATGTGTATCAGTATATATGTGTTTATGTGCACCTGTGAATATATGTAGATGTGTATATGAGCTTATGATTTTGTGTAATTTTTATATATACAAAACAAAGTCGTGTAAATCCGACCACTTATAACTCGAGAACGGCTGGACCGATTTTCGTGGTATTTTATTTATTGAATTTTTCTCCATTCCGGCTAACAAAGTTGTAGCAGTGTGATATCACATGAGTCTGGAAACGAAATAGGTTTTCTCTATCTTGCATAGTCCCTGAGAACTAAGCGGTCAATAATACGGGCAGACGGACGGACAGACGGAAAACATATGCATACATCGACTCAGCTATTGATGCTGATCAATAAAATATGAATCTTTATGGAGCCGGAAATGTTTTCTTCTCTGCGTTACACACATTCAATTCTACCAAAAATACAATGTACCCCTTAACTCTTTGATTACGGGTATGAAAACCACATAAAACAAAAACATTTTACGAACGCAACTTGTCAAAGTGGTGCCGATGGCTCTCGGCAAAAGCAAATAAACTACGGTTAAATTATATGTAGCACGTGTTACCGGCTTTGCATGATTTAATTCCGTAGAAGCCTCTTATCGGTTCTAATGTAATAAGTTTACTGCCCATATTTTTGCCAAACGCCCAAGCACCCAACTCGCACGCAAGTGATACATCTAAAGAGAAATGATTTACACTAAAAGTAGTACGCTACAAAATTGCACTGAGATTTTTCCATAGTTCGAAACCTAACAAGATCAAGGCGACAGTGTAATTTATGACGTTTGTGCGGTTGACAGCGTCAGCTCTGATTGTCTTCGCTCACACTTTTCAACAGTAGTTTCGATTCAACCGCTCGCACGTAAGGTATCGGTATCCGTCAACGGGTGAGCTTGAATTTTCAGGTTTGCTTGTACGTTGGAGTGGGTAATAATTTATAAAGTGCTTTGCTTTGATAGGCACATGCTCACTAAATAGGAAGCAAATAATTACGGTAGCTGCGGCTGTGTGGCTCTATTTTTGTGTTCGTGAGAGAGGTGTCCGCGTTAGAGTGTTCCAAAGTTTGAGGATTGCTAATTTTGTGTGAAACATACCTACATACATACATACATATGTAAGTTATATTTCAAGTAGAATATTATTTCATGTTCATAAATACATATGTATGTACATATGTGCAGGCATCCAGAAAACTAACGTGCTTCGACAGTGATTTTAATGTGCGTGCATTTTAATTTCGGTGGGACAAGACAATAGAATTAATAATTGTTAAAAATTCTTTAATAATCTGTCATACTCGTATCTACGATAAAATCGCTTTTGATATATGTACTTCTACTGCGCGAATACCTAAATCACAGAGTTCGTATATGATGTCACGTTACATCCATATACTATGTACGTATAGGCTCCTTATATAAAACTGTTTAAGGTGCAAGTGTCAGCTACATTTTGACCTCGGATCGCTATCGCAAAGTAGAAGAAGCAAAAATAATAATAATTCAGCTGATCAATATAGGCAACAGCAAAGCAGAAAAAGCTGAAAAAAGCCTCGCCGATTTATTAAAATGTATGTGGTTAGACTTTTAATGTGCTTTACGCTCATGGCGGGTTTGGTTGATGTTGTTACGCCACGTGATGAAGCTAAGCAGGAAAAATCATTCAGGTAATTACAAATATTCATCAAAAATACAAATTTAAGTATATTGACTTCGTGAAAATAAGAATACATCATGTAAGCAACCGTGTTCTAAGAAAAGAATAGGTGCTTAAAGGCTTTAGATCCAGCCGGTTTAAAATCGATTTGAAGATAAATTTCAACAAAACTTTTCAGATTCCTGCCTTTCGCTTAATCTAATTTTATTTTCTTGAACTAGATGACATGTTCGCGGAATCCGTGAAGTCAGCTCCGACTATTTTTAACAAAAATTGTATAATTCTTGCAGCTTAGCAACTATTGATCTCAATTGATTGGCAAAGATTATAACATTGATACATCGAAAAGAAGGAAACATGATTTTATTACCAAGTGTAAATAATCAAAAGAGGCTAGGAAAACATATCAAAACAAAAAAACACTCAAGTCAATTAAAAACAATAGAAAGAAATACATATTTATTAATAAGAAGATTGTGGGTAATTGTGCATACATATATCTTACAGGCAATAATTTTAATGGGATATTTTAGGGGAGAGGATATGCTACAGATTATTATGATTAAGTGATACAATTCTAAAAGGATCGTGTTGAGTCTTCTGGCCCAGAAGCGATTGTGAGTCCATAATCCCCATCAGGAGCTTGTGTACAAACATTACGCCATTTCAAATTCTTAAGGTAGTTCTAAGAGTTTTAGCCTGAATTGGCAAGGTGGCAATTAAAAAATGTAATATTGTTTTTGGACATTTGTAAACTGTAAAACACCCTTAGCTTTATTTACTAGTGCAGCTATATGGCTAATAAAACACAGTCTATGATCAAAAGTGACTCCAAGGTCTTTGGAACTCGAAGCGCGACGCTAAAATGTCATAAGCTTACATTTGGATAGGTTCAGAAAAATAAGATTTTTTTAAACAGCAAATATATAACTTCGGTCGAGTTAAAGACTAGTCTGCAGGTACCAATCTGAGCAGGAGTTTTTCAGCGTTCATTAGTATAGAAGAGTATTGTATAACTTAAGGTCATTCACAAAAAATCTTCCCTAATGAAGAGAAGTGAACCTAATGATTTCCTTTTTCCTTCCTTGTAAAATTAACGACATTTGAAAACACGTTAGTAAGCAAAACACGTTGTGTGCGGTTAGACAGATGTAACGATATCCAGTTTATAAGATTAGTTGGGAAAACTTGTGAACAGCTTGTGAATTAGCAGAGTAGGGTTCACGGAGTTAAAAGCCTTGCTTATAGTAAAAGAGAACTCGTGACGGTTTGTCGTTGTCCATCGATGTTTAACGAGAAAGAACGTGTTGAGTCGCCGTTAAGACGACACTACTTTTATACCCGTACTCAGTCAGTAAACATGTGATTTATAAATCATTTATTTTTATACCCGTACTTAAAGAGTAAAAGGGTATATTGTATTTGTGGTAAAAGTTGATGTGTGTAATATAGAGATGGAATAATACCGACCATCCGACCCTACAAAGTATATATTATGTACTCTTGATCAGCATCAATAGCCGAGTCGATATAGCCATGTCAGTCCGTCTTGCTTGTCGCTCAAAATTGCTGAAAGTTCATTTCATCATTGTGGCTTTACTAATGATCCAATCTGAGCCAGATTCGACAATCTGGTAGACATGGTAATTTTCTACGATACTGCATTTTTCATTTTTTTTATCGTCAAAATTGTGGACTTTCGTCTTTTGTGGGGCAGAAAGGGGCGGGGCGAAATTTAAAGAACACTTGTATTGAAGTGGTATTACAGGAGTTTGGACAGAAACTTTGGTTGCGCTAGCTCTTTTCGTCTCCGAGCACTGGGCGACAAAGAAGACGGACAGACAGACGGACGGACAGAATGAAATAGCTATATCGACTCGGCTATTGATGCTGATCAATAATATATATGATTCGGAATCTTGGGGTCGGAACGCTTCCTTCTGTGCGCTACACACATCCACTTTTACCACAAATACAATATACCCTTTTACTCTTGGAGTACGGGTATGATAACACCGTGCTGCGACGGAGATATCGCACTACTGCATGTACATATGTTCCAATTGGTGTTGGAACTCCAGGAACTCAAGCAGCTTCGGGATGGCGAAACGCTTTGCGATACCTCTGGAATTCTCAATTTAAGATCTTGAATTTTTTTAGGGAAGCGGATAAAACTACGATTCGTTCCAAATCAGTGGGAGACAGGGTTGTAAATAAAGGTCAAGTGTTGGCTTAAGGACTGGGCACAGTGTTTTAAAATTTACTTGTCATCTTGTCTAGACCCGCACAGAATGTCAATCGATGACAAACCATGTAGAACATCACTTTTCGCAAAGAAAAGGTGTAACGCTTCTGTTGCCGCGACTCTAACTTCAATACTCGTTCTCAGTCGCTATATATGTATGTGAGCTTATAAATAATGCGGAATTTGTAAATATTTTATCAGTTTAATTTTTTTTTGCTACATCTGTCATCTACATTACTTTTCATATCAACACGGCGTTCTAACTTAATCAACGCCAGAGGTAGCACACTGAACGAGGCAAGGCAGACTGTGTGAGCCACAGAGGGAATGAGTAGCAGCTGCATCGCAGAAAAAGGCTGGGTTGGCAACTGAAAATCAATTTCTTCATTCTGGCTTTAATAATCTTATCCAGATTCAGCAATCCGGGAAATATTTTCATTCTTTACTACTGCGTATATGTATGTATATACTGTGTATCCTTTTCTTTTTGGCGTATCTTCAAAATTGTGGGTGCCATTGATTTTCTTTCTTTGTGGAGGCGGAATGGGGAAATACCCTTGGAAATACACTTCTAACAGTGATATATCTCATGAGTCTGGAAACCAAATTTGCCTGCTCTAGCTCTTATAGTCTCTGACAGACAGATTCGTCTGATGCTGATAAAGAATGTTTATTCTTTATAGGTTCGAAAACGTTTACTTCGGTTTATAGGTTTGTTACACATATCCACTTAGATGTCCACTCTATGAGGTAGGAATGGTAGGTAGAGATACGGATTGGATGCGTTGTATGTATGTATGTATGTGCAATACCACCAGCAGAAGATTCTTTTGTATTCTCATAATGATAGTATTAGAGTTATACCCAAAATATAATTTCTCCAAAAATATTGCTAGCATGGAAATTCAACGAGTTCCATATTTTTATAGGTAGTGCTGCTTTCAGGTCTTATTGAGTCAGTCTACGAAACCTCCATAAAAGCCGGTTAAATGGTTCGGATTATAATTTGAGTTGTTATATTGACTGTTCGCACACAGTATTCGGTTAAACACAAGCTGAGATCCCTTATTTCTGCACCATTGCACATTTGTTTTGGATTCTCTTCGGTGAATTTTTTGCAAAACTATTTCCAATACATACATTTTTTAATAGTCATTACCCATGGCATATTAAGCACGTATTTAGTATAAATATAAATAATGACTGCATGTATGCGATTTTACTAGATCGGTGACAGGAGTTGCCAGTGGTTGATAGGGAAAGAAGTGCCGTAAACACTAAATTTATTTTATTCCTATTCGCAGTGGCTAATTTAGGGAATTATTTTGAGCGTGATACTATATAAAATGAAAAATTTTACATTAATGCCAAAGGTCCCAAGCTATTTCAAAAAACGCGAGCAACGAAGATGACTTTGAAAAGGATGATATCGGCTGGACTAATATCAACGAAGAGGTGGATGTTGTAACACCAATGGTCCTTTTGCATCTGCAAAAGCTAGGCATAGAACATTTACAGTTGCCCGATATGAAAGAGAGCATATCAATAGTAAGTTTAAAAATAAACAAAATACATATTTCAATAACATGGAAACGTCTAATCAAATTTTAAACTTTATTAAATACAGAAACCTCTTTTCATCACCTATGAGGCGGGTCTCCATTTGACTAATGGGATAGTTTACAACCTGTATGGTATAGCTCGACATGGGGACGCGTTTATGACGTATGAAGGCAAATCGTTCCTGAGCAGATTTTACTTAAAAATAAATAAACTTCAGGTGAGCATGAACTAGACGTTAAGGAATTTTATTTTATGCATGAGCTGTATATAATTCTTTTTTACGATATTTTAACTAAGCATTCAAACATTCATAGCATCTTCGCATACAATTATAATGCATGTATGTATATATGTTCATAGACGGGTAAGATTCGCTGATTTCACATTGCACATCAAAATGAATATCCTCACAATTCAAGTTACATTTTTTAAATCTCTTGTCTGCATGAGTAATTCGGAAATTCTTTGTTATTTTATAACTAAAAGGTCCGGTAATAAGCAGATACATGTGCGTAGATTGTTAGATCGAGAGAAATCGAGTTTCTAGCAGCGGTGTTCACCACATTAAGAATATCCAAAAGATTACAATGCCAAAATTATTTTTAATAATAAATTATGAACTATTTTGCTCATATGCTGAGATCTACTTACATTAATTTTTTTTATTGTTATTACTCGAATAGTAAAAGGGTATATTGTATTTATGCTAAAATTGGATGTGTGTAACATAGAGAAGGAGTAATTTCCGACCATATAAAGTATATATATTCTTGATCAGCATCAATAGCCGAGTCGATATAGCCCTGTCTGTCCGTCCGTCTGTCCGTCTGTCCGTCCGTCCGTCCGTCCGTCCGTCCGTCTTGTTTGTCGCCCATTGCTCGAAGGCTATTAGTATATTTCAACCAAACTTTTTATCCAGTCTGATGATTATCTCCTCCTAGAAAAGTGTTTCAAAAATTTCTA
The DNA here is from genome assembly GCA_009664405.1 of Drosophila bifasciata. Taxonomy (NCBI): domain Eukaryota; kingdom Metazoa; phylum Arthropoda; class Insecta; order Diptera; family Drosophilidae; genus Drosophila; species Drosophila bifasciata. The sequence continues at coordinate 32,851,678 of CM019044.1, forward strand.
TGCGCCCACTTGCGCCCCCACAAAGGGGCGCACATCTGTTAACGTCCACAATTTTAAAGATAGCAGAAAACGAAAAATGCAGAATCATAGAGACAGCCTATATCTATCAGGGGCCCAAATCTGAATCGGATCGGATCATTATTATAGCCACAATAGTAAAAAACATACGCAAAAATTTGTAGATCCATTGAATTTTCGCACTCCACTCAAAATCGAGTCGATTTGGTTTTTCGTAAATATGAACGCCTGGATCTCAGAGACTATAAAGCTACTGAACCAAACTTTTGGCCAAGACTCCTGTGATACCAAACCTGAACAAGTGTATTTCAAAATTTCGCCCCGCCCCTTCCGCCCCCCAAAAGACAAAAAGTCCACAATTTTTGAAGATAGGAAAAACGAAAAATGCAGTATAGGTAGATAATGACCATATCTACCAGATTCCCGAATTTGGTTCAGATCGGATCATTATTGTAGCCACAATGATCAAATTAATTTTCAGCAGCGAGTCGCCTCCCCCTTGCCCAGAGCAACAAAATATACATTTTTTATTAGGGTTGATGGCAAAAGCGGCTGCTGCTGATTCTTCACACACACACACTCACGCTCAAACATGCTGCCTCGTGCAGTGTACGTGTGTTGTTGTGAGAACTGATGTAGATGATGTAGATGTAGATGTCGATGACAGATGTAGCAAAAATGTAAAATGTAAAAACTGATAAAACATTTTAAAATTCCACATAAATCACTGAGTACGGGTATAAAAGTAGAGTCGCGTTCGAAGCGACTCCGTACGTTCTCTCTCGTTTTGTTTATTGTTATTATTGCATATATTATAAGAAATATCGTCCTATTATAATCAATAATTATTGATAAATTTAACAAATTAATAGTTTTCTAAGCATTCAATTAAAAAATCTAAATAGTAATGGCGTGACGTTGACAATATCAAATTTTCACATAGGCTCTTTGAAAAAAGTATACCCGGTACAAAGCTGAGTGTATGGTCTTTTCAAGGCGTTAGTATATTTCAAGATCATAGCCATTTGATGATTGTCCCCGGCCAAGTTACCTGATAAGGCAAAAACTTCTATGCATTAACTAACATGCGATCATGTACAACTGAATGCTTGTTAAAATCTCGTTTTGAACAATTTTTGAGAAATAAATTTAAATTAAATTTACCATGGATGAGATATTAAGACCAAATGTTTAAAAAACACAGAAGTAATTATCACAGTAAGATGTCGAGTAATTTGTGTGCCTGTGGCATTACAATACATTTGTAGATCTGCTTAATTTTTATACCCGTACTCGAAAAGTTAAAGGGTATTTGTATTTTAGGTAAAAGTGGTAAAAGTATAAAAGTGGATGTGTCTAACGCACTGAAGGACGCGTTTCCGACCCCATTATGTATATATATGTGGGGGTTAATAAGATATTTAATACATTATTTGGTACACGATTACAGAGTTTAAGCGTCGTTTTCGTCGTCTAGTCTCTTTCTACAGTCCTCTCGCGTCGTAGGCTAGATCGAAACTGCCTCTCTCGGCTTCTCGCTTGCCGATCTACTCTCTGTTCTCGTCTTATTTCGCCATCACTCGCATTTGCGCTGTTGCGCTTAGGGATTCGCCTGGAAGCGAATCCACTCAAGCTCGTTTTTTCTAGGGCTTGCAATTGACAAAACCCAGCCCACATATATTCTTAAGCAGCATCAATAGCCGAGTCGAGATAGTGTGTGTGAGATAGAGCGAGAGGGGTCGATGCTTTTCCAAATGGTTTTCTGCATTGTGGCTATACTAATGATCCGATCCGATTCAGATTTGGGCCTCTGATAGATTTGGTCTTTCTTTATGATTCTGCATTTTGATTCTCTCTAGCTCTAATAGCCTACGAGCAATAGCCTACGAACGACAATCAAGACGGACGGACAGACGGACAGACATGGCTGTATCAATTCGGCTATTGATGCTGATTAAGAATATATATACTTTATGGGGTCGGAAACGCTTCCTTCTATGTGTTAAACGCATTCACTTTTACCACAAATACAATATACCCTTTACTCTTCGAGTACTATGAGCCCCGACCACTATTAATTCGTACGGCAAGCTTTTTTACCCATATGCAATGTTTAACAGACGATATTTCCAATATTAATGTAGATAACACATGCGAACTTATTTTTTTTCTGAAAGATCCTTTTTATTCTCTTAAGCTTAGAAAAAAAGTTTTGTTGTACAACAACATCAATAATAAAAAATTTTTTTTAATGCTTTGCTTAATTGATATATAAGCGATTCCTGAATTATGGAGTCGCTGTGAATGCGACTCTACTTTTTATACCCGTACTCAGTTAGTACACATGTGATTTATGTGGAATTTTCAAATGTTTTATCAGTTTTTAAATTTTACATTTAACATTTTTGCTGCATCTGTCATCTACATCGACATCTACATCAGTTCTCACAACAACACACGTACACTGAACGAGGCAGAGTCTGAGAGCGTGAGTGTGCGTGTGAGAGATTCGTAGCAACAATCATCCCCATAAATGACTTACGCTGCAATCGGGCGAGGGGAAACACTGAACGGGCGCGGGGTATTCCCGCTGCTGAAAATTCATTTCATCATTGTGGCTACAATAATGGTCCGATCTGAACCAAATCGGGAATCTGGTAGATATGGTCATTTTCTACAATACTTCGTTTTTCGTTTTTTCCTATCTTCGAAATTGTGGATTTTCGTCTTTTGGGGGGCGGGAGGTGGCGTGGCAAAATTTTGAAATAAACTTGCACTGAAGCGATATCACAGGAGTCTAGGCAGAAAATTTGGTTGTTCCAGCTCTTATAGTCTCTGAGATCGAGGCGCTCATTTGTACAAAAACCAAATCGACTCGATTTTGTGTGAGTGCGAAAGAGAGGGAGTGCAGTTTTTTCGTATGTTTTTATACCCGTACTCGAAGAGTAAAAGGGTATATTGTATTTGTGGTATTTGCTGTCTGTCCGTCTGTCCGTCTTGTTTGTCGCCCATTGCTCGGTGACTATAAGAGCTAGAGCAAAAAAATTTTTTTTCCAGACTGATGTTATATCTGACTCCTAGAAAAATGTCTTAAAATTTCGCCCCGCCCACTTCCGCCCCCACAAAGAGCGCACATCTGTGGCGTCCACAATTTTGAATATAACAAAAAACTAAAAATGCAGAATCATAGAGAAAGACCATATCTATCAGAGGTCCAAATCTGAATCGGATCGGATCATTAGTATAGCCACAATAGAGAGAACAATTTCGAGAAACATCATTACCTCTCTTTCGCACTCACACAAAAACGAGTCAATTTTGTTTTACGTAGAAATGAGCGCCTCGATTTCAGAGACTATAAGAGCTAGAGCAACCAAACTTTCTGCCAAGACTCCTGTGATACCAAACCTGAACAAGTGTATTTAAAAATTTCGCCCCGCCCCTTTCCGCCCACCCAAAAAACAAAAATCCACAATTTTGAAGATAGAAAAAAAAATAAAAATGCAGTATCGTAGAAAATGAGCATATCCATCAGATTCCCGAATTTGGTTCAGATCGGATCATTATTGTAGCCACATAGATCAAATGAATTTTCAGCAGCAATTTTCCTCTTGCCCCGCCCCCTTGCGACGTAAGTCATTTATGGGGATGATATTCGCTCACACTCACTCACGCTCTGCCTCGTGCAGTGTCCGTGTGTTGTTGTGAGAAGTGATGTAGATGATGTAGATGTAGATGACAGATGTAAAAAAAAATGTTAAATGTAAAACTGATAAAACATTTTAAAATTCCACATGAATCACATGTGTACTGACTGAGTACGGGTATAAAAAGTAGGGTCGCGTTCAAAGCGACTCCGTACGTTCTTTCTCGTTGTACCCGTACTCGAAGAGTAAAATTGTATATTGTATTTGTGGTAAAAGTGGATGTGTGTAACATAGAGAAGGAGTAATTTCCGACCATATAAAGTATATATATTCTTGATCAGCATCAATAGCCGAGTCGATATAGCCCTGTCTGTCCGTCCGTCTGTCCGTCTTGTTCGTCGCCCATTGCTCGAAGGCTAAAAAAGAGATAGAGCAACCAAATTTTTTTCCAGACTGATTCTCTCTCTCACTCCTAGAAAAAAGTTTAAAAATTCCGCCCCGCCCACTTCCGCCCCCACAAAGGGCGCACATCTGTGGCGTCCACAATTTTGAAGATAGCAGAAAACTGCTATTTGTCGCCCATTGTTCGGTGACTATAAGAGCTAGAGCAACAAAATTTTTTTCCAGACTGATGTTATATCTCACTCCTAGAAAAATGTCTTAAAATTTCGCCCCGCCAACTTCCGCCCCCCCAAAAAGGCGCACATCTGAGGCGTCCACAATTTTGAATATAACAAAAAAACTAAAAATGCAGAATCATAGAGAAAAGACCATATCTATCAGAGGCCCAAATCTGAATCGGATCGGATCATTAGTATAGCCACAATAGAGAGAACAATTTCGAGAAACATCATTACCTCTCTTTCGCACTCACACAAAAACGAGTCAATTTTGTTTTACGTAGAAATGAGCGCCTCGATTTCCAGAGACTATAAGAGCTAGAGCAACCAAACTTTCTGCCAAGACTCCTGTGATACCAAACCTGAACAAGTGTATTTAAAAATTTCGCCCCGCCCCTTTCCGCCCACCCAAAAAACAAAAATCCACAATTTTGAAGATAGAAAAAAAATAAAAATGCAGTATCGTAGAAAATGAGCATATCCATCAGATTCCCGAATTTGGTTCAGATCGGATCATTATTGTAGCCACATAGATCAAATGAATTTTCAGCAGCAATTTTCCTCTTGCCCCGCCCCCTTGCGACGTAAGTCATTTATGGGGATGATATTCGCTCACACTCACTCACGCTCTGCCTCGTGCAGTGTCCGTGTGTTGTTGTGAGAAGTGATGTAGATGATGTAGATGTAGATGACAGATGTAGCAAAAAAATGTTAAATGTAAAAACTGATAAAACATTTTAAAATTCCACATGAATCACATGTGTACTGACTGAGTACGGGTATAAAAGTAGGGTCGCGTTCAAAGCGACTCCGTACGTTCTTTCTCGTTATACCCGTACTCGAAGAGTAAAATTGTATATTGTATTTGTGGTAAAAGTGGATGTGTGTAACATTGAGAAGGAGTAATTTCCGACCATATAAAGTATATATATTCTTGATCAGCATCAATAGCCGAGTCGATATAGCCCTGTCTGTCCGTCCGTCTGTCCGTCTTGTTCGTCGCCCATTGCTCGAAGGCTAAAAAGAGATAGAAACAACCAAATTTTTTTTCCAGACTGATTCTCTCTCTCACTCCTAGAAAAAGTTTAAAAAACTTCCGCCCCCCAAAGGGCGCACATCTGTGGCGTCCACAATTTTGAAGATAGCAGAAAAGGGCTATTTGTCGCCCATCGGTGACTGGCGTCAACAAAATTTTTTTGAAGTTATATCTCACTCCTAGAAAATGTCTTAAAATTTCGCGCCATTTGCCCCACAAAAAGGCGCACATCTGAGGCGTCCACAATTTGATAGCGAAAACTGCTATTTGTCGATTGTTCGGTGACTATAAGAGCTAGAGCAACAAAATTTTTTTCCAGACTGATGTTATATCTCACTCCTAGAAAAATGTCTTAAAATTTCGCCCCGCCAACTTCCGCCCCCACAAAAGGCGCACATCTGAGGCGTCCACAATTTTGAATATAACAAAAAACTAAAAATGCAGAATCATAGAGAAAGACCATATCTATCAGAGGCCCAAATCTGAATCGGATCGGATCATTAGTATAGCCACAATAGAGAAAACAATTTAAACATCATTACCTCTCTTTCGCACTCACACAAAAACGGGTCAATTTTTGTTTTACGTAGAAATGAGCGCCTCGATTTCAGAGACTATAAGAGCTAGAGCAACCAAACTTTCTGCCAAGACTCCTGTGATACCAAACCTGAACAAGTGTATTTAAAAATTTCGCCCCGCCCTTTCCGCCCACCCAAAAACAAAAATCCACAATTTTGAAGATAGAAAAAAAATAAAAATGCAGTATCGTAGAAAAATGAGCATATCCATCAGATTCCCGAATTTGGTTCAGATCGGATCATTATTGTAGCCACATAGATCAAAATGAATTTTCAGCAGCAATTTTCCTCTTGCCCCGTTTCCCCCCTCCCCGATTGCGACGTAAGTCATTTATGGGGATGATATTCGCTCACACTCACTCACGCTCTGCCTCGTGCAGTGTCCGTGTGTTGTTGTGAGAAGTGATGTAGATGATGTAGATGTAGATGACAGATGTAGCAAAAAATGTTAAATGTAAAAACTGATAAAACATTTTAAAATTCCACATAAATCACATGTGTACTGACTGAGTACGGGTATAAAAGTAGGGTCGCGTTCAAAGCGACTCCGTACGTTCTTTCTCGTTATACCCGTACTCGAAGAGTAAAATTGTATATTGTATTTGTGGTAAAAGTGGATGTGTGTAACATTGAGAAGGAGTAATTTCCGACCATATAAAATATATATATTCTTGATCAGCATCAATACAGCCGAGTCGATATAGCCCTGTCTGTCCGTCCGTCTGTCCGTCTTGTTCGTCGCCCATTGCTCGAAGGCTAAAAAGAGATATAAACAACCAAATTTTTTTCCAGACTGATTCTCTCTCTCACTCTAGAAAAAGTTTAAAAATTCCGCCCGCCCATATTCCGCCCCAAAAAGGGCGCACATCTGTGGCGTCCACAATTTTGAAGATAGCAGAAAACTGCTATTTGTCGCCCATTGTTCGGTGACTATATGAGCTGTAGCAACAAAATTTTTTTCCAGACTGATGTTATATCTCACTCCTAAAAAAATGTCTTAATTTTTCGCCCCGCCAACTTCCATTAAAATTTCGAGAAACATCATTACCTCTCTTTCGCACTCACACAAAAACGAGTCAATTTTTGTTTTACGTAGAAATGAGCGCCTCGATCTCAGAGACTATAAGAGATAGAGCAACCATGTTTTTGGCCAAGACTCCTGTGATACCAAACCTGAACAAGTGTATTTAAAATTTCGCCCCGCCCCTTCCGCCCCCAAAAAACTGATCCACAATTTTGAAGATAGAAAAAAAGAAAATGCAGTATTGTAGATAATGACCATATCTACCAGATTCCTGTAAATTTGGTTCAGATCGGATCATTATTGTAGCCACGTGATCAAAAATGAATTTTCAGCAGCGAGTCGCCTCCGATGCCCAGAGCAACAAAATATACATTGACTGAGGAAAATTCAAAGCGGCTGCTGCTTGATTCTCTCACATAACACACTCATTTTTCAAACATGCCTTTTAAGTGTACATGTGTTGTTGTGAGAACTGATGTAGATGATGTAGATGTAGATGTCGATGACAGATTTAGCAAAAAATGTAAAATGTAAAACTGATAAAACATTTTAAAATTCCACATAAATCACTGAGTACGGGTATAAAACTGAGTCGCGTTCGATGGACTGATACGTTCTCTCTCTCGTTTTGTTTATTGTTATTATTGCATATATTATAAAAATATCGTCCTATTATAATCAATAATTATTGATAATTTTAACAAATTAATAGTTTTTCTAAGCATTCAATTAAAAAATCTAAATAGTAATGGCGTGACGTTGACAATATCAAATTTTCACATAGATTCTTTGAAAAAATATACCCGGTACAAAGCTGAGTGTATGGTATTTTTCAAGGCGTTAGTATATTTCAAGATCATAGCTTTTTGATGATTGATCCCCGATCCAAGTTACCTGATAAGGAAAAACTTCTATGCATAGTTTAACATGCGATCATGTACAACTGAATGCTTGTTAAAATCGTTTTGTATTTTTGAGAAATAAATTTTTTAAATTTACCATGGATGAGATATTAAGACCAAATGTTTTAAAAAACACAGAAGTAATTATCACAGTAAGATGTCGTAATTTGTGTGCCTGTGGCTGTCCGTACATTTGTAGATCCGCTTAATTTTTTATACCCGTACTCGAAAAGCTAAAGCCAAATTTGTATTTCCAGGTATAAAGTGGTAAAAGTATAAAAGTGGATGTGTTAAAACTGAAGGACGCGTTTCCGCCCCCATTATGTATATATATGTGGGGTTAATAAGATATTTAATACAATTTGGTACACGATTACAGAGTTTACCAGCGTCGTTTTCGTCGTCAAATCTCTTTCTACAGTCCTCTCGCGTCGTAGGCTACAATAGAAACTGCCATTTCTCGGCTTCTCGCTTGCCGATCTTACTCTCTGTTCTCGTCTTATTTCGCCATCACTCGTATTTGCGCTGTTGGATCTCAGAGACTTCGCCTGGAGCAATCAAACTTTCTGTCCATACCTCGTTTTTCAAGGGCTTTGTAATTGAAAAAACCCAGCCCACATATATTCTTAAGATAGCATCAATACGTATAGAAAGTCGAGAATTTTGTGTGAGATAGAAAAAACTCGTTTTTGTGGGAGAGATTTTTTTCCAAATGGTTTTCTGCATTGTGGCTATACTAATGATCCGATCCGATTCAGATTTGGGCCCTCCTGATAGATTTGGTCTTTCTTTATGATTCTGCATTTTGGATTCTCTAGCTCTAATAGCCTACGAGCAATAGCCTACGAACGACAATCAAGACGGACGGACAGACGGACAGAGAAAATGGCTGTATCAATTCGGCTATTGATGCTGAGAAAAGAATATATATTTGTTTAGTGTTAAGGACCGGAATGCTTCCTTCTATGTGTTAAACGCATTCACTTTTTACCACAAATACAATATAAATTTACTCTTCGAGTACTATGAGCCCCGACCACTTTTAAAAATTCGTACGGCAAGTTTTTTTACCCATATGCAATGTTTAACAGACGATATTTCCAATATTAATGTAGATAACACATGCTAACTTATTTTTTTCTGAAAGATCCAAAATTCTCTTAAGTTAAAAAATTTTTTTTTTTTACTACAACAACATCAATAATAAAAAAAATTTTTTTTTAATGCTTTGCTTATTTGATATATAAGCGAGAAAGAACGTATGGAGTCGCTGTGAATGCGACTCTACTTTTTATACCCGTGAACTCAGTTAGTACACATGTGATTTATGTGGAATTTTCAAATGTTTTATCAGTTTTAAATTTTTCTATTTAACAATTTTTGCTGCATCTGTCATCTACATCGACATCTACATCAGTTCTCACAACAACACAGAAAACACTGAACGAGGCAGAGTCTGTGGTTTGCATGTGTGCGTGTGTAAGAAGATTCGTAGCAACAATCATCCCCATAAATGACTTACGCTTATTCGGGCGAGGGAAACACTGAACGGGCGCAAAATTTTGCTGCTGAAAATTCATTTCATCATTGTGGTTACAATAATGGTCCGATCTGAACCAATTCGGGAATCTGGTAGATATGGTCATTTTTCTACAATACTTCGTTTTTCGTTTTATTTATCTTCGAAATTTGGATTTTTTCGTCTTTTGGGGGCAATGGCAAAATTTTTGAAATAAACTTGCACTGAAGCGATATCACAGGAGTCTAGGCAAAGAAAATTTGGTTGTTCCAGCTCTTATAGTCTCTGAGATCGGAGGCGCTCATTTGTACAAAAAACAAAATCGACTCGATTTTTTGGCAGAGTGAAAAAAGACTCTCCAGTGCAGTATTTTTCGTATGTTTTTATACCCGTTGAAGAGTAAAAGGGTATATTGTATTTGTGGTATTTGCTGTCTGTCCGTCTGTCCGTCTTGTTTGTCGCCCATTGCTCGGTGACTATAAGAGCTGAGCAAAAAATTTTTTTCCAGACTGATGTTATATCTGACTTCTAGAAAAATGTCTAAAAAATTTCGCCCCCGTTATATTGCCCCACTAGCGCACATCTGTGGCGTCCACAATTTTGAATATAACAAAAAACTAAAATGCAGAATCATAGAGAAAAAATGGAAAATCTATCAGAGGTCCAAATCTGAATCGGATCGGAAAATTAGTATAGCCACAATAGAGAGAACAATTTCGAGAAACATCATTACCTCTCTTCGCACTCACACAAAAACGAGTCAATTTTTTGTTTTACGTAGAAATGAGCGCCTCGATTTCAGAGACTATAAGAGCTAGAGCAACCAAATCTACATTTAAGACTCCTGTGATACCAAACCTGAACAAGTGTATTTAAAAATTTCGCCCATCCCCTTTCCGCCCACCCAAAAAAAAAAAATCCACAATTTTGAAGATAGAAAAAAATAAAAAATGCAGTATCGTAGAAAATGAGCATATCCATCAGATTCCCGAATTTGGTTCAGATGATCATTATTGTGCCACATAGATAAAATGAATTTTCAGAACCAATTTTTCCTCTTGGTAGATATGTTTGCGACGTAAGTCATACTGCATGGGGATGGTTTCGCTCACACTCACTCACGCTCTGCCTCGTGCAGTGTCCGTGTGTTTTGTGAATAACTTGATGTAGATGATGTAGATGTAGATGACAGATGTAGCAAAAAAATGTAAAATAAAAACTGATAAAACATTTTAAAATTCCACATGAATCACAAAAACTGACTGATTTTAAAAGTAGGGTCGCGTTCAAAGCGACTCCGTACGTATGTTTTTCGTTATACCCGTACTCGAAAATAAAAATTGTATATTGTATTTGTGGTAAAATTTGTGGATGTGTGTAACATAGCTCGGTGACTATAAATTTCCGACCATAAAAAAGTATATATATTCTTGATCAGCATCAATAGCCGAGTCGATATAGCCCTGTCTGTCCGTCCGTCTGTCCGTCTTGTTCGTCGCCCATTGCTCGAAGGCTAAAAAGAGATAGAGAAACCAAATTTTTTCCAGACTGATTCTCTCTCTCACTCCTAGAAAAAAGTTTAAAAATAGATATTGCCCACTTCCGCCCCCACAAAGGGCGCACATCTGGCGTCCCACAATTTTGAAGATAGCAGAAAACTGCTATTTGTCGCCCATTGTTCGGTGACTATAAGAGCTAGAGCAACAAAATTTTTTCCAGACTGATGTTATATCTTCTAGAAAAATGTTTTAAAATTTTTCGCCCCGCCAACTTCCGCCCCCAAAAAGGCGCACAAGGCGTCCACAATTTTGAATATAACAAAAAACTAAAAATGCAGAATCATAGAAAAAAGACCATATCTATCAGAGGCCCAAATCTGAATCGGATCGGATCATTAGTATAGCCACAATAGAGAAAAATTTCGAGAAACATCATTACCTCTCTTTTCGCACTCACACAAAAACGAGTCAATTTTGTTTTACGTAGAAATGAGCGCCTCGATTTCAGAGACTATAAGAGCTAGAGCAACGTGTTTTTCTGCCAAGACTCCTGTGATACCAAACCTGAACAAGTGTATTTAAAAAATTTGCCCCGCCCTTTCCGCCCACTGAAAAAACAAAAATCCACAATTTTGAAGATACTAAAAAAAAATAAAAATGCAGTATCGTAGAAAATGAGCATATCCATCAGTTTTCCCGAATTTGGTTCAGATCGGATCATTATTGTAGCCACATAGATCAAAATGAATTTTCAGCAGCGGAAATTTTCCGTTCATTGACTTGCCCCGTTATCTTTTTGCGAAACGTAAGTCATTTATTTAGGGGATGATTGAATTTCGCTCACACTACACTCACTTTTAATAACTCTAAAGAGAAAATCTAAAAGTGTACGTGTGTTGTTGTGAGAACTGATGTAGATGATGTAGATGTAGATGACAGATGTAGCAAAAAATGTTAAATGTAAAACTGATAAAACATTTTAAAATTCCACATGAATCACATGTGTACTGACTGAGTACGGGTATAAAAAAAGTAGGGTCGCGTTCAAAGCGACTCCGTACGTTCTTTATTTCGTTATACCCGTACTCGAAGAATTAAAATTGTATATTATTGTATTTGTGGTAAAAGTGGATGTGTGTAACATTGAGAAGGAGGTAATTTCCGACCATATAAAGTATATATATTCTTGATCAGCATCAATAGCCGAGTCGATATAGCCCTGTCTGTCCGTCCGTCCGTCTGTCCGTCTTGTTCGTCGCCTTGTTTTGCTCGAAGGCTAAAAGAGATAGAGCAAACAAATTTTTTTCCAGACTGATTGATATCTCACTCCTAGAAAAGTTTAAAATTCCGCCCCGCCCACTTCCCTGATAAGGCAAAGAGGCGGCGCAAATCTGTGGCGTCCACAATTTTGAAGATAGCAGAAAACTGCTATTTGTCGCCCAGAATCATAGACTAAAGAGCTAGAGCAACAAAATTTTTTTCAAGACTGATGAATCGGATCGGATCATTAGAAAAATGTCTTAAAATAGACAAAAAACTTCACGCCCCAATTTCGAGAAAATCATTACCTCCATCCCTTTCGCACTCACACAAAAACGAGTCAATTTTGTTTTACGTAAAATGAGCGCCTCGATTTCAGAGACTATAAGAGCTAGAGCAACCAAACTTTCTGCCAAGACTCCTGTGATACCAAACCTGAACAAGTGTATTTAAAAATTTCGCCCCGCCCCCTTTCCGCCCACCCAAAAGACAAAAATCCACAATTTTGAAGATAGAAAAAAAAATAAAAATGCAGTATCGTAGAAAATGAGCATATCCATCAGATTCACGAATTTGGTTCACATCGGATCATTATTGTAGCCACAATATCAAATCAAATGAATTTTCAGCGCCAATTTTCCTCTTGCCCCGTCCGATTCCTGCGATTTAAAGTCATTTTGGCAGGATTCTATTCACACACACACTCACTCAAACATCTGCCTCGTGCAGTGTCCGTGTGTTGTTGTGAGAACTGATGTAGATGTAGATGTAGATGACAGATGTAGCAAAAAATTTAAAATGTAAAAACTGATAAAACATTTTAAAATTCCACATGAATCACATGTAGTGACTGAGTACGGGTATAAAAGTAGGGTCGCGTTCAAAGCGACTACGTACGTTTTTCTCGTTTTATTTGAGATTCTGTGTAAAATTGTATATTGAATTTTGTAAAAACTGGATGTTGTAACATAGAAAATTTATAGTTCGAATATAAAAGTATATATAAACTGATCAGCATCAAAGGAGTCGATAAAAGTTGTGGGTCCGTCCGTCTGTCCGTCTTGTTCGTCGCCCATTGCTCGAAGGTAAAAAAGAGATAGCTGCATCCAAATTTTTTTCGTAGAATGATTTCTCTCGATACTGAGAAACGTTTAAAAATTCCGACTGAGAACTTCCGCCCCCAAACAAAATGCTTGAACTATAACATAAACAATTTTTTTATTAGAAAACTTTTATTTGTCGCCCATGTTCGGTGACTAGGCTCGGTTAATAAGACAACAAGGATTTTTTTCCAGACTGATGTTAAATTTTTTAAGGATCCTAGAAAAATGTCATCCATCGCAGATGCCCTTTCCGCCCCACAAAATGAAATTGGTCCACAATGGATGAATTTCAAAAACTAAAAATGCAGAATCATAGAGAAAGACCATATTTACAGAGGCCCAAAAATGAATTATCATTGGCATAACTGGAAATCTACCAGAAGAAAATCATTATTTTGCACAAAAATTAATACTGTGAAATAAATTTGTATGCAAAAATATTTGTTTCAAGTATTTAAAATTGTGTTTTTCGATAAGGTGCAGATTTAAAATTCAACAAAAATTCGGATCAATTTTAAAGATGAAAAAAAAATAAAAATATATTTTTCATCTTCCATTATTACGACTACCGACGGACATTTTTCACTCAAATGAATTTTCAGGAACCGATCCAACATTTATTTTCGTAGAAAACTTGGGGCTTAGAAATAGTTTGATGATATATATATATATATATATATATATCCGTCCGTGTTAAATATTAAAACATTTTTTGTGGTAAAAGTGAATGCGTTTAATACAAAGAAGGTCGCGTTTCAAAGCGATTTCATCATGTATATATAGATTCTTGATCAGCATTAATAGTAACATTGGAGTCGATATTCCGCCATGTCCGTCTGTCCGTCCGTCTGTTCGAAGATGTCTGTCCGTGTCCGTCTTGTTCGTCGCCCATTGCTCGGAACTAAAAAGAGCTATAAGCCAAATTTTTTCCAGACTGATATGATATCTCACTCCTAAAAAATTTTAAAAATTTCGCCCCCTGCCCAATTTCCGCCCCCACAAATTACGCACATCTGTGGCGTCCACAATTTTGAAGATGGAAGAAAAAAGGAAAATGTTCAGAATCATAGAGCTAGAGCAACAAAATATTTTTCCAGAGGATTTTATATCTGAATCGGAAAAGATCATTAGCCACATGCCCCGCCAATAGAGCCCCCATTTCGAGAAACATCATTACCTCTGTTTCTTTCTCAAACAAAATGAGTCAATTTTTGTTTTACGTAGAAATGAGCGCCTTGATTTCAGAGACTATAAGAGCTAGAGCAACCAAATTTTCTGTCCAGACTCCTGTTATACCAAACCTGAACAAGTGTATTTAAAAATTTCGCCCCGCCCCTTTCCGCTAACCCAAAAAAAAAAGTCCACAATTTTGAAGATAGAAAAAATAACGAAAAATGCAGTATCGTAGAAAATGAGCATATCCATCAGATTCATAGAATTTGGTTCAGATCGGATCATTATTGTAGCCAAATAGATCGTTTTTGAATTTTCAGCAGCAAGAGGACCGATGCCTTCCCAAATGATTTTCTCATTTTGGGATATATAATCTCTCCATCTCACTCACGATTTGCCTGATAGATATAGGTGTCCTATGAATCGTTGTGAGAAGTGATGTAGACACATGTAGATGTAGATGACAAATATAGCAAAAAATGTTCGGGTAAAAACTGAAAAAACATTTTAAAATTCCACAATTTTCAAAGTACTGACTGAGTACGGGATAAAAGTTGGTCGCGTTCAAAAAGACTCCGAAACGTTCTTTTTCGTTATACCCGTAGTCGAAGACCCAAACATGCATATTGTATTTGTGGAAAAATGGATGTGTGAAAAAAATTGAGAAGGAGTAATTTCCGACCATGTAAAGTTTATATATTCATATTGATAGTTTGAAAATTTAGCATTTTCGATATAGAATATTTCCGTCAATTCTGTCCGTCTTTAATGTCGCCCATTGTTCGAAGGCTAAAACCTAAAATAGAGACCAAAACAAATTTTTTCCAGAGTTTATTTTATTTGACCTAAAAGTTGCAGAAAAAGTTTAAAAATTCCGCCCAGATGTCCATATTCAAATTATCCCAAGAGGGCAGATAACATTTTTGTCGTCCACAATTTTGAAGATAGCAGAAAACTGAATTTGTCGCCCATTGTTCGGGGACTATAAGAGCTAGAGCAACAAAATTTTTTTTCCAGACAAAATGTTATATTCTCTTCCTAGAAATCAAAATTTAGTTTGCCCGAGCCAACTTCAGCCCTAAAAGGTTTAGAAATTTCATTACTTCAAAGTTCGCTTGGTGGTTTGCCATGAAAAACGATTTTCAATTTTTTTTTATCGTAGAAATTGAGCGGTTATTTTAATACTATAAGAGCTATTTTAAACCAAACTTTCTGCCAATAATTCCTGTGAAATAAAACCTGAAAAAATGTATTTAAAAATTTCGCCCCGGATTCCCAATTTGTTCCGCCCAGACCAAAAAAAACAAAAAATCCTTTTTTTGAAGATGAAAAAAAAAATAAAAATGCAGTATCGTAGAAAATGAGCATATCCATCAATAGCCGAGTCGATATGTATGTCTGTCCGTCCGTCTTGTTCGTCGCCCATTGCTCGAAGGCTAAAAGAGATAGGAAAACCAAATTTTTTTTCCAGACTGATTCTCTCTCTAACTTCTTAGAAAAGTTTAAAAATTCCGCCCCGCCCATTTCATGGTGTTCGAAAAGGGCGCACATCTGTGGCGTCCACAATTTTGAAGATAGCAGAAAACTGCTATTTGTCGCCCATTGTTCGGTGACTATTTTTGAATAGAGAAACAAAATTTTTTTCCAGACTGATGTTATATCTCACTTCTAGAAAAATGTCTTAAAAATTTCTGCCCCCGCCAACTTCCGCCCCCACAAAAGGCGCACATTTGAGGCGTCCACAATTTTGAATATAACAAAAACTAAAAATGCAGAATCATAGAGAAAGACCATATCTATCAGAGGCCCAAATCTGAATCGGATCGGATCATTAGTTTAGCCACAATAGAGAAAACAATTTCGAGAAACATCATTATACTCTCTTTTCGCACTCACAAAAAACGAGTCAATTTTGTTTTACGTAGAAATGAGCGCCTCGATGAAAAGACTATAAAGCATTTTAAGAGCAACCAAACTTTTCTGCCAAGACTCAGTGTGATACCAAACCTGAACAAGTGTATTTAAAAATTTCGCCCCGCCCCTTTCCGCCCACCCAAAAACAAAAATCCACAATTTTGAAGATAGAAAAAAAAATAAAAATGCAGTATCGTAGAAAAATGAGCATATCCATCAGATTCGTGAATTTGGTTCAGATCGGATCATTATTGTAGCCACATAGATCAAATGAATTTTCAGCAGCAATTTTCCTCTTGCCCCGCCCCCTTGCGACGTAAGTCATTTATGGGGATGATATTCGCTCAAAGACTCACGATCTGCCTCAAATTGTCCGTGTGTTGTTATGGAAGTGATGTAGATGATGTAGATTTAGATGTTTTTAGCTATGTTCAAAAAACGTCAAAACTGATAAAACATTTTAAAATTTTCCACATGAATCACATGTGTACTGACTGAGTACGGGTATAAAAGTAGGGGGCGTTCAAAGCGACTTATACGTTCTTTCTCGTTATACCCGTACATTCGAAGAGTAAAATTGTATATTGTATTTGTGGTAAAAGTGGATGTGTGTAACACGGAGAAGGAGTAATTTTCGACCATATAAAGTATATATATTCTTGATCAGCATCAATAGCCGAGTCGATATAGCCCTGTCTGTCCGTCCGTCCGTCCGTCTTGTTCGTCGCCCATTGCTCGAAGGCTAAAAGAGATAGAGCAACAAAATTTTTTTCCAGACTGATTCTCTCTCACTCCTAGAAAAAAGTTTAAAAATTCCGCCCCCGCCCACTTCCGCCCCACAAAGGGCGCACATCTGTGGCGTCCACATTTTTAGCAAAAACTAAATAGCAGAGAAAACTGCTATTTGTCGCCCATTGTTCGGGGACTATAAAGAGCACAATAGAGAGCAACAAAATCATCTTTTTCCAGACTGATGTTATATCTCACTCCTAGAAAAATGTCTTAAAATTTCGCCCCGCCAACTTCCGCCCCAATTTCGAGAAACATCATTACCTCTCTTTCGCACTCACACAAAAACGAGTCAATTTTGTTTTACGTAGAAATGAGCGCCTCGATTTCAGAGACTATAAGAGCTAGAGCAACCAAACTTTCTGCCAAGACTCCTGTGATACCAAACCTGAACAAGTA
Source organism: Drosophila bifasciata (assembly GCA_009664405.1). Classification (NCBI taxonomy): domain Eukaryota; kingdom Metazoa; phylum Arthropoda; class Insecta; order Diptera; family Drosophilidae; genus Drosophila; species Drosophila bifasciata. The sequence goes on from CM019044.1 coordinate 32,869,159, forward strand.
GGGTATTCAAAAAATTTCGCCCCGCCTTTTCCGCCCACCCAAAAAAACAAAAATTCCACAATTTTGAAGATAGAAAAAAAATGGGGCGTAAAAATGCAGTATCGTATAAAAATATATAGCATATCCATCAATAGCCGAGTCGATATAGCCCTGTCTGTCCGTCCGTCTTGTTCGTCGCCCATTGCTCGAAGGCTAAAAGAGATAGAGCAACCAAATTTTTTTTTCCAGACTGATTTCTCTCTCACATGTCTAGAAAAGTTTAAAAATTCCGCCCCGCCCACTTCCGTTATACCCCCACAAAGGGCGCACATCTGTGGCGTCCACAATTTTGAAGATAGCAGAAAACTGCTATTTGTCGCCCATTGTTCGGTGACTATAAGAGCTAGAGCAACAAAAATTTTTTTTTCCAGACTGATGTTATATCTCACTCCTAGAAAAAATGTCTTTAAAATTTCGCCCCGCCAACTTCCGCCCCCACAAAAGGCGCACATCTGAGGCGTCCACAATTTTTGAATATAACAAAAACTAAAATGCAGAATCATAGAGAAAGACCATATCTATCAGAGGCCCAAATCTGAATCGGATCGGATCATTAGTATAGCCACAATAGAGAACAATTTCGAGAAACATCATTACCTCTCTTTCGCACTCACACAAAAACGAGTCAATTTTGTTTTACGTAGAAATGAGCGCCTCGATTTCAGAGACTATAAGAGCTAGAGCAACCAAACTTTCTGCCAAGACTCCTGTGATACCAAACCTGAACAAGTGTATTTAAAAATTTCGCCCCGCCCCTTTCCGCCCACCCAAAAACAAAAATCCACAATTTTGAAGATAGAAAAAAAAAAAAAAAATGCAGTATCGTAGAAAAATGAGCATATCCATCAGATTCCCGAATTTGGTTCAGATCGGATCATTATTGTAGGCACACAATAGATCAAAATGAATTTTCAGCAGCAATTTTCCTCTTGCCCCGCCCCTTGCGACGTAAGTCATTTATGGGGATGATATTCGCTCACACACACACTCACGCTCTGCCTCGTGCAGTGTACGTGTTGTTGTGAGAAGTGATGTAGATGATGTAGATGTAGATGACAGATGTAGCAAAAAAAAAGTTAAATGTAAAAACTGATAAAACATTTTAAAATTCCACATGAATCACATGTGTACTGACTGAGTACGGGTATAAAAGTAGGGTCGCGTTCAAAGCGACTCCGTACGTTCTTTCTCGTTATACCCGTACTCGAAAGTAAAATTGTATATTGTATTTGTGGTAAAAGTGGATGTGTGTAACATTGAGAAGGAGTAATTTCCGACCATATAAAGTATATATATTCTTGATCAGCATCAATAGCCGAGTCGATATAGCCCTGTCTGTCCGTCCGTCTGTCCGTCTTGTTCGTCGCCCATTGCTCGAAGGCTAAAAGAGATAGAGCAACCAAATTTTTTTTTTCCAGACTGATTCTCTCTCTCACTCCTAGAAAAAGTTTAAAAATTCCGCCCCGCCCACTTCCGCCCCCACAAAGGGCGCACATCTGTGGCGTCCACAATTTTGAAGATAGCAGAAAACTGCTATTTGTCGCCCATTGTTCGGGGACTATAAGAGCTAGAGCAACAAAATTTTTTTCCAGACTGATGTTATATCTCACTCCTAGAAAAAATGTCTTAAAATTTTCGCCCCGCCAACTTCCGTCCCAATTTTGAATATAACAAAAAACTTTCATAGAGAAACATCATTACCTCTCTTTCGCACTCACACAAAAACGAGTCAGTTTTGTTTTACGTAGAAATGAGCGCCTCGATTTCAGAGACTATAAGAGCTAGAGCAACCAAACTTTCTGCCAAGACTCCTGTGATACCAAACCTGAACAAGTGTATTTAAAAATTTCGCCCCGCCCCTTTCCGCCCAAAAAAAAAAAAAAAATCCACAATTTTGAAGATAGAAAAAAAATAAAAATGCAGTATCGTAGAAAATGAGCATATCCATCAATAGCCGAGTCGATATAGCCCTGTCTGTCCGTCCGTCTTGTTCGTCGCCCATTGCTCGAAGGCTAAAAGAGATAGAAACAACCTTTTTTTTCCAGACTGATTTCTCTCTCACCCTAGAAAAAAGTTTAAAAATTCCGCCCCGCCCACTTCCGCCCCACAAAGGGGCATTTGCACATGTGTGGCGTCCACAATTTTGAAGATAGCAGAAAACTTCTATTTGTCGCCCATTGCTCGGTGACTATAAGAGATTTTTAGAGCAACAAAATTTTTTTTCCAGACTGATGTTATATCTCACTCCTAGAAAAATGTCTTAAAATTTCTCCCCGCCCACTTCCGCCCAACACAAAAAGGCGCACATCAGGCGTCCACAATTTTAATATAACAAAAACTAAAAAATGCAGAATCATAGAGAAAGACCATATCTATCAGGGGCCCAAATCTGAATCTGATCGGATCATTAATATAGCCACAATAGAGAAAAACATACGAAAAAACTTCGCTCCCTCTCTTTCGCACTCACACAAAATCGGGTCGATTTGGTTTTTCGTACAAATGAGCGCCTCGATCTCAGAGACTATAAGAGCTGGAACAACCAAATTTTCTGCCTAGACTCCTGTGATATCGCTTCAGTGCAAGTTTATTTCAAAAATTTTGCCACGCCACCTCCCGCCCCCAAAAGACGAAAATCCACAATTTCGAAGATACGAAAAACGAAAAAACGCAGTATTGTAGAGAAAATGACCATATCTACCAGATTCCCGATTTGGTTCAGATCGGACCATTATTGTAGCCACAATGATGAAATGAATTTTCAGCAGCGGGAATACCCTGCGCCCGTTCAGTGTTTCCCTCGCCCGATTGCAGCGTAAGTCATTTATGGGGATGATTGTTTACGAATCTCTCACACGCACACTCACGCTCTCAGACTCTGCCCCTCGTTCAGTGTACGTGTGTTGTTGTGAGAACTGATGTAGATGTCGATGTAGATGACAGATGCAGCAAAAAAATGTTAAATGTAAAATTTAAAAACTGATAAAACATTTGAAAATCACATGTGTACTAACTGAGTACGGGTATAAAAGTAGAGTCGCATTCACTGCGACTCCATACGTTCTTTCTCGCTTATATAGGTTTTCATCTAAGTTAATCAAATTTGTGTAATTTGGGTGAACTAGTTTCCTTTCAATTAATTTATAATATATTAATGTGACAGAAGTATCGGATAATCTGTTCTTATTGACTTTTATCTAGTTATCTTTTTTGTGAAATATAACACTTATATTTATTTATTGGATTTATTGAATTTATTGGATACTAAACGTTTTACTTTAATAATATAAAGAGAAAATCTAAAAAAACATACGTTGTACTTGCCCAAATCTTATTTGCAGCATTATTTATATGTTCGTGCCAAAAAACATTAGAAATCGGGTTTTAACTTTGCGGTTGGGGTGTTTGAACCAATTTAGAAAAGTAAAACTCTTCCCACTCTTTCGTTTATATGTGTATGTATTTATTTTTATTTTAAAGAACAAATGTGTATATTTGTTACTCGTAAAAATATATTATTTATTTATTACGTAATTTTGTATACATTTAACAGTAGAGAAGTTTCCGTAATCTATAGTAATTGCATGGTACCAGTACCTGGTACCCTATTTTCCGTTAAGAAATGTAATTCGATTTTTTTTATTTGAGATTCTGTGCATGTTAGTATATGAATGTTGTAATAACTTAGTTGTACTTTTAAAATTTATAGTTCGAATACAACTTTTCCTTAAACTGATGGGCCTTGAAGGATACGGAAAAGTTATGGGTTCGTTGGATAATACGGTCGTATATGCTGAGTTAGCTGTAAACGTAATCAACTCCAAGCTGCATCTTCATGATTTTCGTATAATGGAATTCAGGTAATTCGATACTGAGATACGTATACCAATGACTGAGAAAATTCAAACAAATGCTTGAACTATAACATAAACAAATATTTTTTATTAATTTCTTTTTTAAGTAACATTCATGTTCAATTGACCAGGCTCGGTTAATAAGACAGCTGACAGGAATTATTTTGAGCCCTATAACAAATTTTTTTAAGGATCGTATAACAACATCCATAGCAGATGGCCTTAAAGATCAAATGCAATTGGTGATGGATGATTTCAACAACGAGGATCCGTTACAGCTACGTGAATTTACCAAAAAATTATTATCTGGCATAACTGGAAATCCACCAGAAGAAATTGATTAATACTGTGAAATAAATTTGTATGCAAAAATATTTGTTTCAGTGGTAAAATTGTGTTTTTCGATAAGGTGCAGGTTTAAAGATTCTGGAAGAATTCGGATCAAGGCTCCTGATCAATATATTTTTTCATCTTATTATTACACTACCGACACTTTTTTCCTCAAGGAACCGATCCAACTTATTTTCTGAAAAACTTGGGGCTTAGAAATAGTTTGATAATATATATATATATATATATATAATAATAATATTGTATTTGTGGTAAAAGTGAATGCGTTTAACACATAGAAAGAAGCGTTTGCGACCCCATATGTATATATATTCTTGATCAGCATTAATAGCCGAGTCGATATAGCCATGTCCGTCTGTCCGTCCGTCTGTCCGTCTTGTTTTTCGCCCAGTGCTCGAAAGCTATAAGCCAAATTTTTTCCAGACTGATATGATATCTCACTGCTAAAAGTGTATTTTAAAATTTCGCCTCTCTCCCTTTCGCCCCCACAAATTACGCACATCTGTGGCGGCCACAATTTGTAAGATAGAAGAGAAGGAAAAATGCAGAATCATAGAGAAAGCCCATATCTATCAGAGGCCCAAATCTGAATCGGATCAGATCATTAGCCACATGTAGCCACAATAGAGAAAACCATTTCGAGAAGCATCATTACCTCTCGCTCTTTCTTAAACACCAATGCGTCTGCTTTGCACATTCGTCCAGATGAGCTCCTGGATCTCAGAGACTATAAGAGCTAGAGCAACCAAACTTTCTGTCCATACTCCTGTTATACCACTTCAATACAAGTGTATTTCAAAAATTTCGCCCTGCTCCCTTCCGCTAACATAAAAAAAAACTAAAGTCCACAATTTTGAAGATAGAAAATAACGAAAAATGTAGTATCGTATAGAATTACCTCGCTCTGATCTAGCTATCATAGTCTTTGAGATCCAGGCGACACAAAAATACGAACAACCAAAGCGACTCGTTTTTTTGTGTGAAAGAGAGTAAGAGGGACCGATGCCTTCCCAAATGATTTTCTCCGTTGTGACTATACTAATTCGTCCTATCCGATTCAGATTTGGACCTGATAGATATAGGCTGTCTCTATGAATCGCTTCCTTCTGTGCGTTACACACATCCACTGTTACCACAAATACAATATACGCTTTAAGTCTTCGGGTACGGGTATAAAAAACATAATAAATTAAACAATTTTTAAAGTCGCAAATTTGTCAGAAAAAGTTGGTTTGGTTCATTGAGGAAAGAAAAGTTTGTTTTGTTGAGTAGTGTAAGGACCCATACATGCATACGTAGATTGGGAAATATTCAAAGAAAATAAAAATGTTTCTAATTGTAATTTTCTACATGATGTCAAAGTTTAAAATTCCCATATAGATAGTTTGAAAATTTACATTTTCTTTAAGAATATTTCTAACAATTCAAAAATTCTTTAATGAACAATGTTACTAATAAATACACCTAAAATACAGACCAAAACAATAATGCATGCCATAGTTTACTTTTTATTTGACCTAAAGTTGCAGAAAATCCTTGAAAGATTATCTATCAGATGTGTATATTCAAATTATCCCAAGAGCTCACTCAGATAATGATTTTGTCACCTCTTTTCGTCTGATGTACGATGCTGAATGGGCCATTTCAGCATGCGAAATTAATAATTTGTCAACCAATAAAGATATCTTCACAAAAAGCTATATTTAAAAGCAACATCTATCAAAAATTTAGTACACAGTGCTAAAAGGTTTAGAAATTTAAGAAAAAACTTGGCAAAGTTCAACTTGGTGGTTTGCCTAAGGAAATGCGTAATTTTTATGTTTTTGGATCGATAAAGAACATTTATCGGTTATTTTTAATACACATCACATGATAATTTTAAATTTAATATGTAATGCCATATAATTGTTACAAAAATAAAAGCAAAGAAAATTGTTATTGTATGTGCTGCTATCGGATTCACCAATTTGTTGGTGCCTAGACTAGATGGACTAGAATTCTTATTTAGGCAGACGTGAAAAAATTTCGGCGAGATGCAATGATCCTTTTTTTTGACAAATTTTTATTGTTGAGGTGTTTGGCATGAGGTTGCGTATAAAAAAAAATGTTCGTCTGATGAAAAGTATTATTTAAGAGAAAAAAAACGGCGAAGGAAAACAATAAAAATTGATAAATATTAAAGGGCTAATGCTTCTTCAGATGAAAAAGCGAAATATTGCTTTCGAAAGTTTCATGGTGTTCGAAAAGTGGAGGTGCGCGAGCTAGCAGACTCTCAAGGATTAGTATTGAGCGCTAGCGCAATATTTGGAGCAGTATTTTTGCATAAGAAAGGAAAGCTACATATACTGCCGACTATACATTCTAAAGAGTGTTAAGACATGCTGCAATTGCTTCCCCTGCCACCTTATTCGCCTGATTTGGCTTTCTCAGATTATTATCTCTTCCCAAACCTCAAAATATGGCTCGTTATAAAGAAATTGAGCTCGCACGAGGAGATCATCGACGCCGCTAAGAAATATTTTAAAGAACTTTCGGAAAATAACTTTTCGGATGGGATACAAAATTGGAAAATCGCAGAGAAAGAGTATCGTCCTAAAAATATGTTAATCGTTCTACTGCATTGAAAAAAAACGAGAAAGTAAACGCGACTCTACTTTTATACCCGTACTCAGTCAGTACACATGTTATTTATGTGGAATTTTCAAATGTTTTATCAGTTTTACATTTTACATTTTACATTTGTTTGCTGCATCTGTCATCTACATTTACATCAGTTCTCACAAAACACACGTACACTGCACGAGGCAGAGTCTGTGAGCGTGAGTGTGAGTGTGGAGAGAATCAGTAGCGACAATCATCCCTATAAATGACTTATGCAGCAAGGGAGGGGGAAAACGCTGCTTATAATTCATTTGATCATTGTGGCTACAATAAAGATCCGATCTGAACCAAATTCGGTATCCTATTTTCCGTTAAGAAATGTAATTCGATTTTTTTTATTTGAGATTCTGTGCATGTTAGTATATGAATGTTGTAATAACTTAGTTGTACTTTTAAAATTTATAGTTCGAATACAACTTTTTCCTTAAACTGATGGGCCTTGAAGGATACGGAAAAGTTATGGGTTCGTTGATAATACGGTCGTATATGCTGAGTTAGCTGTAAACGTAATCAACTCCAAGCTGCATCTTCATGATTTTCGTATAATGGAATTCAGGTAATTCGATACTGAGATACGTATACCAATGACTGAGAAAATTCAAACAAATGCTTGAACTATAACATAAACAATATTTTTTATTAATTTCTTTTTAAGTAACATTCATGTTCAATTGGACCAGGCTCGGTTAATAAGACAGCTGACAGGAATTATTTTGAGCCCTATAACAAATTTTTTAAGGATCGTATAACAACATCCATAGCAGATGGCCTTAAAGATCAAAATGCAATTGGTGATGGATGATTTCAACAACGAGGATCCGTTACAGCTACGTGAATTTACCAAAAAATTATTATCTGGCATAACTGGAAATCCACCAGAAGAAATTGATTAATACTGTGAAATAAATTTGTATGCAAAAATATTTGTTTCAGTGGTAAAATTGTGTTTTTCGATAAGGTGCAGGTTTAAAGATTCTGGAAGAATTCGGATCAAGGCTCCTGATCAATATATTTTTTCATCTTATTATTACACTACCGACACTTTTTTTCCTCAAGGAACCGATCCAACTTATTTTCTGAAAAACTTGGGGCTTAGAAATAGTTTGATAATATATATATATATATATATAATAATAATAATTGTATTTGTGGTAAAAGTGAATGCGTTTAACACATAGAAAAAGCGTTTGCGACCCCATATGTATATATATTCTTGATCAGCATTAATAGCCGAGTCGATATAGCCATGTCCGTCTGTCCGTCCGTCTGTCTGTCTGTCCGTCTTGTTTTTCGCCCAGTGCTCGAAAGCTATAAGCCAAATTTTTTTTCCAGACTGATATGATATCTCACTGCTAAAAGTGTATTTTAAAATTTCGCCTCTCTCCCTTTCGCCCCCACAAATTACGCACATCTGTGGCGGCCACAATTTGTAAGATAGAAGAGAAGGAAAATGCAGAATCATAGAGAAAGCCCATATCTATCAGAGGCCCAAATCTGAATCGGATCAGATCATTAGCCACATGTAGCCACAATAGAGAAAACCATTTCGAGAAGCATCATTACCTCTCGCTCTTTCTTAAACACCAATGCGTCTGCTTTGCACATTCGTCCAGATGAGCTCCTGGATCTCAGAGACTATAAGAGCTAGAGCAACCAAACTTTCTGTCCATACTCCTGTTATACCACTTCAATACAAGTGTATTTCAAAATTTCGCCCTGCTCCCTTCCGCTAACATAAAAAAAACTAAAGTCCACAATTTTGAAGATAGAAAATAACGAAAAATGTAGTATCGTATAGAATTACCTCGCTCTGATCTAGCTATCATAGTCTTTGAGATCCAGGCGACACAAAATACGAACAACCAAAGCGACTCGTTTTTGTGTGAAAGAGAGTAAGAGGGACCGATGCCTTCCCAAATGATTTTTCTCCGTTGTGACTATACTAATTCGTCCTATCCGATTCAGATTTGGACCTGATAGATATAGGCTGTCTCTATGAATCGCTTCCTTCTGTGCGTTACACACATCCACTGTTACCACAAATACAATATACGCTTTAAGTCTTCGGGTACGGGTATAAAAAATAATAAATTAAACAATTTTTAAAGTCGCAAATTTGTCAGAAAAAGTTGGTTTGGTTCATTGAGGAAAGAAAAGTTTGTTTTGTTGAGTAGTGTAAGGACCCATACATGCATACGTAGATTGGGAAATATTCAAAGAAAATAAAAAATGTTTCTAATTGTAATTTTCTACATGATGTCAAAGTTTAAAATTTCCATATAGATAGTTTGAAAATTTACATTTTCTTTTAAGAATATTTCTAACAATTCAAAAAATTTTTAATGAACAATGTTACTAATAAATACACCTAAAATACAGACCAAAACAATAATGCATGCCATAGTTTACTTTTTATTTGACCTAAAGTTGCAGAAAATCCTTGAAAGATTATCTATCAGATGTGTATATTCAAATTATCCCAAGAGCTCACTCAGATAATGATTTTTGTCACCTCTTTTCGTCTGATGTACGATGCTGAATGGGCCATTTCAGCATGCGAAATTAATAATTTGTCAACCAATAAAGATATCTTCACAAAAAAGCTATATTTAAAAGCAACATCTATCAAAATTTAGTTTGCCCGAGTACACAGTGCTAAAAGGTTTAGAAATTTAAGAAAAACTTGGCAAAGTTCAACTTGGTGGTTTGCCTAAGGAAATGCGTAATTTTTATGTTTTTGGATCGATAAAGAACATTTATCGGTTATTTTTTAATACACATCACATGATAATTTTAAATTTAATATGTAATGCCATATAATTGTTACAAAAAATAAAAGCAAAAGAAAATTGTTATTGTATGTGCTGCTATCGGATTCACCAATTTGTTGGTGCCTAGACTAGATGGACTAGAATTCTTATTTAGGCAGACGTGAAAAATTTCGGCGAGATGCAATGATCCTTTTTCTTGACAAATTTTTATTGTTGAGGTGTTTGGCATGAGGTTGCGTATAAAAAAATGTTCGTCTGATGAAAAAGTATTATTTAAGAGAAAAAACGGCGAAGGAAAACAATAAAAATTGGATAAATATTAAAGGGCTAATGCTTCTTCAGATGAAAAAGCGAAATATTGCTTTCGAAAGTTTCATGGTGTTCGAAAAAGTGGAGGTGCGCGAGCTAGCAGACTCTCAAGGATTAGTATTGAGCGCTAGCGCAATATTTGGAGCAGTATTTTGCATAAGAAAGGAAAGCTACATATACTGCCGACTATACATTCTAAAGAGTGTTAAGACATGCTGCAATTGCTTCCCCTGCCACCTTATTCGCCTGATTTGGCTTTTTCTCAGATTATTATCTCTTCCCAAACCTCAAAATATGGCTCGTTATAAAGAAATTGAGCTCGCACGAGGAGATCATCGACGCCGCTAAGAAATATTTTAAAGAACTTTCGGAAAATAACTTTTCGGATGGGATACAAAATTGGAAAATCGCAGAGAAAGAGTATCGTCCTAAAAATATGTTAATCGTTCTACTGCATTGAAAAACGAGAAAGTAAACGCGACTCTACTTTTATACCCGTACTCAGTCAGTACACATGTTATTTATGTGGAATTTTCAAATGTTTTATCAGTTTTTACATTTTACATTTTACATTTGTTTGCTGCATCTGTCATCTACATTTACATCAGTTCTCACAAAAACACACGTACACTGCACGAGGCAGAGTCTGTGAGCGTGAGTGTGAGTGTGAGAGAATCAGTAGCGACAATCATCCCTATAAATGACTTATGCAGCAAGGGGAGGGGGGAAATCGCTGCTTATAATTCATTTGATCATTGTGGCTACAATAAAGATCCGATCTGAACCTAATTCGGGGATCTGGTAGATATGGTCATTATCTACGATACTGCATTTTTGGTTTTTTCTATGTTCAAAATTGTGGATTTTCGTCTTTTGGAATACACTTGTTCAGGTTTGGTATCACAGGAGTGTGGACAGAAAGTTTGGTTGCTCTAGCTCTTATAGTCTCTGAGATACAGGCGTTCATTTGTACGAAAAACAAAAACGACTCGATTTTGTGTGAGTGCGAAAGAGAGGGAGTGCAGTTTTTTCGTATGTTTTATACCCGTACTCGAAGAGTAAAAGGGTATATTGTATTAGTGGTATTTGCTGTCTGTCCGTCTTTGTTTGTCACCCATTGCTCGGTGACTATAAGAGCTAGAGCAAAAAATTTTTCCAGACTGATGTTATATCTGACTCCTAGAAAAATGTCTTAAAATTTCGCCCCCGCCCACTTCCGCCCCCACAAAGGGCGCACATCTGTGGCGTCCACAATTTTGAATATAACAAAAACTAAAAAGCAGAATCATAGAGAAAGACCATATCTATCAGAGGCCCAAATCTGAATCGGATCGGATCATTAATATAGCCACAATAGAGAGAACAATTTCGAGAAACATCATTACCTCATTAGCTCACGCTCTGCCTCGTGCAGTGTCCGTGTGTTGTTGTGAGAAGTGATGTAGATGATGTAGATGTAGATGACAGATGTAGCAAAAAAATGTAAAATGTAAAAACTGATAAAACATTTTAAAATTCCACGTGAATCACATGTGTACTGACTGAGTACGGGTATAAAAATAGAGTCGCGTTCAAAGCGACTCCGTACGTTCTTTCTCGTTATACCCGTACTCGAAGAGTAAAAGGGTATATTGTATTTTTGGTAAAAGTGGATGTGTGTAACATAGAGAAGGAGTAATTTTCCGACTATATATAAAGTATATATATTCTTGATCAGCATCAATAGCCGAGTCGATATAGCCCTGTCTGTCCGTCCGTCTGTCCGTCTTGTTCGTCACTCATTGCTCGAAGGCTAAAAAAAAGAGATAGAGCAACCAAATTTTTTTTCCAGACTGATGTCTCTCTCTCTCCTAGAAAAAAAGTTTAAAAATTCCGCCCCGCCCACTTCCGCCCCCACAAAGGGCGCACATCTGTGGCGTCCACAATTTTGAAGATAGCAGAAAACTAAAAATGCAGAATCATAGAGAAACGCTATATCTATCAGGGGCCCAAATCTGAATCAGATCGGATCAATAATATAGCCACAATAGAGAAAAACATACGAAAAACTTCGCTCCCTCTCTTTCGCACTCACACAAAATCGTGTCGTTTTGGTTTTTCGTATAAATGAGCGCCTCGATCTCAGAGAATCCAAAAATGCAGTATGGTAGAAAATGACCATATCTACCAGATTCCCGAATTTGGTTCAGATCGGATTATTATTGTAGCCCAATGATCAAATGAATTTTCAGCAGCGAGCTGCCTCACCCCCCGCTACAACCATAACAAAATATACATATATTTTTTGGGTTGTTGCTACTGATTCTCTCACACTGGCACTCGCACGCTGTCTCGTGCAGTGTACGTGTGTTGTTGTGAGAACTGATGTAGATGTAGATGACAGATGCATCAAACAAATGTAAAATGTAAAAACTGATACAACATTTGAAGATTCCAGATGGGTCCGGCTATATGAGGGGATGTAGGAATGGAATAACTGGATTTAGTGTGCAATATCAAACTGTATCAAGTGATTTGGCCTGCATTCTTCTCCCACTTCAAATCGCCCAATTCTGTGTCATCCGTAAATTTTAAGTTACTAGAAACACGATGCAATCGGATCATACTCGTAATTCTGGCTATAATAAACAAAAAGAAGTTGAACCGCACCTGTCGTATAAACATTTTGTGCATTGAAGTTTTTCTCGTTGACTGAAGGAATGATGTAATCAAATTTTAACGTTTTTTTAATTAAGCGATTAAAGCAGTTTATCTTTATGTCGATTAAAAAATGATTTTTTTCTTTATTTTGACTCTGACACCTTCTACATATATGTATGTATGTATCCCCTATTGAAGGTTTTCGTATTATGAATTCATTCATACATATGTATACATGCATGTCTGAAAATACATACATACATATGTCTATACATATATAAAAATATAAATATGTTTACTAAGATCCTAAAAATTGCCGAAGCTTTCGAAACTTTGAAGCTTTATTTGCATACATACACATACATATGTTCCTGTATGTACATGTGTAGACTGAAATTTGTAGATATGTACGCATGTGTTTTTAAATGTATGCATGCTTCTATAATGAGAAACAGAAATAATAAGCTTTTATGCTTGCCAGCCTGTCCGATAGTCAACTACTAGATTCTGTTCATGCCGGACGCGCTTTTGAAGCACGGACAAAGTGGTGCCGATTCACACGAACAACTATATAGAATTGTACATGCCGCAGATGTATACATACTTTTCTATATATGTATGTATGTATGCATTCATATAAATAAACGACGATACACCAAAATAGGCTCGATATTTTTTCTTCAGCGAATACTTGTAAGTGACTGAACCAACAATTTTGTGCTGAAACTAAAATTTTGTATTGAATAATATGTATGTACATGTCAAACTAAATTGTAAAAATATTTCGCTGATGTGCGGATGTACGAAGAAATACAAAAATCTCGCAAGTAGTAGTATATCAAAGGCAGAATGATCGATGGATGAGGTTTTAAAGTGCCATTTAATCAATTTGAAGCAAGCTGGCCGTATTGTGACTATTTCAAAATACGTTATCCTGAAATAACTTGTGAATGATTTAAAAAATCAAAGAAGAATTTAACGATTTGCACATATGTACGATTGTTGGTTTTACACCAATGTACGGGGGTATGGCATTATGAACCATTTGTTTGTTACTACTATTTAGAAGATAGCATCGTAAAACTCCAAGAACTGTCGATCTATTATTTCCGTGGACGGTCTGTGCTTTTTGCCGTATTCAAACTATTTACTTAGTTTGAAGCGTTTTGATTTGTTGAACCAGCCGCCTCCGACCCGACCAACATATTATACATCATGTACATATGTATGTGTTGATACGACTTCTACTTTCCAAGTCAATAATGAATCCAGCTCGACGGACCACAAATGATCTTTATGATTGTTAACTCGAACTATTCCATATACAAAAATTATGCACTATATACGCATATTGAAAACTATAACGGCACTGTTCCCACGCTCATCTTTGATTATGATAAGTGTGTGTGTGAGTGACTGTGTAACAAGTGTGTGTAGATCTAGGTGTTCTTTTTCTCAAGTGGTCTCCTTCAGGTGGACTTTATTAACTATGGGATGGTATGTGGCGGTTCCTGATCATGTTTATGATCTTGTAACGTTGCCCTTGTACATGAGTATAACCAACTAAAAATTAAATTTTTATCTCAGTGAGATACCCCACAAGAATTTTCCTCAAGGCACAAAATCAAATTTATATCCTATAATTTATATCCAAATCCAACTTTTTATTATAGAATTTTTAAAAACGTATTTTTTGTAATGCTTTTTTCAAAGGTAGATATTTTTTTTTTTTTTTTACATAACTTAAGTATCTTACAACTAGTTGTAATTCTGAAAATTCTTTGTTATTCTGAAAAGCTTATTGATGCAGCTAAAAATATATCCCAAGCACCTTTTGGGAAGTAACCCTTTGGAAGTTCTTCATATTAACATAAAATTAACGAAAGATCTGCACGGGCCTCTGGTGCCGTAGCTTGACTTATATACATACATATGTATGTATGTATCTAAGTTTTTCATAATTAAAATACTTTTCTTTATTGTAGAGATTAAGACTGTGACACGTTGAATACTGGGTTTCGAGGTCAAAATGACATCTGTGTATGGACCTGTTCCTGTGGGTGAGATCGCTCCCATTTTTGAAAACCGCACATGTCCGGAATCCGATGACATGGAAAATATACCTTACCATGCACGTGAAAATGCTCAACCCTTTACGTATGGAAACGTACCAGTGGGATTCAATAACAGCGACTTAAGTCATGTCCCGTCAGAGGACGTTTTTGAAATACCAAGGGCAAAACAGGGTCCAAGCACCTACCCAAGCAGTCCTTCAAGCACTCGTAGAAGCACAAGACCCGGAATTTCGCCTTCTCGCCCTGTGCTAAGGAAGACGCCTTCACGACAAGAGTTTGAAGAAATGTTGATGGAGCGAAAAGAAAAATCTTTAAGAGAACAAAATAATGCTGCAACTAAGTTGGCACAAAACGCTTCCATACAAAAAGATTTCGATGAGCTGCATGAGAAGCTCAACAAAACCATTCTTTCTACGCAAAATATAAATGGATCTAAACCGGACAAATACATAGGCTGTGCAGATTCAATACAAGCTGGTCAAAGCTCAGAAATCTTTGATTCCACCCAACTTGTGGTAGAAAAGAAACGTCCGCAGACGCCAACGTTTCCGGTTGCTCAGAAGTTGGTCTACAGTGAGCGATGTGTCAGCCCGTACCCAGCAGGAACGGCGAAATGCGTAACATCTGAGGAGCAGGGTTTGACAGCGCAACCCAGTATTACTCAAGATGTGGAGCCACATTTGGTGAAGTTTGCCAAAGATTCATCACAATTTTGGTACAAGCCACATATGACTCGAGAAGAGGCTGTGCAGTTGCTGCGTACCGCACAGGTCGGGACATTTCTCATACGAAATTCGACCACATATCGCGATGCATACGGGCTCGTGTTGCGGGTCGCGAAAGCTCCGCCATGCGTGCCTACTACGAGTATATCAGGGAACGGGGATGAGTTGGTACGTCATTTTCTTTTAGAGCCTACGAATCGAGGCATTCGTCTGAAGGGATGCGCAAATGAACCAATATTTACGTCCTTATCAGCCTTTGTCTATCAGCATTCAATTAACAAATTAGCACTGCCATGCACTCTTATTATACCAGATCAGGACTTGCTTCTCTATTCTCGGGATAATGAACTGATTTCCAGACAAAAACAAATTCTTGTACAGGGTGCCGCATGTAACGTGCTTTACTTGTACCAGTGCGATACGGAATCGCTCACTGGGCTCGAGGCCGTTCGTAAATCCGTTCATCAGATGTTTTTGGATGCCAAATACTCCCTTCCAATAGAAGTGCATTTAAAAATATCGCAAGAAGGCATTACATTGACCGACAACACCCGCAAAACTTTTTTCCGCCGACATTACGCAGCACAGAATATTTCTCACTTCAGCACGGACCCAAATCAACGATTTTGGAGCGTCAATGCAAGCGACGAAGGATTACAGCGATCAGTCAACAAGTCAATATTTGCATTTGTAGCACGTCCGCTGACTGGTAAAAAGGACAATCAATGCCACATTTTTTGCGATTTAGCCTCTTCGCAACCAGCATCAGCAATTGTTTCATTCGCCAATAAAGTTCTTCCAATAAGTAAATCAAGCTGTAACATGCTATGATCAAATGAATGTTATGTTTCATGTTATTTCTACTCATACATTTTACATACATGTATTTACTTTAAAGATAGACAGATTTTTTTGCTATTTACTTCTGAAAGTAAATAAAAAATAAAATTAAATGAATAATAAACAAAATTTATTTTGAATCTATTGGCCTTCAAATGTCTTTGGCAGTAACACAAAGACAACGTCCATTTCTTATGTCATTGGAATATTACTGGTATAAATATTTCACAATTGTTGCATGTTCAAACGAGAAAGAACGTTCGGAGTCGCTGTGAACGCGACTCTTCTTTTATACCCGTACTCAGTCAGTACACATGTAATTTATGTGGAATTTGTTTGTGGAATTTTAAAATGTTTTACCAGTTTTAACATTTTACATATTTTTGCTACATCACTTCTCGCAACAACACACGTTCACTAAACGAGGCAGAATGTGTGAGCAGTGTGTGAGCGAGACGGAGAATCTGTAGCGACTATCATCCCCATAAATGACTTACGCTGCAAGGGGGCTATATCTTTATCATTGTGGCTATAATAATGATCCGATCTGGACCTGATTCGGGAATCTGGTAGATATGACCATTCTTTACGATACTGCATTTTTTTTTTTCCTATCTTCAATATTGTGAATTTTCGTCTTTTGAGGGGGCGGGAGGGGACGTGGCAAAATAAATAAAATCGCACTGAAGCGATATCAGAGAAGTCTGGACAAAAAGTTTGGTTTCTCTAGTTGTTTTAGTCTCTGAGATCGAGGCGCTCATTTGTACGAAAAACCAAAACGACTCGTTTTTGTATGAGTGCGAAAGAGAGCGAATGATGTTTCTAGAAATGGTTTTCTCTATTGTGGTTAAACTAATAATCCGATCCGATTCATATTCGGGCCACCGATAGATATGGCCTTTCTCTAGGATTCTGCATTTTCAGTTTTCTGCTATCTTTAAAATTGTGGACGCCACAGATGTGCGCCCTTTTTTGGGGCCGAAGTGGGCGGTGCGAAATATTAAAACCCTTTTCTAGGAGTGAGAAAACACACCAGTCTGGAAAAAAAACTTGGATGCTCTATCTTTGGAAATAAGACTATATCGACTCGGCTATTGATGCTGATCAAGAATATATATTCTTGAACAGGGTCGGAATAGTTACGCACAGAGTCAAACAAATTCTGGGAAAAAACCAAAACATTGGAAAAGACATCTAGAACATTTTCCTCGACGGTATATTGAAGAACTTCCAATTGCCGTTCGATGGGTGCTGTTTCAACTTTTAAGTAAGCTCCAATCCATTATGTCCGAGTACTGTTGAGTTGGGAGGTGTAGTTTTATAGATAATCTAGCTACTAACAGATACTCCTTAAATGTATTTTCAAATTTTAAATTAAAACTAAGGTCTGGATGGGTGCACTATTTAAGTGGCGCGAATTGTAATCTCATATGCATGTATTGAGAGCAACAGCAGAAAGAAGGGCTCACAAAATTTCATGCTCAACCAAAGTAAGTCTCATCTCTTCCTACGAAGAGAAGAGTGTTGAAGCAGCTTGAATAAATATACTGGTATATAACCAAACCGGTTTGACAAGAAATTGTTCAATAAGAGTAATTACATTCCCATATCAAAACATTTCCAGTCGCTCTTAGTTTCATATTCCCATTGCACGCATCATCATTATCTCCGCTCTTATCAGGGCTCGGGAGACAAAAGCGCTCTCTGCCTTCTCGAGTCGACAATAAGTTTCGCAAATAATGTTGATGTCGGGGCTACGTACCTAGACCTACCTTGAATTTCAACTCGCTTGACTTACTTATCTCATTTGATTCCAGCTTTCCGCTGCAGTCGCCGCGAAGCTTCGTTCGTGTTCGCAGCTTTGGAAGCGCCACTACCTATCCGTAGCTCGTAGATTAGTAAAACCAAAGGCAGGTTATCAAATAAGATTGGGTTTCGCCTCAATTTAAAAGTTACTCATAATTTTGCCGATTAGTCAAGGTTATACTAAAATTAAGAAACAAGTGAGTAATGTGTTTTTTTCAGTCTCTAAACTTGAATCTTACCACATTTGTAAGATATTCTGTTGTTGTAAAGACGCAAGGGACCTAGCAGTTTAAAAAAAAATATTTATCTTGGAAATAAATAGTAGCTGGATGCAGAACACGTATTCAGCATAGCAAAGTGGTTTTCTCAAAGTAGTAATTCTTATGAAAGAAAGTAAATACACAACCGAATAAAATATCGGAGATACATACATACATACATACATAATATGTATGTACATATGTACATGTATGTATGTAGTTTTTATAGTATAGAAACGAGAATGGACGTGATGTGTCACTGTTAAAGCGACACTACTTTTATACCCGTACTCAGTCAGTACATATGTAATTTATGTGGAAATTTAAAGCATTTTATCATTTTTTACATTTTACATCTACACCACTTCATACAACAACACAGCTGAAGGGTGGTCGGCTAGCTGCTGAAAATTCATTTCATCATTGTGGCTACAATAATGATCCGATCTGAGCCCAATTGGGCAATCTAGTAGATATGATCATTCTCTACGATATAGCATTTTTCGTTCTTTTCTATCTTAAAAATTGTGGATTTTCATCTTTTGAGTGGGCGGAAGGGGGCGGGGCGAAATTTTGAAATACACTTGTCTTGGTTTGGTATCACAGGAGTCTTGTCACAAAGTTTGGTTGCTCTAGCTCTTATAGTCTCTGAGATCCAGGCGTTCATTTGTACGAAAAACCAAATCGACTCGTTTTTTTGTGTGAGTGCGAAAGAGAGGGAATGATGTTTTTCGAAATAGTTTTCTCAATTGTGGCTATAATAATGATCCGATCCAATTCAGATTCGGGCCCCTGATAGATGTGATCTTTCTCTATTCTTCATTTTTATACCCGTACTCGAAGATTAAAAGGGTATATTGTATTTGTGGTAAAAGTGGATGTGTGTAACATAGAGAAGGAGTAATTTCCGACCCTATAAAGTATATATATATTCTTGATCAGCATCAATAGCCGAGTCGATATAGCCCTGTCTGTCCGTCCGTCCGTCCGTCTGTCCGTCCGTCCGTCTTGTTTGTCGCCCATTGCTCGAAGGCTATAAGAGCTAGAGCAACCAAACTTTTATCCAGTCTGATGTGGTATCTCACTCCTAGAAAAGTTTTTCAAAATTTCGCCCCGCCCACTTCCGCCCCTACAAAACATCTGTGGCGGCCACAATTTTTAAAAATAACAAAAACTAAAAATGCAGAATCATAGAGACAGCCCATATCTATCAGGGGCCCAAATCTGAATCGGATCGGATCATTAATATAGCCACAATAGACAAAAACATACGCAAAAACTTCGTTCCCTCCCTTTCGCACTCACACAAAATCGAGTTGATTTGGTTTTTCGTAAAAATTAACGCCTGGATCTCAGAGACTATAAGAGCTAGAGCAACCAAACTTTTGGCCAAGATTCCTGTGATACCAAACCTGAACAAGTGTATTTCAAAATTTCGCCCCGCCCCCTTCCGCCACCACAAAAGACGAAAATCCACAATTTTGAAGATAAAAAAAAAAAATGCAGTATCGTAGATAATGACCATATCTACCAGATCCCCGAATTTGGTTCAGATCGGATCTTTATTGTAGCCACAATGATCAAATGAATTATAAGCAGCGTTTTCCCCCCTCCCCTTGCTGCATAAGTCATTTATAGGGATGATTGTCGCTACTGATTCTTTCACACACACACTCACGCTCACACAAGCTACCTCGTGCAGTGTACGTGTGTTGTTGTGAGAAGTGATGTAGATGAAGTAGATGTCGATGACAGATGTAGCAAAAAAGGTAAAATGTAAAAACTGATAAAACATTTTAAAATTCCACATAAATCACTGAGTACGGGTATAAAAGTAGAGTCGCGTTCGAAACGACTCCGTACGTTCTTTCTCGTTCGTTTTCTGTTATCTTCAAAATTGTGGACGTCACAGCTGTGCGCCCTTTGTGGGGGCGGAAGTGGGCGAAATTTTGAAACACATTTCTAGGAGTGAGAGATCACATCAGTCTGGAAAAAAAATTTGGATGCTCTATCTCTTATAGCCTCCGAGCAATGGGCGACAAACACGACGGACGGACAGACAGACAGACAGACGGACAGACATGGCTATATCGACTCGGCTATTGATGCTGATCAAGAATATATATACTTTATAGGGTCGGAAATTATTCCTTCTCTATGTTACACACATCCACTTTTACCACAAATACAATATACCCTTTTACTCTTCGAGTGCGGGTATAAAAAAACAAGATTTTCCAGCCAAGACGAGATATTTTTTCACGGTGAAACGCGATTCCGACATTTGTACATACGAGTAGTTCAAAACTTAAGAGAAGGACAGACCAGTATGCCCTGAATATTACCTATTCTACCCAATATGTACAGATAATATCCGTTTCTTTTCAATTACAGGCTACGATGAATGGGTACAGAAACCTCTGGCCCTTGGTAATATTGGCCGCCCTTTTAACCTTAAATGCAGAAGGGGCTCCACAGCAAGACTCGAACGCGGAGAAAAACATTCAAGAAATATTCAACACCAATCCAAGTATACCGTCAAGTAATCCACCTTTAATACAGCCATCTAGTGGATTTGGACTAGTAGTAACACCAGTGCCAATAGATCCCTCCAGCCCACTGACGAATTTTAATTCCATAAGCGGAAAGACGGTTACGTGCAATTGTGTTCCTTATTACAAATGTGACCCGTCTACTAACAGTGTAACGGAGGACGAGACGTTTGACGGATTCGGTGTAATCGATATCCGTTTTAACGATGACGATCCAGTCTGCCCATCCTCCGTGGACATATGTTGTGATGGCAACAGGACACGTACCGAGACGCTGAACCCGACGCCGCTGGATAAACGACCGAACCAGCCCCGGGGCTGCGGCATTCGAAATGTTGGTGGTTTGGACTTTACGCTCTCCGGTGTCACTCAGAATGAAGCTGGTTTTGGCGAGTTCCCATGGACAGTGGCTCTGCTGCATTCTGGCAACTTTAGCTACTTCTGTGCCGGTTCACTAATACACCCTCAAGTGGTTCTGACGGCGGTGCACTGTGTCGAGACTCATGCTCCGGGAAGCTTCATGGTTCGAGCTGGCGAGTGGGACTCTCAAACAACTAAAGAGCGTCTCCCCTATCAAGATAGAACCGTGCAACGCATCATTACACATCCTCAATTCAAAAGTCGAAACATAGCTAATGATTTTGGGCTCGTGATTCTCGCTCAGCCAGTTGCTTTGGACGATCATATCAATGTGATCTGCTTGCCACGACAAGGTGAAAGTGCCACACCTTCCATAACCTGTACTTCCACCGGCTGGGGCAAAGATGTATTTGGATCTCCGGGAAAATACAGTGTAATAATGAAAAGTGTGCCGTTGCCTGTCGTGGACTTTAACACTTGCCAAACACTGCTGCGGAGCACGCGACTTGGACCTAAGTTTGCCTTGGATAAGTCCTTTATGTGCGCCGGCGGCCAGCGCGGCGTGGACACCTGCCAAGGCGATGGTGGCGCACCACTTGCCTGCCCCATTGGACCGGCCTCAGAGAATCGTTATCAACAGAGTGGTATTGTGGCTTGGGGAATTGGCTGCAACGATGAGGTGCCAGCGGCATATGCTAATGTGGCATTGGCCCGAGACTGGATAGATCAGCAAATGTTAGCCAACGGCTTTGAAACATCGGTGTACACCGTTTAATCACTTTCTGAGACGGCACTTTTCAATTTAATTTTATAGCCCACTGTTTTTTTGGACAAGTGATATTTAATAAAACGATCAAATTATAAAGCGGTAATTAGAATTAAAATAATTTGATTAATTTAAATTGTAGATAATACTTCTCCTCGTTAAACTAAACAAGAAGCAGCAGCATTATCAGAAGAAGTAAGGTAACGACTCCTTCACGAACTGCGAGCATTGCTGTCTGTTGCGTCTGTATTGTATGCAGATCCCGCCTGCAGGCCCTGGGTCGCCTCCGTGGTAGCCCCCCCCCCCCTAGGTGGGATGGATACGTGGTAAAGGCGTCGACATATGATAACTAGGCATAAAGTAATCTCTATTTGTGAAAGTCTTGTCAAGATACAGATGTAAGGGGTCCTGTGCCCGTCTGTACCCTTTTTTCTATGCTCTATTTCCAGTTGCTGCTTAAAACTAGCTTTTCTGTAAAACTCAAAGAAAACCCACATTGGGAACTTAAGTTCATTAAGTAAAACTTTTAGCAAAGAAGAACTTTATCTTAAAAAAAGAATTGTTATTCTTCCTTTCGACCTACATGATACGAGTATATGGGCTATTCTAGACGGTGCCTACTTATACAATGCGTGCAGAAATAAGAAGAGCAGTGGAAGATTCAAGCAAGATACGGCAAGCTACGACTATCTGACTGAATTGACCGTTTTGAAACGGTTCACAAATACGGTTAAGTCCTATACCGACTAACGAACCGACTAGTTAGGAAAACTATGTTGCGTAGAACTAGGAGATCGCTGGATCTACTCGGTTTGTCATCCTGTACAAGAATGTATACTTCAGGTTACCAGCTCCAGCTGTGTCGAATATACATTATTACACTATACACAGATTATTTCTAACGACCCCATATAGGCACCACGGCTGACATATTGTTGGCATAAGAAGAGTATTCACAGTGTTGGGTTGGGGCTGGGGCCTAAGTTTACTTCTTCTCCGAAGCCACAGAATAGCTTATGAGCAACCTAACCAGCGGGCCTGCCACCAATAGTTCAACTGCAGTTCCTCCGTATACTAATCGCATCGATTTTGCACTCCAACCTCAATGTTTATGACCTTCCGGATATCAGAGGAAGTACTTACTATACCACGTTGCCACCACCACTTACATACTATATGTTAACGTTGCCCCTTTTTTACTTTGGGAATAGACCCCTAGCTGGCGGGCTGCGATTTCCAGCAATCCTTTCCAGCAATGCCTCTTTTAAATTTCATGCCCATAATTTTTTCGGAAGCAGTTGCAACATACAAGTATAAAAAACTGCAATTAGGTTGCTGTGAGGAGCGGCTGAGCGCCTCTTGGGTGGCCGTGTTTTGGGTTAAGCACATGTTACAGCTACAGTCAGCCTGTCACCTTCAACTGGAGCAGGGGGTGCCAGAGGTGGACCAGAAAAATGAGACTTCACTTTACGACCCCACCAACTCTAACCGTTCAAAAGCAAGTGCAGGCTACCCTATTCTTCCATTCCGGCATCCATTCCTATGACGCTTTTTTCTTCTCCGGCTTTCTCCGGTGTGTGGTCCAATGCCCTGCTTGTCAGCCACACATGCTGGGCAGTGCATCTGCGTGCACGGTAAATACGAGTAAGTGTAATTGCAACACTTTGAGGGCGCATTTGAAGTGACAAAAATTTTGACACCATTTCGGTCTGAGGACGCATTTGTTTACATCTTTAATTTAATTTGTTTGCGTCAACGGAGCTCTTAATTAAGCCCAGTCTTTCACATGTACATAAGTTGTATAAATAACAAAAACTAAGGTGGCTTCCACGATACTGCACAAGAAAATTCGGTTCAAATTCTGAAATTCCTCAACTTAATATGGTAACGGTATGAATGCAGAAAAGTTTCAGAAAAAAAAGAGCCGTTTAGAAAAAAAGGCATATATAGTTTATTTATGTGTACATACAAACATGTGTACATACATATGACTGTATGTATGTTTTAGATGTACATACTTCGTAGTTTAATTATTTTCTGTTTGTCGGCAGGCGCATACAAATCAAAAAGAGCGAGAGGGAACATTTTGATTCGCAGTGAGCCCAACTGTACTTGTATAACCGTACTCAGTCAGTACACATCTGAGCTTATGACTTAAGCTTTGGAATATGGAATTTAAAAATTTTGTTTGTATGTTTTACGTTTACATATTTTTGCTACATCTATTATATCATATACATCACTTCTCAAAACAGCACGCCGTTCCAACTCGCCCACAGCCCACACCCTGAACGAGGAAAGGCAGAATGTGTGAGCGAGAGAGAGAATGAGTAGTGGCTGCAGCTCTAAAGGGGAGTTGGTTATGCACCGAAATTGTGGACAATACAGATTTTTGTTTTTTTGTGGTGGCGGAAGGGGCGGGGGAAATTTGGAAATACACTTGCAACAATGTGATTACACATGAGTCTGGAAACGAAATTTGGTTGCTCTAGCTCTCATAGTCTCTGAGAACTATACGACAAATAAGACGGGCAGACGAACGGACAGACAGAAATGGCTATAGCGACTCGGCTATAGATGCTGATCAATATTTTATGTACTTTATGTGGTTGGAAATATTCTCTTTTCTGCGTTACACACATCCACTCTCCTCAGAAATCTAAATATAAACAAAATATAATATATAATCCATATATAAGATGTATAAAAATACAAAATGATTCGCCTTAAATTGGTCGAATTATTAAACATTGTTCCTTAGCTTTAAAAAATAATTGCGGTAGATCTGTTGAATAGTTAAATATTTATAATTATAATTTTGTATGGAGTTGCTTCGGCTTGTATGAATATTGTATAGCATATTGTTGAACGCTATCTGATAAGTATGAATTGTATTTTGAATACATGTTTTCAAAGTGAACGGGTGTCCAAAATAATAATAGAAGGCATTTGAATATCCTTGGATTGAGTTTCATTAAGTGGAATATTGTTCGCTACTCATTTGCAAGAGGAATTTATAGCAAAGTGCTTGTGGCTATTTAATATTTATAATTGAAAAAGTTTTGTTGTCGTACCCACAGCCTCGCTTGAAGTACTTACTCTGCATGTTGGCCACTGGCGGTGGGTGCCATCCACATCCTGCCGTCTAATTTCTCTATCTGGCTTTGTCGCTGTCTCTGCCACTGCCAACTACTTGCAGCCACTTATCATAATTAGACTTTTACTGGTGGTGCAAATGAAGAAGTTTCACTTCAATATATTAACCATGTTTCCAGAGGTGCCCACTTCTGGCAGGGCGCAATTAACAACTCGTTGGCTCTGGGAAGGGGGCGACCATCCGTCTGAGAGGGCTTGTCTTGGGTGGCCATTAACATTACTACAAGGCTAGCAAGGACCACCAAGTCCCGTCGACAAAAACAAAAAGTTATTCCCCAAGACATTTTCGCAATGAGAGCAGTCAACTTCCACTTGGGCATACATACATATGTATGTAAGTGCTATGTCTGTGTATGTGCTGGCATTGGATATATAGTATGCTGGTTCATCATCATGGACAGGCCTAATCAATTGCAGTTCATTAGTTTCTGTAGTTGGCTGCAGATAAATACTAAGCAAACCACTTTCAAGTATGAAACCATCATCGTTTCAGGGTAATCGTAAGTCTGCATGGCTCCGACCATGTTCTTGCTCTCCTGGCCCTCGGTACGGTACTCACTCGAGTTGAGCCTGCCACGAGCAGATCAAGCAGGGCCGACTCGTCGGAGAGTCAGAAACTGAATAGATTTCCCCCTGACAACCAGCAAGCGCTTTTCTCGATTGGACTTGCCTGTCACTGGCATTCCCGTTTGTGTGCTTATTGAATGCTTTTGTTACAGTCTGGCTTCTACCCGTTGAGCAATTAACTTTTGAACTTGCAGTATGCGACTTACTTGGGGGTAGTGGCAGTGGCAGAAAAGGTACTCGTTTTATACGCAGCTCCTACCCAGTATCCAATGCACACTTTGTATACTCTTGAAGACAATACTAATACTTGAATTGGGTGGACAGTTCCTTTTGGAAGACATACAAGTGTACATACTTACGTACCTGTGTTAACCCTGTAAATAGTCCTTTGAATTAAGTAAAACGTGCATGTAATTACATATGTATGTGCATCGGTAAGGGAAAAACTGTATTTTAATACGTATATGTATATATTTATTACCCTGTTTCAATATTTAGCCCCAAACAAAAATAATTGTAAAACATGAAAATGTTTTACACTGGCGAATTGCATCTGACAAATAGTTTTAATCCGGTCTCTCATTAATTTTATAGAAGAAGTTTCTTTAATATGTGCGCACTCGCTTTTCGTGAACCTTTGGAATTGAAAACAATTGTTCGATTATTAATGGACTGGAAGTAACATTCACATTGTTGAGACCAACTAGCTCATTCAACTATATATGTAGCTAGTTATCCGAAAGTTTTAACAATTTCTAGGATCTTATATTAAACTACGCTGGCGAGTGTCTCTCTATGATACTCGTACCTCAATGGCAATAAAGACTGCGGCTTTGCAACTGCAGCTGCAACCAGATGTTAATGTTCACGAACTGCTGAGACTCGTACTAGGTATTATGCAAGGTTAACGGTATGAATGGTTAAATTGTTCCATTTACTAGTATGGGTATTAAGCACAATCGAACGCAACTGTGCATCTGTAGAGGGATCTGCATCTGTAAATCCTATTCATTTACTAGTCATCGGATGGTCACCAACGGTAACCACTCTGTTAATTTTCCTTTCGAATATGGTTTATGGCTAACGTGAAATTACAATCTTCTATGCATGTTTAAACACTTTATCATGGTTTTAATAAATCAATAAACATAGTTTTAGTTTTAAAGCTTCTAGACTATGTGTGTAGCTACACTTTTCTAACCGCATTATACAGCAGAGTATGAATATGAATGCATTTAATGTTCATTGATCTATTAGTAAGTATGTATGCTTAAACGGGTAGTACATGGTACTATCATGCTGTTGTTAATTGTGTGCTCACACGTGATATCAAATCCTCCCGTACGGGAATAGGTCTGCATCGTAACTATGTAGGGGTTCATACTACTCCAAAAAGGTTTGTTTGTCTTGTTAACAGTTGTTAACAGATTAGCCTCTAAACAGCAGATATTTTTAAAATCTCTGGCAATCAGTTAAGATCTAGTCTCTTTCACAACGGTCAAATTACTTAGAAATAAACAAGTCTGTCAGTATTTACAAATAAAATAGATCCTCGTCCAATAGACGTCACTGTACAGCCGATATTGGTTCCTAGAAGCACTGACTGCGCCCGGACGCGCAAATCTGCAGACCGCTCTCAGTGTTGTTAGTCGGCTTTGAAGATTGTTGCGACTCCTGTTCTGGCTGCATAGTCCCAAAGGTCCTGGGAGATTTCAGGGCGAGCAGTTTGTTCGGCAGAGCAATAGAGGCTGGTCCTGGAGAGGCAGTCACGGTGATTGCTGGTATGTCCGGCTTGTTTCTATTGGTTGGGGTACCTGAGCGACTAGCCCCGCCATCGACGCTGGAGGTCGCATTAGAGCCCATGGTGGCCGTCAGTGGGAGCAGGTTGAAGCCCATGTGAGAGGGTCGCACTGCAATTGCGATCGGCAAGGACGCTTTCCGGTTGAGCGAGTGTCACCCATAGAAGTACTGGGCGCTGCTCTCTGTAGACACGCCACGGGACAGATTGCGTGGCACGGTGCTATCATAGTAGACCCCGCAACCGCTGTTCGAGGTTGAGGGCATGGCGGTTAGTGGCAGAGGATGGCCAGTGCTCATGGAAGTCGGTGGAGGTGAGGGGGAGCTCATTATTCCCATGCTGGTGGGTATCAGCGTGCGGCGTAGTGTGTGGTGATGTCCAGCCACCATGACAGCCCCGCTTAAGTACGCTGGCGAAACCGTGCTCAGTCCGGAGGGTCCAAGAAAGTGGGGACCTACAGAAGCATTCGATGTTGGAAATTAAAGTAAATGAGTAAATTTATCGTATCGTGGCACGTTTTCTCACCCATTGTCAGAGGCCCGCTTGTCGTGGGATGGCCCATTGCAGTGTAACTGTTGGCTTGCGAGTGCGGGGCCATCAGAACGGTTGTTGCCCCAGAGGTGGGGTGCGATAGAGAGCCTGGTAAGCCTCCGTAGCTGCACTTGGGCGTCGGGGCGTATGTCATGTATGTCTTTTGTTTGCCAACCCATCGTCAGTTTCGTGTATGTTCATGGTGACGGCGCGACAATAATGGACATGAAAAGGAAGAGCAGAATTGGCCATAGAGTTAGTTAATGCTGGGCTAGCTCTCATTAGTGCTGGCTGGCGTTGGCTGGCATGACTTGAGCAATTCGCTTTGGTGTCAGACGCGACCATTGCGGGATATACTCTAGTCTCTAATCTGGGCCATCAAGCCCCTACCAAGCCAGTGTATAACAATTAGTACTACCGTATAATCAAATACAAGTATAAAAAGTAAACAAAACGGACCAAGAACTTCCAAGGTGAGGTTAAACTATATTTAAACCTGATCATTCTACTCTCTAACTCTCTTACAGCAGAATGCCAATTATCATCAACAATCAGATCTCAGATCAGAATGATTGTCAGCTTAAGCTATGAACTATGATTATGAACATGTGTACATATGTGCATATGTACATATGTATGTATATAGTGCGTGTCTGAAATGGGTTGACGCAACTGGTGGTGGTGGTGCTGATCAAGTATACACGAATATTTATCGGTGAAGGGTATCAAAAGAACAGTGAACTGTGTTGACTGAGCAGATGTAAAGATGGCATATATGTATACGTATATGTAGATATATGTGGCTGTGTAAGTACTATATGTGCATCGGACCCGTTGTGCCCTGTTGTTTTTGCTCTTTTGCTCTCAGTACCCATGGAGCAAACAATGGGCAAAGAAAATTGTTACAGCGAGCATTTGGAGCAAGGATGCTTCCACCTGGCATGCAGGCTGGGCAGACGACTCGCGGGGCTTTAAAGTCTAGGGTCCTTTGTTTGCGAAGAAAGGATTTAATGGCAAGAGAAAAGGGGCTGCACTTGTGCCCACATTCCTTTTTCCCTGCCCTTTCGCCAAAATGGCATTCACCGCCTACTGGCAACAGTAAGGAAGCGAAGCTTCCTCCCCACTCACAATTTCCATCACAAACAATGCTCAGCTTTCTTTAACTTTTGTGCTCCCACTTCGTCACACATGGTCGACTGCACCAACAATGAGATTTACATAATTAGAAATGACTATTTACCTCCGACAATGGCTGCTGTCCGAGACACTAATTGTACAGGTAGGGCTGGGGTGGGGTATGTTTTGGGATCGGGGAGGACATGCGGTAAGCCTATAATCTTTACTTTGCGGATACAGAGTATTTGATTTGATGGATTTCTGCTAGCGTAGGGCACTATGCGTTATTGTAGCACTATCAGGACAACGGGTAAGTCAATCGTTACCCCTCTGATGAAAAAGATCTCCAGAACACGTTTTCAACATGATATGAGAGAATTGAAATTGGCATGCACCGAAGTGAGTTACTCTAAGATTGTTAGCCATGTCAATATTTTGTTTATTGTTATTAACCACATACATCGTGGTTTCATACATACTTGTTGCACACAAAATGTACTAATAACATTGACAACTGACACACCCCGTAAAGGGAATTTAACAATAGAACGAGATACATAATTGGAAAGAATTGTATGGCAAGGACAATTATAATGGTAATGGTTACCTCGTTCCGAGACGATAGGTTGGGCAATGGCATCGGACCTGTTAAGTCGATGTCGGCGTCGATGTCAGATATGTCATCTGTGAAGGAGTCTGGCAGGTGGGAGTCTCCTGTAGCCGTCTGCTGAAATTTTCCTTCACCTCCATTCCCGAGACCTGTGCTGCTAGCTTGAGCATCAGCAAAGGCTTTGGCGACCCCGGTGCCACTTGAGCTGCTGTTCTTCCGTTCCCCGCGCCGTTTCTGCAGTGTGAGTCGACCGATGACAAGCGTCAGGCAGAGGAGCACGCCAGCGGCCACCGATATGATTAGGTAGAGGTAAAACTGCTCCTGATGTTCTGTTGGCCAATGAAAGAAAGAAGCAAATAAATACTGCAGTCAGGGGAATCGGGAATTCACATCAAGCAGTGTTAGTGGACTATGCTAATGGCGTAGAAAGTTATCATCTCCTGCGGGCACGTCCGAAGGTCGGAGCGCAGCCTGCTTTCATGGATGGCGCAAGCCGGCCGAACTTTAACTCGGATGTTTGTGTCAAGGGACATAAATGAAATGAAAACTTTCCCGTGTGGGGGGAGCTGCAAGCTTGTGTGATGTGCTACATGTTTAGATTGCTGAGTTGACGTTACTGCTTATGACAGCATTCAGCAAGGCCTTTCATCGTGAATGAAAGGGAGCAAGCCCGGCCACGCTTACTTATTGTCGGTCGTCTGCAGAGTGTTGGGACGTGATTTTTCCGTGGTAAATGCTTTGAGGTGTTATCAGTGTTTGTGGATTCTTCAGCATTTGTTCATACATACATCTACAGCATATTGTAGCTGTGTTTTTGTAAGTACGATACGGGTTTTTTGTGTTTGTACGAGTATGTGTGAAGTAAAACTTTGATTATTTACACATGAGGGTTTCGTGCAAAAACGAACGTAAGCCAGCCCACATACATATGTGTGTATGCTATATACTAGGTACGGCAGCGAGGGACATCCACACTCACTTCGTATATGGACATAGGAGTTCAGCCAATTTAACAAGAAACCCATGACTTCGACCCGCTCCGTAACGAAGTCCTCCTCGGTACAGTTCAGTCCGATGAGTCCCCAATCATCGACATTAACGCACTTGCGGTGGTAGATCATGTGTCCATCAGCTGCGTTAGTTTCAGGTGTTGATATGATATCTAATTTTGTGGCTTCGGTGTGGACATAGACTGCACCGATATCTTCACTTGCAGCAGTCATGTGTACCGCCGATTCAGCTATCTCAGGGACAAAGTCTTGGTTCAATGCTGTCTTTATCCGATCAAGCAGCCTTAAAGATGACACAAGTCTTTCTGTGAAAGGAAAAGTTCTCTCTATTCTCTGTATCACACTCGACGACAGCCATGATCCAGAATTCACATAATCCTAACTAGTTTAGGGGTTTTGATAAAGTATCCAATTCTTCTGGTTTTTAAAGCCCTTCGAAAAAGCTTCTTCAAAATGGTATGACTTACCTTCTAATAAACCATCGTCCCGCGAAAGTAGTGGTGGTAGGAGAGTGCTTGAGGTACCGACCCCGAGCACGCCATTTCCGAAGTCGAAGGGCATACCGACATTTGGAATAGCGCCCTGAAGCTTGGGAGCTGGCGGAATAGCTTCGGACTCTTTGTAGAATTGGTCTTCGTCATAAAGCTCATCTTGGTCCATGTCGAGCTCAGACTGCTGTGGCTCGTCGCTCTCCGGTGCAGTCTCGTAGCGATCCTTCAGCACTTTTCGGGGAACTGTCAATGGCACGTGGGAATGTTAATAAGTCTTTCTTCTCGCAGCAGATTTGAAGATTCAATTCTGGACTCAACTCACTGCATGTGTACACAACTTTTAGGTACATCCGCACGTCGGCCTTGCAAGGTCGACCGAAAGTGCCAGAATCTGCGGTGACCGAGCAGCGTCTACGTCCATGGCAAATCTGCATCACGGTCTCCGTGGCGTACGACACCAGGCAGGCTATATAAGGCAAAGTATTTGAATGAAGAGCCCACCGTAACACCACCTTGGAGCAAGAAAGCACCACCCACGCCCTACTTACTCGGCTTGCCGTTGTCTTGGCTGGTACCAGTACTTGTTCCGGAGCTCTGGCCCCCGCACTGAACGCTTTCGCGTTCTGTGTGTCCGAAGGAGGCGCTGTATATAGCAATGCGAGAGTACGGATTGCACACAAGCGGCATATTGTCGTTCTCGCAGGCCACCTTGCTTCGGAATTCGTCTGAGACATCGGCATCCGCGTCGTTCCGATGGGTGGAATGGAGAAATTATGAGCCATAAATATATTTTAATAAAAAGTAGAAAATAAGTATATAAAAATCGCATACACATAAATACACATATTTAGTAGCTACATTTCATAACAGAAACAAAATGCCCATATCTATCAGAGGCCAAAATTTGAATTAGATTAGTTCATTAGTATAGCCACAATAGAAAAAACTATTTCGAGAAACATCGTTCCCTCTCGCTCTCTCTCACACTTCAAAGCGTCGACTTTGCCATTCGTACAGATGATCGACTAGATTTTAGAGACTTTAAGAGCTAAAGCAACCAAACTATCTGTCCAAACTTCTGTGAACCACTTCAGTACAAGCGTATTTCAAAACTTCTCCACGCCCCCTTCTGCACCGTCATAAGACGAAAGTCCACAATATAGATACAAACTGGTTCAGATCGGCTCATTATTATAGCCACAATGATACAATTAATTTTCAGCAGCGAGGCCCCCTCCCCGTCGCAACAAAACAGTAATTTAGGGATGATAGCCGCTACAGTGTCTCTCTCTCTCTCTCTCTCGCTCACTCACTGCTCACACACTCTGCCTCGTGCAGTGTACGTGTGTTGTTGTAAGAACTAATGTACATAAATGTAGATGAAATAGATGAGATGCAGCAAAAAAATGAAAAAAGTAAAAACTGATAAAAAATTTAATAAAAATTCCACATAAATCACATGTTCACTAGCTGAGTACGGGTATAAAAGTAGTGTCGCTTTAATAGCGACTCGATACGTTCTTTTTCGTTTTTATTCATGTCTATGTTCAGTTTGGGCGCCCATGATAGAAATAAATGAGTTAGGAAGAGAGAGTTTGTATATGTATTATATGAGTATACCTGTTTATCAACAGAGTATTGGGTGTCTCGTTCTCAAGATACGATTAGCAATGGGTTAGTCCTTCCATCTAGTACTATACGCACTGTATATTATATTATGCTATATTATGTATACGCACAAATGGAAGCACCAACGGAGCGGACAGGGACAAAGTTTAATAAATTTGGTAAATATTTGGTTAACTGTTGGGGGGTTGGGCCTTTGCCCAAAGGTTTTCCTGGTTGGTCTTTTCCAGGGCCCTTAGGGGCATGTGCACGCACGCCCTCGTGTGCTATCCGCGGGGTAGGCGGACTATTGAAAGCCGTGATTCCTTGCTTCTTCGGAGAGTACACGTTTTATTACGGCTAAACGTGAGAAAATGTGAAAATTGGCATTTTTTATGACCACAATGTGCCGCCCGCACAAACCACTCCCCAGGCGTGGGCCTTCCAACAGCCTTCAGCTTTTTCAGCCGGCCAGCTGGGGCCATGCGCTGCCTCTGACTGCCTGGAGTCGTGCAGCTCAGGATGAGGTCTGAGCTCTGCATCAGACTCATCCGCCTTATCCGCATGGTACGGTGTGGCCAACGCTCAGCGTCCCCTTCCTCATCACCACGCACATAGCCCGGCCGTTATTTTTCAACGTTTCCCACTCGTACTTTGCAGTTTTATTACTTGTCGCTGGTGTCCGTAATGAGCAAAAGATAACAGACAATTTAGGGAAAAAAGAGAAAAAAGAGTCCCCTTAATTACATTACTCCCGGCATGCGCTGCGGCCCCCCAGCCACCCGTCGCCCGTCGGTTGTCGGTCGTCGCCACCACATACATCCCTCCGCTGAATCTTAGTTCACTTCCCATCCTGCCTACCATCTACAGGGCCACGGCTACGTAGAGTAGACCAAATACTCGTACTTGTACATGTGGCCTTTTTCTGGCCATTCTGCACTTCCCTTTTCTAATTTGACTGGCGTGCCGGTGCTCTCCTTTGCCAGTGCGCTTTTTGTGTTCTCTCTGGCTTTGGTGCGTTTGTGCGCTGCTTAACGAGATAACATCTGCTTCACTTGACACAGAAAATAAATAGGAAGTAAGACCGGGTGCCGGGTCTGGCATAAATTACCAAAGAATTACATATTTAGCAGCTCCCTAGCGGCACCCTCGCGTTTGAGTCGGCGGCCAGCCAGCCGTACACAAACTCGAATACACAGCATTCAAGAGACATCTGCATTTATCGGAAATGCGTTTGCCCTGCTGCGGAGCGCATTAAGAGCTCGTTTATCGCGCACCGAGACAGTGCCTGGGATTGGCTGGGGCAGGTGTCTACTAGTACTTGCCGGTAGCAAGTAGCAAGTGGCAAGTCACATCAGTTCGCTTATCGCCGTCGCTTCAAATGCTCCGGGCCCCCGAGTGAATAAACGCGAATGACCAAGCGGATCGTAAATAATCGGCACCATTAGACCCATCGCTGCGGACACTGAGGCGGCTGCACAAAATGCGCTGTGCGAAACTATGCAAATAGTTTAGCAAAAAGTTTACACAACTATTGTTAACGAGCGCAGCTGCACCGTTCGCTGTGCTCTCAGCTGAATCACATCAGAGAGTCCAGAAACCAGGATTATTGAAATCAGGCCGCGTATAAGAAGCGTATAGCTTGGCAGTGGCCAACCGAATACATTTTTCCTTCTAGCAATATATGCAGTATTCAATTAAACAGATGTATGTGATTAATGTCTACAAAGCATCTCTTTCCGTGCCACGATGCCCTAGATGCACAGAAGACTAGAATCAGGTTGGCAAGATCTCTTTTAAATATTTACATCGCATTATACTACTAACTTTTCTATGAATAGGGCTAATCCCTGATCTGCAAAAACACTCACTATTTTCCAAAAAAAATTGAAGGCTTGCGATGGCTCCTGTTCCGAGTTTCAAAAAGTGAAAACTAACAGAGGCTTAGGTAAGGTAAGGGATATCCAATTGTTGATACATACTTGATGTATTTAAATACTTGAATGATCGGGTAAATCCGATTTATAAGTTTGCTCCTAATTCAATGACACCACTCCCATATTACTTATTTGTTCCAGCCGACACAAATTTGTTTGTTTGCTCAAAAACTTAAATTGATATTTGCCACTTTTGCAGCAGGCAAATATTTATCTTATCGCACAGCAAATAATATATTTCATGTATGTCGTCGGCGGGGACGACGAGAAGGGCAAGGACGGCGTCTGCAACCTGGCAGGTCCTGCGCATATTTCAATCGATTGCATCTGACAATGAATGTGCATATGCACACACAGAGCTCTTGCTTGGCTCGAACTGGTTTTGTTTGGGCCTGGCTGGAGCTGGATAGAAGCTGGAATACTTACATGGACGGCATTTGTAGGCAATCTCGACGAATTTCCGTATGCTCGAACAGGGATCTCCACTGGAGTGCGTTTTGGAATTCGCTGCAAACTTGCAGTGCCGTTTCTTCTGGCAGGCATCGACCACCGTCTGCAGGAGGGCGTACTGTAAGAAACCAAACAGAACGGCATTTGAAGAGATGTATGGGAGGGCGGAAGATATTGCAGCAGGATTCAATTGGGATACCAATGTTCGTGCATTGGGCCCTTCTGTCCCAATAGGAGCTGGTGGCACGGATGGGATGGGATGTGTTGTGGGTTCCGGAGGCGTTCTTGGAGCGGAGCCAAGGCAACGGTTTGAAAGTAGACTCGTAAATCCTTGCACTCCCAGCGAACTGAAAGCCAGGCTCAGAGATTAAACAATATTTTATGCCAAACAAATCCGGCTGATACTGATATGAAAGTCTCCTCCTCCTACCTCGTCTGGCGATGAAAATGAGTTTAGGACTGTGGTAGCAAATGGTAGTTGTATATTACACCTTTTTCGCTAAATTGGACCATAACTAATAAAATCGCCTTAGGCAGCGATAAATGTGTAAAAGGAAAATTTAATTCTAGTAATTAGCTTTAATCGTCTGAACAGACCGAAAAATTCTGAGATTCATGCATAGGAGAGCTAATTTATCAAATTGCTTTAGGTTAGTCAGAAAATGATGAAAGAATGAGCGAACACCGAGTTCTGCTATATCCGCGCCAAATATGCTGGAATTGCAATCCAGCAGCACGTATCATCTCCATGGGATGTGGAGCATGCGGTGCTCGGATTGAAAATGCATAAGCTGTCGTTAATACTGTGTTGGTTGGGCCATTGTGTTACCATGGTTCGAAGACCGTAAAACTTTAGTTCCGGGCTATGCAAGTTCAGGGTTAACAGCGTAAACAGCCTTTGCTCTTATTAAATTGGATCCTCTTCATTAGGATTTGATTTGTCGCTGCTTCTGCTTCTTCCCAGCTCTTAGCCACACGTCCCACTTCCTATATCCCACACAACGGCATGCTCAGACATTGAGAACGACATTGACTAACTTCAAATTGATGTGCCTAATGAAACGCAACAAGGGCTAGCGGCACACACATTAATCAGTCCTTATGGGACTTCGATGCGAAATTAGCCACGACATTGACTGCACTGATACTTATACTGATAATACTGACAAAGACGAAGCACAGGGTATGTGGTAGTGAAATGACTGTGGATTACCAAATAATCAAATGAATCCATTGATAAATTTGAGAAAACGAGTTCAAGTGGTTCAAGGAACGCATCCGGATATAAAAATGGATTTTTAAATGTATTTTATAATTATTTTGAATAGTTGGTTGGGCTTAGGACATTGCTTCGAGGAGCATTGCTCATACGAGAATAAATGATTTATTCCTTTCGCATTGGCCAAAGTGAATCGAATCGATTTTTATTATGAATTATTGCTGTTTTTATGGCATCGTTCTACTTCGCTGATTTATTTTTGCTGTCCCCACATGTGCGAGTGGTCTTTTATGGGGTACGTGTGAGAATGTCTTTGAATGCACGTTGTAGAGTCGTGCGGAAAATGGGAAAATAAAATTGGGCACAAGGGTAAGCCGATCCGCTGTCAAGTGGCTGACCATCCCGAAGCGGCTGCACTACACACCAAGGATATAGGACACAAACACACACACATGCACACACACATATGTACATACGTACGAGTATGAGCATGTGTACACAGTGCCGCAGTGAGCTCAATACTGGCAATGCTTTCGTCGCGTCTCCTACTGCCATGCCCGCTTTCAGCCTCGATGATGAGTGCGACGATGATGGAATTGCAATTATACTGATTCTGCTTACCTGTAATCCGCTTACAGTACACGTTTCCGGCGGTTTGACTTCGATTTCTGTTCTACTGTGGATGACAGCATCCCCGGCACTTCCGGTCGTGGTGAGGTCCTCTTGCGAAACGGGTGGACACAGGCTGTGGTCGGTTAAATCTGTTCAAGTGGACGAGAGCGAAATTTTGTTTTTGTGTACGTGTCGTGGACGATTTCGAAATGCTTTCAAGTGGAGAAGGCAGTGCACGGGTATTATACGACTTTACTAAGAGTGTGAAGGGAAGACAAGAGTGGGCCGAGTGGGCTGGAGTGGGATGGAGTGCCACATGCCAAGTGGACACAAGTACTTTAATAGGAGCATTCAATGCAAAAGCTTCGCCAAAGCTTCCCCGGTCCCGGTCCCAGTCCGCCCCCACCCCAAGGGCTCAAGTGCCCAACCTTTCTATATTTACCTCCCATACGATCTCCCCATACTTGATATGGGCGTGTGTATGGTCTGGCTCGTTGTTGTTTGGCCCATGTCCGAGAGACATGGTAGTGGTGGAGAAATACCTTCCAGAGCTGCCCATTTTGTGTGGGAGCACACAGGGACACAAACACGTCGAAGTCCCCATGTTCCCGTTCCCGCCGGCAAGTACAACACAATGCGCACAATCGACGCGTGTAACGGACAAACTTTGGTCAGCAATCAATCAATTGAGACATTGCTGCCAGGACGAGCCCGTCGACTCCTTGTTCAGACCACTGCAGGACTGCCCTCTGTCACACGTGCGGTGCCCCGACTTACCACCCGCTCGTCCATACTGAGCCAGCTCAATGGAAATGCTGGTGCCGCGGGGACAACTGAGTGACAGCTGCTCGGAGTCGCATCCTGCGCGCTGGTACGTTCTCAAGGTGGCGGCCAGGAGTGCTGAAATCAAGCAACGACAAAGAATTTTGTCTTATTAATTCGTATTCAAAACTGTATATAATCAAAAGATAACACAATTTGAGATTGTATATGTAAGTTGCCAAGTGACCGACAAAGCCTAGGAAACAAAATCCCCAAAACTTCAGTCCCCAACTTCAGTATGTAGTGTTTGTAGATTAATGAATCCAAAAATTTAATTGTGTCACATTTTAATGTACTTGTATGTGTGGAAGGAGTTTCGGGTGTGCAATCGAAAGTTGCCTTCAAAAGAAAACATAGAAGGGAAGTCATTACCCTCTGCAATTTTTGTAAAATCGTGAATGTCTCACGAGTATACAGAAATAGAGAAATGAGTGCGAGATTATTGTAGAAGGGCAGCGGGGAGGCAGAAGCAAAGAAAATTCGATTTCCACTATGCAGTCGTTCCGTTCCGTCTTCAACTTAACTGACACCTGACACCTAAGCAAATTCAGACATTCAATTTCATGTGAAATTATTTCCGAATATTCTTTCGTGGCTCTTGACAGCAGTGTAAACAAGAGAGAGTGACGGAAGCTGACATTGCGCGGCTAGAAAATACCCGGCACTAGTGCCAATAATCTGCAGTTTATACATGGATATTTTCAACGCGAGTAAAAGATCATCCAAAATCTGATAACCTGTGGATAGGATTTTGATCAAAATGTACATTATATTTCAAACTATTTAGTCTGATGCGCAGATTTTTGAAAGCCTAGCAGTGCCCACTAGTGTAGGAAATAGAGGGAATCGGAAATGGCTGCTATTTGTTTCTGTTCATTGTGCTTTCTGCACAGCCACTTGCTCCTGCTAGAGCATGGGAATATGGTATGGGTGGGGTCCCAGTCCTCCATCTCCATCTCCACCTCTACCGCCAACGCTGCCAAGCGCCTCTAACTTCATTATCCGACTCCTGGGTAGGTGCTTGTGCTTCTGCTGTACATCAAATACGGACGATGCTACGGACGGACGAAGGACCAGAGCCACGTAACGGAAAGCGCGAACTGTAGTAAAATATGTACGCGCATACCAATGTATAAACCCATATGGGTTTATGTATGCATATATGCACATATGTATGTATATATGTACAAGCTTACGATACTCGAGATACAATGCGCGAGTATGTATAGCATTGCTATTATAGAAATCCATTTTTCGGTGTAAAAACACAATGGAACACAGCGAGCAGTGTCTTGAAATTTCATTCGCAAAAAGTAGCCGCAACACCATCCACAATTCTCCATACCCCAATTTTCCTGCAAAAAATTCCAATCGGTACCATAGCCCACACTGTAGATATATGTACCAGAAGCTGTACACACAGGTACACAGTTACAGGTAGATAATAAGATACTCGTAATATGGAGATGATAATACGATGGATAATCTCTTGTCTGATATATTTTCATACACAGATGTGGTTGTGGATTTATACTTTTAATAAGTACAATATCTACATAAAGACTCTTATATGTACGAGTATGTGGGGGCTCAGAGGCCACCTGGCTTACAAAATGTAAGATAATAACGCTATACACTTTGCAATTCCGACTACTATCCAAACAAAAGTAATAATAATAATCTTGTATGCACCGCCAACGTAATAAAGTTCAAGCCAACATTGAACAAGTTCAATAGCATACAACGTGCAGGATCGCAAACATACATATGATGACACCAATTATATGTACGATAGAGGTTCTAATGGAACTGTGGACATTAAAGCCATTTGGATGTTTGTGAGCCAGATCCTGACTACTGCCTACTGTATCCTGTATACTATGTACATCCTGTGGATATGTGGGAAATGTCGGATACAGTATGGACCCATCAAATCTGAATCGGATCGGAACATTAGTATAGTCACAATAGAGAAAACCATTTCAAACGAGAAAGGATGTATTGTGTCGCTGTTGCCGCGACACTACTTTTAGTGCTCAGTCTGTACACATGTGAATTATGTGGAATTTTCAAATGTTGTATCAGTTTTTACATTTTACATTTGTTTTTTGCATTTGTCATCTACATACATCTACATCAGTTCTCAGAACAACACACGAACACTGCACGAGTCAGAGCGTGTGAGCAGTGTGAGCAGTGTGAGCAGTGTGTGAGTGTGAGAGAATCAGTAGCGGCTATCAACCCTAAAAATGTTTATTTTGTTGCGGTGCCCCGCGGGGGTTCGCTGCTGAAAATTCATTTCATCATTGTGGCTATAATAATGATCCGATCTGAACCAGATTCGGGAATCTGGTAGATATGACCATTTCCTACGATACTGCATTTTTCGTTTATTCCTATCTTCAAAATTGTGGACTTTCATATTTAGTCGCGGCGAAAGGGGGCGTGGCGTAATTTTGAAATACACTTGTTTCGGTTTAGTATCACACGAGTCTAGGCAGAAAGTTTGGTTGCTCTAGCTTTCATAGTCTCTGAGATCCAGGCTACACAAAATACGAAAAACCAAATCGACTCGTTTTTGTGTGAGTGCGGTTTGGTTTTGGTTTTGTGGTTTTCTCTATTGTGACTATACTAATAGTCCGATCCAATTCAGATTTGGGCCCCGAATAGATATGGTCTATGATTCTCTATGATTCTGCATTTTTAGTTTTCTGCTATCTTCAAAATTGTGGACGCCACAGATGTGAGCCCTTTCTGGGGGCGAAAGTGGGCGTGTCGAAATTTTAAAACACTTTTCTAGGAGTGAAATATCATATCAGTCTGAAAAAAATTTGATTGCTTTAGCTCTAATAGCCTTCGAGCAATGTATGAAAAATAAGACGGACGGACAGAT
This sequence comes from Drosophila bifasciata, assembly GCA_009664405.1. NCBI lineage: Eukaryota > Metazoa > Arthropoda > Insecta > Diptera > Drosophilidae > Drosophila > Drosophila bifasciata. The sequence goes on from CM019044.1 coordinate 32,909,985, forward strand.
GGACAGACATGGCTATATCGACTCGGCTGTTGATGCTGATCAAGAATATATATACTTTATAGTGTCGGAAATTATTCCTTCTCTATGTTACACACATCCACTTTTACCACAAATACAATATACCCTTTTACTCTTCGAGCACGGGTATAAAAACATCATTCCCTCTCGCTCGCACTCACACAAAAACGAGTCGATTTGGTTTTTTGTATTTTGTGTCGCCTGGATCTCAGAGACTATACGAGCTAGAGCAACCAAACTTTCTGTCCACACTCCTGTGATACCAAGTCAAGACAAGTGTATTTCGAAATTTCGCCACGCCCTCTTCCGCCCCCACAAAAGACGAAAGACCACAATTTTGAAGATAGACAAAAAGAAAAGTGCAGTATCATAGGGAATGATCATATCCACCAGATTCCCAAATTTGGTTCAGATAGGATTATTAATATAGCCACAATGATTTCAGCAGCGATTTGCCCCTTCCCCTTGCAGCGTAAGCCATTTATGGTGATGATTGTCGCTACAGATTCTCTCTTTCGCTCACACACTGCTCACACATTCTGCCTCGTGCAGTGTACGTGTGTTGTTGTGAGAAGTGATGTAGATGTAGATGACAGATGTAGCAAAAAATGTAAAATGTAAAACTGATAAAACATTTGAAAATTTCACATAAATCACATGTGTACTGACTGAGTACGGGTATAAAAGTAAAGTCGAGTTCACAGCGACTTCGTACGTTCTTCCTCGTTCATTTTTCCTATCTGCAAAATTGTGGACTTTCATCTTTTGGGGTGGCGGAAATTATTTCTTCTCTATGTTACACACATCCACTTTTACCACAAATACAATACATGTAAAGTGGTAGTATTGGCGTGAGTCGATAGTCCTCACTCTGATCGCCCACCACCAAGAATTGGTGCATCTCGAAGTTATCGTCGTCAGTATGTCAGTAGTTGAGTTGTTCGGCAGATGTCAGAAAGTAAAGTTGAATAAGTTGTTTCTAAAGTCGTCAAAATCAGCAGTTCTGTTAATTACATATAATCAAAACCTTTAAACATTATACATTCATATATCCTACTTGTGTACAATACTCAATAAAACACTGATAATATAAAATTATCTTACATGGGGGCTAAACCTACGAAAGTATACATGTGATTACGCACACAACGATAATGATGATGCGTTCAGCTAAAAAAGAACAAAAATCAAAGCGGACCAAATGATAAGCAACAAAGAGGACAGCAGAATAAAGAAAGAATAAAGACTGATGAAGGAAGAGTAAAAACGGACGAAGAGAAGACACCAGAAGCGAAAACAGAAGCTGTTAAAATGGACATAAACAAAACTTTTTTGTCCCATTTGACGAAAAGAAGAAGAACCAGAAAAAAACAGAGAGCGAACAACATGTTGGGCTTCGTGGCGCACCAACAGAAGTCACGATCCACCACGACGCAAAATACACAAATATCAGCGCGGAGATGAGCAACAACAACGAATTGAGTGAGGTGCTCAAACTACTGGCAACAAAAATTACACAAAACGATTCCAGTAAAAATAATATCCCAATCGAGAGCTTTTCTAAGGTTGTTCCTGAGTTTGATGGAGTGTCAATTCCAATTAAGCAGTGGATAAAATGTTTTGATGAAAATGCCGACGCCTACGAATTGACTGACAAGCAGAAATATGTGAACGCTCGTATAAAAAAATTAAAGGGAACAGCAAAGTTATTCCTGGAGACCACCACTGTGTCGGATTATCATACGTTGATTGGATTGCTGTTGGATGAATTTGACAAGACCCTGACCAGCGCTGAGGTACATAAGCAGCTAAGCGAACGAAAGAAACACGAAAACGAGAATTTTCACGAATACGTCTTAAATATGAGAAAGATAGCTGCTCTTGGATGTGTAGATGATGAGTCGGTGATCCGTTATATAGCCGAGGGAGTAAAGCTGCGTGACGATCTAAAATATCCCTTATACAGTGCTTCAACATTCAAGGAACTACGAAGCCGATTCAAAACAATCGAAATTATGACAAAATCAGCAGTGGACCGCAAACAAGCAGCGAAAAAGTATGACGTCGGTAAAGCAGGAACTCTGGGGAAAACGATTTGACCAGAATCAAAGGCATTGTTTCAACTGTGGATCAACGCAACATATGAGAGCCGAATGCAAGGAAGATACTAAGTGCTTTAAATGCAACGGCAGTGGACATACATCCCGTGATTGTCTGGGCTTAAAACCAAGCGTCAATATAATCAGCGAGACAAGGAAAAGGTGCTGTTTATCAATAATAAAACTGTGTCATGTCTAGTCGATACAGGAGCTGACGTGTCTCTTATGCGAATGAAAATATACATGGAGAAATTTGCTGAATATCCACTGCAGAAAAGTTTTGCTAAATTGTACGGCCTAGGAAACATTGTCACATCTGTGCTGGGTGCGTTAGATGTGCAAGTGCTGGTGGATGGAATTCGTACGGAACATAAATTTCTCATCGTTCCCGATACAAAACTCAATGTCAACATAATTATTGGCTACGACTTTCTCAAAAAATTTATTGTTGTTTTGGAAAATGGAAAGTATGCTTTTACAGAAGGAGATAGCATCGTTGAGGCAGAGGCTGATCATAATGTTTTCAATGTGGTAAGTCAGGACATGGAATTAGACGTTCCTCAAAAATACCAAGCAGCAGTCAAGCAGTTAATTGATAATTACAAGCCGTCTAAAGTTGAGCTAACCTGTCCTATAAAGATGACAATTATCCCTAATTGTAAGAATATGGCATTCAGAGAGCAACCAAGTCGATATGCAGCAGCAGAGAGAGAGATAATTCGCAACCAAGTAGAGGAATGGTTGGAACAGGGCATTATACGAGAATCCTACTCTGACGTGGCGAGTAAAGTTGTTTTAACCAAAAAGAAAGATAAAACGTTGAGGCTATGCATAGACTACCGTGTCTTAAATACGATGGTACTGAAAGATCGATTTCCGGTCCCGCTTATAGACGAAGTTCTCGATAAGATGCAAAAGCGCGAAATATTTTTCTGTCTTCGACTTGAGGAATGGATTTTTTCATGTCGAAATCGATGAGCCCAGCCGCAAATATACAGCTTTCGTGACAAAAGAGGGACTGTTCGAATTTAATAAAGCTCCATTTGGCTATTGTAATTCGCCTGCAGTATTCGTAAGGTTTGTCACATATATTTTCCAACAGCTGATAAATGAAGGTATTATGGAAATGTATATCGACGACATAGTTGTTTTTGGGCGAACAGCCGAAGAGTGTCTAAGCAACATCCAGCGCGTATTGAAACAGGCGCAGCAGTATGGACTCGACATAAAATGGTCAAAATGTCACTTTTTGAAGGAGCGTATCACTTTCCTTGGTTACGAGATAGAAAATGGGAAGATATGGCCTGGGAAAGAAAAGGTAAAAGCTGTAAAAAAATTTCCGATGCCAATTAATATCAGAGGTATTCAGGCGTTTCTTGGACTTACTGGCTATTTTCGCAAATTCGTAAAAGACTACGCTTTTATTGCCAAGCCATTAACGGAACTGCTGAAGAAAGATGCCGTTTTTAAGATAGAAGGAGCACAAAACAAGCAGTAGAACAACTAAAAGCAGCACTAATAGAAGAGCCAGTGTTGAAGATTTGGAGTCAAAGCGCCAAAACACAGTTGCATGTGGATGCATCAAAACATGGCTTTGGTGGAACATTGCTGCAGCAGCACGATAGTAAATGGCACCCCGTTTTCTACTGGAGTAAGAAAACAACACCACAAGAGGAAAAAAACTTACCAGCTATGTACTTGAGGTAAAGGCAGCATACCTAGCAACAAAGAGACTCCGCCATTACCTGTTAGGAATAGAGTTCGACTTGGTAACAGATTGTGCGGCTTTTTAAACAAACGATCTCCAAAAGAGATATTCCCCGAGAAGTAACGCCGTGGTTGATGTACTTGCAAGATTTCACCTTTAAAGCAGAGCATCGTGCTGGAAGCAGAATGCAGCATGTTGACAGCCTGAGTCGTTTTCCGGTGATGATCGTGACTTCCGAAGTTAATGCACGGATCAAAAGAGCACAACAGAGTGATGAACACTTAATGGCAGTTAGCGAAATTCTAAAGCAGAGACCCTATGCAGATTATGTTCTCAGAAATAACCTTATCTTTAAGCAGGTAAAGGGCCAAGATCTGTTGGCAGTACCAAAATGTATGGAAAAGGAGATAATAACAAACTCACACAATTTTGGCCACATGGGAGCGCAGAAAACAATTCACGCAATTCAGCAGGACTTTCATATACCACACTTGGAGAAGAAAACTAAGCAGGTAATTTCCAATTGTATCGAGTGTATCACCCATAATCAGAAATTGGGGAAACAAGAGGATTATTTGCACGCTATCGACAAAGGCGACACACCCCTCTCAACGTTGCATGTGGATCATTTGGGTTCATTGGACAATACATCGAAGAACTACAAGTATATATTTGCTGTCGTAGATGGTTTTCAAAAATATACTTGGCTATTTCCTACAAAGTCGACAAATGCGGAAGAAGCTATCAAACACCTGGAATCATGGGTTTCAATATTTGGCAGCCCGCAGAGAATTATCAGCGATAAGGAGCGGCGTTCACATCGCATTCATTCAAGGAATTTTGCGCAACGAACAATATTGATCACGTCGAAACAACAGCTGGCGTACCAAGGGGTAACGGACAGATTGAACGGGTTAACAGGGTTATCATTTCAGTACTCTCAAAAATGTCAGCAGCGGAACCAGCAAAATGGTATAAATACACATCGCAGGTGCAACAGGCCATAAACTCTCACATACATGCATCAACTAGATACACGCCGTTCGAAGTCATGTTTGGTGTACGTATGAGAAACAACTCCAGTGCTGAGCTTCTGAGGATCCTTCAAGAGGAACCAAGTCGAACCTGCAAGAAGAACGTAAGGAGATTTGGCAAGAAACCAGGCGCCAAATCGAAAAAGCCCAAGCTGCTTACAAGGAGAGTCACGACAAGAAGAGAAAGGGGCATCATGGTTATCAGCTAGGCGACCTAGTAGCCATTAAGGTGACGCAGTTTATAACTGGAAGGAAGTTATCCAACAAATAAATCGGCCCGTATGAAGTCATTTGAGTGAAACGGAACGGCAGATATGATGTTAAGAAGGCAGCTGAATTTGAGGGTGTACTACAGACCTCTACAAGCGCTGACTTTATGAAGCTGTGGCGCTATGCTTACTGCGAGGAAGAAAAATGAAGAGCAGAGTGAAGAGGAGGAGACATCTGGGACAGATGTTTTGCAGGATGGCCGAATGTAAAGTGGTAGTATTGGCGTGAGTCGATAGTCCTCACTCTGATCGCCCACCACCAAGAATTGGTGCATCTCGAAGTTATCGTCGTCAGTATGTCAGTAGTTGAGTTGTTCGGCAGATGTCAGAAAGTAAAGTTGAATAAGTTGTTTCTAAAGTCGTCAAAATCAGCAGTTCTGTTAATTACATATAATCAAAACCTTTAAACATTATACATTCATATATCCTACTTGTGTACAATACTCAATAAAACACTGATAATATAAAATTATCTTACATACATATACCATATTACTCTTCGAGAACGGGTATAAAAACAACAAAAAGGGGAGGGAACCTTGTGTGTCGCAGTGGCTGCGGCTCTTCTTGTATACCCGTACTCAATCAGTATATATATGTATGTATATGTATACTCTGATACATGTGGAATTTTTAAAATATTTTATCATTTAACATAATTTTGTATAGCCTTCCCGATATGACTCCAACTGCTCCGAGAGTTCGGAGCAATAGAGCAAAGAATACTGCGATCTTCCCCAATTTAACTCCTTTTATAATTATACCCGTAATCGAAGAGTAAAAAAGGGTTTATTGTATTTGTGGTAAAAGTGGATGTGTGTAACATAGAGAAGGAATCTTTCCGACCCTATAAAGTATATATATTCTTAATCAGCATCAATAGCCGAGTAGATATAGCCTGCATATATCGACACGGCTATTGATGCTGATCAAGAATATATATATGATCAGCATAAGTGCTCGAGTTACTTCAGATGTGTCTATATGAGTGCGTACGCACGAGCAGACGCGGATCAAGAGCGTACTGAGGTGACAACTGTGGATTATAAACTCCTTTTATAATTATACCCGTAATCGAAGAGTAAAAGGGTATATTGTATTTGTGGTAAAAGTGGATGTGTGTAACATAGAGAAGGAATCTTTCCGACCCTATAAAGTATATATATTCTTAATCGGCATCAATAGCCGTGTCGATATATGCAGGGTATATCTACTCGGCTATTGATGCTGATCAAGAATACATATTTGATCAGCAGATGTGTCTATATGAGTGCGTACGCACGAGTAGACGCGGATCAAGAGCGTACTGAGGTGACAACTGTGGATGTTTTCTTTAAACTGTAGCCACAACTTGCGGCATAAAAAACCTAGAATGTTGAGTAATGTCTACTAATAGATAAAGTTAAAAATATACTTGTACTACTACACATGACACTCCTAATTCATAACTTTGTCAGATTCTGAATGAACACACCCTCTGCACTCCGATGCCCAGTTAATTAATCTTGTTTAATTTATGATTGTTTGTTTCGACTCCCCCATAAATCATGAATGGAGAGCATACACAAATATTTGGTGGCTCTGGCTTTCAGATCTGTACCGGAAAACTTTCCCCGCACGAGTTAATTTCGTTACCAGGAGCTGAAAACGGGGAGCACAGACAGAGAAGAGCGGAGTAGATCGGGAAGGGCAGATAGAGGCAACGGCAGCTGGACAACCACTTTGAGTGGATATTTGTGCTTAATTATGATTTATTTTATTTTATACATAAATATTTGCCAGAACCCAATGAGCCGACAGTGCGCCCACTGAGTCGAAAACCCGAGGCGTAGACGAGGAGGCTTAGGGCCCCGCGGAGTTATGTAAGTTTGGCTGGCAGCGACAGTAGCAGTGGCTGCGGCCAAAGACCCCTGAATCTCTCACTTATTTTTAGCTAAAAAGCGCCGCAGGACTCGTAAATGACACAGGGGCAAGGACCGCCGCAGAGAGAACGCAGAACGAGCGCAAATTTGTACGAGAATGTTTGCATGCTGCCGCCGCTTTTGTGCTGTAGCTGAAATGTGGAAAAAAGTAGAGAAATAAAACAAAGCATTTACCCAAAGGATCAACTCGATAAATAACTTCCGGCATGACGGGCCGCGTCAGCAGGCACACAGCAGCCAGGAGCAGGGCTGACCTACTCCAAGCATGGTTCCAGGAGCACGGGCAGGAGCAGACCCACTGCACGTGCCGCCATCGGGGAGGTTTGGAGCGGTCCGGCTCGATCTGTGGTGAGTGGGCTGAGGCTTGGCCTGGGCCTGGGACTGGGCGTGGGACTGGGCCTGGGGCTCGGCCTTCCAGCTCCTTCATATGCTGTAGATGCTGTGCCAACTTGGTCATTGCCACCGGTCACAGTTGCTGCTGGCCCTGTTGTTGCTGTTGCTATTGCTGCTGTTGTCGGCGCCTCGTACTACGTGTGGGAAACGCTATCGCTGGTTAGCGTCTGCTGCTGATTTGATGTTCTTAATGGCCGCTTTTATTGTGCACCCTCAGATTTGGCCATTTATGTGTGTATTTTGAATTTTCATATTTATGGCCATCGTCAGCGGCCTAGCGCCGAGTGCGATATGATAGCAACTGCCGATGCCTCTGCTCGCTCTGCTCCATTCCCACAGTCGACGACAGTCGCTACCGAGGGGACCTCAGTAGCAAGTGAATCCCATATACACACTATATGTACATCTGAATGTACGAGGACGATTATATTGCACTGGCCGGAACTCGTGTGTGGGCGGGCATGTTGGGGTTCTGGTCTTTACTCGACTTGTTCGGCGTATTTTTTTGCTTATTTTCACTGTTCGCCTTTTGCTTTTCACTTTATTTGTATTATCTTTACTTTTTTGTGGGTTGTCGTTTTTTCTCTGAAAGCATAACAATTAATTATATTTCACACTCAATTTTTGCACTTGTTTTGCCTTTTTTTTCGCTCCTATTAATTTATATTTTCGAGTATACGAACCCTCGCGCAAACAATTCATTACGCGACGCTGTTAACTCGATTATTTAAAAAAAGATTAAAAAATAGTCGTTGATGCTCGCTCCACCGCTTTTTATTTGCTTAACGATGCTGGAAATTATGGCATTATTTGTTTTTCCAATTTCTCTTGGCGTCTTAATTGGGTTTGATGTTGTTTATTGAATTTCAAATTAATTTTAAATTGAAGCAAATGTGCCACTGAAATCACATTTAATTAGTTCTGTTAGCGATTCAATGCCTTTTGACTACACTCTTTTCTCCGCAGACTGGCAAATTCTCTCCGTCCTTACACACATACACACACATTTGTACGTGTGCACATTGTACATCGTACATCGCACATCGTACTGCAGCTTTGACGGGGATTATCGGAATAATCCTCGACAGTAGCTGCGGCCTCGCCCTCGAACGCTCCCGAAGCTTAATATTTTCATTAAATTGTGCAATTCAGGTTGAACAGCTTAAGCCTCTGATTGGCTTGAACATGTCTGTTCCTACGAGTACGTAATTAGAAAGCCACCGCTCTCGCAGTGACCTGCACCGCATTCTTCGGGGGAGTGGCGGGGATTGTTTAGAGAATACTAGTTTTAATCATCTCCTATATAATGCCTCGGCAACCTGGTAATTTGGTTTGCATTGCCCCAGAGACACATAAACAGTAGATGAACATATTCTCTCCAGCTATGTATAGCACATGGTGGAATTTGAATACAACTACAACTCCACGAAAATCTACACCACGACAAGATCCATTCGTATCTCTTGCTTGAGGCCGACGATAGTACTGTGACATCATAAACTTATTTAACTCAACTTAAAAAAATCTTCTAAGCGCAAAGGTTTAACATGCATGGTCAATATATTGCCAACATATTTTAAAATTTGCTGCGATATCCTTCGATATTTCGTTTAAGGAATGTGTGGTCTTATTATTTCTGCATCTATCGTTGAGTTGGAATGTGGGTTGCGAGAGCTAGGAATGGGAATGGATGGCCGAGCATGGGATGCCCATGCGGTTCTGTTATATTAAAAGTACACAAAAAGTATCAATCGTGGTCGTTTATCCATGAAATTTAAACATGTATGTATGTAATCCAGCCAGCGGGGAACCCTAGACAGAGTCCGACCGATACGACACACCCAAACATGTTCGAAATACAAAAATTTAAGTATCCTTTGGGGACGGCTTGGACGTTTGGAGCGGTTTTGAGGTTGCTACGTTGTCCGTGAAGTGAAGGTTGCCACAAGTTTGCCCAAACATTCATTAACGGACACTTTCGGATAGGCGGGTTGCACACGAACGGATGAACAGAACGGATGAAAGGAAAACAAAAGTACGGAGGGACAAACTGTTAGCTCGAATCCGAATATGTACATATGTATGTATGTATGTATACTCGTGTGCACAAGTTTAATGCGTGCGGAGACCAAACAATCCCTTGTTATCCTTCAAGTTGAAAAGCATGCCATCCATGCCAGCCTCACTCAAGCCCTCAAATACGAATTCTGTCGAATACGAACGACTATACATACATAGATACGTACAACGATGTACATACATACATATGTATGTATGCAGCCCGCCCAAGAGCACACTCACAGTCTTGAGTATGCTGTCCTGGAAAATGCTCGTCTAGGTTGGCCTAATGTATTTCTTAGCGTTTCCTTATTGTTCGCTTGCCTGCAAGAAAGCCAAAACCGCAAACTTTCAAAGGCAAACTTCATATTTTGCAAACTGTGCGGAAAGCGTTTCCGCTCGTTCCCACAGCCCCTGATGGAGCTGGTAAGCAAATGCCTTCGCTAGCCCCAAATGGTGCGCCTTCCCGATGGGGTACCCGTACTGTGCCCGTGGCGTACCCTAATGCAGCACTGCCAGCAGTGACACCATTAGAGCTCCAGTGCGGCTCGAACCTCGACTTGGGGCTGGCTGCCTTATATCTGTCGGATACAGCCAGACCAGTACGGACGTTTCAGAGCTTTGGCTGCATTGTCGTTGCCGCTGTCCCTCATTGTGATGAACTTTTTTTGCTGGTTTTCATTTCTCACCGAAATTAATTTGCAAGAATATTTTGGCCTCCCTTTAATCGGTGTAAAGAGCACTCGTGGGAGTTGTATCCTCTTTGAAGCTGGGGCTTCAGCACCAACATCAGCACCAGCTCCAGCTCCAGCACCAGCGCCAGCACCGGCTCCAGCACCGGCTCCAGCACCGGCTCCAGTTCTAGTGGCAGCCACAAAGGCGAGGTCGAGAGCCAGCTCGAAGCTCATCGAACTGCAATTGAATGCTCACTCGAACACTGATGTGGGGGTTGGAGATGAAAAGGAGACGGTCGAACGCCCATGTTCGTTTGCAGCATTATCAAGTTGAGTTTCATTTGCGGATTTGCTAAACGGCACGAGTAGAAGTATTCGTATTTGTCTGAATTTATTAAAGCGGAAAGCTGCGTCCATAATTTTCTCAACTTTTGTGCTCAGTTTAATTTGGTGGAAAATTGAAATCATATTGAAATTTGCCAATCTGCGGTCTGCGGCCAGCTGTCCATCATGCCTGAATTTGACTATATTTAGTTTGCTCCTATACTCTTTCAGAGGGTAAATAGGCTTCAGAGGTTATTTGATTGAAAAGGCAGCCTACACTACATACCACATACATATATAGTATGTACATACATACATATGTGCGAAATGGTTTTATTTGGTATGCCGCATGCTTGAATTAAAGTGAACAGACTTCTCTATTAGAATTCGAGTAACGCTCTCCTATTTATTACAGTAAACAAATAACTCCACGACGGTATACAATTCTGGGCGGTAGTTTTTCCATCCACTCATGAATATAGTTCTGGCCTGGGCTTGGGTAGTCGAGGGAACCGAGAATTTCAAATAATTTTGACATCTGTATCCATATATACCAGTCAACGCCATGTGCCCTCCCAAATAACATGGGGCTGCTTGCATATACGAGAATTCTTTGATTGATGGTCTTGAGTGGTGGGGGTGGTCCCCAGTTCGAGGCACAAGCCCAGTCTGATAGCCAAAAAGATAAATGTACGCATAAAGATCCGGCGCAGCTGTCAGACAAAAAAAATCAAAGTTATCAAAGATATGGCCAAACGCCAACCAACCCTTTCGGAGGCGGTGCTGATATGGATGGCCTAAATGGCGGTGGGGGTTAAAGGACCCCTACAGGATAGCTAGTACGGTAAATATTTATTAGCTCAATAATTTGGCAACATTTCTGCAGGATAAATGTGCAAGTCCCTGCGCAATAAATTTTTCCCAGCCGTGCACATACATACTATACTATACTATATGCACATACAATATACTCGTATGTCGTATGTATGTATATGTACCTACGTTTTATTAAATAAGTAAAACAAGATGATGCTAGCTGGTGTTGGGTGTGCGTTCTCGTATTTTTGCTTTATTGCAAGAACACGAAGGCATAATAAAAACTTGTTGAAAAATTTACGGGCCTAAGAACAGATCGGACAAACAAGCTGCGGCTCCGCCGTCTTGGTCGCTGGTCACGTTTCGGACTCGACCACGGGTACAGTCTTTGGCACGGGAAACGGACAGAAACAGAGACAGAGACACGAACACGAACGTGTTTATTTATGTTCGGGCCACCGCTGAAAACTTTAGTCGTTGAACGTGTCAAAAACTTTTGACAGTGCAATGCCTCCGCGACTTAGGAAGTCAGCAGCTGGCGCTTTCGCTGCAGCGTAAGTCGGGAGAACCGACCCATCTGTAGGCCAATTGAATTGTGCCTTTGAAGGAGGGAGGGCGAAAGGTCCAGAGCGGATCGGACCTCCTGAATAAAACCTTGACAAGACGCCACACCAAAGTTAGGACACTTTGAGTAATTTGGTTAGCGAATCTCTTCCAACTTTCTCTGGTAAGTAGAAATTGTTATTAAATAACGTCTAACACATGCGCCGTCCAGCACAAAATAACGAACGGCCAACGGCCAGGCCAGAAGGCAACGACAAACCGAAGGCGTCCCGTCCCTATCCCTAAATAATTGATTAGCGTTCGGGCAATTCTCGAAGTATGTGCTCTATAGATGTGTACATGTGGAATATTAAATGTCGCCCAGATTCAGTTGTGAAGACAGCCGACCAGCCGCCATCTCATCTTCTGAAATCCCAATGTGAAAGGTTCTGGATGACCAACGGCTAGACGTTGTTCCCCTCCCTTCAAGCGGCAAAAATTCATTTTGAACTTTTCAGACAGATAAAAATACCAAAAATATATTTCTGATCTTCTTTTTCATTGAACATACATTCCCAAAATTTGGAAAAAATTTCAGACAATTAAGTCATGCAGCCCTTTTTTTGGAATGGACGCGGTATCAACCACATTGATTACCTTCAAAGGACTAACACACACAATGGCGAATATACCAACATATTGCATCGATTTAATGAGGATTAGAAAAAGAAGCGACACAATTTGGGCAAGAAAAACAATCTTTTCTACCAAGATAATGCCGGGGTGCAGACAAGTGTAGTTTTCATTGCAAAAATTTATGCTTGTTCCCTTACCCACCCTATTCTCTGAACTTATTCCCTAGAGATAGTAACCTCTTGTTTCAAATCTGAACCAATGGCTCCCCGGAAAAAGATTTGAGTCCAATGTTTAAAGTCACCTCAAAAATGCCTATTTTAAGGACCTCGGAAAATACTATTTTTGAAAGGAATACAAAATGATGTAACAAGGAGCATACAGCTAAAGGAGGTTGTTGATAAATAAGAGAGACAAATGTAAAACATATCGTTTTTCACATAACTTATTTACCTTACATTTGGTTGTAAAGAACTTTGCCATTCTGATAAGCTAATTGATTCATCTAATAATCAATCCTAAGCACCTTGTGGTTTCAGCTAACAGTCTGAGAAATATCAACCAATATTTCGAATGCAATAATGAAGATTTTTGAAGATGAAGATTAGAAACGCAGGAATATTAAAAAAATGATATCCTATGTGCTTATATTTTTTGCGTGTAAGCGAATACATTAGGCGTCGTTTAAAGTATTGTTAAGAAAATTCAGAAAATTTTGGTTTGGTTCCTTGAGGAAAAGTCTTGTCGGGACTGCCCTAGTACCAAGTAGCATATATAGTATGTATAAATTAAGAGCACTCTAGTCGAAACAATAGACTACAGACCTTGTTAAATGCACTTAAATAAATATATTTATTTACTTGTTCAAGCATAAGCAAGACAATACACATTAGCAATCACAAAACGAGAAGGGACGTGACGTGTATACCCGTACTCAGTCTGTACACATGTGAATTATGTGGAATTTTCAAATGTTTTGTCAGTTTTTACATCTACATCAGTTCTCACAACAATACACGTACACTGCACGAGGCAGAGTGTGTGAGCAGTGTGTGAGCGAGAGAGAGAATCAGCTATCAACCCTAAAAATGTATATTTTGTTGCGGACGCTCGCTGCTGAAAATTCATTTAATTGTGGCTTTCATAATGATCCGATCTGAACCATATCCGGCAATCTGGTCATATTATCATTCTCTACGTTACTGCACATTTCGTTTTTTCCTATCTTTAAAATTGTGGACTTTCATATTTTGCGGGGGCGGAAGGGGGCGTGGCGAAATTTTGAAATAAATTTGCACTGAAGTGATATCACAGAAGTCTGGACAGAGTGCCTAATAATGTATACATATGTATGTATGTATAATGTACTTATGTATATGTATATGGAGTAGAAGTGAAGTAAAACTGTATAAATGTGTGTCCGTGGCAGGAGCGAATGAGAAAAGAAACACATATTTTCCAATTTACGATTTAAGCGGTGGAACACACACGCGCTTTGGGGGGAGTGGAAGCTCGAGGAGGGACATTGGCTGGGGCCAGAGAAGAAAGCATGGAACGGGTTGGCAGGGACTGCAGATGCTGCGCAGATGCGGGAAATGACGGAAGAACAAAGAAATGCCAGCAGAGCCGATGCCGAGGACGGAGGGAAAGCCTGAACTGAGGCCGAAGGACGCCTTCGCCACTGTCGATGCGGACGGTAAATGTTGGCTCTGGCGAAGGCAATAAAATGAAATTACAACTTAATTGTCATAAATAATTCAGGAGATTCCATGCCAGCCACGCGAGAGTCGCAAACTCTGCGTTGCGAGCAAAATCAGGGCACATAGCATAGCATACCAACCAACAGCAGCCCTTGGAACGTCCCCGGCTCCTGTCACCACTTTCCTGCAGCTGAGCTTAACGAAAATTTTAAAGCATCCCCATTCACATCCACAAAGGCAGCTTCAAGAAACGAAATCTGTACACCGTAAATGCAGGGGCAATATTGCGTGTTTCATTATTAACAAAGTTAATCCCCTGACCTAGTTAAGTCGTGTCAGAAGAACACACACACCGCGGCGGAAAGAGTGAAGTGAGGGCAGTGAGGGAACGATGCCTGCAAACATGGGTAAGCTGCCGGATGCCTCAAGAAAAATTGAGGAAGCGCCAAAAACAAATAGCTGATGCTGGCAAGTGTCTAAGCATCCACAAGGAATCTAGTGAAATTATATTATATAATTAATACCGAATATTCTGCTTATCTGCTTATGTTTCTGCGAAACAGAGGGACAGGCAAACTGCCGGACGGGGCCAAATGCACCATGCACCCGGTAACATATGTTCATATGTATGTACTTATAGAGAGTGTATGGAGTTAGGTCAAGATTAGTGCAACCTCCTCTGCAAGGACATAAGAAGATGATCGCACAAGCAGGTCGATACTCGAATTGCCGTCATGGCCTCTTCTCTCCGCACTGTCTGCTGAACTTGGAAGTGGCGATACTATCACTACGAGTATAAATATTTATTCTGGATCATTTGAAGTTTTGTGTCGTTGGGGAGATGCTTAAAATCAGTGTCAATAACATTTTAATTTATAGGATTTGCAAGGATAATAACATATGCATATGAGCGATTTTTACTGTGGATTTAAGATCCAGGTGCTTATAAAAGCATTAGCCATTATCATTCGTGTTTACAATGTTTATTGTACTCCTCGCCCGTCCCTGCACACTTACAGTCCGCCCATTCAGTGCTGTGTAGACAAAGGCAAATAATACTAAATTAGCAAAATGACAAAAGTTGTTTAACAGCCGCACGCACTCACACGAACGCCCTTCACCAGCACCCAGTGCGACCCACTCGCACTCAGACTCACACCCACACGCCCGAGGCCTTCGAGGCAACTCCCATTTTAAGGGGCCTGATTGCCAGTTAAGAATGTGCAAACAAACAAACAGACAAAGAGACAGGCCGTCGTGGCGGCGGTGGGGACTGATTGGGTGGGAGACTGTCGCCCGGCCAGTCCCTCCCTCAGTCAGGCCCAGAAACTGCTTACGAAAACACAAAAGTAAAACATGTGTTCTGCGGGGCTCAAGAAGCCAGGGAGCAAATAATTCTGTGCCCTTTTCCCAATAAATTGCCCTAGGGCAGGGGTAGACAAGAACGAAGGCCCTTTTAGAGCAACACTCTGTTGAACAAACAATCAACCAATTTATTTTAGTTTAATAATAATAATAAATGGCAAAAACGAATTGAAGTGCAAGGAAACTGAATCCGCCCCACCCGAGAACCCATCAGAACGTTCAGAAGTCCCTCCAGCGGTACTTGCTCTTATCGGCCTGACCAATTATGGAAAACACTGCACATTGTATGTATGTATATCGACCAACAATATACACAATACACTTACTATACACTATCGTTCCTATGAAATACTCTAGTTTATTCAAATGTGTGCAAACACCGAAAAGGGCAACACAAGGACCCTCAATTCGATTTGAAGTTAATAAAAATTTTAACGCAGAATTAATTTTTATTTTCCAACTTCCGCTCTCGGCGAACACCGAGCGGCGCCTTGCCTCGACCATTTTGTGCCTTGCAAATTATTCGAATCAGTGGATAAAGGGCTGGGGATTGATTGGGTTGTCAGCTTGGCGGAGCTACTGACATCATACCATACTCGCATTTGGGTTCTCACGGAGAGCTTCCACACCAGTGGCGAATATGAATTCCTCAAGACGAGTACCTAGTACTCTGTGCGGAAAAGGTTATAATTCAGTAGTGCTCTTTCTTGATTGTAATCGTTAGCCAAATCTATAAACCAATTCTTTCAGGCAGTTTGTATTATACACTTTATCTCGGGTCTTATCCAGGAAATGTTGTGGTAGTCACTCTTTGTGACTCCTCAGAAGAAGCTTTTTAAAATTTTTTCAACACTCCCATGAAAACGTTCACTGTCATGAGACGGGGAAACGTAGTTTTCCTCCATTTTAATGTGCAGTACCCAGCGTTGAGTCAAAGTAACTATTGATTTAAATTTTCAAAATTGTGTCAACTTTTAGATACTTGTATACAACTTTTGAATGTACAACACGAACGCACTTCATATGTATGTATGTAGGCATGTGTAGCGGAATCAGGTGCCATTTATGTGTGCATTTATTTTCGTCGCCTAGCATTTTCCTATACCACTTGCGATGCTCCTCGAGAGATTTCGATCTAAATTTACACATGCTCATTGGCACTCGTTGGTATGTACATATGTATGCACTATCAGACATACATATGTACATATATGTATTAATACAGCTGGCGCAATAGTGCCATGAAAATGGCACTGAAATTCCTGCACAATCGAACAAAGAAGAGTCGATCTCCAAAAGGGCTATTCAAAATGTATACGTAGCTATCAGTACGCTTGATACGCTTATGCTACGAGTATTCCATGGCTGGGTATTGCAATACTTGCATGCTCGGATCCTATAAAGAGGTGGTTTCGTTCTCATTCAAATGCACATGCTCTCACTCGTTTATCTAGCTTGATGCTATTAAAAGTTATTATCTATTGTTGCAGCCATTTTGAATAATTGAAAGGGCCCATCAGTTCTTTGTGTTTTTTCCGTTTCTTTCGTTCTTTGAAAGGGAGTTCTGCCCCTTCAGACCCTTCAGAGCAGACAAAAGCTCTTCTAGATTTTTGCTGGCAGCTGGCTGGTTCCTGCCTGCCTTCCGTTGCCTCTGGCTGAGCTCGAGAATGTGCACTTACACGGTCAGGAGCGCTTGGAAAAGGAAAGTTTGCATGAGGAGGCGTGTAATAATTAACTGAAAGTTGCTGGGGCTCTACTCGAGTAATTAACTTGAATTGGGATTCCGCTATTGCGAATATTCCGCCATTTTCGGGTTAGTGGCGACCCACTTGCCACATCTTCTATCTCATCTAGCACGATAAGCTTGCGATAATTTAATTATACGCGCAACGCGAAACTGAAGTTGCCAACAAACCCGGCTGCTACTTTGGTGCTGGGGGAAATGGGAATGAGGATGGGGATGGATGGGGATACAGAGTCTGTGACAAGACTGAGAGACAAGACAAGACTGCTTCGAGCGCCACAGAGTTCTGAGACAGAGCCTGAGGAGGAGGCGTAGGCAGCTGTTCCTGCTGCCGTCGATGTAAGTGGCACAAATGTAAATTACGCGTATTAATATCAATTTATAATCCGAATCTGAAACCAAAAAAATGCTTCTGCACAGTCAGGATGGTTGACGATGATGCCGCAAATCCCTGATAAATCCTTAAAAGTTACTTTTATTTTCGCGACGGAAAATGCAGAGCCTTCAGCTGATGCGGACGCCGGCCACATCTTCGGTCCTTAAACGCCATCTTCACTTCCAACCAGAACTGACTGCACTGTGCTCAGAGGTTGATGGCAGAGACGGCGGTGCCAGCTATGCTGCCTCAATCTTGTGCTTCTCCGATGGCAGCATCTAGATTAAAGTAAGTCAAGCGATGAAAATAGATTAGGCGTATATTGCGAATGCTGCGGCCAGCCCAGACCCCATACCGCATACCCCATTTCGCAGTGCCCAACTGCTAGCCGTCCCAAGGCCCTACCCAACCCCAAGCAATAAATCAAGGGCAGAGCAACAAAGGCGCCATCCTGGTAGTCGCCGGCAGCAGAGGCGTGAAAAAAATGCCCCCAATTTAATTTGAGTTCTGCGCCGTCCGTGCGTCTATTTGTTTGATTAGTCGATTTTGTGGACTTTGCCGCTAATTGTCAGCCCCCCCTACTACTCACGCAGTGGGCTGCCGCTGTGCCATCTATACTGATGCACATATGTATGTGCATATCTACATATGTATATATGCATGTACAAGAGGGTATGTGTATATTGTATATGTGTGTATTGGCCAGGAACAGGAAATAAAAATATGAGAGCCGGGCTCTGGGCTCTGGGCCAGAGATACAGCCGTAGTCGAGCACCGCCTCCGTTTATGCTAATGAATTCGAGTTGGCAACGGGCGAACCACATTCGCGGACACAGGCCGGACAGGACCGGACCGGATCGGACCGGACCCTCCTCGCACCATGAAATCTCACTCGCACTTGAACACACTGTTGCCGTTATTTTTGCAATATTTGCATAATTGCTTTTGTTGCTTTCATTTTGTCGGCTTTGGCTTTCGATGGCATGGCGCTCGGCGAGGGAAAATATTTGCACAGCCTCCGCGTCAGCCTGCGCTCAGTTTTTGGCCAATTTCACAAGCTGCACAAGCCACCTCGGCGCTCAGTCACACAGATGCACACACGTACAGGAGAACAGGCAGGAAAATTAACGTATTTTAATTAGCACGTTGCCGCTGGCCGAGCTGTAAATTTATGTGCATTGCACAGAATACGCGTAGCCAGAAGCATGAGCTGGAACAGAAACTGAAACAGAAACGGAAACGAGCACAGGCAACGAGACAAAGACATCGCGCGATCATTGCAAGCTCTACGGACGGATTCAGTGCTCTATTTTTCAATTCCGCGCGACCGAAACGGCTTCAACGACTGTTTGCCGAGGGAGGCGACTCTTGGCGCGAGTATGGCCTTCCAAGGTGTCAACAGCATTTGCGGTGATGCTGATGTCACGCCGACGGCGATGGCCACCGACGGAGACAGACAGAGAGACGCAAGAGACACAAACACAGTGAGTTACAAGTCGAACGAACGGTGGGTATTGAGACTTTCTGCCGTGAATTTTTCAACTCGACTCGACTCCGCGATGTTAACGTATCCACTGGTCCCGACAGAGTGTCGGAAAATGTTTGTTCATGTTCATTTCCTTCTAGTTTCCTGCAGCTGCGCTTTTCATCGCTCGCTCTCTCACTCTCTCCCTCTTTCTCTCTCGCGTGTAGAAGTTTGACTCTCTCTCGTTTCCCTTGTTCGTGTGCACTTCGAGTTTGTACTAGTATATTTTGAATATTTTGTTATTTTTAGATTTTTTATTCATTATATTTTTAATATTTTATGATTATTTTCCGTTTTTGCATGTGTGTTTCTTGTTGCCAAGAAGATGTGTGATTCGTTTTGTTGTTAGGCATTTTGTATTCATTGTTTTTCTTTTATTTTATTTATTTACTTATTTTCTATACAATTCTTTTATTTTCTTCATTTTGATAAATATTTTTGTTTGTATTTACATACATATGCATGTATTTTATTCAACGATTTGTATGTTAACTTGTATTAGAGTGGGACACCACTGCACTTGCAACGGGGTCCGTTTAGCATGCTTTTACAAGTTATTTGGGAGAGTGTGTAGTTCTCTTATAATGGAACGCATACCCCATACGCGAGTGCGCAACACATGGGCCATGGGCTGGCAGCGCGCTTTCGTTCACTCTTTGATGCCAAAATTGCTGCTCTGAAGACCTAATTTGAATCTAATTTATGTAACTATTGACATCAGCTGGGTGTGGACAAGCAGTTATGACCGTTTTTTGTTATGGGAAATTACTAGCCATAGTCGTGAATATATACATATTTTTACATACAATACATACAGACTCGCATAATTTCGGAATTGTCTGTTCCTCCCAGGTAAAAAGTTGCTTATAAATTAAAAACGACCCCCATAGGCAAGCGTTTATTAAAAAATATGAAAATATGATAATTAGCGAATACACCTGACTACAATTTGTATACCCGTACTCCAAGAGTTAAGTGGTATATTTAATTTGTGGAAAAAGCGGGTGTGTGTAACGCAGAGAACGAAATGTTTCCAACCCCATAAAGTAGATACATTCTTGATCAGCATCAATAGCAGAGATGGCTATCTCTTTTTTCTTCTTTTCTTTTTTATCTTTTTTCTTTTTTCTTTTCTTTTTTATCACCTAGTTCTCAGAAACTATAAGAGATAGAGCAACCAAATTTTGTTTCCAGACTAAAGTGATAGCACACTGATACAAGTGTATTTCAAAGTTTCGCCCCGCCTCTTCCAACCCCAGCAACGCAGTATCGTAGAGAATAACCATATCCACCAGATTATCGAATCTGGATCAGATCAGACTACATTATTATGTATGCTAACTAAACAGATAATATGAGCATAATTGTAAGACATAAAGAATTATGTTCTGCTTATCGTCTCAAGTGCAAGGTTTATTCATTGCACAAAAAGTATAGAGCATATTATAATATACGTCGTGAACAAGAAGATCTAAACTTTCCCAACGGATCACTTGGGGTAGGGAACATTGCGAATCAATTAACTGATCAAGTTTTACGAGAAGAGTGTGGCACGAAAGCTTGCCAGCATTGTGGGGCATTGAAATTTGCTGAAGAAACGTCTGGATTATGCTGGCTTAAGGGAAAAGTGAATATAAGAAGATTGTTTTGAAATATGAATGTGGACGAACGGGAATCAGTGCGAGAGGGAAACACGAAGCTTCCGTATGCGTACCGGAAGACGATCAACTGTAGATGACGGGAACGGAATAAAGGGTATTTTAAACCCTCAAATTATTTCAAAAATATATTTATATTAAACGACTCACTTCTCATCCAAGCAGCCTTAATGTTCCACAGTGCAGCGTAGCCGGGTCGCTAGTTCCACATAAATCATATGGATACATATGTATGTATATATATGAGTATACGTAAGAACGGGTATAAAAGTAGAGTCGCGGCCACTGCGACCTACAACGTTCCCTCTCATCATTATTTCTAAAAGTCCAATCTCCAAAAAGTCCAATCTGATGCCTACTGTGCATGGAAACAAAAAAATATTTATGTTGGAAACATTTTTATACCCGTACCCGAAGAGTAAAAGGGTATATTGTATTTGTGGTAAAAGTGGATGTGTGTAACATAGAGAAGGAATAATTTCCGACCCTATAAGGTATATATATTCTTGATCAGCATTAATAGCCGAGTCGATATAGCCCTGTCTGTCCGTCCGTCCGTCTTGTTTGTCGCCCATTGCTCGAAGGCTGTAAAAGCTAGAGCAACCAAACTTTTTATCCAGTCTGATGTAAAATCTCACTCCTAGAAAAGTGTTTTAAAATTTTCGCCCCGCCCACTTCCGCCCCCACAAAAGGCGCACATCTGTGGCGTCCACAATTTTAAAAATAACAAAAAAATAAAAATGCAGAATCATAGAGAAAGACCATATCTATCAGGGGCTTAAATTTGAATCGGATCGGATCATTAATATGGCCACAATAGAGAAAACGAAAAAACTTCGTTCCCTCTCTTTCGCACTCACACAAAATCGAGTCGAAAACCATACGAAAAAACTGTGTTCCCTGTCTTTCGCACTCACACAAAATCGAGTCGATTTGGTTTTTCGTACAAATGAACGCCTGGATCTCAGAGACTATAAGAGCTAGAGCAACCAAACTTTCTGCCCAGACTCCTGTGATACCGAACCTGAACAAGTGTATTTCAAAATTTCGCCCCGCCCCCTTCCGCCCCCACAAAAGACGAAAATCCACAATTTTGAAGATAGAGAAAAACGAATGCAATATGGTAGGGAATTATCATATCTACCGGATTCCCGAACTTGGTCCAGATCGGATCATTATTACAGCCACAATGATGAAATGAATTTTCAGCAGCGAGCTGCCCCACCCCCCGCTACACACAATACAAAATATACTTTTTTTTTGAGGGTTGATACTGCTGCTGATTCTATCACACTCACGCTCACAGACTCGGCCTCGTGCAGTGTACGTGTGTTGTTGTGAGAACTGATGTAGATGTAGATGACAGATGCATCAAACAAATGTAAAATGTAAAAGCTGATACAAAATTTGAAGATTCCACATAAATCACATGTGTACTGACTGAGTACGGGTATAAAAGTAGAGTCGCGCCTACAGCGACTCCGTACGTTCTTTCTCGTTGGATATATTTTCCAGAATTCTTTGACAATACGAGGCGCTTAACTCTGTGTGGCTGATCCTCATCGAACCAACTAGGCAAACAACTATCCCATTTGTAGGCTTGTTCGTTTGGGATGAGGTTGGGCCCTTTCCGGGTAAGAGCAGCTTTTGAAGGTTACCTTGCAATCTTTTATTTCATTGAAATGTACTTGGTGTCGAATTTATGACTACAACTTTGAAATCAGTTGGCGAATAAATAAAATGAATTTCGATGTAGATTAAAGCAGCTGGAAATCAGATTGAGATTCCATACGCCACAGACCATTTTACTCAGCAGCCAATTTGAAACACTTGCCGAAATCCAACAAGGATACTTCAAGTAATATATTATTAGTACATACCTCGAATTTGTTCTACATTCTTCTTTCAATGCTCTGCAATTCCAAGTACTGCTTAGTAGTGTGGAATGATTTCGTTTGCGAAGATCAGACAGTTGGTTGTATGCGCTTCTAGCAGCGTGAAGTGTATAAACTCTATTTGGCTCACAGTCGTGGGTTGAGTACTTACTTTTGGTCTGAGGCCACAAAAAATTCTCAAACTGAAACGAAATCATGCTTAAGCACCAGATTCCACGACAATCAACAGCCAGGGGCATTTGCATAAAACGAAGATAAATACATCGCACTCAGGGAAGGGAAGGGAAGGGAAGGTCGGAGAGGAGCGAGAGAGTTAGGCTACCACAGGTCGACCGGTTAAAGGTTAACACACTGAAACATGCATGCGTTTAAGTGGATGTGGCTCCTGCCATAGAGGCATGGAGGTTCCCATTCTGGTTGTTTATTGCACCCTCCCCACCCACCGCCGAGACATCGAATGAATCGATTTCGACGATGTTTGCTTGATTGAAGTTATCCCATCCGGAAAACGAGCGAAAAGCCACTTGCGGTTTCATGATTTGCGATGGCTGGCGTTTTGTTTGTGTTTGAATTTTAATTGCAATCGAAAGTCCTGGTTTGATTGATGCATACATAATAAATGCGATGCCACCGAAGAATCCGGGGAAACATTTCTGCAACGGAACCATGCCAATCGGTCCTTGCCACTCTTTGCCACTGCCTGGTTGAGCAGCTGCCTTTGCCATCAAGTTTCACCCTAATGGCGAATGGGAACGTCTATTTCAATTGGACACAGATGCATATTGAATGGCAGGCCTCTATTTAAATATTGATTCCAGATAAATTATATAAATGCCGCACGTGGGCCACACACTCACATTCACTAGCAGTGGGAGCTGTTGCTGTCACTGTTGCTGTCGCTTTCGCTAGAGTCGTTTATCTTGGTGGAGCGGAAATTGCGGTTGGGTTCGCGGCTGAAACTTTGCGAACTGATTATCGCTGACATGCCGCGAGAGATCAGGCCCAAAGGACGCGGAGTGCCGGCAACAACAAGTTCCCAGCGTAAAATTTTACACATGAAAGGCACATTGCATGGCCATGGGCGTGGCCATACCATTTTCGACTTGTTGTCTGCTGTCACAGGCTAGCGAAATCAGGCGCGCAACTCTTTATCCGAGTCGTCAGTCCGACAGCTCAGCGACAATTAATCACGACCATCTGCAGGCACTGGGCGTAAAAATGAAATGTCACAATAAAGTCATTTGTGCGGGAGAAAGTGGGAGAAAGTCCTTTCTGTGATATTCCCCATCCCATGGCTTTCAACGTGACACGGACCCAACTGTGCCCGAAGAGCTTTGGTTTGTCCCAATCCTACAACTACACCACACACGCTAGCGACAATTAGCTTTTCTGACAAATGGATTAGTCAAACGCCTCAATCATTCCTTTACAAAACTCCCAGGAGACCCCAGGAGATGAGGGGTGAATGAATGGGAGGAACTTGGACCTGGACTTGAACACTGCCATATGAAAATCGCACGAGCTCTGCTATCACATGGCTTTAGTTTAGTGATTTCGAAATGGGCGGTTGGTCATCGGGAAAGCATGAATCCCCCCTCGAGCTCCTGCCACATAGACCGCTGGCAGTACGACACTTGTAAAATTGTCACAACATTAATCAAATCGAGCACACAACCAAATGCGTGCCATAAATTTTCAGTCGCGCTTGGTGGCCAGATGCCAGCTGGGGCCTGGAGTACGAGTGACGTGACCGCCCCTGTGGCCTGCCAGTGAAAGTGTCGGTGAAAGTGCGGCGTGACAAGCCAGAGACCCCAGGCAGAGCCCGGAGCGAGCTTACATGAATACTCGTCCTCTTACAAACAAGCGTGTATGTATGTATGTGCATACGTAGGACTGGTACAGACGTATAAAAGTGTACGCAAATGCTGTTTAACCAGGCGACTGCAATCACAGACACGCCTGAAATATTTCCCCTGTCTCCGAATGCCCGTAACGCTGCACCCATCGCGACATTCGTCGTTTCAGTTGTTCAGTATCCATACATACATATGTACATAGATATATGTATATGTATGTGGGGGTTTTAGTTTATTATAAAGTATGAGTTCATTTGAATAAGATATTTAATACAGTATTTAGTACACGGTTATAGAGTTTAAGCGTCGTTTTTCGTCGTCTCGTCTCTTTCCACAGTCCTCTCGCGTCTTAGGCTGGATCGAAACTGCCTCTCTCGGCCTCTCGCTTGCCGATCTGCTCTCTGCTCTCGTCTTCCTTCGTCGTTGCTCATACTTGCGCTGTTGCGCTTAGGAATTCGCCTCGAAGCGAATTCGCTCACGCTCGTTTTGTCTAGGGATTGCAATTGACAAAACCCAGCCCACATCCGGCCGTCCTGACTATGCACTCGCCTCGAATGCATCGTCGCTATCGTCGTTATCGCCTGTGGACCATGGCTTCAGATACTCCGCACACGAAGAGGAGTGCTTTGGGCCATCGGAATTGCCAACTTTTTTAACGTCGTAAGCATTGTTATGCTTCACCTTTTTGCTAATCTGGTACGGACCCAGAAACTTCGGCTTTAGTTTGAGTCCGCTACCGAATTGAGTTCTCTTTATGGCAACTAGGTCGCCAACGTCATACTGCCTGGCTGCTTTACGTCGCAGGTTATATGTCTTCTTGTTCTCGTCTTGCAGATTCAGAATTTGAGTCTTCGCCTTTGCCCGTAGCTCATTGCGGTCGTCTTCAAATGCAATGATGGACTCTTTCTGGATCAGACTCTGAAGCTGCTGGTCATCTTTGGTGCGCATTTTGATACCCATCAAAAGTTCGAAAGGGGTGGTATCGATGCTTCTGGTGTACGTCGAGTTTATTGCTCGCTGGACTCGATCCACGTGCTTAAACCATTTCGAAGGGTCGTCTAAGCTGAGCTTGGCAAGCACGGAGATGATCACTGCGTTGAGTCTTTCCACCTGTCCGTTTACCCGTGGAAGTCCTGTAGTCGTCTTCACCAGTTTGATGTTTTCGTCTTCGCAGTACTGGAGGAAGTCTTGGGCGGTAAACGCGGAGCCTCTATCTGAAATGATACAAGCAGGGTTGCCAAACGTGACGCTTTGGCTGCGTAGCTTTAATATGACCTCGTTAGATGTCGTTGACTTTGTAGGGTATAACCAGCAAAACTTCGTGAAGGCGTCTATAACAGCGAGGATATGTTTATAGCTCTTGCTGGTTGACTCCAGTGGACCCAAAAGTCAATGTGATACGTCTGAAGCGGCACGTCATTTTTTTTTGCAGGTGCAAAAGACCTTCTTGTTTACCTCGCTTGCGATTGATTAGTATGCAAGGTATACAGCAGTCGATATACTTTTTGATTTTGTCGTCTAAATTGGGTATATAGTACTCCATGTCGATTAACTCCTTCGTCTTCTTTTATGGCAAAGTGTCCTCTATCGTGAGCTTTGCCGATGATCGTCTTCTGCATATCCCTTTGGAACCACCATCAATTCAACATCTTTGACTAGTTTGTAGAGAATTCCTGACTTTACAAAGTAGTCGTCGTACTGTTGATTGTCGTCGTTGATGAGTTTCATAATCGTTTTCAAATGTTCGTCTTGCTTTTGCGCCTGTTCTATGCTAGCTAAAATGCCGTCACTTATAAGCATAACGGGATATCGTGAAAGTGCATCCACATGACGCATTCGGGATCCTGCGCGATGCTCAACTTTATAGTTGTAGTCCTGCAAAAGCATTATCCATCTGGCCACTCTTGTACAAAGATTCTGCTTCTCTAGTGTTTTGGTGAACGCGTTGCAGTCCGTTATAATTTTAAATGGGATACCCAAAAGATACACCCGAAATTTCGTCAATGCCTCAATGACCGCAAGTATTTCCAATTCATAGCTAGTGTATTTGCGTTGCGCATCCGTCGTTTTCTTACTCATGTAAAATACTGGATGTAGTTGACCGTCGTCTGGTGATTTTTGCATAAGCACGGCTCCAAAACCGTCTATGGATGCATCCGTATGCAGTTCCGTCTTGTACTTCTGATTGTAAATTGCTAATACTGGGTTTGATGTCAAACATTTCTTCAACACGACAATAGCGTTCTCTTCGTCTGGGCCGATTACAAATTTTGCATTGTTTTTGTAAGGTCAGTCAATGGTCTTGCCATAACCGCGTAATTGTAGATAAACTTTCTAAAATAGCCTGTAAGACCCAAAAAACTCTGAAGTTGTTTCAGTGTCTGCGGCGTTTTAAACTTTGAAACGGCTTCAATCTTCAGCGGGTCGGATACAGCTTTTGTTTTCTATGATATGGCCAAGAAACTGAATTCGTGTTTGTAAAAATGACACTTTTTAAAATTCAACTCAAGTCCATACTCTTCACACGTCTTCAGAACTTCTTTCAGATTTGCCAATGCTTCTTGCTCGTCTTTGGCTGGAATGATTACGTCGTCAACATATGGTAGTGCTGTTCCTTTTTCTAGTCAGGTCTCGAAAAATTGCACCAATGTGCCTTTGGAATACGCCGGGGAATTCGACATACCAAACGGCACCTTCGGAACTGGTACTGGCCGCTTTGCGTCACAAATGAGGTGTACTTCCTACTCTCTTTGGCTACAGGAACATGGAAGAATCCATTCTTCAAGTCAATCGTACTGAATATTACAGCGTCTTGCAAACGATCTAACTGGTCATCTATTAACGGCAACGGAAATGATCCTTTATGATGACTTTATTGATTCGTCTAAAGTCAATACATAGACGTGGCGTGCCGTCGCTCTTCTTCACCAGTACAACTGGACTCGTGAACTCTGATTCTGACTCTTCAATTACCTCTTTCTGCAGCCACTCGTCGATCTGGTCTTCAATAATGCGCGTTTCGTTTATAGCAAATCGCCGCGGCCGCGAAAAAAATTGGCGTTTCGTCTTTTTAGAATTATTTTCATTTCAATATTCGTTGTTTTTGATTTTTCTGGTTTATAAGTCGAAATTATTTCGTGAACTTTGCTCTGTGTAAACTCGTTTACGGCGTTGTTAATGTTCAGCTGAGAATTGTCCATCGCTACGTCGATTCTCATTATGGACGATTCGTCATACGGACCCTCGTTATTTTCATTTGGCATTTTCGTCACTTTCACTCCATTGCGATTAAACGATATTTCTGCGTGCAAACAAAGCTCTTCCCCGATTATCAGTTTGATGTCCATGAACTTTGCAGCAACCACATAAAAGTTTAACACATATTCTTCGTCGTCAATGTGTATGCTATAATTCACCTGGCCAATCGGCTTGATATTGTCCGCTTTACTCTCACTTCCGAAACCGACCAAACATACTCTGCAGTCTTTTAATTTTGGCATACGTAGTTCCTTGTAAAAATCTTCGCGTATAATGTTAAATTTACTGCCAGTGTCAAACAATGCCATACACTTTGTATTTTTAATCGAAACTTCTTTAGATGTTAGTTCAGTTTTATTTGAAACTACGCGCATGTTTTGTTTTTCATCGTTTTGTTTCTCGCTCCTTTCCTTGCAGTTTTTGATATGTGCCCAAACTGATTACACTTGAAGCACTTTTCTTCTTTTTTTTCTTTGTTCGCGCAGCTGCTAGACATATGTCCCTTCTCTCCACAGTTAAAACAAACAACGTCTTTTTTGCCAACCTGTGTATTATTTTGTCCAAACTGCATCTTTTTATCTCTTCCAATTTTATCACTCTTCTTCGTTTTCTCGCTTATTTTTTTTCATAATCTTTTTTAGTTTGTTTTAAAGTCACTCATCATTTTTGTACCATATAAAATTGTTTTATTTAATGCACTCTCGTCAACACCGTCAATCACGTATTGCATAAGTGCGTCGTCTTCCACATTTCCTCTCGCAGCAATATCTCTCATGCGATAAAAATACTCTAAAACGCTCTCTTTGGGTCGTCGTTTACTTTCGTTGAGCTGCATGTGTATCTGTTTGCTACTGACTGTCGACTTGAATTCGTTCAATACTTTTCAAATGCTTTTCACTCAAAACAAATAAAACAAATAGCAATGCCCTTTAATGACTTCTTGGCGAAAATAAGTTTTTTGCAAATCTGTCCAACGCATGAACTCAGCCTGATCTTCGAATTCTGATATCCATTCTTCGACAGCCATATCATCAGAGCCATCGAACACTCGGATTGACTCCTCTATATCGCGAAAACTTATGGCAAATCGGGTGCGATCTGCTCATCGTAATTTTGACTTTGCTCGTTGCTTCGTCCTCTATTCCCCTGTCGACTTGTTGTTGGGGTCTCTCTTGTGTGCATGCCGCTATAGTTGTCTCGCTCACTCCAGCGTCTATCAAGCACAGCGTCGTTCTCTTCATCTTCGTTTTCATCTATTCCCTTCTCGTCGTTTGGGTTTTTATCATCCTCATCATCAGTGTCGTCTTCATCATCGCTGTCCTCATCGTCGTTGTTGTTTTGTAGCATCTTTCCTTCTATCAGATTCCGAAATATATGGAGCGCCGTATTTTCCGCGTTATGATTTATGTTTAATGTCGCACATATTGAGACAAGATCAAGGTCCGTTAGCTTTGCGTGTATGTATACGCGCTTAGATGCAAATCTGGCGTCATTTTCGTCGTATTCGAATCCACGAAATTCGCGCAGCCGGCTTCTGTTATTTCGGTCTCCTTCTCGCTCAAACACGAATTTGTGCAATGCACAAATGCTTGACTTCGTTGCCCTTCGAATGTTTTTTGGAATTAACTCGTTTAAACACGTCATTTTTCTGAGATAAAAAAAATTCTTCTATTTCTTTTTCTCCGCTTCTTCACTTTGTTAATATCCACGTCGTTTTTTTTTTTTTTCAAGCTCCGTAACTGTACCACCGTCGTCGTAGCGTCACTTATAGTATTTTTTCTCACACGCGTTCCTAAGAAAATGAATTTTCTGCTCGATTCCCGGACGAGTCTCCAAAATGTGGGGGTTTTAGTTTATCATAAAGTATGAGTTCATTTGAATAAGATATTTAATACAGTATTTAGTACACGGTTATAGAGTTTAAGCGTCGTTTTTCGTCGTCTCGTCTCTTTCCACAGTCCTCTCGCGTCTTAGGCTGGATCGAAACTGCCTCTCTCGGCCTCTCGCTTGCCGATCTGCTCTCTGCTCTCGTCTTCCTTCGTCGTTGCTCATACTTGCGCTGTTGCGCTTAGGAATTCGCCTCGAAGCGAATTCGCTCACGCTCGTTTTGTCTAGGGATTGCAATTGACAAAACCCAGCCCACATGTATGTACCATAGTGTATGTATCAGCGCTCTGACTTGGGCAATGCCGATGGCTGGGATGACGATGTTGCAAGAGAGCACGGGGAGAGCACTGCCGGACACGTCAAAGCTGTATTTCGGATCAAGGCTGGACAGAAAAATGTACTCCAGCCAATAAGCGGGAAGGGTACACAACGAATAATGGTAGCCAAATATACTTGAGACACGAAACGGAGTTCCCTTCTGCAAGGGAGTGATGAAACGCAGAAAAGGGGGGTGGGGCTCAAATCAGCGGTGTCGGAATCAAAGCGAATGTGAGCCCCAACAGTCAAATGAGATACCGGAAGGAAAGATCCCAGCTTGCTGATTGACACACTCGACAAATAAATAACGCTTATTCAATAGCTTAGCGCACGCCGATTTTGTATTTGTTGCGTGAACAAACTGATTGCAGTTCGAATGTTATACAATACACTCAGAGTAATAAGTACATACATATAGACATATGTACTACACATATGTACAAATAACAAATAGCCATAATCCCTTATACAAGCAAATTGATGTGGTTACTGGAGAGCTCATACACCTTCCCACAGGGTTCTGTGCTAATTCGAACGTACTACTTATACGGGGTTCAGGTTACGTGGTTACTTTGATATACAAAAAAAGCTTGAATAGTAGTAGATGATGATTCAGAAGCAGATGTGGTGTTAAAGAATTATTAATTAATGTCCGCTCAGAAGATTCGACGAAAAGTAAATGCAGATTCCAAGAGAATCATTCCGCGAAAATGACCTGGCCGTAGCTTACGCACCCTACCCCCTACTAGTTCGTTCGCCATAAATAAAAGTCTGATCTGTTAAATGAATTAAATGGAATTTTTATACCCGTACTCGAAGAGTAAAAGGGTATATTGTATTTGTGGTAAAAGTGGATGTGTGTAACACATAGAAGGAGGCGTTTCCGATCCCATAAAGTATATATATTCTTGATCAGCATCAATAGCCGAGTCGATATAGCCATGTCTGTCCGTCTGACCGTCTGTCCGTCTGTCCGGATATGTGATATCTCACTCCTAGAAAAGTTTTTCAAAATTTCGCCCCGCCCACTTCCGCCCCCACAAAGGGCGCACATCTGTGGGGCCACAATTTTGAAAAATAACAAAAACTAAAAATGCAGAATCATAGATACAGCCCATATCTATCAGGGGCCCAAATCTGAATCGGATCGGATCATTAATATAGCCACAATAGAGGCAAATATACGAAAAAACTTCGCTCCCTCTCTTTCGCACTCACACAAAATCGAGTCGATTTGGTTTTTCGAAAAAATGAACGCCTGGATCTCAGAGACTATAAGAGCTAGAGCAACCAAATTTTTTGCTCAGACTCCTGTGATACCGAACCTGAACAGGTGTATTTCAAAATTTCGCCCCGCCCTCTTCCGCCCCCACAAAAGACGAAAATCCATAATTTTGAAGATAGAAAAAAACTAAAAATGCAGTATCGTAGGAAATGACCATATCTACCAGATTCCCGAATTTGGTTCAGATCGGATCATTATTGTAGCCACAATGATCAAATGAATTTTCAGCTGCCAGCTTCCCCACCCCCTTGCAGCAGTCGTCGTTTATGGGGATGATTGTCGCACAGATTCTCTCACACACACACTCACGCTCAAACATGCTGCCTCGTGCAGTGGACGTGTGTTGTTGTGAGAAGTGATGTAGATGAAGTAGATGTAGATGACTGATGTAGCAAAAAAATGTAAAATGTAAAAACTGATAAAACATTTGAAAATTCCACATAAATCAAATGTTTGCTGACTGAGTACGGGTATGAAAGTAGAGTCGCGGCAACAGCGACTCCGTACGTTCTTCCTCGTTACATTTACACATACTTTAATATGCACATATGTACATATGTATATCGACACCGACTATAATGACTGAGGATTATAATAAGCTGCCCGCGGAAAAAAAAACTGGAAGATCACCAACCTTGTCGTTAAAGGTTTAAGCGAAATAAAGTCAACGAAAATGTAGTCGAATATGAGTCCAAACGAATTATTCAAATGCTTTTATTCAGCAGGACTAATAATTAAATTTAAACCTTTCTCTGTAGAACCATTTTAGCGTTTTACAATTTTGTTCATTCCAAGTTGTGCAGATCCAGCCTCCAGTTCGTTTATAAATCTGCTTTAGAACTTTAAAAAATATATGCAATATACCTATTATATATACGTATGTTTATTTTTAATATAAGGCAAAATTCCATCGACGTTGAATTGTTATCAATTTTTGGTTTAACAAGATCTTCTAATTCCTGAGAATGTTTACGTTACAAAATTGCTTTTGCGAATCTCGTACACGCAGTCACTTCTTTCAAAGATAAACCCACTTAGCAGATCTTTGATGTTTATATGTAGGTGCACTTGTATACCCTGTTAATCAGACACAACGGGATTTTCCCAGTTTGCCCTGTCAGCCCTCCCTATCTATCCTGCCTGTACGCTGTTTACATCTGCCTATCTGTATAAAATTATCGCAGAAGCGCAGTGGTGCCCCCATATGTGTCCCGTAAATTGGTTATGATTATGACATTGACATTGCGACTCGTTGATATCGTTAGCTCTGGACTTGCGGCTGACTTTGAGAAGAGAAGCGCTGAAAATCCTCTGCAAGTGATTTCGCTTTGATCCAGGTTAAACACTTAACACGCTGTAAGCCATCGCGAATCTCGGCAAATCCACTCATGTGGAATATAGGACACTCAATACAAGCGCATGTTAACGCCAACACACAAGCACCGCCAATAGCTACAGGGTACAGTGTCCATGCGCCACGCTGTAAGCAGGGAGCATGGAGGCGCGGCAGGAACTGGCTTCCAGTCTCTCCTTATCTCTGCCCAAGTGCACCAAAAATAAATGACACGGCTCAAACAGACACACATTTTGATGCCGTCCTGCATATATGTATGTACATATGTATGTATGTTGTTTGTCCTCACAGGACGATATACACTCGAATATCTGAATTCTGCCGATCGACATGGCGGCAAATGCCGGCAGACTCCACCGTACCATGACATGGGTGCTGTCGTTTGGATGTGAGAAGACCACCACAACACCCAGTACTAGAAGAGTACAAGAGTTTATTGTATTCGGGCAGATGTAGCACACATATGTACATACAACATATACATACATACTACACATGAGACATGTATATCCTTGGTCAGCCTATAGGATCTCCAAGATATACGTATATACCTACATATTTGTATGTATATATATTATATTATACACCTAGCCGCCAATAATTATCAACTATAGTAATAGTCGGAATCATATTAAAGAAAAGAAAACTAAACAATATTTAAATTGATTTTTCAGAGGTATGGCTAAAAATGTACATGTTTAAATTTTGTGCTAAGGGTATTTTATAGTCCGATTGGGAACTATTGCGCCATACCTTCATTGTATTTGCTCTGACGCCTGTTGATGGGACGGCACTTGGGAAACCGTGATCCACCTTGGAGACGCGACATGTTGGTTAGTTTTTCTTTCAAAGCAACAAACCTGTCGAATAAAACGAAACCGTACATAGTACGTACATACAGCAGGTATATGTACATATGTATGTATGTATAGACGTGAGACTCAAACAAAAGTATCCCTATTCAAAAAAAATGAGTTCTTTCACTATACTTACCGCTGAACTCCAGGCAGAGGCTTACCGACAGTCCCTATATCTTATTCTTTGCTTCGGCGGTGTGTCGTGCGTCTTTTTGGCATGTCCTCTTTTTGTTGCGACAAACCCTCCACTTCCACATCCATTTCCTGGCCTGCCACACGTGCGGCTGCGGTTAGTTTTCTGTCCCTGTCTCTGGATGCCGGCACGGCGTCACTGTCGCGTCGCCGCCTCTAACTAACCCAACCCCGGGTATCTACCCGAGTGCTTCGGGTGTGGTTGCAATACCCTACTGACTGCCGGGGACAGGGAGTGCAGTGTGGTTTCTTTGTCGCCCCAGCAAATGCGGTCGCACATTGGCGGAACAGATTGGTTTCGATGTGGTTTGGTTCGCGCTGGTCTCATGTCGTCTGTTCTGTCGGAGCGAGTTGTGTGGACAGTGGACGGGAGTTTGAGGACACAAAAGAAATTATACTGGAATACAACTATTGTAATTTACTCACATAATTGGCTTTTTAAATTGGAAGCTACTTGCTTGAAAATTCACATGATTTTCTAGATAAATGCACAACGCTCATATTTAAAAGGAGAAATATTTGATTAAAAAGTTCAGGCACAGAGATTTTTCGGCAGAAATATTTTCTTGTTGTCCGATTTCATTGTAGCCTTATTCATCTGAAAGTCACAGAATGCCTCCAATATCAGACAATTAGCTTGCGGAGGCGTCACTCTCACCCGTTCTTTGGTCTTATTACTACAGGGGGTCCAGTATTTTACTGCGCTAAAAGGTGGGAGACTATTTTGGAGAGAGATCTGGTTATTATAGTCAATGTGTCTGGTGAAGATGATCCCCAGCAGGGCCCCACAATAAGCCCCAGAAGCCCCAATGCCTCATTATGCTTGTGTCGCATCACATCTTCTGCTCTTCATTATGGTCTGACTTCAGCAGGGGCCCACTCCCAGTCTGGGCCCACGTGACCGCAGCCACCCGATGGGGCTTGGCTGACGTCACGCAGCGAAAGTGGCGGATGGTTGTGTACTCGTGCACTCATACCCGCACACGAACTATATATGCTTGTTGTATTTGTATGGCACATACCAAGGCGGGTGTGCACTCTAAGTGTGAGGACATGTTTGTGCTCCTGGTCTGGATGTTCACTGAGTCATTAGGAGCATGTAACGAATAAATTGCGTCTAATAGCCTTCTGCATTTAAACGTGGCGCTGGAACAAAAAATCTCGTCGTCGCTTCTCTGGCGCAGGGGCTCTTGGGCAGCAAGAAAATGCCTAATTTTGCTATTTTCTGTCAGCCAAGCGAAGACTGAGCGCATGTCTGAAATAACTATAAAACATAACTCAGTCCCTATAAAGCAGTCCAAGGCACCAGCTCGCAGACCATACAATGCGTAGGAAAATTTAACAGCCAGTAATCGGTAGAGACTTTCTTTTTATACCCTAGTGGAGGGTACTATTTTTCGTCGGATGTTAGCCATACGCAGCCATAATGTAAATTATATGGATTCTATCACTGGAACAATCGGTCAATGATTAAGACTTCGTGAGAAATAAGTACATGCTTGCCTCGGATGGTAGTCCATACAAAAGCTGGAACTTTATTTCATAAATCAGTTAAATAGGAACCCAATTCGGATGGTCTAATAGCAAGGCTTCAAGATTACAATATTAATGGTGGGAATCCTCGCTGGAGGAATCTTATCCTATCTTACCATTTCTCTTATATTATTTTCAATTCATTTGTTGCTTAGCCGTGCAGACTTTGACTTACTCGAACAGGAGAACAAATATGTACAATTTAATCCTATGCACTGGTACAAACATATGTACATATATTGAAGTTGTTTTTTTTTCGATATACAGTTCGTTTTTTTCCTATTTACGTATGCATTCTAGGGGAGTCACGGCTGCTTTCATCTACCTTGTATCTCCCAGATCGACTAATGCTCTAGTTAATTCTTTGCATCCAACGAATCTGCTCCCTCATGGATAGTCACTGTAAATGGGAATGCAACCCCAGGGCGACATCGCTCAAATTCAACCTTTCGGCACACAAGTTGATGAAACATACATACATACATTTCTACATCCACATGTATGTATGTATATATAACTTTGTCTGCTCATATGGGTATGGGTACGATTATGTAAGTGTTTAAGTATGAGTATATATGTATGTGTGTATGTACATACATTTATGTACATAGATCCGTAGGAGATTGCAAATGCTTGGGGTGGCAGAAACTGAAGCCCGCCTAAGGGTTCAGGATGATTGCGGGCTATTTTTATACCCGTACTTGAAGAGTAATAGGGTATATTGTATTTGTGGTAAAAGTGGATGTGTGTAACATAGAGAAGGAATAATTTCCGACCCCATGAAGTATATATATTCTTGATCAGCATCAATAGCCGAGTCTGTCCGTCCGTCTTGTTGATCGCCCATTGCTCGGAGGCTATAAGAGCTAGAGAAACCAATTTTGTTTCCACACTGATGTGATATCTCACTCCTAGAAATGTGTTTCAAAATTTCGCACCGCCCACTTCCACCCCCACAAAGGGCGCACATCTGTGGCGTCCACAATTTTGATGATAACAAAAAACTAAATGCAGTATCATAGAGAAAACCCATATCTATCAGTGGTCGAAATCTGAGTCGGATCGGATCATTAATATAGCCACAATAGAGAAAAAACATACGAAAAAACTTCGCTCCCGCTCTTTTGCACTCACACAAAAACGAGTCGATTTGGTTTTTCGTACAAATGAACGCCTGGATCTCAGAGACTATAAGAGCTAGAGCAACCAAACTTTCTGTCAAGACTCCTGTGATACCAAACCTGAACAAGTGTATTTCAAAATTTCGCCCCGCCCCCACAAAAGACGAAAGTCCACAATTTTGAAGATAGGAAAAACGAAAAATGCATTATTGTAGAGAATGATCATATACATATACCAGATCCCCAAATTTGATCCATATCGGATCATTATTGTAGCCACAACGATCAAATGAATTTTCAGCATCGGGAATACCCCGCGCCGTTTCAGCGTTTCTCCGCGCCCGATTCCAACGTAAGTCATTTATGGGGTTGATTGTCGCTACAGATTCTCCCTCTCGCTCACACACTGCTCATACATTCTGCCTCGTGCAGTGTACGTGTGTTGTTTTGAGAAAGATGATGATGTAGATGTAAAATGTAAAAACTGATAAAACATTTCAAAATTCCACATAAATCACATACGGGTATAAAAGTAGAGTCGCGTTCACAGCAACTCCATACCTTCTTTCTCGTTGTTCTTCCCACTGGTGTTAAATTGGATTTATCGCTTGACCAACATGATTTTCCGCCTTTGCCGTTCCGGCTAGGCTGCCTTAATTAAATTTCACAGCTTAGTTTATTTTTAAACGAAGTTGACATCGAAAACAGGTCATTAGGAGCATTATCGCATCATAATTCTGTCAGAGCGATAACAAAGCTCTCAATTCAATTTAACTTTCACGCTGGGGCCCACAGGCGTCCACAGGCGTCCACAGGCGACGAGTGCTGCTCTGCTCCTCATGTGGACTTTGGGGCCGGTATTTCTATCTAGGAAAGCGAGTGGGGAAAGCAACGAAAGTGGGGAACGTACTGTATACATGTGTCCCTGCTTCCACTGGGCGAGATTTGTTGTATCTGTACTACAAAGGCTGTTTCGAGATTGCCATCCCTTTGGGACTGTGGAGCGGTGCGGTGCGGTGCGGTGCGGTGAGGCGAGGGCAATTGGGGGAGTGGAAGTCCGCATTTAAATGCAGGCACAAAACGATATTGTGTCATTCTGGGACCTTGCCAGTCGCTAGCACTGTTGCTATTGCTTTTGCTGTTTCTGCTTCTGCTGTTGCTGTAATGCAATGTTAACAGAAACTGAATCAAACATCTGTCAAGTGTTTTACTAAATTGTGGTTTTGTTTGCATTTTTATCATCGTTGCCATAAATGAACCCTCCCCGACTGGCGAATATGTTTCCCTGCATACCCGTACGTACTCGTAGATGGCAACTTTTGAATATATTAGTGGCATCGTTGGGAGCAATCAGTGTTGCGGCTGCCACTCATAGTGTCTGCCTGTCTGTCTGCCTGTTCGTCCGTCTAGCCCCTCTTTGTCCACTGCCCCTGTCTGACTCCCCCTGTCACTTGGTTGTCTCCTGGACGTCCTTGTCCGATTTCTGGTTCGTTTGCAGCGTTCACATTTCAAATGTAAACTGCCAAGTAGGCAGTCGGCCCTAGGAATTTGCATAATTTACTTACGAGAATGTCGCCCCGACCCCCTGTACACTGTAGACGACAACACCACTGAGCACGATTCAATTTCAAGTTGATTTCGAGGGTGTCTGCGGCGACAAATCTGCTGATGAAGTTGTCAAACTTAAAGTTCCGTTCTACCGGCGAAATCGAAAGAGTACTACAAATGTAAGGGTATATAAGTAATATATACTACATATATATATATATACTGTTTATTCTTGATCGACGTTGTATTTTCGTGGATAAACCATAAAGTAAACTACATTGGAGTTGTAATCTCAAGAATTTTATGGCTGTGGGCTCTATTATCATACAAATCTTTGGATTTATTTCGTAAACTCCTTAAATATCCAAGAGTATATAGCCCGAAGGTTACTTATAAAGCAAGTCTCAGAAACAGGTAAAATATATTCGGAAGTTCGACGGGAGCGATGTCACTTGTTTGAATTCCCATTAAGCGTGTCAGCCCCCTGCTCATTCAACTGCTGCTAGTTCTTCTGGGGAAGGGTGTTGGGGTTGTAAGTAATCATTGTGTGTGCTGTCGTGTGTCATATTAGG
This sequence comes from Drosophila bifasciata, assembly GCA_009664405.1. Taxonomy (NCBI): domain Eukaryota; kingdom Metazoa; phylum Arthropoda; class Insecta; order Diptera; family Drosophilidae; genus Drosophila; species Drosophila bifasciata. The sequence continues at coordinate 32,948,520 of CM019044.1, forward strand.
CCACATTGTCAGGAATGGGCCGCTTTGTTCTCTTCTCGGACTGTTCAATAATTGATTGCTACTTTTAGACACGTTGCAAACGGCCTGTCCCTGACAATGGGCGGTCTGGCCCTCCTTAGCCCTGATGTATTTACTCTAATTACCTTCCTAATAAAAAATCAATTCCGTTTCCCTGTCAGAAGATTGTGAAATGTACGTTTGACGGTGTTTAGCTCTTCAAATTATTGATTACCATCAATTTGTCTATGTTCATAATGGGTGCATCAACATATCTTACTTGTGCAACAATTAATCCTCTAAGTTACAACTCTAAACAAATTAACAGCACAAGTACCGAGCTATCCGGTTTAATTAAACCTGCCTCAAGTTGGTGTATCTTACTTAATTGTGAGCTGAGCTCGCGGGGCAGGACACTAGTTCCGCAATTGTAGTGTTTTTGCTTTAATTTCTTGCCTTTGTTTTTCGTTTTAATATGAGCTTAGGAGCCTCTAATGGGCTGGTTCAACAGGCATACCGCCAGTGAAGTGAGAATGGAATTTTGAATATTGATTCCCTGAAACAATACGAGCTCACTTCGATGGGAGCATTATGAAAGTGCCGTGAACCCTAGTCTGTATTTTAATTTCATTCGGCGGCAGTTTTGACAGTCTTTTTGCGTTGATTTATGCCTACATAGGAACATACCATCTGCCATCTTCTATCGACCGTCCCTAATTGCTGGGGACATTCTTCATGGCCTGGTGTTTGTCTGATGTTCCCGCCTTTGGGGACATACGCGCACACCCCAGCTCGTGTGCGAACGCTTCCTGGGCTCGCACTCAGATCAGTGATTGATTTAATGGACTTGAGTGGCGTTGACGCTCGCACGTTCCCCTCTTCTGGTATTTCGCTTCCCGGAATATTTGTTTTCATGACACTTATTTCCAGTGTGCGACCCGCTCCCTCCTCGGCTACCTGGTGCCTTTGAATAATTTGAAAATGAAGCGTACCCAGAATTTCAAGCGATATGGATTCGAGGGAAGTTCTTTTCTGGGAGGAAGAAGCTGTCCTAGTGCCTTCTCCGCTCCGGCCCGCATACATATGTACATACTATTTGTGCGTAGTCAATAAGAGCGGTGTCATTGCTGTTGCTGGCGACTCATACCATTCGGATGTGGGAGCATAACTGTGCTATGCGGCATTTTCCGTCCGTCTGTGTTTGCAGCACGTGAGCAGAGTCATTGTCACCGTGGAACGCACGGCGCCAGCCAAGCCCTATAAATATTATGCAAGGCAACCGGAGACACGTGTAAATAAGGCGTTGCGACTCGTCGTACGAGGAGAGATGCAACTTGTATCTTTGAATGGACTGAACTAACTCTATTCTAAAGAATCGAAAAAAGCGGCTTCACATGTTGATTGAGATTAGCTTGTAATCATGTAGGAATATTAAATGGAGTATTGTGCCCAGTACTCGCAGCAGAAGGAACCATTCGTAGAATAAATTTTACTCAATAATTGTATTATGAATATATAAATGTAGTAGTATTCGGAAATCTTTAAGGGTAACAGATAAAGTAAATAAAGAAAATTTTATTTTTCCTTCCACCCCCAACGAATTAGGAAACGTCTGTAGTATCCATGCATACATACATATATGCAGCTCCTTTACCAACGCTGTATTTTATTATTTTTTCCCTAACTGATACTCCTAGTGTTTCGCTCTTTATTGTCCAGCTTTGTGTTAACAGAAGCTTTTATGGCCATCGAATATCTGACCTGTTTCGTTCATACATGATTACTATATGTATGTATGTATGTATGTCTGTATAAACATAAATGATTCCTTAAGGAGCTTGAAGCGTGACCATTCGATCCACTGTTTTCGATTTCTGCAACTAGTATTAAGAGGGATTTTTTTTTAAGTTTCAGCAGGATAACAGAAAAGCTTTTTTTGTCTCTTCTGCTTACAGTTTTGTGTTAAGCTTTGAAGCTCTCCTAGCTTTTCATCGGTGGAAATAATGGCAGAAATGAGCAGATTTCACCACCGCACATAAAGCTAACCAACTTTCAATTGGAGCTCTGGATAACTTATTACTTATTGGTACACCTTAAACAATTAACTATTAAGGTAGTGGAAATGAAATTTTAATCCCAGTACGTGGAATACCAGTACGTGAGTTAAGGGCTATATTAGATTTGTGGTAAAAGTGGATGTGTGCAAGTGGATCAGCACATTCTTGTTCAGCATCAATGGCCGAGTCTATGTCTGTATGGCATTTGTTCCTCATCCGATATCTTTGTAATTGCATAGTCCTTGGAACTACCCGTTTGAACCCAATTTTGAATAAATTACCTTCTTCGGTTGCATATATTTCACCTAAATAAATAGGACTACCAATTTTTCTCTTTCAAAAGGAACGAGATGAATAGAGGCTGCTGCCATTCAAAAGGTTATGGTACAGTGGGCAGTATAATTGGAAATTATGGGCTGCGTAGCCAGACAATAGGTTTGACATCGTTATTTAAAAATCGTTATTTAAAACAAAAAAATTGTTTGTAACCAATCAGGAAATTGAAATGCCTTAAGTTAATTCAATGAGTTAACTAAACGGTTAATTTGTGTCTTGTTTGTCTTTATGTATTTTAAATTCATCTAGACTAGATTTTATAGACTCTATCTAGTCTAAACGGTCGGACGGACAATCCGACATGCTATATATCGACCCATGGGGCCATAATGTCGGTAATGTTTTGTTATAGCTGTTATGTACCTTTCAATGAATTTATTATTCCACTTTACTTGCAAAAATATGAACTTGTTAAAAAATGTATACCATTATATATATTTTCATAGTCAAACTGTAAACTCTGCGACGATGGTATAAATACATTAAAGAGTCTTTATTCTTCCCCTAATACACTTTTCAATAACATACACTAATGAATTTTTGACAGGAGATACGATTTGAAGATACACAACGGTGGATTTAACTGGTGGTACTCACCAGTATTTTCGTGACCATATTGAAGCCCAAATGCATTAACGACAGAGAGCCCGCCAATAATCCAAAGGAACGGTAACGACATAGTCCTGCACGAAATGTTCAAAAAGGGCTATGATTGAACCGTTTAGATGTCCACTTTTAAATTATATACCCCTATTATTGTTCTTCTTGAGCAGCCAAATGGCAGGTCTACTCTGTTTGACAGTGAGTGGAGAAATGAGCAACTGCACCAGCTTTCCAGGTCTGCCCTGCCCAACGCTCTTAGGAGAGTACCTACCTGTGTGTTTGCGTGCCGGCACCTGCAGCTATCTCCGTGTCCGCATTTGTGTGAAAGGACAATTGCCCCCGTGATTCGCTCGTCTAGACGAGACCAAGAGTGCCCCAGAAGGTTGTCCAACAGTGGTAATGGGTGCACACGTGAGCTTTTGCATATGTTTCAGGGGTCTGGTGCTGGTCTGCCACACAACTCCCCCTTTAAATGTCCGAGTCATCAAAGGATACGGCGACTTTGCAGTCGTGGGGACGGCAAAAGTGACAGGAAAAGGTGCAGTAAATTTTGTCCTTTCATCGCCAGACCCTAACAAACAAGCCCACGTTTTTAAACAGAACGAGAAAGAACGCACGGAGTCGCTGTAAACGCGACTCTACTTTTATTCCCGTACTCAGTCAGTACACATGTGATTTATGTGGAATTTTCAAATGTTTTATCAGTTTTAAATTTTAAATTTTACATTTGTTTGCTGCATCTGTCATCTACATCTACATCTACATCAGTTCTCACAACAACACACGTACACTGCACGAGGCAGAGCCTGAAAGCCTGAGTGGGAGAGAATCTGCAGCGACAATCAACCCCAATAAATGACTTACGTTGCAAGGAGAGGGGGGGAAATCGCTGCTGAAAATTCATTTCATCATTGTGGCTACAATAATGATCCGATCTGAACCAAATTCGGGAATCTGGTAGATATGGTCATTATCTACGAAACTGCATTTTTGGTTTTATTCTTCAAAATTGTGGATTTTCGTCTTTTGTGGGGGCGGAAGGGGCGGGGCGAAGTTTTGAAACACACTTGTTCAGGTTTTGTATCACAGGAGTCTTGACAGAAAGTTTGGTTGCTCTAGCTCTTATAGTCTCTGAGATCCAGGCGTTCATTTGTACGAAAAACCAAATCGACTCGTTTTTGTGTGAGTGCAAAAGAGAGGGAGCGAAGTTTTTCGTATGTTTTTCTCTATTGTGGCTATATTAATGATCCGATCCGATTCCGATCCGATTTGGGCACCTGATAGATAAGGTCTTTTTCTATGATTCTGCATTTTTCGTTTTCTGTTATCTTTAAAATTGTCGACGCCACAGATGTGCGCCCTTTTTGTGGGCGGAAGTGAGCGGGGCGAAATTTTAAAACATTTTTCTAGAAGTGAGATACAACATTAGTATGGAAAAAAAGTTTGGTTGCTCTATCTCTTTTAGCCTTCGAGCAATGGGCGACGAACAAGACGGCTATCGACTCGGCTATTGATGCTGATTAAGAATATATATACTTTATAGGGTCGGAAATTATTCCTTCTCTATGTTACACACATCCACTTTTACCACAAATACAATATACCCTTTTCCTCTTCGAGTACGGGTATAATTAATTTTTCCTATTTAAGCCCAAATGAACCGTTTCCACCACTTGAGTACCATTAGAATTATCCCGTTAATTGCGTATGTATAATTGTGCTGGCAATCACTCTTGTTCGTTATCGAGTTGGAGTTGATTTTGGTCAACTGGTACTGATACTGATCAGATTTATGTTGCCTTCTTTCTGTATCCGATCGCTACAAAGCTGGCCTTGGCCTACCCATCAGAACGATGGCTTAAAATATAAGTAATGCGTGGAAAAAAATGTGCGCCATCAGGTGGCTCAAGCGACAAAAAGTCGAAGCTTCTTACGAGCGGATCTTAGGCAGAAGCATATCACAACGTAATGACTGAAATCACTTTAATATCATCATTAGCTTAACGTAGTCCGCGTGCTAGAGAGGTTTGTTAATACTGAAGGCAGGTCATTTATAAAGAGTGTACAAAGTACTCCTTAAGTGACTTGGAGAGATATAATATAAAATATCGATTGGGTTTGTTGCTTTTGATGAATTCTATTATGGGAAATTCTTATTCTTCAATGGGAAAAGACAGTACTAATAAACGCAAGCAAATACGTGACTGGATCCCAGCGACCTTTGCTGTCTCTTTTGTTTACAAGTCCAAGGACTTACGCCCCTGTATGTTCGTCTTTCGAGCAAGCGTATTTTGAAAAATTTCGTATCAAGATGGACATGCCAAATACTTTAAGCACGTTCGTTTTCCAGGATGCTCTTACCCTTTTCAAGTGTCAACAAATTGACAACTGACTTATAATGAGGCGCATATTGGACGTAAGTGTCCAGTGGGAGAAAAAATGTTTAGTGTACAACAGATATGGATCATGATCGGTCGCTGCGGTTCCACTAGGAGGCAAACGATGTCGAAATGGCTCTGCAAAAAATTAATAAATTCCGAATTTACTGCTGGAAATTAATATGGGCGCCTGGCAAATATGATAGAAAACGCATAAATATTTACTTTACGTATACAAAAAAAAGATTCCCATTATAAAATAACTTAGTAATTAGATTCAATTTAGATTCATTCTTTTTAGATAGTGGATACCATTATATTTCGCCGTTTGTGGTGTCTGAAGGGGAGCGGGTACAATTGTTTAAGTCTGATGTTACAGGACTCTTTGAGACTCAAGCGTGAACAATTGGCACTTAATGGAGTGGCAATGGCAAAAAAAATAATAAATTTTAATAGAAAGTTCTTTTGTTTACATGTTGATTACTTTCGTTGATTTACATTAATGTCAACCGTGTCGTGACTAAAGTGACGGTGCAGCGGTAGATCAATTAACAGTATGTAAACAACTAGTTTTTAAACAAATGAATGGACCTAACAGGACCTATTCATCGTCATTCCTGGCTTTATATCAGTTAAATTGTAATTCAATTCTTGTATGATGATGATGATTTCGCTAATGGTAAATTGATTAATTGAAAGATTGACTGAACTCAATAAACGATATATGTGTATACATACATACATACATACATACATATGTGAAAAAAAATACGATCAAAATCGTATATTGAAACTAGAGCTTTCGACGATTTTGAGTTATTTATAAGCAATTAATACTGACAGTTCAATTAACATTAGGCTGGATGAAAAGCAAGCGTTTTCTTAAGTGATTTGTGCTGCCTTCCACACTGCCACTGCCGACCCCCATCCGCGATGACCTTTGTGCAGGCGGAAAGTATCAAAACGCAATATATTATCTTTGTTCGACCGAAACCTAATCTTGGGCCACAGGAGGTGCTTGCCTCGGGCAGTCAAGTCGATTGTAGGAAGCCTCAAACAATGATGGGGAATCTCAGCAAAGGAGCCATCGCCGTCATCGCAAAGAAAAATAAACTGTTATTCATGTTAATTTATTTGAGAGGCGAAAAGCGATTTCCCACGCTCTCAGTGATGCCTCGAGGCGGCGCGGCGGCTGCTGTCATTCGCTGTCGGTGGGGAGACGTACGAGTACGACGAACAGAACGAAGCCTTGGAACTGCTGGTGTTTCAGGTAGCAGCCCACGGGGAGCACAAACTCCAGTGCCCACCATTGTCGTCAAATTTTTGTTGCCCCAGTCCAATTATGTTTATTAAGGCCTCGTGCTCGAAATCTGTCATCAATTAAGATATCACGCCAAAATGGCGTTGTGGGGCAACAATAAGGCGACAGCCAAGTGGATTGTGGTGCGTTTTCACCTCCATTTCCCAATGGATAGGTCGATGCACCCCATGCTAATAGTTGTGTACTTCTTGGCCAATTCCGCTACATAGAAAATCCAACCTCGTCCGCATACTAGCGCATACATATGTATGTACAATGTACATATACATATATGTACATATGTATGTACAATGTATGTACATGTTAGTCACAAGTTCCTCCGGAATAACTTGTTCCTTGAGCAATATAACTTTAGACTTTAGACGGCCAGTTGCGAAACCTAAGCAACTTCAAGACCCAATCAACATTTCTGGTCAGAGTTATACTGCGATTCCTAAGTCAACATTACATTAGCTGAGGTGAGTGTTTCTGTGGCTTTGGCTGCGACGTGCACACTTGACGCGGAACGTTGCGAATTCCTAAGATTTACGCCTAGCTGCTTACAATTAATTGGCTTAGATAACATTAAATGTGAATATTTAACAGATCGCTCCTGCTAATGGGAATAAATAAATATATGTGGAAACTTTTATAAGTTTCTATATGCTATTAAACATTCCTTTTCCTTTTGACAATAAATTGCATAATTGCAAATATGTGTCTATGTAACATGTACAAAACATTAAATTCAGAACGCAAATATATCATAAATACATATCCTGTATCCTGTATATCCCCCATTAAGTAAAGTCATTGAGCAACTCAACGCAACTTAGGAAAAATTGTAAAAACACACCTACAACTATTACACGTCAATATGTAAATAGCTATAACTATATGAAATAAATGTATGTCAAATATTGTTTGAAAATCATGTTTAATATTGTAAATCTAACTATAACTGTTTTATTTAAAATCAAAATAAATACAAATAAATTCTATGGGTTAACTAAGTTGCACTATAGTTGTAAGTGAAACTTAGTGGGGGGGGATTGTGGGGATAGATTTCAAGATTAATAAAACTGAACGCATCAGGAATAAGGCAGTAGTAGTCCTGCCTCGAATAAAACCCATGCGTCATTCAAACAAGAGCAACGGTTTGCAGAAAGCGTTTTCAAAGGACCGCGCTCTCGCTTCGGAAATAGGGTCGTACTGCTCTAGTCTTCGCTAATTTCAATGAACTCCGTTGGAGCAGTGCGACACTACGACAATATTTGTGCAGAAAAAGCTGTGGCGGTAGCTTTGTGTTTCTCTTAAAAGCTTTAACTTCGACGCAGCATCTCTCTCTCTCCAGCATTAATCTCATCGGATCCGACATTCCTTCGCTTCGGGTACTGGCGACGTGCGTGGCCTGACTCAATGCCTAGCCTCTGCGACTAGTTAGTTAGTCCAGCATCGTACGGCCCCGCAGCCAGTGCATACCGCAATCAATTGCAATCCTAAAGAGCCGTACACCTTAGTCAACCGAACTCGTAATATTGCCGAGAAATCAAACTTATTCGCAGAAACGTACCCATGGTTCCGTTCATGGGTAGGATGAATTGCAGTCAGCTCTAAACTAAAACTTACCTATAGACGGGCGATTGTCATCAGCGGCTACTCGTATCCGTATCCGGTTAACATTGAAACACGATTAATTTGCTCCAATTAAGGCAAATTCACACAATCAGGACTCGACGAACCCCTCGAGTGTATGTGGCAACATAGTGAAAGTGAAAAAGTATTCTACTCAGTGGGATTACAAATGAAATAGTCTCCCATATGTAATGAATAAAACAGAATAAAAAAATTTCCTGTGGAAAAAATAATGTTTATCAAATCCAAGTTTTCCCTGACACCCACCCTAGTTATCAGCGAAGCTTAAAAACAAAGCTACTTGCTGATGAAAATGTGAAAATTGTTTATGGAATAACTTTCCGCAAAAAACTAACATCGAACTAAATTGGGGTCGCGGCTAGATCGCTTGGCAACGATTCAGTAATTTTGTGTCGACTATTTGTATTTGGGGGAAACGCAGCTCTACCCTAAAATCGTGCCAACCAAGCCACTTGTCTGAAAGGGCCAGTGAAAAAGGATAAGGAGCAATTGTTCTGAGCGAAAAGAAAAGTGAGTCAAGACAAGCAGACGTGCTCGTGGCTGTCTCTGTGTGAATTATTTGCGTCGACTTGTTTAGCAATATTCAAACAGAATCGTAGGCCCAGTCCAGAGCGAATCTGTAAATCCTCTAAAGTGATGGAAAATGCCGTGACGGGTTTGGATGTTGGATTTGTGAATTTGTGAATTTGGAATTGGCACTTAAATGCGACAGTTTGACAGTGAAGTGAAGGAAAATGAGCGTAGTGTTTCCTTTGGAATAAATTCAATTAAAATAAATTGATTGCGAATAGAAAAGTCTGGGAAAAGCGGATAATATCCCTCCATTGGATTACCCTTACAAACGAACTTTGAATGGTAATAACACAAACATTTTGCTTATATTTTAGATTACTATAAGTGCACTTTTATAATTGAATTAAAAGTGATGTCATTCAGTACAAAATCATCCTATTGAAATTCAATGATAATTTCACCAAAAGAAAGCCCCTGGTTACAGCGCATATAAGATTTATTTATAATATTAGCATTTATTTATTTATTGACCATGCTAAAATTCTGAATTATCATTCAGAATACAGATAAAACGCTATTTCTGTCCGATAGTGTTCCGAGCACAGTATGAAATTATACTACAATTACATATATTACTGTTAGGCACATATAGTACATACTCATATCTATGTAAATCAGCTGTGCTCTTTCTTTTTGAGTTTGGGAGCAGTACAACAACAACAATAAGATAATCCTTAGCACCCACACACTGCCTCTATACATTGCATGGATAGTAGTTTGATTTTTCTTTCTATGGCCCGAGAAGCTTTGGCTTCGAAATTGCCAACAAATAAATCTCAATTGATCACTCGGTTTCTGCGCATCCAAGAGGCGCCATGATATCTTGTAGGGATTCCTTCCTTGGTTATGGTTCCTCCCCAAAGAGAACATAGTATAGGTGAACTTGAGTAGTTGTTCAACCAAAATAAACGAATAGTTTTTTCGCATGCCCGTCATTTTGTTTGATTGAATTTCATTCAAAATTAAATTTGATTATCTCAACGATCTCTTCTGTCAATTATATAAACCATAGATCCTTATAGACTCCCTTTGAAATCGTAGTATGTTTCGGCAAAAGTCAAACATATTTGTTTTTAATCTCCAACGCAGAGACTGAAAACAACATGGAATATATACTATACATCTATAATATCCGTCAGCTTCAAAGCATTCGGGTTGACATTGGGTAAAGACCCAACCTTTTGCTGCGAATATTATTCACATACAAACATACATACAAACATAAATTATTCGGAACCATAAACAGGAACATATTTTCCTAGATCACATAGAAATATCTGTGTGAAATGTTGTTCTTTTTTGTTTTTGAATACATTACGCAGAAAAAAAATTTGATGTTTGAGGATCCATACTTGTTAAATAAATTATCCTTTTTTGCTGTAGTTATTAGGGTTATTTTTTGTAAAACTAAAAAAAAAAAAAATGTAAGAAGTAAGTTCTAAAAAGCTAATGAACGCAACTATAAAAATAGGGCTTAACAAATTTTTAGCTGAAGCTTACGGTCCGGGGAAAATTCGATTTTCAAATGCAATAATAATTATTCCCTGCGCTATTTTGTATCAAAATTTTTAAATGTAAGGAATAGTGGAACATAATTCTGGTATCTTCCGTACCTCTGCCTCAGTAGGATGTGTACTCAAGTAACCCATAAAACACATATGTATAATTTCCTACAACTCGTATATGTATGTATGTATGGGCAAAATGGCCACCATCCCAAAATACAATACAAAAACACATTTTTAAATAGATCTTATTTTTATGGTCATGTATTCTTTTATTTGTATCTCTTATATGAAAGACGATTTTTTATCAAATTTCTTTCCCGAACACTTTCAGACATTTTAAGCCAACTAAAAAAAAAGAGTAACGTAACGTTGGCTCCGCGGCCTTATTACAAATAAACATCTCAATACATACTTAATGTATTATTACAAGAAATTTTATGCAGATAGTCCCACCCAATTCATATTCATCATCTAGACGATGATGTTTTATTGAGTTAAACTTATGAGTTAGTGTTGTTAGTTCATTGAACATACTTAATGGGCGATTTATCAATATTCGTCTAGCTAATTTTACTTTAAGTGTAATCTAATTTTTTGTCAGGAAAATGTATCTGAATCGGACATTTTTCGGTGCCATAGCACCGATCGAACACACACGCTAACCAGCTCTGAATTTGTACGAGGATGTATTGTTATCTATTGATGTTCAGATGGCATGCAATAGCATTCAATTAACATTTATTTTACATGTATTCCAGGTGTACCCTTTAAATTTTTACTAAACAGGCTGTAAAGCAGCAGGTCTGTAAAGCGGAAACTAAATAAACGAAATAAATGCTCAACGTCTCGAAAAGAGACTAACAGAAGCAGCGTGTATCCCCAATTCCCACAAATTGAGGAAAGAAATTGGTGCAAAGCGCAAATTCGAATACTCACACTTCTTTCGTTAAACATATTTGACGAAAAATTACTCGGCGTGGGAATAGCTTGTCACCGTCTGACACGCTTATTAAGGCTCCTTGCTAAAGTAAAATCTTTTTATTCCTCACCGCAATTGTGGGCTGATATTGGGTAACGAATCGTGAGGAGAAAAAACGCTGCCAAAAAAGACGACAATTCCAAGAGCAGAGCCCATTCGAACAGAAGCCCCAACCCACGTCTAATTGCCAATGAAAGCAGTGACTGCGTAAACCACAACGAATCGTGAATAAACGGAAAAATCACAGTGCGAGTGCGATTGCGAGTAACAGAGGAATCCTTTGCCTGACTAGAGGATTTAGAGCCACTCACTCTCGCTGTCCATTTCTGTGCCCCTCGGCGGCAGCTTTGAGATGGAGCCGCGCCAGAGCTGGAGGCGGCACCGCTCTCGCACCAGCTCCCGTCCCGTCCAGCTTGGAACAGCACTTCTTGCGTTAGCCTTGGTGTGGACCCAGTCGCCCAGCTCCGTGCTCTGCGGCGAGAAGTTGGGTAAGTGGCTATATCGCCCTTCTTATTTACAGCTCATTCCACATTGCCTTGCGCCTCGACGAAGCCCAGCGTAACCGCTCTTCTCGTTTCTTCGGTGCCAATGCCCCTGCCAATGCCTTTGTTCGGCTGTTGGCTTCATGGCTCTTATCTTTTATTTATTTGAGTTGTTACTTGACATTTTCTCTGCCGCTGATTCCTTCGTCGCCAGAGGGAGGAGTTCATTAAGATGGGGAGCCATTTGCATGTTCTGCCAAATCGATGAAAGCGCGAAATGTTGGCTTTCCAAATTACCATACGCTCTTCTCCTACGCAGTACCAGAATAGGCCATTGCACCAACTCTACCTGAGCTGGCTGACTTGGAGCACCGACACAGAGCTGTACGGGCTTTGGAATATTCCATACTTATTCAAACAATCTACGCTAATAGGCTTAGGGAAGAGTATGTCCTGCACACACAATGTACTATAATTCACACACAAAGTCAATTAAACAGAAATCTAATAATTACAACTCGTTCGCTTGCATGGGAATTTAGCTGACACAAGGAAAAGACATATTTTTCCGCATGGATGGCGCACGAATCATTTCGAAGAGCATCCTTCGGGTCTATCGGTTCTGGCTGGAGACCTGCTTTGGCACGAGCGCACAAGGCATTTGGCGACATTCCCTTGACGGACTCAAGTTAGTAAACGCGGCAAATTTTCAGACTTACTGTTTCTCCTTGTCGCGTTGAATAGGCTTCCGTTTCCATCACCGTCTTCCATTTCATCTTGCCCAAATTCGATTTTACAGACTGCCTATGAACGTCCAATGGCAACAAAGCAAGTCCCTTTGTGAGCCAGCTTTATTAATTGGTTCGGTCTGAGGTCTATGCTGTAACTGTTAGTACTAATAATAATAGCGGCTCAGTAATATTTGCGCAGGAAGAGTCCTCTTTAAATTAAAATTAGGCGGTTCTCCGGGCAATGATGCAGCCATGTAGTATACTCTCTTTACAAGTATGCACATACATACATACATATGTATGTATGGAACGATTGTGGGGATCAAATTTAATATAAAAAAAATAATCGTGACACTCGAAACAAAACGCGGTCTTGATTGATGTGTGCAGCGGCATTGGATAAAACCACCATTTAAATGTACACAAGTACCCATGTATATACTATATGTACATATATGTATGTATGAATACAGTATATGTACGTATATGTACACTGAAGTCAATAGCGGGCTAAAGACGGAACTCACCTTTGAACCAACATGCAGATACTATACAGACAGAAAAACAGACAACAATTTTTTAGGCTGAGGTGTGAGAAGAAGTGTGTGCACATACATACATACGCACACGGAAACCGTCTTCCGGGGGGATGGGACGAACTGGAAATGGAAGTGGAAATCATGAACTCGCGCCAAGGCTATGAATAAACATGTTTCCTTAAATATACATACATATGTATGAATACTATACATGTATTACCATACGATGATGATCAGTGAGGGGGAGGAGAAGACTACTTTTTGGCAGCCCGCAATGACCCGCTATTCATAGGGTACATGGGCATACTGTGCACTGGTGCACCCATTTGTAACGTACTATATCGTATCGTATACGGAAATGTAGAAGTAAAAATATAAGTATATACAATGAAATGGTCTTTCTAATCACTACACCTAAGAATATCTTATACTTTTGAGGTTGATGGTTTTTTTTTATATTTCGCTCGTTATGTGGCTTCCATAATTATAAAAATATAATGCGACACCAAATTTGAGTAATATGAGGTATGTACTATATGTTATGGTCGGAATGTAGAGGGAGAGAATTGAGGAATTTTCATTTTATTTTTTGGACGCGAGACGGACAGCCTGTATTAAAATGTTATGTGCGTTAATAAGAGCAGACAACAATGGAGATGCCGGCGCCCCCAAGTTATGAACTCGGCGACTGACAGAAAAGAAACTCCTGGCCATTCGGGAACCATTCAAAATCGCCAATAAGATGCGCGGAATGTAAGAATTACGATGGAGCATCATTAACACAGATGATTGGAACGGGAAAATCCAATGACATATGTACATTTCATGTTGCAACCCAACATAAGAATAAAGTTCACTGATTGTCACGATTCATTTATAGAGCCGAGAGGTTGCTTAAGTTTCAAATCACATTCTCATATATCTGTTGCTATAATTTGAATAAAAACACTTGGAATTCACTTACATACATGTTTACGCCTATGATCAGGGTCATATTAAATAAAGTATTACTTTAATTAATAAAATAAATTAATTTGGCGTCGCATTTTGACAAAACGAAAAGGTTTATTAAGAATTCAGCAAGGGGTGAAGAATGGACGAAGCCGCGCACAGCGGAAAAATGTGAGAAACAATAACAAGCTCAATCGAAAGACTTCGATCACATCTTATTAACATTCGTTCAAAAGAAAGTGGAAATTCGGAGAACAGAATAGGCATCTTTAACCTTGGTAGAGAAGCAATACTTCTCTACTACTACTTCGACCTTTGCGGAAAGAATTCAAAGTCTATCAAAGTTTTCGTTGTCTCGAGCTGGCACAGTGACAGTAAAATGACTGCCACACTAACTAAACTAACAAAAACTTATTGGTATCGTCAGAGACGACCCCCTATATTTGGGGCAAAAAATCTTATTTACTGCTAATCATGTTCCAATTCAAAAGCTATTTAAGCAGCTCAAATCAAAGCATAAACATGCCAGCACGCATATACTGCATTTACATATGTGCTATATTATAGGACTCTAAGTATAGCTGCAGATGGAGATTCGATGCTTTTGTCTGAGGCTATCCGCTATCCACTCAATGAAAAAAAAAACCGGTAACAAAATAACTAATTGTCTGTCTTATCATTAATTTATGAAATATAATATATAGATAATACATATATAATATATAACATAAAAATATATTAAATCGGATATACTTTGGTGATATTCTGCTCTTTACAAACAGCAGATATTCATCTATAGCAAGACTTTCAAAGTTTGTGAATTTCTAAAATGCAACTATATTTTTCGATTTAATAAATTAATTTTAAGTTGATTGTTCAGCTGCAGTCGCTTGGTAATAAATCTTTTGGGGTTGTGCTGTCTTTTGGCATTCCATTCGGCCCAAAAAAAATAATAAAACACCTGTTGAAGTTCTTAGGGAAGCTGCTGGATTTTAATGAAGTCTGGAACTTCTTTAAACCATCCCTCTTTTCCCGAAAGCTATTCTGGGAACTTCTACTGGCGTTTCCATGCTACATTAGTGTATTAGTTTCAAATGAAAAACTCATCAGTGTAAAAATAAACAAATACCGCCCCTCTATCTACAATTTGTTGGAATTTTGACAGGCCATTTTCAATGAATCATCACCGAACATCCGATCTGATCCGACCCGACAGACCTCAACATAACCGCCACGCCACGAGAGGGGAGTGCATGCACACGAGCCATAACAAATTTTGAGGTCTTTGACTTGACAATACATAATGTCAACAATACATAATGTCAATGTCGCCCTACGCGCCCAGCGCACAGCGGAGAAGTACAGTTTTCACAACTCGAGAATTTCTCAAGAATTTACTTAAATATATGTTGCGTATCTCTTTGGTCTGCAGAGCGACCTACTTACATATGTACATATGTATGTACAATACGAATTTAGACCCTTAGTGATTGTCGTCTTCCAGTCGCACCGCTGAAAAGGGTTGTTTGGCTTCCATTGCCTGCTTTTCCGCAGGCCCTCTGGAAAAATGTATGCGTTGCTTCGTTTTCCCCACGATTGAAGAAGTCGTCACCAATCATGCCAGAAAAATTGTCCATTGACAGGGAGCGGTCTGCCTCCACACCCTACGTTCCTCTCCATTGTCTTCAGTTTGCTTTGCGCCAACAAATTTCGAAAAAGTTTGTACCTGCCTCAGTAGAGTGGGAGTGCCCGTGCCCGTGGCAGTGAGACTAAGTGAGTGAGGCCTGTTTGACACTTCCTGTCGGTGGCATCGCCACGGACGCTAAAAGTTACAGACATATATGGAAGCGCCACACGCTGACAGGCAGCTCTAATATTCCGGTTAGGCGTGGAAGAAACACACTTCTGGGAAATGCCCAGCCAAAGTTTTCCATCAGGGCGTGGGGTGCACGCATTCCCAATTCCGTTGCTGCCAGTGCGGCAGTTCTTCGCTCTGATTGGCACAACTATAAGGTCGTGGCTCTGTGGTGAATCGCCGTGGTGCATCGCGAGTAGCCAGCAACGGCAGACGGTCAACAGGACTAACTACTGAGACTGGATTCACTGACAGGGCTTTTAAAACATTAATGTTCAGTCACACTGGTAGCTCATAGTACTCATATGCACTTGGTATATTATATACACACATGTATATTTGTACGTTTCACGTGTCCCTGTCCCTATCCTGTTCAACAAAATCGACATTTGAGCTGTGCTTTGGGTTAAAGCTGGCATTTCAATTTGACGTTCATTAGCGGCAATCAGCTACCACGAGGCAGGAGCACATTGTGAGCCCAAAGCCGAAGCCGGAAGCGGAACTGTAGGTGTATAGCACGCGCCCGCCTTTGAAACAACGCGTAAAAACAATTCGCACGCGGAGAAAGAATCAATTTTCCGCCTGGGTGCAGTAATAACTTTTCAAGTTCGGGTGTAGGGGAGCCGAAGAGAACTCGAATTGATGGGTGCTTTCTTATGGCTGTTGCATACGAATACTGGGTACCACTGAAATTCCCATACATACATATGTATGTACATACACTCCTTCCCAAAATTATATGACACCCCAAAAAATTTAGTTCCGACCCTTGTAGGAGGATGGGAAAGCAGAATACAACAAAAACAATTATGCAGAATGGATGCTTTAAGAATTCTGCTTTAAGTCTGATGTTTTTATCTCTTATTGCATCTCGCGTTTTCAAGTAGCGGAAAAAAAAAAACACAAAAGTTCGGTTTTTTCATGTCTGAAAGTGTAACAAAACTATACGAGCACATTTTAATTTGTTGGATTTAGTTAATATTTTATTGTTTTAATGGTATATAAACAATAGGTCATAATTAATAGAGCTGCCATGGGTCTTTTCTACCTCGAAAAGTCTCTTAGGCATTGAATTTACTAAATTTGTAAGTAATGTTTGGTCTAAAAGAGACCATTGAGCCGAAATTTCGCTTTTGAGGCATTCCACATTCTCAAATTGGTTGTTATTGGCGAAAACTCGCCGGGCAAAGATACCCCAAATGTTCTCTATATGGTTTAGGTAAGGGGAGCATGCTGGCCAATCCAAATCATTAATATGGTGATCACTTAGGAAGCGGGTCTCTCTGCTCTTGTGAATAGATGCATTATCTTGCATAAAAACAAGATTCCTTTCCATATTTGTTTCCAAAAATGTCAGAAGACGTTTTTCAAATACTTTTTTGTAGTCTCCACTGTTCATCCTGGAGCTTGTGAAGCACAAATCGAGCGTTCCAGACGCATTAAAGGCTCCCCAAACCATTGCGGAAATTATCTCCAAAATTAAGTTTGGAAAACATAAGTGGATCTTTACGCAAATCTCTCCAATAGTGCCGATCTTCCATACTTGAACATAGGTGTTTGACGGAATCGATTGATACTGTATACGAATACTGGGTACAACTGAAATTCCCATACATACATATGTACATATATGTATGTATAGTAATATTCAATTTATTTACATATGTACATATATGTATGTATAGTAATATTCAATTTATTGTACATATGTACATATATGTATGTATAGTAATACTTTATTTTAGCCAGCTTAACTGCTTAACTTGTCGGTTTGGCCAAGGTTCGCTGTAGCGGGAATTTGTTATAACATTTTATTTCTTAATATAAATTACAATAGTCTTGAGATTTGTAGGAGTAGGGGCTGCGATCCGGGTTGCTGCACACTTACATATGCAAGCATCGTGTGAGCTAGAGAGAGAGAATGAGGAGCGGATGCAGAGCTGGAATGGTGTGGGGTAGGCACTATAAACTAATTTCTTCACTGTGGCTATAACAATGATCCGATCTGAACCAGATTAGGAGATTTTATAGATATGGTTATTTTAACGATACTCTGTTTTCCTTTTTCTCATGTCTTCAAATTGTGGAAGAATTCGATTTTCGTCCTTTGTGCAGGCGGAAGGAGGCTTGGCCAAATATGAGTCTGGAAATATCGATACATACTTAATCATTTACTTACTATATGTACATATGTACGTAAACTTATGATTTTTGTCGAATTTCAAAAATATTTTATTTGTTTCTAATTATGAAAAAAATGAACGCAGCGCCATCTAGTGATTTTAAAACATAATCTGTTCGTTCAAATTTAACGAAGAATTTTTGAAATATTCTTATGTGTTATATTTGTAGTATAAATAGTTTTCGAATCACTTAATTTATTTATACATTCTTGCCTTACAGCCTTGCTTTACAGGTTTTTCCATTTCTGTAATACGGATGGCGCTATAATGTTGCAACATTTTTGTTGCCTCTGTTGCGAAGAACATGTTGCTGAGAAATGTTGCAGATTGTATATGTCCATATTTGTCGCGAAGTAGATGTTGAGACGATGCATGCTGCGGATGAATGTTGCAAGTTTGATAATGTTCATATTTGCTGTAGAGCTTTTATGGTTGAATCTGTTATACGCCATACATTAGCATATACGCCATTCTGAATGAAATGCTTGCTTTACTGTCCCAAAATACTCTTCGTATGTATGTACTCTACATATGTATGTATATTCATTTGCCGATGTGTGTCCTTATCAGGATCCAGCAGACTCAGTCACTTGAATGCTAATAAAAGCTCTGACCAATCCGACAAACCGGCCCGGCATCTTGCCGCCTGTATACTCCTATCTGCGTAGGAAACTTACAAAATTTAATGCTTAATTTTTAAAAGGCCTTTGCTAATTGCATTTTAAATGTCGCAACGGGATGGATGCCGGCTTTGTATGCAGGCTTCACTTAACTTCCCAGAAATAACACTTTTTAGTATTCCCAACATGTGTAAGCGAACGAAGCGAATGGAATCGGATGAGATGCGGTTTGAAATGTCTTGGCTATGAGCCTCAGGACGATCTTCAAGACGGAAAAGTGTTTAGACTTATCCTCAAAAAATGGTTTCCTCAAAAAATGATCCGCCTGGCAGGCCGAATTAGGAAAGCATTTCATAAACGAGTGTACATCGTGCACCTTCGAGTTTGTACGAGCACGGGTACGTTCATTCCTAAATTCCTTTCGGATGAGCGTCGACCTCTGCATTTTTCCATGACTCTGAGAGGGCAAATGTGGAGCAACTCTATTTAAGAATAAATGGTTGTCAAAAAGCATAACTATGTGTGCCAATTTCCGCTGTCGTGTTAATCTGGCCATTTCATCCTTACCCTACAGGGCCCTGTCAGCAAGCAACCTCTTGCTAAGTACCTCGCTAACATTAATCAAAATTGTAATTTACGAATAGTGAATACGACCTCCGTATCAAAGTACATCATTTGTCTACACTAGCGGGTATTTCAATTTCAAGGACCTCGTGATACATCCAGATACATCGGAGGCTATTACAGAGAAGTAAGAGACGAGCCTGTCTGTTTGAAAATTTTTGAAATTTGTATACATTAGAGTAGGAAAATAAACACTTTGAACCTTATTAAATCAGTGGCGCACCAATTAGCTACCATTCTAATTAGCCATTCTAAGTGGGAAAATTAGAGTTGACAAAAAACAGCATTTCATACAGCAATATTGATTTTTTCTAATAATTTGGTTGGTTCTAGCACTTATATTTGGGGCTGGCAGTGCGGCAGCAATCCTAATTAAATGTGTGCGTACCCGCAAATTAGAAGCAATAAAGATTTAGAAAAATATTCGGATATTGCAGGGTTATGTTTGTGTACAATGTTCATTTTCGGCTCACTCGTGTCATCCCATATTCATTAGCAAAACAATTCTGTGAGCCTAATTGAACAATCGATTTTGATTATTACATATACAATTATTGTAAAATTTCAAAGGCATCATAGAGCGTCACTTTGCACATGTCCAATGAAAAGGTAAGCTCTCTGATTAATACAATACAATAATACAGGTACCCGCTGCTGAAACGGCGACTGAACCAATTTTACTGTGTATCTGTATCTGTAAGTAAGCTATCGCTAGGGAGTAAGTCTCAATCTCCAAACAATATCCTTCGACGCGATGAATGGTAATGTATGGTAACATGTAGACACACAACCACTTCCATGTAGAGGCAACAAGTCATTCTTTTAGGCCAGTCTGTGTCCCAAGGTGTTGTTATTCGGCACGGTACCAACATTAGCTGG
This sequence comes from Drosophila bifasciata, assembly GCA_009664405.1. Classification (NCBI taxonomy): domain Eukaryota; kingdom Metazoa; phylum Arthropoda; class Insecta; order Diptera; family Drosophilidae; genus Drosophila; species Drosophila bifasciata. Next base: position 32,968,771 of record CM019044.1, read on the forward strand.
GGATAAGCCCGATTATGAAACGAAATACTAAGAATGCCAAGAGAGGGAAGTTCCAAGCGGAATTGCCCAGAGACACGCACCCCTTACCGATCTGCTGGTACGAATAGCAGTCGGGCACAGATTTAACTGCGATATACTGAGTCGATGTGCTAAGTTGACTGTAAATGTTACATTTGATTAAATTCGGCACGCACGCCGCCACTCCTGGCCACGTTCTGAGCGTCGTTGCCAATCGTTGCCAATGCCACCGATTGTGGCAGAGACAAAACAGAGGCTGGATGCTGGGTCTAGGGTCTGGGGACGGGGCTGAGGATGCGTCGGTCACACTGACCCAGATTCCCAGTTCGTCAGCCCCACGCATGGGTCCGTTGCGAAAATGTTGTCGGCGGTCCGGTCGGCTCTCTTGGCAGCCATTCCCTCTCTTCGTTGTTAGCGCATGTTCTGGCCTCGAAGAGAGTATTTCCCCTCGTTGCTCGGACGCGAAGCTGTTCGTTTGGCTTCGTCCTGCAGTCTACTCGGCCCCAGCAAGAGTCTGCGTCAGCCCGCACTTACCAAAAGACACTCAAACGGCGCGGACGTGTACAGCGGGAGTTCAACTGAAGGAAAGAGCCCATCCTTTTCGTACCGCTCGGCGGCGTTGCTCCCAGCCGAATCAGAGCCGACCGCGGTCCGCCTGCTCCCCCTTGGGCTGCTCCGCCTGAGAATTTGCACGTGCTTTTTGGCAGGCCAAACGCGAGATATTCCTTTGAGTGCGTGTGTGCTTCACATTCCGGCGGCAGTAAAAATTCAAATGTGCATAAAAAAACCAACAAAAAGTTTGAAAGCCCAAAAAACGGCTACCCGCACCATGATCTACCCGACACACAAAAAGAGGAACTTAACGAGCGCGGAATTTCGAGCTGTTGGAGTGGATAGAGCATGATCGGTGCAGGTGGTCGAGCCTCTTAGGTAATGCCCACGGAATGCCAGAAAAAGGACGGACCTCTCATCCGCATATGAGCTTTTTGGCCGCGTCAAAGTGTGTCCGGAGTTTCGGATGGCGACGTTCTTTGCGTCGCCTCTTTCAATTCTGTCACCAGCTTAGCCATCAGGCGAGGCATTCTCAAGTGCTCCCTCTTCACATAATGCGTGCAAATAAAGCCATTTGTATGACCGCCTATGAAGCTATCCCACCCACACCCACACCCATCGGGACTTTGTCCAAACAGACCAGGCCTTAGCTCATACCGTGCCAAATGGCTGGGAAAGAACTGTTACATATGCGAACAGTTAGCTGTACAATGTAGATTCCGCAGTCCACATCGGAAGCAGAGAAAAGTTGGCATGGATCGGTGTCATTAATCAACTGTCGAGTGCGCTGGTGCGGTGGTGCTCAAGTTCAGCTCGCTGCGCGCTGCCTGATAAGATAATAATTGAATAATACAACCAATGCGAACTGCTGGAAATACTCGTATCGGGCTGCTCGTCGAAATGAAGTCGTTGTGTTTAGGATCAAGGGTGGCGAGGAGTCTCTTCTAGGAGCGTATGATTTGCAGCGAACATTAAGGGATTCCTTGACTTCATAGTTTTGTGCATCCATTTCGGATAAACGAATACCCATGCCCAGACCCTTGGCACAGTCGCAATCCGAATAATTAAGGCTGCTTCTGTGCCAGGAGACTGAAGGGAGTCTGTCATTTGCTTAATGCAAGCGAACGACGAACGCCCCAATAATTGCCAGTTTTCGTCATAGCCTAAATGCTCAGATAGGCAGATAAAATACTGTAATTGAGACCCCCAATTGATTAAGCTCAGATAGACATGGACACCAGATACCCTCGGAATGGCATGTGTGTGTGAAGTTAAGTGCAAACTGCTACCTAATGCATCCAATATTTTCGAGCGTCGAGCAATTCCACATGCCTTTGGCAATCAGACCCACACTGGGCAGCTGTCAGTTGTCGTCCCGGTGACAAGTACATGTGTCATCCAGCGTTAATTAAACATTCCAATGCTGAAGGGGAATGAACTGCACAGTTCGCTTCCCCTGCAGTTTAGTCCCAAGCGCCTTCCATCCTCCCCGAAGGCCCTTCCAATCCGTCCATCTTCGACCCTTTGACCATGCTGTCGGACTGTATATACGTACTTCCAGAAACAAGAAAAGAAAGTGGCAAAACTTCCCAGTTCGCTTGTCAAACAACATTTTAATTAAAAGTTCAGTTGGACTCGTCGTCTTTCCAGATGCTGCTGCCCGACGGCGGAGTTACATAATTGCCGCTGATCCGTCGTATGATTGATGCAGGATAATCCACTCTTGAGATGATACGTGGCTCAGATTGCTCTAATTTTTCTTCTCTTTCGAAGCTGCCTTCGAGCGCTTCCTTGAGCCAGTAAATTGGTCCCAGACACTCTAGTGATTGGGCATTATATACGGGCATACATGTATTATGGCGTACGTTATAGATGCCCGACTATTCGAAGCGCCTTTCATAATCATGAATGGGCAGGAGCAGGGAAAAGAAAGTGCAACCAATCGAACCCGCTGTAGCCCGTATATTGCGTGCAAGACAGCAAAATGGGCAAATGGGACGGCACGAAATGAAATTTAAATGTGTGAAAAATTGCAGCTATCTCGAATTGTCACAAGCCGACAATTGCGAACAGTTTTTTCCGGCGGGGATATTGCTGCCTTTTTTTCATTGCTCGCCGCGCGGGCAATGGCTGCTGCCAGTTGTATGCCTCTCATTTGCATATGCGTGGGCATGAATTTTGATGGCCATGCTGATGGGCTGATGCGTTGATGGGTCCAGAGCTGAGCGAGACACCCGGAGGGAGGTACGCTCCGGGAGCTTCTCCCGCTCTGCTTTGTCTGTGGTGGCTTAAGGTAAATCGATTCAATCGATGCTGCTACCCGGTGGCAAGGGGATGGCAAAGGATTCAGGTCAATTAGATTACCTGCACCCGAATCAGTGTGGAACGGGCCATGAATTGGCGGGGTTGCTTGGCAGGGGCCACGCCCTCGCAGTACTATACGTACTAATAAAGAGAGTCGTGTCGTTCGCCCTTTTAACACAGCGGAACAGGTTAAAGAATTTTATTTGAGGGATCTGTCTGCAAGTTCCGAAAGCGTCAATAACAGACAAAATCGAAAGTTAACCAGTGGAAAAGAAAAGCTAAAACAGTGTTGAGTGAATAAGCCTAATCGACTTCAGATCTGTACGAGCTCATGCGAGATCGAGCTCCTAGCCATCAGCGAGCTTGCTGGACGCCCGATTGTGATGCACCTGCTCCCCTCGCGGACCGCTGACGCCCGGCTAACGCTTCTCCAGTCGCCTCCCCGCGCTCCGCTCGCATCTCCGCAGGAGAATGGATTACTCGCAGGCCCAGAGCTTGATGCTGTCGTTTCTGTTCATTCTCAGTGCGGGTGCTAACGCCAACGCCAATGGCGAAGTCATTTTCCGCATTGATCCGCTGGGTAAGAAACATTTTGTATTTCGCCATAGGACTCGCGCACACACCAGCTGAAAACGAAGCCGAACAAATCAAACACGCTGCGCCAGTGCAAGTGCGCTTAGCTCAGCTCCGCTTTCAGCTACTAGTGTGTGCGCGAGCCCTTAGACTTTTTGTTACCAAGAACATATTAAATTTAATTATGCTATTTCTTTATGGAATATTTAGCAGATTTGTTAAATATTAATTGGATATTTGAAAACAATTTTAATTTGATTCATTCAATATTCATTTGATTCATACAAATCGGCATGTACAGAAATAGTTTGGCCAGAATAAAAGGGCTTCGCTCTGCTCGGAGCCCATAAAAAGTAAGTTATCGATTAGGGTAAAATTCAGCCGCTCCCTTTTGGCAGTTGGCTGTTGATTTTTGGCCAGAGGAAATGCCTGCGGCACGGTACGAGGGCCCCGCCTAATCCCAGCTGTTTGCAAGAGCACTGCTGACGTGTCAAGGATTCACAGTCGTCATCGCAGACCTGCGGACTTGCAAACAAAAACATTCCGAGGCGACAGCAGCGGGCACTGCTTTGCTTACTTATGAGTCCTCTTATGAGTGCTTGGGTGGCAGATAGCCAAAAACTTTGCGAATGCGCGTATAGGCGTGGAGGTATCCGGGCATCTATATCTACATATATGTGACAAAACACGCTCATAAATTTAGCGCTGGCTCTCCAAGTTTCCGAGCACAAAGACGGATAAGTATCTGCAGCCATGGTGGTGTCCGTGGGACCGCAGCGCAACAGCGGGAAGCGCAAAGTTTTAACAAAGTATTAAAAAAGCTCGTAAAATGTCATAAGCTTTGTATTCTAGGATAAGGTCCAGGACTACTACAGAATAAAAACAGACAGCAAGCCCAGCATAAAAGGACAAGTAATGCTAGATTTTCCATTCTGACTACATTTTTATCCCTTTTGTTTTTCCTGCATTTAATATACGAACTCAACACTTAGCTGTGTTCATAGCTCTCAAAACATATTCATAGCTAATATACACATCTTACTGTATACTACATACGAGTATATGTTCCAACCAGCGAGTACATGAAATGAGTCTCGCATTAACCCAGATGAACATGCGGAATTGATACATATCTAAAGCAATTATTAACATTATCATTATTATAATTTTCACTGGGATTTCACTGGGATTCGTAGTAAGAGTCTATGCCAAAATAAAGTAATTCTGTTAATTTAGTTACGAAAATTTCCCCAAGCATTGGCCACGATGGAAAGGATAACTTTCATCTGTGGCTGGTCTGAGGGTGAGACTGTCAGAAGGAAGGGAGGAATGTTGAGACTGCCCCATGCTGACACATATAAATGAATTGATTCCATTTGTCGATGGCCGAAAAACTGAACATAAATATTAAATTTCGTTTAATTAGATTTATTTGGTCACTGAACGGCGAGAGCCGGGCATATCAGTGACATATCAAGTTTTATTGGCTGAAATGGGATGAAGGCAGCCGCCAAACCGACCAGCCCGACTTTGTCAACAGAAGCGTATTGCCATTTATTGTTCGGGGCAAAATGGGTCAATAAAATATGGAAGCAACGCATACTGAGCACGGTTGCTCTGACGGCGACAGTGACTGGGGAGCCCGACAGGAGAAGCCCCAGAAGAAATCAGTAGAATTTGTTTAGAAGGCAACGACGACATCAAAGTGGCACAAAGCGGGAAAGACTCGCAGCCAGGGCCACGAGAAAGGCAGCGAATGGCAGAAGGGCCAGGATGTCATTGGACAGGGGGGATAGGTGCGGCACAGAGGGCAAAGGACATGGGGATAAATCAAAACAAATCAATTTCTTCTACGCCATTGACTCGAGAACACCCGATGACAGTTGCTTGCTCGTATTTTGCCCCATTGCTCTGGTCGGTTGATTTCTGAACATACAATTGAACATCGGTTCCCAGAGCGCTTCAAGCCAGTGCGATTGGGTCTTGCTCGTAGACCAAGAGCAAATCGCAGTGACAGTCAAATTGGGGCTAAGTGGGCCCACTGAAGCGGAGACCAAAAGATTCGCTATTAACAAATCGATGAAGACGTGCATGCATCCACGGACGGGAAACGCACCGCAAATATCATCTTCAATATTGGGAACTCTGGGTACGCTACTATGTACCTACATTGCTGGATGCCCAGAAACCAGTTCGGAACTACACGTGGATTGATTGCGTCCTAATCTGGTCCTGCGTTGACTGTCCCCGTCTACTGGATGCTAAGTGGGTCTGGTATCATGGAGGATGGAGCTAGCACGGCTAGCTGGCTCCGGGTACGATTGAACTCTGCACTTGCGGCTCATAAAATATTTACTTTTCGCTGCTCGGCTGGATTAATGTATCTATCTAGGATCTACAGTATGGGTCTGACGCTTCGACTCTGGCACTTGACTCCGTTAATTTTTAATATTGCTTACTCAAAGACCAAGGCATGTGTTCGAATTTCACACGAAATAAGTACATTTTCAAAATTACGTTAACATGATTTTCTTCCATTTCTGCTCCTACTATGTACATTGCAGTACTGTGCCACAAATAATTCGAGTGGCACAACGGACTGGGATTCCTCAATGTACTCGTTCTATCCCCCCAAAGTATTGCTATAACGTCACCAGACTGATTTTTTGTTGAATGCGTGCCTCTCGATTGGTGGAGCGAGGAGACACTGTTTTACTCTCTTTGAGCTGTTTTGTACCCCTTAGACATGCATTATTCATACAGTCGTATATGCTAAGCGAGGCGATATACTTGCCTGCAAAAGATACAGATACAGATGCCAGCGGAGGCAACTCCAGAGTGTAATGCCGTCGCTTACACAAATTTCATGCCGTAAATGAGAAGTCCAGCCCCATCCCCATCCCCACCCACAGCCACATCATCGTTGACACCGCTATCCGCAAAGAGTGCGGTTCAGGGAAACCACCCCCACTCTCGCAGCTCGGCGAGGGACCCCTTCTGCGGCGCTTTCAATTTCAAATCAAATAAAAAGTTTTGAACAACCGCCCAAAAGCTTCACGTGCTTGTATGTACTTCCGAACAACAGGCAGACGCCCCCACATGCACATGGGGCGGGAGGCGGATGGGGGCGCCAAGGTCAAAGGGACTTTTCGTTATTTTTATTGTTTTTCGTTTCAGTTTAAACCTCCGGCGGCAAACACTTTCGTTTTAAAGTGTGCACCTCTCATGCGGCAGCTGCGGAACGTGATCTCTGGGAGTTGAGCGGCCAAGAGCACACAGATTTTATGGCCCAGTGAAGCCAAAAGTTTATGGCGCTCCGTACCAGAGTGATTCGATTACTTTGCTGAAACGGCTTCAATAAAAACTTCGAGGATTTTTGCAATACTTGCGACCTTGGGTTCTCCACAAACTTGTTAAAGAACGGAAGAAAACCCAAGGCCTAATTGAAATTTCCAATGAAGCCGTTTTGTTTTTTCTCCCATTAGTTTTGGATATCATTAAGCTTGATCCGCCTACAACACCACCATTCATGTGACAAACGAGGAACGAATCCTCCGTTTGCTGCTCCTGACTGTCCCTTGAAATTCACTGTCACGGGGCGGTGGCCCGTGATATACATATGTATACCCACACGAAGATATAATTACGAACAGCCCCAAACTGTGGGTGTGTGGTATGGACGTGAACAGTCCCAAGTCCCCAGTCTCCAATCGCACCCTTAGCGGGGAAGGTCGGCATTTTAATATAATTTACGAGCCACCATATAAATCACACAGCTTCCCACAACCCTTACCCGGGCCAGGGACGCTGCCGCCACGCCTTCCCTCGGGGGGGCAGGCAGGAAGGCCAGTCGTCAGCAACAAACCGAATCGTTCGCGCACTCACCGAACTCATTAGGGATAAAACGCTGGTCACGAAGCGAACGGCTAAATTATTTTGCCATGTCCGCCCTGCAGCCATTGTTACCGGCCCCCACTTAGCTGATGGATGTGTGTTTTTTGATCCCAAATGGGCACATCCGCCAGACGCAGACGGGCTGGACCAGTTACGGCAGCCAGTGGACATCGCTGCTTCGAAATGGCAATCCTACTGCAGGGCCTTAGCGAGCCACTGACACCACAGCAGATGAGCGATAATTAAGTCTACATATCCTTGAAGGACTGTCCGCATGAATGGGTGATTATCGGGCGGAGAAACATTTTAAGTTGACAACAATACGCGACACCTATCCTGGGGTGAAAACGCTTTTGAAGTTATGTTTTAATTTCGATTGCGGATCCCAGGTAGCAGGGGCTTTCGAATGATTGTTTCTCGCCTCTTGTAAATTGTGTTTCCTAGAGTATAGTCTGCTGTTTGCATCCACAGGCTTTCGACTGCCCTGTAATTAAAACCATGGCTTTCTATTCTTCCCATCCCTGCGGATATGGCGAAGAAAACACAAGACACTTGCGCATATTTAAAGATTAAATTAAAATTAAAGATTTTCGCTCGCATTTCTACATTTCTGCTAGCAGAGCTGCTTAGAATTTCACTGGTTGATAGCTTTAAGTCGAGGGAAGCGTCCCCAGCCCCTACTTACTTTTAATTGCGAAAATGTGTTTCGCTCCTTCCTGCAACGGCGTTGGACCTCAGCCGGTTCGTCCTCCTCGTTCGGCAAGGCAGGCCGGAAGAAGGCATAGCGGTGGGCCTCTCTTTATATAGAGCTATCTTAATTTTCCCTTGCTCCAGTATGAGCCCCACCTCCCACGCCTCGTAACGAGTACTCCGCGCTGTTTGCTCAGGTGGAGAGCTTTAGCGACTGCGGGCTTATAGCGGGCCAGGACGTTGCTTTCATTGTAATTGGTGAAAAGTTCCGGCATGCAAGGACGGGTCCCTTTCAATTTGGTCTTTTGTTTTTCATATCATCAGCATTGAAGCCTTACAGTGAAGGACAAGGGAAACAGGAACCCTGCAAAAGGCCGCCAAAATGAAGCATGTTCTACCAAATGGAGCTGACTTGCACTTATTCGGTTATTCATTTTTCCTCCACATCCCCATCAGACGAGGTCGACATCGAAGCCTTTAAAGTGATGCTACAACGATATTTTATGTAAATCTCTTCTTTTTTTAGCGCTACTCTCTGCTACGCTGCGCACATATCAGAAAGCGGCCTGCGACTCGGACCAGGTGGTCATTGCCTGCCCACGCGGCACCAGCATTTCGATTGAGTTTGCCCAGTACAACAAGTTCGTGGCGAAAGGTAAGCCAACACCCAAACTTATGTATACCGCGAGCACAGGTGCCACCTTTCAATTTCACTTAACGTAATTCACATATCCATGTGACTCTTCAATTTCCCCCAGATGGCTATAGCATTGAGGAGCTGTGCCCAATCTCTGGTGCCGCTGCCTCCGAGATACGTGGCAAGGCAAAACACCTGCTGCGGGGATCCATCTTTGGGTCGTCCTCCCAGAAAGTTCCTGCCAATCGCTACGTGAATGGCGGCTACGGTGGCTATGGCTATGGCATGGCAGTGCCATCGCCAGTGGATGCTCTCTCCAGTACTGGAGCAAGTGCAAGTGCAAGTGGTTCTGAGCTGGAATCCAGGAGCAATGTAGGAGTCAACGCTGGAAGTCCTGGCAAGTCCGTCACTGGTGGCGAAATGCTCAGCCCTGCTGATAATGGCGATGATTCGCCAGAAAATTGCATGTGGCCGAACGCCCTACAGGTACGGGTTTAAAGCAAACTAAAATTGGTTGAATTCAGATGAGCTGCTTAATTATGTGATAATCAGGTTGATTTATTCATGACCTGTGATGTAATTTAAAATTTTCCTTCTTGCTCAGTTACTTTCCCCATTTATCACATTCGAGAATCTTTGAAAACTACCCCGGATCTTTGTGGGGGGATAATCAGGTCGGTACCTCCTTTGTGTGCCGCACGTGTCAATGCCCCAGTCTAGCAGGCCTTTTTGAGGCAATTTTCTACATTCCGAGTTTCACTTTCCAATTCATTAAACATTTCGGTTTTCTTTTCCCCATTCGATTGGGTTGGCTGCCGACTCGCTGACTATTCAGCAGACAATACAAATTTAAGTTCGGGGAAAATTCCGCAACGGGAAAAACAATCGAGAATGGCTTGAAACCCTTTAGCCTTAATTTTAGTTAGCTGTCCAAGATGCCGCAAGGGTTGAGATGGCCAGGAGAGTGTGCTGCTGTAAAATCCCTACAGCTTGACGAAGGCCAAATGTTGCCTTTCTGTCGAGCCAAGCCAACTCAGGGGAGGGGGCCTCCCACGTCATCTCTCGCTGTGTCTGCTGGAATTTCATCATGACGCTTGGGCTGTCATTAGGCGGACACCCTACAGAAGCAGAATCTCTCGACAGAATCCGAGCCCGGATTTGACAGACGCCGCTTAATATGACTACCACAGCACATTATTTGTCGCATCTTTTTTGCCACATGACAACCATTGTTTGGGAAGCTGATTTAGCGCAGACTGCTGCTGTGGCCTTGTTTTTGTTCAATTTTGTGCTGTTCTCCGTTGCTTTTCATTGACTCTCGTTGGCGACTGTCGAGATTCGAATGTACTTGCTCGTGGCGCTAATTTGGAGCTCGGACAAGGCAGTGTCGACGGGCACTCATAATACATTTAGTTGGTATACGAATCTGCCATCTTCCTTACTTTTTCAACCGGGATTTTAGTGTTTTTGTATGTACATTATTCGCCTGTCCCATACAAAAAGTAAGCCTTATCAAGTATTCTTTGATCTATTATACGTTATGTTATTAACAAAATATGTATATAGATTATGTGGCTCCTTCTGGCTATTATGCATCAACGTACTCCTCGTACTCTTCGAGTACCGGGTACAATCAAGTGGCTGTAGCTGGACTGGCGCTCGTTTGTGCCACGTAAAGGGCCATAAAGGGCGGGCGGAAGAGGAGGAAAAACAAAATAAAATACAAACGGTAACACTTCCATTACGTTTCTGGGGCAAATATTTTATTTCAATTTGCAAAGTTTGCAATTCAGCGCAGAGTTCTGCAGCTGTCGTTGACTTTTCGGCGTCTTCTGTTTGCACCTTAGTACAGAGCAGACAGAGGATGGGTGGGTTAAGGGGTAAGGGGAGGAAAGCAACTAATGCACGGACTGGTTTTGCTCCCTACTTTCAGTACTCGCTGCTCCAGACGGTGGTCGAGGCATGCCAGAAGAAGAAGCACTGCAAGTTCCACGGGTCCCCGCAATTCTACGGACTGGGAGCCAGCGGAGTGGGCGACTCGTCCGGCACCAGCAGCTATCACAGCAGCACGGCTAGCTCCAATGCAATCAGCAGCGACCCCTGCCCCAAGCGTCGGAAAATCGTCGAAGTTGCCTACAAATGCCGCCCATGTAAGTCAGCTAACACACCACCCCTGAAACCGTCCAAAGTTTGCTTCCATTCGCCCGAATTTATTTGCCGCATAAGGGGCACGAGGGAACACGAGGGGACACGAGGGGACATGACACGTAAATGGGCAGAAAATGCGAACACGATACACCGTTACACCGATACAACAAAACACAGATACCCATGTAGCCGGGATTTTCTGGGCTACCTATTGATTCCGGGGGTGGAATACCCTCGACAGCCGGAATCGACACATAAACGTCCAACCGAAAAAGTTAAATAAAAGTTCGATGGGGTCAGGCTACGGGCTGCGCCCTGAGCAAAGCTTCCCCTACTCGCCAGCTGACAGCCAGAGTCGGAGGTATGAATGGAGAGCCGGGAGCCGAGAGACGGGTGCTGTTTCGTCGGTGAAATTCGTGTGGAGCACAGCGAGCAAGTTTCCTGGCGCTGGAACATTTACTCTTACTATATGTACGGGTAGGGTACTCGTACATGTACGAGTATAACAAGTTTAGCGCTCTGTCGTGCGTTCCAAAAATCCAGTGAGGTGGAAGCGCGTGCTGGGCTGGAGGGGCATCGCGGGCTTTGTTAGCGCGGAGCGGCAGAAGCGTCTATGGCTACAGACGGCTCTAAACGGGTTAGTCAGAAGAGGGGATTCGCTGCCAGGCCCGGGACCTGGCAGTCCATTCGCCTTTGGACGTACCTCGTGAAACACGGAAGAACTTCGTTGACACAAAATTAACTTCCATCGGTGGGATGGCCCAGAGGAAGGCCAGGGCAGGGGCGCTCGCAATTGCAGTGAATGTAGCGCTCCTATTGTACGAACATTTGAGTTTCAGACCTATTATCGGATGGCTGGATGGAGCGGCAGGCACATTTAAGCCAGATGCAGCGCGAGCACCGTGTCTTCCAATTACAAAATCGTCGAAATAGTTGATTGCTGTGCAGGGGTTGGCATTGTCACTGCCTTGCCCTTCCCATTCCCCGCGTTGAATTAAATGGGTTTTCGCAAGTAATGTGTTCCTCCATTTAATGTGTTGGCAAAGAAATTGAACAGTCCATTCTATGATGTCTTCATGAGTATTTTTGCTGTGAGTATTTACAGTTCTCCCTTCTGTTCCGGTTTCCAGATGAGTTCCGCAGCAAGGTTGCCTGCCACAATGACGTGGCCCAGCTGGAGTGCAACCCGTACTCTCGGATAGCAGTGTACAGCGCTAGTTTCGGGAGGACCGAGTACGAGAGCATCCAGTGCCCCCAGCCTCAGGGGGTTCGCGAGGAAAGTAAGTTTGAGCTTGGGAGCCTAGGTCATCTGAGGCACTGACTCCCATCAGTCATGGCTCCGCCAGCACACTGACACTGATTCCTCTTGCCTCTTGCACTTTATTTCCCCGGTTCTATTTCCATTTCCGTGTGTAGCGTGCCTCGCCTCATACGCGACGGAGACCGTCATGCAAATTTGCCACGGACGACGGCGTTGCAACCTGGCAGCTGACGCCAATACCTTCGGCACGCCATGTCAGCCCAACTCGCGGATGTATCTGAAGGTTGTTTACACATGTGGTAAGTAGGACACTTGAACAAGAGATGGCTGATCTGGGACTTGGTGCGTCCCATCGCATTGCATCGCAGCGGAGCACAAGATTTATTTCTGGTGCTTCTCGTTCGATGCCCGTCTTGGCCGCTTGATTTATGTACATCACTTAAGCCGCTGACTCCGCCATGTATTTGTCTAGTGCCAAAGCAAGTGCTCAAGGAGAGCAACGACTCTGAAGTCGAGCCGGACGAGTCCGAAGACTTTGAGGGCGACATCAACGACCTCTACGACGACGAGCTGATATACAAGGAGTCGGAGGCGATACCCAAGCTATACGGCAATACAACAGCCCTCGGAAGGCGCAACAGCACCAACGGGCCTGGACCAGGAGCCAGTGCTAGTCCTGCTGGAAATCAGACCATGACTAACGGCACCCTCCTACCAGATGTGGACGGAAGTGGCGTGAATCCCGTAATGACACATAGTGCCGACTTGAGTCTGGAGGGTAAGTCATCTGAACTATGACATCAAGACCCAATCACTGCTTACACGTCAGAAAACAGCCTCCGCCTTGGTACTGGCTATTGAACTGCTGCTGTCCTTGGTACGGCCCTCCAAGCAGCACCAACTAAATCTCACAAAAATCCCCATCCGTCTTTGTTCAAACCGTCACTGAGGGTTTTGCAGACGTTCGTAATGTCAAAATCTGATTTGCAAATAATATCCATTGTTGGGGACTTTAATCATTGTACTTCTACCCGAAGAATGAGGGTAGAGAAAGCTGTGACCCTTAGACCTTGAAGTTTCCAAAAATGCTGGCCAAATGCCATTTGCATGATCTTTTACCATTGAGTTTTCCATACTCTCCGCAGATGACCAGGAGCGGCTGTACTTTTACCTGCTCATCGTGGGGTGCCTCGGGGTGCTCTTCTGCATCGTTATCGTTGCCACTAGACTCGTGTTGCAGAAGCGTCGCGGTCTGGGCCTTGCAACTAATACGCACTCCAACGCTTCAAGCAAAGGCGGCGGGACCGGAGGGGGCCTAGTCGAAGAGACGACAATCCCGAGCGGCTTCAACGACACCATTTCCGAAATAGACGCAGACATCGACCTTACCACTCCAATACCTGTACCAAGTGTGTCCAAGAACGAGGTGAGTGACCCAGAATGAATGTGGTGGCTCGCTCCTCACGCCGATGCTCCCGCAGAACTATTTGACCTACGCTCCAGCCAGCAACTTGTATTCTGTGCCTGCAGCTGGGCTGATAGCCAATCCGCTGCTGGTGGGAGCGCGGCAGTCGCCCGACCTCATCGGCATATCCCCAGGCACCTTCGTGGCGACGAGCAGCGCCAGCGCCGGCCAAGGCACAGTGGCGGGAATTCTGACGCCAGCCATTGTGATTGGAGCCAATGGACACGGAGCTGGCATTCCGGGCAGCAGCGCCATAAGTAAGTAACCGCACCGGTGCCCTTATCCTCCTACACCATACATATCTCCAAATCTCGCTATGTTCACCCTCGAAAGGCACAATGGTACCAATCACTTCGCTGGCTCAGTACACGACGGCGCCGACAATCAGGGGCGGCTATATCATAAACGCTGAAGGCATGGGCATGGGAATGGGCGTCCTGCAGCGTCAAACCAATACGCCCACGCCGCCTGCCTCGTTGGCAGGCGGTTCGCCAGCGCACCCTCCATCGCAGCAGGTTCAGTCCCCGCTAAGCATGACGCCTCTGAGCCATGTGCCCGGGCCAGGCACCTCCACGCTGCGCCGCTCCAAGCCGCCCATGCTCCAGCCACAGCTCTCCTATGACGGCACTGCCCCGCGCACTTTGTCCACAGGGGTAGCCGTCGGATCGCAGTACTACTACGGATGACAGAGTACGCTGGACTGCGAGCCCCATGTTTACACCACATCAGTGAGCGTCGCTGTCGCTCCTCCCGTTGTTGGCACCAAGACGAGCAAGGACATGCCGGTACATCAGTCGCTGGAACCCTTCGAGGGTGCAAGAACTGTGGATGCGCTTGCTGGACCCTAGCCACTCGTGGATGCGAATAATTCTGTGCGAGGCATCAACGACAATACATAGAAAATCCTAGCCAGCTCCTCCTCGCGTTTCCAGCAGAACACAGGTCCAGACTGAGGAGTGCTCTCCCGTCCGGCGTTTTGGAACTTTCTGGAGAGGACTGATGCGAGCTGTTTTTAAATATGGACGAGCTTCCGGTAACTGTAAATACCTAATGAATGTATGTATGAATGAATCAGATTATAGCAAAAGTTACATAAGTATGTATATGTATGTATATGTGTAGGCTATGTACCAAGCCCGATATAGAAAAGGTCCTAAGGTACCTTGTAGGTTGGCTGGCTTCCAGCGTGGTTGTCGTCCGAGGTATCTCGAATCTACAAAATTTTGAATGTACATAGGTGTGTGTGTGAATTGGATTCGTTTAAGTGTAGGGGAGTTTCAATGTAGTGGTAATCCCTTGTCTGTGTTTCTGTCCCTTAGGCTCCTGCAAAGAAATTAAACGACTGAAGGGGAATTTCCGATTGGCATGTGGTCCCGTGGGGTCTATCTGCGGGGTGCTGCCGAAATCCTCCCACCCTTTCACGCTTTCACGCATCAAGTTGTTTGTACCAAATAAGCGAAAGTAAATTGCGCGGGGTTCATTTGGCGTTATCAATAATGTAGCGACAGGCATAAGCAAAAATATATTGCCTACAAATAGGCAGACACGGACTCGGAGTACTCACCCCACACCACCCCTAAACCCACACCGCCCCACCACAATCACAATCACATCCATCAAGCCAGCGGGGAAGCAGCTCATTCGTGTGGGAGGACCGAGAACTAATGGTGTCGCTTAGGGGCGAAGTCTAACCCAAACACTGCCACCCACTCGCACTCGTAAGCCAACGCACATCCGGACAGATAACAGCGCAGCTCCCCCCCCGCAGAGATGCGTAAACAAAACACGACTCCTCATAAATGTCGAGGCCTGTGCCTCTGCCGAGCCCCTGCCGGAGTACGAGCCGAGTGTGTGAGTAAATTTTGGGGGATACGTACGTTCAATTACCAGTAGTATGTGTGCCGGCGGAGGTGGCGGTGGGGGCTTGGTGGGAGGGTTCTTTATTCAGCCAGTCGAGGGAGTCCGAAGCTCCATCTTGTGTGTGCGTGCGGCTCATTGTGAGTCTCAGATTAATGCGATACAAGTGTATGAGCGTAATTAATATCCGGCATTACTGACCGACCCTAGACGAGGCTGGGCCAGGCAAACGAGCTAATGGATTGCTCATATGTACGTGCCAAGGTGAGTCGGTCTTCCCCGCGGAAGGGGTCGGCGTCGTGGGTAGTGGGTCACCGGAAGTGAGGTTGCTTCTACGAATGGCGTGCCACACTAGAAGCGGATGGATGTAGAGGCAGCATCATAGGCCGTAGCCGTAGACTTTTTTTTAGATATAGATCTATATATAACGTAGGAAATTTGCTTAGCTGGACTTTGCTGGCACGCATCCTCAACGACGAACCAGTGCTGTTTCTGCGGGACTTCAGCTGCTAATGCTGTGGGGAATGTACGTGTGTGTGTGTGTACATACATTGTGGATGCAGCCACACAGCTGCCACCCACGAGTGTATGGCTGCAATGTCAGGCATTTAGGGGTAGAGCAGCCATTCGTTGATCTACTCGCACTGGGCACCCGTGCGTATCTCATCGTGTTGTTTGGTTTGGGGGTTTTATTTCGAATGTCAAGTGCCTTCCTGATTAGCATTTAAGTGTGTACTTACTGTCTACGAGTACTTTAAAGCGGGGGCTGAAAGCGAAGGATCCTGCATTTAGTACATGTAAATACATAGCCCGCAGCCAAACTGCAGTAACTAACCAGGCGGTTGGGGATGGTCGCATTGAAATAGCTCAATTTAGCCAATTCATACATATATAAATACGAGCATCACCATCACTAGAGCAGTAGGCATAGAAACACTAAGAACTCTGGATCTGGATCTCCAGCAGACTCCAGTAAGTATGCAACATCTAAGGGAGGTGGTACTCAATAGGACAGCAATTAATCAAATCAAATCAAATAAAATCATATGTAAATAAATTATTCGTTTTAGCCCCCAGACGTACATACATATGTGTGTGTTTGTGTATGTACATAAGCTAAGACACAATGAATAACTCGTATTCGTGTATGGAAATGTTCAAAGGAAAAATAAAAAGTTGTATCATCAAAACTACATTCATACATACATATAGTACATGCATACATACATACATACATAGTACATTCAGGCACACTTATCGAACCCTTATTCTTCTATTGCTGCGGCGAGGCATCGACCAGACCATTGAATACAGTACAGTAAATGGGTACTGTACGTGGGTATAGTGTGCATAAATATCTACTTAAAGTTGAGCAGAAAGTTTAATGAAACAACCAAAATATAGTATGTATAGTCTTAAGAGTAAACTGTAGGTAAACTGTGACAAGATTTTGGTTCCCATTCCCTCTTATGTACTGTACATTTTATACGTTTCTTTTTAACAAAATAAATAAATGAAATACTAACTTACCGAAGTGCACTTTTGTTCGGGGGAAAAGTTCTTGTTGTTAGGGGCTGCAACAAACAGGGGCAGCAACAGGGCAGCAATCAGAAATATCAAATTTCGTTGTTTCTCAGAACTGATATCCCTGCAGCATTGCTCAGGGCTTGATTTGTCCATGGAATAATCGTAAACAATCACAGATATGTACATACATACATACATACATTGCTGGAACTCTTGTCCCAATTCATGGCCAAGACTATGGAGACGTCGATTTGCAGTAAGTATACATCACATGCCTTAACATCTATTTTCCTTTTGGAAATTTCGCTACACACTCCGAGAGTGCTCAGGAAGGGGGCGTTAGACGGTGGACGATAGACAGCACCAAATCTGTTGGAGCGATTCAGAGAGAGGAGGCACTTCCCGAAACTATTTGATTAAATTCGTTGGGAGCGAATATTTATGGGCATTGCATGAGCTTCGCCTGCTAATTGGTTTATAAATTAGAATTTCAACGGAACATTAAGCCAGCCATCTCAACCAAATAAACCCGCAGAACCCACAGCAGTTTCGAAAAGCGGGTAATCAATATTTATTGCGCCCCAACTAAGCAGCCAATGGGGGAGGCCGGGACGAACCATTACCATGGAAAATCCAAACAGTTAGAAGTTACAAAGAAGACTAGAATTTCCGTAAGCCACTTCATTCGATGGGCAAGAGAATGCTGGAAATATAATAGGCAAATGTCGAGCAAATCTAGACCAAGGTTCTAAAGGCAGTAGGCTCCCATTAATGAACTACGTTTTTAGTTACGAATTTCTATGTCCCACAGGGATAGGAAAGCCCTAGCTTTGGGCACCGAAGTTCGATAGTGATAATAATAGTGACTATTTTTTTCTCCATTAAATGGTAACAGCAGTATACAGTCCGGGCAACGCCATACATTAGCTGAAATCCAATTAGAGATAATATTACAAGTATTATTAATTAATTTTCGGCGACTAGAACAAAGTCATCTTCCTTTCTTCTTTCCAACTCACGTTTTTCGTGAGCAAGTTTGCAGTTTCCAACCCCCCCGAGACTACTTCCCTTCCGCAAACTCTCTCAGCCTCTCAGCATGTGCGAGCACATGAGGATATAATTACTCTCTAGTGGTAAGTGCTCTGATTGCACCCTGTGAATGAGAGTTCCACTGGGGAGCGTCAGCACGCAAACTTGGAAGATAGGGTTGCGTGTCCTGTTGGCGACAGAAGTCCTTCAAACGGACCAAGCTCATGTTCAAGGCCGAATGGACTGATCACACGCAACCTTCGCCTCAGCCCGAAAACATTTTCAACTTCATCCGTTGGGTCTTTAATGTCGTTAAGGACTGAGACTACGAGACTACCCCACAAACCCAAAGCTTGAAGCACGCTGTGTTAATTACATTAGTTCGCCTTTGGCAACAGCCATATCGCGGCCAGTTACCATCTCCTTTAGACCGGGTTCATCAGCACATGGCAACTGATGGCTGATGGCCAATGGCTTTCGGCTGTGGCTTTAGGTGTGACACCCTGCCGTCGACGTCTCACGAGCATATTTTGGCACTCAGCTGAAGGTACAAAACACCTTGGAGGAATTACATTACATCAAGAGGGTCGAGGTGGAGGCGTGTAGTTTTGTCTATGTCCTTATCTCAGGCACCCTGGCTGCTTTCCTTAGCAATGTTCCTAGCGAAGTCGTCGCTCGCTTTAATATGTTCTTAAATAAAAATCGATAATTCAGAAGACACTTTCGCATAGGTCCCACTCGAACTCTCGTGTTTTTCTCGTCATTCTTTGCCTTCTAACAAAATTTATGACAATTTCCGTTCCTTTGTCAAACTCTCGGGTAATGCAGCAGCAATCTCTTGGCTTGCCATTCACGGAACTGGTGGCCAAATTCTCTCATTCCTTTCAGGGCCGAGCTGGTAAATAGATTGTTTTCGCTGTGACCTTCTCTAGCTAGAAGCGATAAAGATGGAAGATGTACCAGATGTGCTCTTTGGATGTTCCTGCACCCAGCTCAGGCACTGCCATTGTCATCGACATTGTTCCGCCTCTTCACACTACCCACAAGTTTTCCCTGGCATTTTCATACATTTTTGTTGCGTCCGAGCTCTAATTAAGCTTTGATTTCAAAAGGGCTTACCTCTATGGAGGTTCTTCTTCAGTGCGATCGCTTAATCCTTTTCTTAAATATGACCTATAAGCTGATAGACTATGGATGATGACTCACGATTGCACGAGTAGGGAGCCAGGATAATAAATGCACAGTTCTGTGCATGCAAATTGAAATCGCAATGGTTCAATAGCCATCTTACACTTAGAGCAATTCTTGAGGGACTTGATATTAATTAGGACACAGAGTAATCCTCATAAGCCAGTGGCCAGGCCAGGACGAGGGCGAACGCGAGCAGCAGCAGGACATTGTGTATACACAGGGTTTTATGCAAATAGGTAAAATACGCCACTGAGACTGTGTGTTGCGTAGTGGGGCAGTGGCATTGGGCTGTAAATTTGCACTTTATTCTCATCATTATACCCGTACTCGAAAAGTAAAAGGGTATATTGTATTTGTGGTAAAGGTGGATGTGTGTAACACACAGAAGGAGGCGTTTCCGACCCCATAACGTATATATATAGTATTCTTGGTCAGCATCAATAGCCGAGTCGATATAGCCATGTCTGTCCGTCCGTCTGTCCGCCCGTCTTGTTTTTCACTCATTACTTGAAGACTATTAGAGCTAGAGCAATCAAATTTTTTTTCCAGACTGATATGATATCTCACTCCTAAAAAAAAGTTTCAAAATTTCGCCCCGCCCGCAATTGTGGAGTCCACAATTTTAACGAGAAAGAACGTACGGAGTCGCTTCGAACGCGACTCTACTTTTATACCCGTACTCAGTCAGTACACATGTGATTTATGTGGAATTTTAAAATGTTTTATCAGTTTTTACATTTTACATTTTTTGCTACATCTGTCATCGACATCTACATCTACATCATCTACATCAGTTCTCACAACAACACACGTACACTGCACGAGGCAGCATGTTTGAGCGTGAGTGTGTGTGTGTGAGAATCTGCTGCGACAATCAACCCCAATAAATGACTTATGTTGCAGGGTGGGGGGAATTGCTTCTGAAAATTCATTTGATCATTGTGGCTACAATAATGATCCGATCTGAACCAAATTCGGGAATCTGGTAGATATGGTCATTATCTACAAAACTGCATTTTTATTTTTTTTCTATCTTCAAAATTGTGGATTTTCGTCTTTTTTGGGGGCGGAAGGGGGCGGGGCGAAATTTTGAAATACACTTGTTCAGGTTTGGTATCACAGGAGTCTTGGCCAAAAGTTTGGTTGCTCTAGCTCTTATAGTCTCTGAGATCCAGGCGACACAAAATACAAAAACCAAATCGACTCGATTTTGTGTGAGTGCGAAAAAGGGATGGAGCGAAGTTTTTGCGTATATTTGCCTCTATTGTGGCTATATTAATGATCCGATCCGATTCAGATTTGGGCCCCTGATAGATATGGGCTGTCTCTATGATTCTGCATTTTTAGTTTTGTGTTATTTTCAAAATTGTGGCCGCCACAGATGTGCGCCCTTTGTGGGGGCGGAAGTGGGCGGGGCGAAATTTTGAAACTTTTTCTAGGGTGAGGTACACATCAGTCTGGAAAAAAAAATTTGGTTGCTCTATCTCTTTTTAGCCTTCGAGCAATGGGCGACAAACAAGACGGACGGACGGACAGACGGACAGACGGACAGACGGACGGACAGACGGGGCTATATCGACTCGGCTATTGATGCTGATCAAGAATATATATACTTTTATATGGTCGGAAATTACTCCTTCTCTATGTTACACACATCCACTTTTAGCACAAATACAATATACCCTTTTTACTCTTCGAGTACGGGTATAAAAATTACAGCAAACTAAAAATGCAGAATAATAGAGAAAGGCCATAACTAACAGAGTCCCAAATCTGAATCGGATCGGATCATTAGTATAGCCACAATAGAGAAAACCATTTCGAGAAACATCATTCCCTCTCTTTCGCACTCACACAAAAAAACGAGTCGATTTGGTTTTCGTACAAATGAGCGCCTCGATCTGAGAGACTATTAGAGCTAGAGCCACCAAAATTTTCGTCCAGACTCCTGTGATATCGCTTCAGTGCAAGTTTATCTCAAAATTTTTCCACGCCCACTCCCGCCTTCCAAAAGACGAAAATCCACTATGATCAAATGAATTTTCAGCAGCGATTTTCCCCGCCCCCTTGCAGCGTAAGTCATTTTAGGGTTGATAGCCGCTACTGATTCTCTCAAACTCACACACTGCTCACACATTCTGCCTCGTGCAGTTTACGTGTGTTGTTGTGAGAACTGATGTAGTTGTAGATGACAGATGTAGCAAAAAAATGTAAAATGTAAAACTGATACAACATTTGAAAATTCCACATAAATCACATGTGTACTGACTGAGTCGGGTATAAAAGTAGAGTCGCGTTTACAGCGACTCCGTAACTTCTTTCTCGTTTTTTCACTCTCCTCTCGCCAGTATTCTACGTGGGCAAATCTTTACGAAAAAACAAGAAAAATGGCGGGAGCTCAGCTGCAGAAGTTGGTCTGGCTGGTCTGGCTGGTCTGGCTTGCGACTGATCTACTTCAGACCCCGTGAACTCTCGTGTTGTCCCTTGGACCTGCTGAATAAAATATGAGCTGAAGCCAAAGTTCTGAGCGCTCTTTTCGTGCTGCCCATCGCTGGCCAGGGACAACCTCTACTGCATCGGACTTGGTTGCTTGGTCTTGGTCTTGGTCCCGGGCGGAGGCTCTAAATTTTACTGTTTATGTTTCTGTACTCACCTCCCACTCCCCTGCCGCAAATTGAATGCCGTTCAAATAATTTATTTAATTTTTCCCGCCGCCCCCTTCCTCTGGCAAGAAGTTGGCGTGTGGGTTGGACGATTGTTGGTTTGGTGCTAGAGTCCCACATTCCCACCTCGTGCTGACAGTACGATGTGCTTTTTGCTTCGCTTTCACTTTTAATACCCCAAGCAATGCAGCGCTCCCAAGTCGAGAACAAAGCGAACTGTACGCACCTCCTCTTAGCACCTTCCGAGCGAGTTTCGACCAAATGCGACCAATTAAAGTTGTCCCTTCCAAAGGCAGCCAAAGGGAGCTCTGCTCATCGTTTTTCCCGAGGGCGCACAGGCTCAAAGGTTGCTGCTACCAGCCCGGTGGATATGGATTTTGATGAGGGTCGGGTCTTGCACAATGTACATCTCTTCAGATGATTAGAGATATAATGCGGACAGCGACGCTATAAAGAAGGTCGGATAATTAAAATATATTTGATTTAAACGATCTGTTTTGCGACTCTGAAGTGTTATGTGGGTGTGCACTCACTTGGCTGAAAGTGAATTCCCTTCACCCAAAGCATCAATCCTTACAGCAGCTTATAGATATTTGAAAATCATTCAAAAACATCACCTTAGTAGTACCGATTCGGGCTACTCACATCAGGAACAGACTTGTCTAGTCGGACACCCCATTTTATTTGAATTAAGTTTTATTTTCCATACAACTCTGCTACGAACATTTTACAAAGAATCTCATTATGATTGCAGTATTTCCAAGCGTAGAGAATCCCAAAGAAAATACATACTATAAATATGATGATAGAGTACAAGAATGGTAGCGCCAAAGACTACATACACAGGCCATGGAGCATGTATGTATGAATGTATGACGTGTTTGCTTCTCTAAGGCATTATTACTTTGACATTGTTCTCCCTGCTTGTGCAAGAGTCACAAAAGCCAGAGAGACAGATACAGAGTGAGAGAAAAAGAAGCGCTTTCTCCGTGGAACGAAACAAAAGACAAATTCAACTGAATGAAATAAACGACTTTGTTTATCAGGATAGGATCTGGATGCCCGAAGGGTTTTGGTACGAGTGGTGGCAGCCGCTAGCTTTTGTCTGCAAACACTTCATGAAAGGGATTCGCCATAAATTAACGCACTCTTTTCTCTATTATCTGCATACGAATACTCGCAACAATTTGTACATACATACAACATACATACATACATACATACATGTGCAAGGGGTGCATATGATGGATGATATCAGCAGTAGATTCTGTAGCGTGCAGGTGTGGGATAGATGCCTTTTACCCAAACTAGTATAAGAAGATTTCGTGTGCACCTCTAGCTATGCTCTGACTTAGCTCGCCGGATTGTCGGGGTTCGTTCTACTCTCTTCTATCTTGTATACTGACACACACTCGCATAATGTTTAGGTGCACATTTGAAAGAATCAAAAATCAACACAAAAGAAAAGAAAAAAAAGAAAATAACCAGGTTAAACAGAACTGAATGAATGGTAACTGAACTATGTATTGGGGTTGGGGATATGCATATCAACTACTCTATTCAAAATTTAAGAAACTCAGGTGTCATAGAGTATCTCTCTCTTCTCTACCCTCCCAACCTATGCTACACAGGTTAATCGGACCGTATAGACCCTTTTATGTGTTTATCCAGTTTTCATCGTGCCACTTCGATCTTGCTTGTCTGAGGACGGATGTCTACATTTAGAACATACTAGATTTGCGTTTCAAAATTAATGCCTTTATATACGTTTCCATGTTTTCCTAATTTTACAATTCCAACTCTTTTCTAGCTTACTTAACTTCTATTAGAATTCATCTTTAGTGGGGTTCTTAGCAACTCCGCATATATACTTATTTTATAGGAATTTACGGTAGAGTATAAAAATATAGATATTGATGTAAAGAATAAGAATCATGGGTAGATAATACAATGCAAAGACGAGGAGTATAAATACATTTTTGGTTTAGAAATTATTAAGGATTTCGAGAAGAAACAAGGGCTAACACGCAGGTTACGTTTCTGCTCTGTGCATAAACATTTTACATTTAAGAACTCACTGCATTAATTCTTTGTTTAGTGCTGTTTTGTAACAGTTACTCCTTCCGCGATCGTTGAGCTCAATGATGACGTAGGTGCATATTCGCTTCCAAAAACTATTACACTTCCACGGTTACATAACTAGATATACATATAGGTATAGGTATAGCTGAAATAGAATTGACTTTAAACTATCATATAGAATTAAGATAAAGAAACCGGGTATATATGTATTTGAAGAGGAACGACGATCCTATGTCACGTGGTGGACCGCTGCTACTCTTGGAACAGGTCAGTCAAAATGTTCCCAATGTCGATGTCCAAAGTTTCCCGCAAAAAATCAGTCCGAAATCATTTTTGGCCTTCCTTCAGCTGGTGCAGCCTATTGCCGGCACATTGGTTTAGGCATCAACCCGTCAAATTGAAGATTCGCTCGCAGTTACTCCTCTGTTCACCCTAGCACTGACGGGTGCGATAGAAGGGTGGTCCCAGTGAAGCTGGGAAAAGATTCCCGAGGCGCCTTTTTAAGGCTGGATTGCCAAAGGCCACGGTGGCTTGGAGCTGCTTACGCCAAGCGGAGGTTCTCGGCGATCGTTGTCTCCAAAAGTGGTTGAAGGGTACCTCTTTTCGTTTGAGGGTCGCTCCAAAAACACCCCTCTTGTAGAGCCCCTCGGTGTCTGTAGGCACTTGGCTGGTACGCACGGTCCGGGCAATAACACATAATTTGGAATAAACTAGACCGAAAACACTCCTAGCTAACTGCCGACATACCTGAGATGGTTTTTCTTTTAACAAAATCACTAGCACACAGGCTCAATTTATTTTATTAATCACTCTCGAATTTATGGTCAGAAAATTTTTCGCCACGAGGGATTATGTAATCGGTTTGAAATAGGCCTACGTTTGTTCACAATCACGTCTGATTTTACCAATCGTATATTTGTGAATAACTCCGGCACTACTTTTCTAACTTCAGCTATGCTGTACAGAACATAAAGCTCGAAGATCGAACGATATTTGGGGAGCTTTAACTGTATAATCGTATGATCTTTTGCGGGCTTTAGCGAAATTTCGGTCAAGCTTAGGTTTATGCTCTCTCTATATGACTCTCTTATCAAAGTACACGCAACAACTCTCTCTGCATGCGTGCTTACTGCAGCGACTCTCTCCGAAAAGCTAGACGTAAAGCTTACAGCTTACGATCCACTTTCGGAGTTATTTATGGATATGCGCTTTTATGCGTTTCCGAAATAGAATTCTGCTTATCAGTGATGCTCCGAGTTATGTACCTATTTTCGGCCCCTACAATTCTGGTCCATCAAGAGCGGAAGTTTTTCGATTATGAACAAGTTTCCCATTGCCTTCCAATATAATTCACACATATGAGAATACTGAAACGTCGTCAGTGCATCCCTATCTGAAGGGCGAGCCTTTCCCTACTGGGAGAGCCCAGTAGCGTCTTTCCATATCGCCTATAAGCATGCAAATTAAAAATAAAATATAAATAAATGAAGTACGTAGCCAAAATGTGTGTGCCAGGGCGCCAGGGTGCCAGTGTACCAGGGTCAATTATTACTTTAACATTACTTTAACAATTAGAAGATGGGTGAAATAGTTTACAGCGGCTTAAAATGTTTCCTTTGGTGCACAAACGTGCTCAGATTTGTTTTCGCCAATTAGGAGTACACAAAGGAAACGTCAGGGCAGTTATCATTGCTTGAAACATGCGAAAGGCTCGTCAGATGAACTCCCATTTCCAAAGGAGTGGAGGCAGGACAGGCAAGGATGTAGCTACGTGATGATTGTTTCCATCCATAAAGCAACAACAAAACGCGGCTCCTGTGCCGAAAGCCCCTTGGCATACGCCCTTTTGAGTTTTTTGGCTGGTTTGGGCTTCTTTTTGCGCGCTTTGATGTGCTTCCCGTTCGTGCTCGCCCCTCACTCTGCGATTGTCAGTCAAAGCCACTTTCGGCAAGAGCCACGATATACCCAAATGCATATTTTGACAGTGTCGAGTCCAACAGGGTCGAGTTGCGGTCATAAAAACCAAATTTAAGCCCTAACCGGATCAGAATCTGCTGCAAAAAACTTTCCTAAGCGCTCTGCAATCTGGCGCCCCGATGAAGCTGCGTACATTGCAACGTTCGCCCGTGCTGCGTACAAGGACAGTAGGAAATGAGTGCACAAGTGCTTTTAATTTGTTTTCCGGCATAATTGGGCAACTTCAGAGTACCAGCACACGCACAAGAACAGCAGACGCACATTAGCCCCACATGCACATGTGGCGACCGGCAGAGCCCCAAGCGAGCGAGTCGTCCAAGATATACATATGCCGCCCGGCACACCGCGTTGGCACACTTAGACCAATGACGACTTGAGAGGCAGATAGGTTCTGCTTTTAGCAGAGACTACTATATAGCAGCCGACTTCTATATACCACGTTCCTCGCACACGAAGACGAAGACCCACATCCGCTCGAAATGCTTACCCTCGGATAATTACTTCAAATGTCACAATAAGTTCCACGCTTGGCTGCTGCCGTTAGCATAATTAATAATACAGGCGTGACCCGGCAGAAGTCCAGCAGTCTTGGCTCTCGGAGATCATTCTTGGCTGGGTCTGGGAGCTCATGCGTGTGTGTGTGGCGCCACTGCATTATTTATGAACTGGCGTCTGGCGTCCGAGGTCGCCTCCTCGCCATTGACAACTTGTCGTCTCCTCAGCCATGACTTTGATGGGCTGGTAATGGGGCTGCGGCTGGTGTGGGAGGCACCGTTGGCATGACTGGCCCATGCCCCATTCGACACTTCAGTTCACATTAGCTGTGGCAAACGCAGATTGAGTCAATCATCGGTAGACCGCAGACTCCACGCCGCCGAGCTTGAGCGGGAAGGGGGGAAGCGTGCCTGGCCGCAGCTCTTATGGCAGTCCGTCGAGGTCATCAATCAACTTTGCGATGCCAGGAGCTACGG
Organism: Drosophila bifasciata; assembly: GCA_009664405.1. NCBI lineage: Eukaryota > Metazoa > Arthropoda > Insecta > Diptera > Drosophilidae > Drosophila > Drosophila bifasciata. The sequence continues at coordinate 32,995,610 of CM019044.1, forward strand.
CCGCACTCACCGAGAGGGATGGAGCAACAAATGCTCCATGGCGGGCAAGTTATGGCCGACGATAGGTTGAAAGTGCTACAAGGCAATAAACACAGAATTGCGCATACGACATGTTGCACCAGAATAGCCGGCGGGAATGTGCCGAGCACCGAACAGAATGGGACGGAACGAAACTAAGCGAATCCAAATGAAACGGTCACATGGCTACTGTAAGGCTACCCTGAAATTCAACAATAAAAAATGTTTATTTAACATTATGCTGGCTGCGAAGAGGGCTACGCCTGAGCCAGGAAGGAGGAAAGAGGTCATATCGTTTAGCTTTTATTAGTGTTTTTGTTCATGTTTTATTGGATTTCTTTTTTTATTCTTGCTTTTATATCTGCAGTGCAAAAGCCACGCAAGACCAGCCACCCAGTCCCACTCCCCTGCTGTAAAGGTCAAAGCGGTCAAAATGTTCCCGTTTCCGGTCTACCAGCACCCCCCAATTTGAGGACTGTATCCGCACTTTAAAGTGAGCTTTGGACAAGCGTTCGTGCCGTGTATTGAATCCTGCGAAGCATTGCTGGATCTGGATCTGGATCTGGTGCTGAATTTAATGCATATCTCTTGCATGTTGGCGAATGGACCATGGGAATGAAGACTCGTATTCACACGAATAGAGCTACATATATCATACGCAAGCTCGTACATATATGTACATATGTGTGTACGTATGTATGCCAAATGTGCAGTTGTTGTCGGCGTGACTGTGAGGAACGCATGCAATTTGCATCCTGAAATGTGCACCAAAACATTGTGGTGCAACAAAAATGAAACTTTGATTTGTTGCCGGGAGTTCGGGTTTATGCACTTCTGTGGAGCAGTTCAGTCACGTAATCCCTGTAGAAGGGAGCTTGTTGCTCCTTCGCTGGTCGGTGGCAGCGGCTGAGCTTAGCCATTATATTCCTAGCACGATTCAGAATGTGTACACACAATTCACATTTGATCGTTAGCATATTCATACAAAATAATAAGCCAAAAATTCGACCCCTAATAAGAACGCAAACCCAAAGATCATTGGCAGATATCTTTGGCTAGTTAGGCGCAGGAGGAGTGCCAATTGTTAGTGCTTGACACACGCAGCCATTTGCAAAAGTTGCGACAAAGTTGTCTGAATCATCAATCAGGATCATTTGGAAATGTCAATGCAAAATTTCAGCAGTGTAATTAACCAGACAGCGGTCTCGGTAATGGCGGTAATGAAATTGTTGTGTTTTGAACTGGTTCACCATGACAAATACTTACAACGATCGCTGGTCAATGCACAAATGAATGTGACCATAATGTGTCATCAGGGAAACTTTTCTGCTGGCAAACTTTCGAGCAAGTTTCTTGTACACTTAAGGCCGAACAAAGCGGTGGGTCTGGGAGGAGATGGAATTAAATTAACACAGAACTGTTGAGAAACTTTGCCAAGAGCCGCTGCTCTTGCGGACAAGAAGCAAGCTCCAATCTATGACCAAGAACCTGAATCGCCCACGACTCATAGGACGACAGAAAACTTTCGAAACCTTTTCTCGGCAAGGACTAATTTGATCGACTGCCTATGGCGCTGTTTGTGGCCAGTAAAGGACATCCGAGCCCCATTCAGAATGTGTAAAAACACAGGAACTAAAGACTCCGTAGTTTCATTGCACTTTTAAATCTTGATTTATAATGTCTGGTCAGGCAGGAACTGCCGCATTGATTCACATTCTCCTTTCGCTATATTTTTGAGCTGTATTAATTATGCCGGACTCGTACGTACTTCATGTGGCCCTTGCCTTGTACTTGTACCTTACAGAAATCTCCGCCTCTTCTCTCATCGTATCCGAAGATCTGGAGGGCAAGAAGACCACAAGCTGGTAATAAAATCAGAAATATACTCGCCTGGCACTTAGCATAACAAAGCCCGCCCTTAGGCGCTGCTATACTCGTTTGGGTGGGGGTGGGCAGTGCGGTGCCCGCATATTGTTTTGCATATTTTTTGTATGTCACATTTTCATATATTGCCCCAAACTCCTGCAGACCCTTACCACAGAGGACGCATGCCCTGCACGAATAAATTAAATTCTCAATGCAATTCTCGGCGAGCGCTCGTCCATCCGGCGTGTCCACAAAGTTGCGTTATTTTAATGAAATCGATTTCAGGGAAATCACAACACAAACCCCAGGCCAGAAGTGGCCAGCACTGACTTTACTTTGTATGCAGATGCGCAGTGTATTTTTAATGAAAAAATAAAACATTGTTTGAATATGTTTGAATACAGCAAATCGCTAGGTGACACCAACTTTGAAGCGCTTTCGAATGCGTAAAAATCGGACTGAAGGCAGATACTTGGTCAGTGGAGGCCGTGGCCATTAAAGTGATTCACGAATATAAAAATCCTGCTGCGGAAATCATTTTTGGTTTTATTTTGTACGCGATAAGCAAAATGCCATCTCCAATAAAAAAGAATATAAAATTGTCATAAAGAGCAAAGCGGGATGATGCCAGAATTCGCGAAGGTGCGCCCAGTCCCCCAGGAGCCCCACAGCAGCGGTAAATCAAATCAATAACAGTGTCCGGGCGCTGTCACTGCTGCTTTTATGATGCCTTTTACAGCGAGCACGCGTGCCACAATTCGTGTATAATGCCCCACACGCCGTATACGCAATATTTCAATTACCTTCTGTCTCTTAATTGCGCTGTGCCGACCTCTCAGCAAACGAAGTTGGCCCCACTCCACTCTACTCTACTCCAGAATGTTTCCCAAGGTCTCTGCTGACAGGAAATATACCGAAAACAACTTCCTGAACCCTTCACCACCCAAAGGACAACATAGAACACAGAGAGAGCTCTCGGCCTCGAGCTAAATGACCAACCGCTGGCACATGCACATGCACAGGCCACACACGACGACAGTCATTTCCACCGAACCCTTCCACGTCTACGTGACAGGTCTGCAAGGGGCTTATCACAGCTGTCGACTTAAAGCGTGGGAGAAACTATTTAGTTTATGAGCTGGCACGTCGCGCCTTGGGTTCGTTCAGAGCGAAACCTTAATAAATTACAAAATGTATGCGCACTTCACGGGCGGGACATGCAGGAATCTGAGAGAACCTGGCACCTTCACCCAAAACATTCGCCCGTGAGAAAATAGTCATTTACATGCTGAAGTTTTCGCTCCGATAAACACTGAACACAAACAAGGGGCCAAGGGCCTCGGGCCAGGTGCCAGGGGCGGGGGTGAGAGCAAATGCGCAGCGTTGCAACCGCTAAAAATGGCTAAAAATATTCGTTTGCATATGCAAAAATGCTTTGAAGGACCTTTTCTCACTCCGCCGTCACACCTTCACAGCACCACCCGCCCCGTAAACCATGCGACTCGTCCTGTACCGCACTGTACAGTCAAGGTTCTGGCCCCAAAGACCGCTGCGGGCTCCGTTGAGGCCGTTGGCATTCGCACCTGGCTGGGTATGGATGATGCTACTGCTGCTGGGGGACAGGACTCGCACTCACATGTGAATGTACATACGTATCTCTGGACTAGCAATTAGCACTATGCACGTGTGCACTGGGGTAGCGCCATAATAATATTTTATCACCGAACCAGCACCCGAGTACCACTGAGTAACTCGATTCTCCCCCCGAAAAAAATTCATATAAAATATGAACTATACGAGTAAATAGTATATTCAATATACAGTCGAGGATGTTGGTTATTCTCGCATTCTTTCTTTTGTATGTATAATGGACAGAGCATTGATTTTCCTTTCATTGAGGTGGGTGGCTAGGCCAAAAGGCAGGAAATATGCCATGAGTATGAACCGAATTCTCGCATTAGACTATCTGCATGGAGGGATCTGGATCCCACTGCCAGACACAACTGGTCGGGCTCCTCAGGGCGGTGGGGGAGAGTGTGATTTATATAAAGTGAGTGGGTGTTATTGTCATGCTTTGGCACTTCGGTGGATGCATCTGCTTCTGTCGTTATGATGGAGCTGTCGATGATGGCTGATGATGTTTCAGCCATGGCTGCAGACACTCTCTGGCTTGGCTGCTCCACGAGCCACTGCACGCCATCAACTGCACGCCCGCATCTGCACACATGCCGGGCCAGCGCTTCATAAAGGCGCATCCACAAGATGTCGTTAGTTTGCAAATAATGTTTTTGGCATCCGCAATGTTGCCTTTGACGCTGCTGTTGTCAATGCTTCTCGGCGGGGGGTTGCAAAGTGTTGGGCGGCGGCACTGCTACGAGCTCTGGTACTTGCCTGACGATGATGACTGCTGCGGCTGCGATGATGACGGTGAAGTGAAGGGATGACCAAGTCACGATGCATGATGAGTGATGAGCGGTTTCTCCATCCCGTACCCTGTTCTGTGTTTACTTTGTGCTGGCCCCCACCAATTAGGGCGATCAATACTGGCGTCTCCACAGCCAGAGGGCGGATCGTCTTAAACATGTCCTTTCACATTGCTGTGGCTATCTTACCACCAATTGAACTAAGCCTTAAGTAAACTCTGAGTTCGTAGTTTTCGTAGCTTCATAATTGCGATTAAGTGACGGATTCTGGCAGACCTCATGTGCACTGCTCTCTTTCCGCCGGGCCATGTCTGGGGAAGAGTGCGAGTGGAGTGCTCCGTGATGGTACGAAGATTATAAATCGCTGGTTGAAAGTCTGTGAAGTGATGTCAAATGCTGGCCTTAGTGGGATTGGAGAAGGAGGTAACAGAGGCGAAGCCTTCGGCGGGGCTGGGCTGGGCAGGACTCAAAGGCTCTGGGAAGACAGCCGCCCACCGAATGCGGGCGCGCACATTGCTTGAAGGCATTCAAGGCTCAAAATGAGAATCCAGTGGGACCTGTCAGCAGGATGTGGGGATGTGCATCGTGTTCTGTGTGAAGTCGCCATAAAATGCACAAAACAGACGGTCCCAGAGCCGCCAAAGTTGGCCAAGTTCGCCAGTTGTCTGATTACCGCTCGCGGTTGGCGGGGTGCATGTTGCATGGCATGACAGGGCCCCGCGTCTTGCGTTCTGCGTCCTGCCCCGGGCGAGAGTCCGTGTCTGTGGCGTCGACGGCATCCGCGTCGCGGAGTTGTCGCTGCCGAGCATATGGCTGCATTTCCTTAAACACATAAAACTGTTTTAGCGCTTCCCTTTCGGCCGTCCTTGAGAGGCGTTAATGGGCATAAAAAACCCATACAGAACAGATATACAGGAGCTGAGAGCGAAAAATACGCCCGTCACGAACCGCACATGCAGCACCAGCACAAAAACCAGATACGGCGCTTTGTCTCTGCTACTTCTGCCATTGCCTTTGCCTTTGCCATTGCCTCGCTCCCATTCTCCGTCTCATTCTCCTTCTCCAACTCCCTCTCACTCTCACTCTCCTTATCCGGTTGGGCCAGTGGACGTGGACGAGGATGAGGACGAGCCCGCTTTGTCGCCTGCACCCGACAACTGCAACACTTACGCAAGCGAGGAGCATTATCGTGCTACCCAGGCTCCTCATTTGCAGTCATTTGTAGTCCTTGCAATTGGCCCGGGGGACAGTGCTGTGCCTGGGACGGGAACCAGGAGACAGGGGAAGCGAACCTCTTCGCCGCGGCAAGTGGCAGCAAGAAGTGGCAATTCACTTCACTACAGTGGTGGTCGCTTTTTGTGCCTTTATGTGGTAGCCGTCTTTTAGGGCGCCCGCGCCCCGACTTTGTGGCCATGCACGTGGCACGATGGCGACAGTGGTTGCTCCAGCCGTGCTGTTCCGGCCTTTGTTCAGCCCGAGTCTTGCCACGCGATAACTTTAGGCGTCAGGGCAAAAAGTGCCAGCCGAGCAACACCCTACTGATACGCGCACTCCTTATGCCGCTCAAGATGGGCACGGACACGCATATTTATGTGGTCCGGAATTGTTTAGTGTCATCAGATTGAGACAGGCTTGCCGAGAAGGTGTGATATAGGGACTACTTTTTGCAGGTGGATATACATATACGAGTATAACGTCGGCTGTATGTATGTATCTATGTACATATTGAACACCTTATGCACTTTTTACCGCAGCTTGTTGCAGCGAAATGAACGGCTATCAAAAGTTCAAGCCTCGCGAGCCGAATCGAATTTCATTTAATAATTGCTTTCATAAATTACTTAGCATTCACTTCATTATTTCTGCAGCAATAAACTTCGTGCCGGTACCACCACACACCGTGCCCAGGTAGCGCCACTACCATTGCAATGGAAAAGACAAATTGCCAAGAACAGAGTCCTTTCTGCGCACAAATTTCGAGTTTGCCGTGCAGCACCGCCTGGTCCCTGGTTCGCCGTATCCGTCTCCGTCCCCGTCCCCGTGTCCCTCACTGTCCTCTCCAGCTCTGGTCCTGGTCTTTGTTATTACTGCCTTCTGTGTCGAACAATTGCTGGAAATTAATTTCGTATTTGACTTCTGGTGCCAATGCAGCTCCAAGGACGGCCACGGGACGATCTCGGCGACGGACTGCACTTACGTACAAAGGCACTTATCGTGAGTGGGGTAGTTGCATCCGCTTCCGCGTTCGTTCTCCTAATGCACACCCATCGTAAGTGCCTCACTGCCGTCTCCGAGTGGGGCGTCTAGGTAATAAAGTGGCAGGGCCCCTGCCGTATGTCGGCACAGGGTGCACGGCCGGGAAATGAGCTGAAAGCAGTTCCGATGCCTGGATAACGTCGTCGCTTCACACTCTCCTCGCGGAACATCTCCATTGGAAATTACATCACAATTCGCTCCGTGTACAGTTCGTAAGGTCCGTATTTAAACACGGAAGAACTCTGCAGAGGAATATGATTTGTTCTCTCTTTATGTGGTGGTGGATGTGTTTTGAAGCCATCCAGCTGCAAGTACATACATATATTCTTGATTAGCATCAATAATCGAGTCAATATACATAGCTCTGACTGTCTTTCTTTGTACGCATTACATCCATACTATTCGCAATTAGATCCAATTACAAGTTATGCAATTATGCAGTGCACTGTAACTAAATATTTTTTTTTTAGCTTTTTTTTTTGTTTGTTTTTTATTTTCTCTTTGTCAAAAATTACTCTAGTTCTCTATGCATGATATGTGACAAGTAGTTGTAGTTATCTTTATTACGGATATATATTTTCGAATGCTTGAATGCAATTAATTGAAATTTAATTTCTAATTTAAAACAAAGAAAAAAAAGCATGCCAACTTGAAGAGACATACATATAATATGTACCTACCTCATACTGTGTTTCTATATATGCATTTATGTATCTGGTATCAGGTTCCCATCCTTATAAGACATTTTCGCAATGCCAACGATACGATACGATTAGTCACAACATTGAGGTGCTGTTTTTCCAAAATCTAGCAAACATCCCTGACTCAATGACAGCCAATTCCATTCGCGACCAATATTTGGAATGTGAAACTGTAATACCAACGGTAAGGACATAGTAATGCAGCTTTCTCTTTGTCAGAAGTAGTGCATACAAACATACGTACATATATGTGTATATGTACAGATGTGCATATATGTACACGAGGAAATCGTCTTTGTTGTTATTTTTCTCCCATTATCAAAACAAGTCAGTAGCCGCTGCTTTTTCCTCCCCATACCTACGAATGTACCTCTTGTGGCCTGCCTCCCTCCTATCCTATGACGGGGCTCTCTTAAGAATCAACAAGAAAACCAAGAAACATCAGCATTAATTTCTTATGTTTGCTTTTGGCATTTATGTGAGCCAGCCAAATCCCAACATCTGAAACGAACCATTTCGGAAAGTGTAGGCAATCATCCCTCTCCCCCATCCCCTTCCCCACCCACACCAGCATGGAGCAGCTTGAAGTTGAGCGATAAAGTGCTGCCGCAGACGTTTCCAGCGCCATCCAGCCTTGTTGGTCGCCATTACAAAGTCGATCTAATTATATACCAGCGCGTGTTATTGTTGCCTAAGCCCGGCCCGAAAAAGGAGGGAAATGCTAAGTAAATCTATTTGTATGCGAGTTTTTGTAGTGGTTTGTTTTTGTGCCGAAAAGTTGGCGAAGCGAAGCGGCGGCGGCTGAAGCGACACCAATCGCTTGCCTTGGCAAATGGAATTTGCATTTTGAGCCGATTCTGCCAGTGACACCGCTCCTCGACCGCCCTTTCCTCACCGTCCAGTCCCATCCCACGTGGGCGTAAATGGCGGAAGACATGGGCGTACTGCCAAAGTGCGAAGCGAGTGAAAAGTGGCAGAGCAATATTCGTTCCGGGCCCGTAGACGGTTCCACTTCCGGGGCGCCCACACACAATTCCCATTCACATGCAACAGATTTGTGTGTGACTTTTAGTTAAGGCTCCCCGGCTGTTAACTGGAAGCTAAAACCAAGCGATTGGTCTCCGTTTAATGCGCGGTGGTAGGGCAGGGCGGGGTAGTCGATTTCGCCTTTGAGGCGGCTTGCATTATACGAGGATGCTGCACGGCCTGTGGATCCTTTGTTGGCCTCAATCACAGCAGCGGCAGCGGCAGTGCTGCATGTCCCTCAGTCAAAGGACAAATCCATGCCCACAGCTGACTCTGATTGAGAGTGTGCCTTGCATCTGTTCTGTTTTTATGAAGCCATCTACGTCAGGAGATCCGTCTCCCCCATTTCCCCGCCAGGCAGCCGAAGTCAGCCCGAAACAGGCAGATTAATGCGGAGCATTCATCACTCGGTCGGAGGCGGACAGCCAGTGACGTATGACGGTGGCGGCAGAGCTAAAATGAAATTGCGAATGCCGAGCATCAGAAGTGCAGTTAAATTGAATTCTGAACTTTGCCCTTGCCAGGTCGGCACCAGCACCTGCACCCCCACTCCATTCCATCCAAGGGAGCATCAGGGAGCACCAGGCAGTAAAGACAAAATTCAATAAGTGTAAGCGCTCCTCCTAGAGATGGGTGCGTGCATCATGCGATAGCCTATCGCTTCTCACCTTCGATAGTGTTGAGAAACTCCATTCGGTCCAGTCCCGAAAATAATTGCCTCGCCAACAATTTGTACGAGATCCTTTATGCAGGAAAATTCAATGCAATTACCCTTTTTGAATACAACACTAGAAACATTTTTGCTCTATTGCATTAATATTATAACGATTCCAGCCAAAACCCATTTGTGATTGAAAAATTATGACATCTTTCGACAGTGGGAATATATTCACCGTTCTCTTCCGTTATCCGAACGAGGGACTGTTGCAGAAGCTAGAGCCATGGGCCATATGTATGTACATATGTATATGTGTATCTATGTAGTTTGTATGTTTGTCGGTAACTGAGAACAGCTCATCCTTTAGCAGCTTAGTGGATTCAAACTTTATGTTTAATAATATATTCCCTGTCCTTTTCGGACACTAGTGCGTACGAGTGTGTTCGCATGCAAATACATATGCACATACTATATGTACATGTGTACGAGTGAGTGTATGCGTAATGGCACAATTAAAACGGAATCGAGCACTTTCGTTTACAAGTATTTGCTCAAATAACCAGAATATATGCACTCGGGCACGGAGCTAGCCCTTGCGCAAATGCACACGCCCAGTCCCGTCTCCGACCCCGTCCCGTCTCCTTCCCCTACCCGGCTCGCGTCGCGGCTGTTTGCACTAACTTTTGCATTGTTACAGTCGTAAATATTTGCAAGCCGTTTAATGCTCGTTAAGCGATGCCAATAACTGCACACAGAGTCCCAGCCAGTCGCAGCCAGTCCTTCCCAGACGAACATGGACTCCTTTCAATGGCAGTGCGCCACGCCTACCCCATGCCTGTGACCACATCTCCGCTGCATGTATATCTGAGGATGAGGACGAGGATGAACCAGAGTGTGCAAGTGCACGGACTCAGTTCCGAGCGACCGCGTCCGCCCTAGTCCGTGTACTCATGCTGCGTCTCCGTTTGCCATTGCGACTGTTGCTGCTGCTGCTGTGTGCACTCCCGTTCCAGCTGCATTTTCGGCCTTTAAACGTGGCCGCCTGCAGGTCAATTCCCCAACATTTCGTTTCGATTAACTTATGATATGCTAAATACCACCTGACCACAAGAGGTTCGCGCCAACCCATGTGTGTACAAAGTGTCTACGAATATAATCAGAGAGTCCGGCAAAAGTCTAATAGCACAAATTAAAACTAGATACACAATTTAGCAGGTGACAATGCAATGGTGGACCTACCCAGCTTGCGAGGTAAGGCGCTCCTGATAAATGACATTAGAATTTCTTCAAGAAAAAAAATTGTGTTCATTGTGATTCTGCTTTTTTAATTAATGATTTATATGAATGTTCAGCTTATGTAATGGCTTCCATAGTACATATCGAGTACGTACAAACATAACGGAGTAAGCTGGACTCATAAATATGTATGCTCTTTTCAACACTAGTCATTGTTTGTGTATTGAATGTCTCTTTTTAGCTTTTTTACACATTTCCATTTGCTATGAATCTGCGCAATTTCAACATTACATATGTATACATATATGTATATATGAATGTAGGTACATACATATGTACATATGTATGTGTACGTATAGTACTCAAAAAGAAACAAACGAGATGCAATTCTGTATCGAACAAAATAATACAAGGTGTAAGGGGCAATGCAAAACAATTAATAAAACGCGTTGGAATTTGGCACAGTATTAATTTAAATGTGGATGGAATGTGCATTGAAAAACGTATATAAAAACATGTATAATTTTGATTTCCTTATATTTACAGATAAGATCGCTATTCGCGAGTAGTCGCTATATGTATATTCGCTTCTTAAATAAATTGTAACTACACATAAAATGAACTGTTAATCTTGTAAAAATTAAAGACAATATCTATATAGATATCCTTAAAGAGAGAAGGCAATGCATCAGAGGAAACATATTCCTGGACACACGAAATACAGACGGATATGGTGAAGCACATAAACATAAACTTGGCTTAGTTATAATGAGCTTAAATAATATATAATTGAGCTGACTCAAAGATGCAACCAACGGGTCCCTCCCCAAGGCACAAGGAAGTAGGCGAAGGCGCACTGCAAGTTTCCAATGCCATTGCTCGTGGGAAATGGCAAGTCTTCGCCCAGGTGCGCGCCTTTACCAGTATTAAGAAAGTTCGCCCTCGCCGTCACCGTCACCGTCGCCGTCAGGCAACTAATCCTTTGGAAGTTCGAGGAGGCGCTAGTTGAGGCCGACGTCGGTAGTTCTGCACAGGTCGGTGCTAATGCGTCGATGAGTATTATCAGTTTTCAAATTTCGAGGTGCTAATAAATTTTGCTTAAATTATTTTCAAACTTTGGTAGCGCGAAAACAAAGTTCAAAGCTAACGCAAAATGAACAGTTTTCCGAACTGGTGCCTGGTCTCTGTGGCTTAAATCGTTTTAACTTAGGCTTAGGCTTTTGTTGCATGCCAGCAAGGTGTTCCAAGTATATGTATGTGTGAGTGGAATTACAATACTGCAAGGGAATATAGTTAGAATTATGTTTGCCAGAGGCTTTGCCAGTGAAGCATTCTTATCACCGAAATTGAAGCATACGCCTCGGTCCGGCCTATGTTTATCTGCAGGAAATTATGCACTTATGCATCTGGAATCTCTAATACCAGTATTAAAGCATTCAACGAATTACACACACACACACACTACTACCACAAAGAGGAATTTATAAGCCTGAGTTCAGGATCCACTGGCAAATAATTCCCACATATGTACATATATACTTGTTAGTCGTGGTTGGGAATTAAAGTAACATACGACGAGGCGAGGTGAGGTCCGCTCTGGAAGCGACTATGAAAGAAAATCTGACGCTGTAAAAACGGAAGCCATCCTGCATATAAATTACAGCTAGATACTCACTCGCCCTGCAGGAGCGCCAAAAGAAGGGCGTGGAAGCTTATAAAGTGTGGGAAATTGGGGGGATAGGAGTGCACATGACCGTATTCGAGACTGCGTCAATGTTTTGGTAACGTCCAGCTAGTTTTTACATGTATTTTTGCAGGTTTTATTCTCTCTTGGTTTAATTAAAATAAAATACGTTAATGGTAAAATGGATGCAGATCGGACTTACCATTGAAGTAGCCTTTCTAGGTCAAATTTAAAATGTGGTACTCGTATAGCTGGACTGCCATTTATCCAGAAAACAATTCTGTGCCAAAGCCCCGATGGCCAAGCGGAGCCTTAAAACCGCTTCCAAGTCCTTCGTGGGGCTTTTAATTACTGGTACGTCGCCGCTCGTAACGAGAATAATATTGTTACAAAAAGTGTGAAATATGAAAGAAGGTTGGAATTATGTATGTATGTATGTACGGTACGCTTGACGAGGGCGGGCACACTTTTTATGTACGCTGTGCCGTGGCTAATAAGTCCCTTTCCTGATTATCACATTTAGGTGCATTCGACGGTCCTGCTCGCCCAGTCACGGCCCTGGCTCAACCGCCCCTCCCCCCCCTTGATGTTTCCTTTTGTCCTTGTGGACACATAAAATCCCACCACCCACTGTGCCGTTGAGAGACGGCTGCCCCTGGGGAAAGAGTTGTTTGCTATCAGATTATTACTTCATCGTCCTCGGCTCCGTACGGCATCAACAAAAACTGCTGGGTAAAATGATTGGGACTTGCAATGATACTCATACTCACATGCACTCGAATTATATATATCTACATGAAGTGAATGTACTTTAAAATGTAACTTTCAATAGAATAATTATTACTATATAGATAAATGCTTACGTAGATCAGTTAAGTTGCACCTGAATGAATAAATCATTAATCAGCATGGTTGACCGAAAATAAATAATAAATAAATAGATGCTCGATGATCCACTACAAATGAGCATGGAACTGGTGGTACTGACATTTGATTCTCTCTCTCATGGGAGATTTCCCACGAGTATTTTCATTCTGTAGCTGCTTTTCACATCCACACAGTGCTGCTGGGTATTCCCATCCGTTTATTGACCTATTCAGCATGTGGTAGTGTCTTCAATGGGATGCGTCTGGGAATGGGGAGGTGTTCGTTCATCCATCAAGGACTTCCCCCACCCGCCTCAAGATAACTTTGCATATGGTCGGCTTTTGAAGGCCATCAGTTGACGACCCCGGCCCACGCGCACCGCTCCCACGCGCACCGCTCCCACGCGCCCTTGTTGTCATTGGGTATTTTGTCTGTTTTCCTCTCTTTTTCTGTATTTTCTTATCGGCGGCTCATTTGGGGCGGGAGTAAGCGGAGCTGGATGAGGACGGTGACGGGGGGTAGCCGAGTAGTGAAAGGTTGCTTAAGTTAATGTTATTGACTCTGAGTCTTAATGGAAAAATGAATGGTGGGACGTGCTTCGGCATTAAGGGCTTTGTTCCGATTTCCTTAACGGCATTTGCATTCAAATTTCGGCAAGGCATTGGGCCGCAGAGTGTTCCCGGACGTAATGCTCGGCTCAGATTGGCTCTGCAGCTGTTCGCAATCAACACACAGTTTGAATGGATTAAACGTAGTCGTGTGACCTTTTGGCTGAGCAGCCACCCAAACAGGAGAACGGATCTTGTTGCTCCCCCACTCTCTCCCCACTCGATCAGAGCCACACATAATAGAGGCTTGGTAGTTTAATGTACGCCTTTACACTTCTAATACCGAGTGGACGTATTCGTGCACACGAGACATATGGGCGAGGGAAGAATAGGGGGAACGGGCAGGACATGGAGCAGGAATGTGCTGGGAGCCGGCTGAAAGTAGTCCTCATACTCGTACATACATGTGTATGTATGTGTAATGGGTTGTCGGGTGGGGGAACAATAAATTTTCATGAATTCTCTTTCAAGAAACAATAGATTGTATTTATTTTGTGAATTATTTGGTTAAGTGGTTGCCAGAGCTGCAGCCCATCCTCATCTCCCAACCCCAAACCCAACCCCAACCACGACGCCCATTTCCTTCTGTACTCTTTGCAGTTTTACTTTCACTCTGCAGACTGTAGTCTGGGCGCCAGCAACGGCAGTGAGGCAGGCAGAAGAGGCTGCCATTATTATTATTCCCGCAGCACGCATGAGAAAATCCTTGGAAAGCAGCAGTTCTCTGTGCTGTCTGTGCCTCCAACTTTCTTATTTCGCCAAGTTTGTAAGACTCTCTCTCTCTCTCTCTTTCTCTCCGTATATGTATCTACATGTATCTCTGTGTCGCTATTCTCTAGATGTGTCTGCAAAAGCGTGTGGACGTTTGTACGTACGAGTATCATGTTCATTCGAAGGTTTTTGTGCGGAAGAATCGAGCTTTATTTCAAATTCATGCATATCTTGCTTAGCAGCTTCTTCTGCATTCGAGCCGTGGCCACGCATTCACTTGCCAGCCATACATTATTCTGCCTTCCATCCCAGATCGCAGTCCCACAGGAGTAAGGAGTATGTATGTACATCCCTATGTACATATGTGTATATGTATATAAATATGTACCTACATACATATGTACTTCTGTATGAGACAGTTATAGCCTACATTTACACATGTACGAGTATATGAAAGGACTATGAAATGATTTATCCATAAATGACTAATAATAAGACTAAAGGCAAGTAATTATTAATCATTTATAATTATTCAGGGCTATAAATATTGTACATTGTAAAATTAAAGTTTATCCGCAGATATATGTAGTACTCTATGCCATTCTCATCAAAGTGAATTGTGGCCAGCTTAGCTGGATCAGTGTCGGGTCGCTGGCAGGGAGTGAGTCCCGCAGTCCGGCAAGAATCGGGGCCTATCCGTCCGAACAACTGCTCAAATGCGTATACGTACTTTTGGTTCGTTATATTATCGTGAAATCGAAATTAGCAAACAATTGGATAACTTCAAAGGCGCACTCGTTGCTGTAGTCCCAGTAATTATGGCCTAATCTCTGGCCTGTGCGCCAGAAGTTTCCTTCCCCGTCGCTTGATCCCTCCCCGCCCCCTTTCAAGTATTTTGGCGCTTACTCCTTTGGTTTTAGAAAATAGCTGAATCTCTGACTGGCAGCTGGCAGCGGGGCTGGGGGCGTGCTCATTCGGTTATTCATTCATCATTGTTGAGTCTTATTGTGAATAACAAATGTTGTTTTATCAAGGCCGACGTTTTAATTTGTTGACGCTGGTTTATGGTTCGCCGGTTTGTTGATTTTGAAATTTGTCAATAATTACATCGAGTTTGGTTTGCGGTTTGTTTGCATTTTAATTCATTTAAATCTGCCTGTTGTAAGCGAGCGCGATAGCGAGAGCGAGTTCACCATCTATTCGATACTCTACTCCAGTTTTTTAGCAAAATTCAATTTAAACTGCTGGATAGCACATATGTACAATGTACATATGTATATATGTATATGTAACCGTACTTGTCTTTGTATTCGTTTGGTGGTCGGTCTTTGGTGTATTCACCTTTCACAGTCAGGCATTGCTATCGCAACAGCCACCACGGAACCCAAACACTCTCGGGGAACCCAATTGGCAACCGGAGGGATAGGGGTTGCTGTGGTCCTGCCGTAACCGCTGCACTAAATGGCCTGGCCCCAGCCTTAGAGTCACTTCTGTGGGGCCATTGAAATAATTTATTTAAAATGATTTAGTCGGGATGTGCTGCGACTGCCTGCAATCGGGAATTTAATTAAAATCCCTGATATTAAAATTGCATTAAAGCGCCAGCCAAAGATGAGGAGCGTCAGGCTCTGCCAGCACTTCGTATGTCAAATTAAATCCGAGATTTAATTACAGGTGGCTACGAAGTCGGGGGCCCGTCATCCCGGTAGTCTGCGGGTGCAGAGGGTCTTCAGAGGCCACCTCCAAACTCGTCTAGGAGAGAGTGCGCGGCCTGGGCCCAGACAACAGCCGCACCTAAGCCAAAGGATATTAATAAGCGCAAAGTGTTCACAATCTGGTGTAAATATTTAATTTATAATTTACGAGAGACTTTACAGGCGTTTGGTTGAGCAGGAGTAGGGGAAGGGGTGGCGTCAGGAGCCGGGGAGTGGCAGGGGAACGGGTGACGTTCTCGGGTGGGCCTGTAGGCACGTGCTTAATGTCATTGCGGATGTTGACGATTACATTTAAATTATTTACGAGCGCCGTCGCCGTCACATTTGTTATTCGCTTAACTTTTATGACGATGGCGCACAACACGGATTTCCTCTAACCCCTCCACTCTTGCCAAATCCCCATCCCCGTAACCAGCTCCCGGCAATGGAAACCAACTAAAGCTCAAAGGCGTCACATGCCCCATTTTGACGACGCTGATTTACGAGTTTCATTTAAAATTCGCATTAACTTTTATTAAAGCTTCCGAACGAACTCGAGTATGCGACGGTATTGTTCCTGGATGTTATCCCTATTCTCAGCCTTATCTCCTCGCCGACATTCAGAACCTTTCGATGCCAAATTAGCCCGAAATAGTGACTCTCTGTTCCATTCATCGTTTCCTAAGTACTAATATCGCCAGGGCTTTGGGAACGCGAGGGGCTGGTCTGTGCCTGCGGCCAGTGCCCGTGCCTTCCATCGTAATTTGACTAATGAAAATCAAACATAAATAACTCGTAAAATTTTTACGTATTTGGCCAATGGGTTTTCCTGGAACGCTGCGTAAAGATTTTATCTCAATTGTTAGTTTATATTTTTGCATCTCTCATTTTCAGTGATACTTCGGGACTAGATTTGCATAAGAAGCTCGACCACCAAAAATAATATGTTTATTTCTTATTAAAAAAAGGAGAATAGGTTGTAAAGCTGAAACATTAAGATAGCCTTAGTTTAAGATAGAATTTTCTCAGATAACTTCGTAAGTTCTGATTAAATATACGGGCTAACCAAGAGCATTAGAGTATGTATATAAGATATACATAAATGAATAACAAACAGGCATAACAAAGGAAGCTCGGAACTCATCCTTTGTTCGGATAATTATCTGTTCGAATTTCTCTTCGAAATAAATTCTTAAAATATAGTAAAAGTAACTCCCATCAATGCGAACTTACGCGTAGCAAAAAACGTTACAGTAGAAACATTTGTATATTCTTAATATAGTCGCACATACATATGTATGTGTCGATATAGTCAAGTCGGTCCCGTCTAACCGTCTAACTGCAGACAGGACTCTAACATGAACTAGATTTTGAAAGTTAATTTCAAATTTATATTATCTTCAAATAACTAGATCTGCCAGATTTAGCTCGGATTATTATTATATCCATAATTAAGAAAACTTTTTCTGCTATCTCGCCTACTGCTGCGATCTCTCGTAATAACGGAATGCAAACAACTCAAAAAGATTGCCCAGTATACAGCAATGAGTACCAGGTACCGAGTACTCTCGACGGAATTGTCACCTATCCACATAAAAACCCACAATAATTGAATTCAACTGATTACATTTTATTGTAAGAATATTTGGCCTCCATTGATCAGATTTAATTACTTTAAATTAGCTAATAATTAGTATAGAATGTATTGGCGTATTTTTCTGATGGAACCACGACTACAATAGAGAACACTTTAAAGGAGAATATCCTATAAATTAAATACATATATGTATATTTAGTTAGATATGTAATTAGATAAATAATTATATCAGTAGATAGATCAGCAACGTATACAGTTCGAACATTTCTTTGGAAGCATCTGCTTGTCTTATTTTATCGTTAGTCGAGAAAAAATATTATAAAGAGTTCTCCTAGAAATTCAGCAGATCCCAGCACTGGCTATCTCAGAGACTGCTAAAGGAGAGCGAACAAGTGCAAAGTGGCGAATGCCGGAGTGAACGAATGAGCAGGCGATATTGGGGCCAATGAATTGGAAACGCCCGCCGCCTGTTATGCAGCGGACGGCGACCGGAGCCGAACTTTGCTGCATATTTTCGGGTGGCGAATAATTATTTATTCCGTCGAAAATGGCGCCGCGCCGTCAGGGGTGCCTGTGTGTGTGCGAAATTAAAGAGCTTTTATTAAATTCGCCACCGCACTGCAGGACTCTGGTGCTTTGCTGGACCGCGTCGGATAGTCCTGGGCTGCTTTGGTGTCTGCTGGAATTACTCGGCATTTTAATTCGCATTAACATATTTATTTGCTCGTCGCTGCTGGGCGCAACATTCTGTTTATCCAGCAATCCAATTTCTAGACAAAATTTGAAATTAGTTTTTAATTTAATTCCGAATCGCGCCCGGATGCCTACAAAACCTGTAGTGACGGCACGCCGGAAATATGCGAGTGCAAATTTTCGAGCACACAAAACTGAAATAAATCAAAAGTTGGGCTGCTTCTTTCGGGCGGAAAGCTTTAACCAGAGCAAGAACTCCAGCTAAAGCTGCAGCTGTCTCGTCTGTAGGAGTTGTGGCCTAGGTGGACCTTGGACGGTAAGAGCGGCGTCCTGGCCATCCCAACACTCTCCCTCCCCTGCGGGCACTCGCAAGAACTTTCAATTATTTTTTGCCACAACTAATATTTGGCAATTTTCGTAGAAAACATATATATAACCTCTGTATATAATATGTATACACCTAACACATACATACGTGTATACTCGTTTTCCTTCGAAGCTGCCAGATTTCACTTTATTGTTTCACCCTCGTACACAAATACAAAGACCCTGCGCCCACATGGGCCGAGCCCATAAAAAAAAAAAACGCACAAATGCCAAAATGGGAATTTACTGCAGTGGAAGGCATAAATAGTTTATAAACTAAGTGACACCGAAAACAACTGACCCAAGCACTAAAAACACTGAAAATAAGGCAGAAAAGGCAGACGGCATCAGGTCCTGGCAGCAGCATCCAGCCATTCCTGTGCAGGCATGAACGGCAGAAGGGATTGCCCCACAGCCAGAGGGTTTGGCTGCTACAGGGCGGCGCGCAAACTATAAACACTCGATTTTCTTTACAGCAACAATAAAAAATAATAAATTGTACTGCCATAATTGGTGCCACCACAAGCAGCCCGATTGCGTCTTGGTCTTGGGCGAACCAGTCGAGCATCCATACCACCTACGCCACACAAGCCGCACAGAACCCGTGTCGCTGCGATGGTGCGCGGTCGAGAGGACAGAAAATTCGAGGCAGGCAAACGAATTATGTGAAATATTTCCATGCTTAATATTTTACTCGGTGTCGGTGCTTTGTTTTTCCTGCTGTCGTCCTGGGCTGCTCTGCTTTTGTTGCCGCCGGGTGGGGCAGTGGGGTGGGGCAGCTGTGTGGTGTGCGCGCTTGAGCAGGACACAGCTTCCCGCATCCGCATCCCGGATCAGCGCGATGGTCGTAGTCGCCATCCCAGCGCCTTTCTGCGACTGGTCGTGCTGTGGGCGCTTCCGCTGGCGTCCGCCCCGCCGCTGCTTTCTACTTTTCAGCTAGACTGCGATGGCAGTGCATAAATTTAATTAATCGCTGCAGTGAATGCGCCGTTAGTTCTGCTGGTTTGTACTCGTATTATTTTTAAATTTCGCATAAATACAGAAAGAAACGCGCTCACACGAGCTGCGAGTGCTACCAGTCCTGGTGGTGGGGGTGGGTGGGTCTAGCCGACGACATCTGCAAGGATGTTGTCAGAAGCATGCGTCGCCATACGAGTATACCAGTACCAATGGCCTGCAAGTCCTCTTTCTTTATTTCGCTGCACTGAAAATATGAAACTAAATGCAACAATTTAAGATTTGATGGGAAGCTTCTCTGATATTTTCAGTACTTTTAAATTTAATTTATCTGTGTACAGTGCGTACGCGCACTTGCAGATAGACACTTTAAGGAAAACAATAAGCTGGTTTAGTGAGAGGGGCGGAGAGTGGAGGGGTTCTGCAGCAGTTGCGGCTGTTGTGACTGCAACCTCACTCTCGGTTCATTGCGCATTGGCCAACGCAAACAATTCGTTGGGGAAACTTTTCTCTTTTTGATTTCTGTGCAAAGCTCAAAGTTTTTCTGACCCTTGCAACATTAAAGAGACTCATGCCGCTCTGAATCGGACGCACAGTAGGATTCGGATTTGTTTTTATTGCCAGCCAAAGTAGAACTTTATTTGGCAAATGCGTCTAGACGGGACTCTGGGTTCCTGGACTCTGTGTTTTCGTACCACTTGCTGCCACCACCGCCGCTGAACAGTCATGGGGTAACAGCACTCCAGTGCCGTGTCGGTACGAGGGGGCGGCAATTTGTAGTAGCCAAAAGCGGGCTGATTTGTTGTATCGGTTTTTCTTGATTTATTCATATTTAATTTTAATTTACCAAGTTTCCTCTGAAAACACTGTCGCGCCTGTGATTGACAGTTGCGCGTTTCAAACAAAGAATGTTGCAAAATGTCGGAAATGGCCAGAGGACAGCAAGGGGAATAATTTATCAAATCTGTTCATCACCCGCCCGGTATATAATGTCTGTTCAAAGATTTATATATTTGTATAGTAATAACATTTTATCAATGAATTAACACGCTTGTGCTGAAAGTCAGGAAATCGATACTACGACAGATAGGTCCGTGGCTTCTTCACCCATAACTCTCGAAAATACATATCTTCTTATATCTATCTTATCACACTGAATCAAGTGAATATATAACGGCTGATGTTTGATTGAGAAGAGAGCCAGATGAAGCGGAGCAAAAAAAAATATGACGGATATATGGAAACAGGTCAAATATTTTTAAAATTCGTATGCCATATATCATTAAATGGAGAGGTATAAACGAGAGGAAAAAAAAAATTAACATTAGTGCATAGCTGGCGATCGAAGTTTATATTTATATTTTGAATAACTTTTATTCTTAAAGATGAGTGAAGATGACTGGTTTAATGGAGCCGTTCAGTTTTCCAATTATTATTTACCCATTTTAGCTTTTCCAATCACATTGACATACTTACTTATTTGTCAGCTTCGACCATTACTTTGTGCTAAAATAGAACACTACCCGATATAATTTTTCCGCTTCGTACCAAATCAATTTTTATACCTGTACTCGAAGAGTTGAGGGGTATATTGTATTTGTGGTAAAAGTGGATGTGTTTATGGACCAGCATCAATTCTCGAATCGATATAGTCATGTCTGCCTGCCCGTCTTGTTTGTCGCCTAGATCTCAGAGACTACTCGTATAAGAGCTAGAGCAACCAAATTTCGTTTCTCATGTGAAATCACACTGAAATGCTTGATATTTTAGAATTTCGTCCCGCCTCCTTCCGGCACATTCAGCCAACATTGAAGATAGAAAAAAACGGATCATTATTACAGCCACAATGATGAAATTAACTTTCAGCTTGTAACGCAGACTACGAGTTGAAACGGCGTGTCGCGCTAACAGACGCGACTCAAAATAACGTTTCTTCTCGCATTCGTATAAAAGAATGATATGCTTAATGATAAAATTTAATGCTATGCCATAACTTTTTTAAAAGAATTTTTAGTTGCATTTTTTGACTTTTGTGAATGATAACGATTACAACCACATGAAAGATACTTGAGTTATGTGAAAAAACTTAAAAACTTAAGTCTTATTGAATTGAAAATAAAATTTTCTTCCTGATTTCGGTTTGTAATTTCTAAATTTTAAGGCGAATGTAAACGGCATCAGAATAAACATGTTCCAATCGTAAAACCTAATTCCGTAGACAATATGTTTCTCAGATCGAAATTTTGTAGGTCCCACGTATTGAAAACGAGTAGCATTCAATCTCTAAAAGTTTCTGCATCTCTTACAGTTTTGGTGCGGAAATGAGTTTCCTAGAATTGTTTCTCGCTTATCGGAGCTCTGATAAGCAGTACAACTAACTGCACAGCGATCCCCACTCCCCTTTCGCTGGGCACTAGGAACCTTGTTTGTGTGTACTCTTCGTTTTTCGCACGGGTGTCTGACGTGGCCCACAGAGCTGAAAAAGAAAACTAAAAATGCAAAATGCAGACAACAGGGGTATCTTAATTAGCCAACTGGAACTCGCTAAGTTTTGCAGTTGTTGCCGAAGTATAATTCTTCCGTATTAAATTAACTAACCATTGTACAAGTGGAAACTTCTCAACCGACCACGGCGACCGCTCCCCGAACGAATCAGCCACTCGCCAGTCCCTCTGCCGACGTAGCTGAGTGCAAGTAACAGGTAAGAGGCAAGAGGCCGATCCAGTTGCAAGGCCGCCCAGACGGGGTCGAGTCTATACTTCTTGTTACCAACACCACCACCTCTCATGAGCCCCTCAAAACAAGCTTTGTTCATTACCAGCAACAAATCAGACATTTAAGCACTTACAGTGCGCCCCACGGCGGAAGACTGTCCCCGATTAGCTCTACAATGTCTTAGCCTTTTTGTTTTGGGCATCAGGCTTCCGGAATTCCCAAGAACATAATATTGAAACAAGTGGAGAAAAGGCTGGTTACTTGTTGGTTAACAAACATCGCGTACGCCTTCCCCAATTGTTAACACATTTCTGTTTGAACATAAGTTAATTCAATAACAATACATCTACGGAATGGTTTTATTTTGTGTCAGTTACAGCCCAGAGCTGTTGGGAAAGGTTCGATCGAGCATCTACTCTACGCCGCATGCTGTCTGCCGCTTGCCGCCTGCCACTTGCCGCTGATATACTATATTCCATCTAGATGGCGGACAGGTTTTCAGTGAGAATGGCCCTACCGCGGGCATCACTTTTCCTTTTGAATGGAAGTCAAGGTCAGCGAAATACGCACACGAAGCTGCCATCTGGAAGATCAAGTCAACTCAACAATATAGTGGCATAGGCCAAAATAACTTGTTAGACCGATCCGATCCGATCGGCTGATTGGGCGCTGGCGGTAGCGTTAGAAAAGAAATCATAAATATTTATACTGTCCCGTTGAGACTATTGACGCCTCGAAACCGGTGGCTGCGCATGGTTCGGGTACACATCGGCGTCAGTGCATAATTTTCCCATTTCGAACCGGTTTCATTTGGCAACATTTCGTCCGTCCGGAATGGGACGGAACCGGCTAGCGTCTCGCTTTTGTCCGCACGAGTATACTCGTAGTAGTTGGTCGCATTTATTTTTACTCATTTCTTTATCAGTGTCGATTCGGTCTCTTTGTGTGGCTAACCAAACAATCGACGATTACACTGCCTGCACTCTACCCTTACCCTGGAGAATGCAATGCGCACTTACGAGTATGTACATGCATACATATGTATGTACTATATGTGCATAGTACATGCATGACGTTTGTTAAGCCAGGTTGTGACTCTCAAAGTTTTTTTTTGTCACTTGCGAATCAATGATTTGCTAATTGTTCTGATTAATCATCTGTAAAGCATACAAACAATGTCGAATTTATAACAATATTAAGTTAACAAATAATGCGACATTGGTTGTAAACTGAAATTATATTGTATGTTTAATACGACAAAACGTTTGGCCTGCATGGCTATTGTCGTTTTTGCAGATTGTATTTGTAGTCGTGGCGTTTAATTTAAACATGCTTTTAGAGACAATGTGTATTAATTTCTCTCTGATTACACAGCATTCATTAATTAAACTTTTGCGGCTCGACATCGAACACACAACAGCCCCGGGATGGATGCCTTTAAAATGCCAAAGTTTACTTCGACAGTGTCAAAACAAGTTTACCGCATGAATACCCGAAACTCTGCGTTTTTTACTTCGCGAATTGTCCGTTTGCGAACTTAAAAGAGGGCCAGGTTCGATGCCCAATTCAAGTCTAAAAACTCTTCACATTCACGTTCACAAATCTATGTACCCATCGCTCACTGTTTCCAAGAGCCGTAATATCTTCATAACATCTTTCTAATTTTATACATTTTCGACTTGTGCCATTTTTTGGAGAGTACACAGTTAGTTTTTTATCATCGCAACGTGGCGTATGCGCGATAAACATAATCTGATCTCCCTGGAAGTTTGTTTTGATGCAGTCAACCCACATATCTAGCTGAGTAGAATGGCTATGCCTTGATAGCCCGCGTTGTGGGAGAGTTTTCGGAGTATCAATTCGGCCGAAGAGCAACATCACGCTCTCTGGCAGTGCCAACGGCAACGGCCACAAAATAAGAATCAGCTACCGCGGAGTGGGTTCGTAAGAGAGTGCGGGCTCGGGTTCGGTCTCTGTTTCTGTCTCTGTGTGTGTCTCAGTCTCTGTCTCGGAGTCTTTGACATTAACGATCGGGGCGGATCGGGCCATCGACTGTGGCAGTGGCAGTGGCAGCTCCGATGCGGCCTATAAAGAGGCGCATTTAGAGCGCGTTGCTTTTGAAGTGAGCTCAGTGTTAATTCGATAGCAAAGTTGGCTAGTTGTGCGAGCGTACGCGAACCCCGACCGATTCGATCCGATCCGATTCAAACAGAGCCGAAACACAGGCACAACACACAACCAGTTACGCTGCCCAGTCGACTCGAGAGCCAACTGAAAGCTGTTCATGTGAGTTCAAGACAAGTGATGTGGTCCCCGCCCCTGCCCCTGCCCCTGCCACAGCCCATGCCACTGCCACTGCCTCCAGACAGAAGCGGGATTAGTGGAATTGGAAGGACAGGTGAAGGGAGCAGATCAAGACTGCTGGTGTCTATTAAAAATTCCTGTTGCAAGACGGCACCTGCTCGTAGTTCACCGCCCAAAGTGCTTGACGCGATGCGGAGCGCATTTCAATCAGAATTCGGAGTGCTGTGTCATCGGTAGTTTGGTTTGGTTTGGTTATTGATGTGGCCGGTGCCAGCGTAGCAAACTCTAATTGACAACAAATATACATACATACAATTTCAAAGACGCAGTGGTATGGGGCAACACAAAAACCCGCTTGAAACCAAAATTGCGGTCAAAATTCGTTTTGTTCGTCTTATGTAAAATACCTGTTCGACCTGCCGGCGGTGAATGGGCGGGCGGGCTGCCGTTAGCCGCCGCAAAAGGAAAAACAATCGAAATCTAAAAATAAACCAAAAACAGGCTAAGTCAGCTGGTGATTCCAAACAGCAAGTCCCACCCAAGTTGGCAGACAGGGAAGCGGCGCAGCGACCCATTTTTCAATATACTTACTCGTATAGTATTGCTCGTGCATGGGTCCAGCACCAAAAGTGCACGCACAACTGCAATGCCAAGCCAAGCTGTGTAACCAACGTAAAGTTGCCTCTGCGACCCGTGCCAAAACGGGGCGATAGCACTGCGACAGGGCGTGGCCACAGTGTACTCCAGCCTTCAGTGGTGTCTGTCTGTGCCAATTTTTGGGAGCGGTGCGAGCTTCGGGATTTTCCTGTGAACTACATTTCTGCTTTCTTATCATGTCTCATGTTTTTAATTACACAGATGCACAGACATAGTAATAGGTCCACTTATAGTTTCCGGTCCAGCTGGGCCGAAAGTCTACTTCGATCCCACTATATATTGATATAGTTTCCGCTATCTGTCAAACGTTACGCTCAAGTATCTGACAATCAGTTGGATAGTATTTCTGGAAGCATTGCCAACATTGGCGTTGAAAAGCTGGGCAATATTGCACACAACATTTATAGGGAGCTATTTACGAGCTGGAAAAGGTTTTGGCAGACAGTTTCTTTGCGCAGAAACATAATAATAAATATTGTTTGCTAAAAGGAAATTTTTTGATGTATTTGTGCCAATATCAGGTACATTCGACTGCCACCTTGTACCCATATGATGCGTCTGTTCTACGTAGTGCACGTAGTTCGGTCTTAGCTTAGCACAGTGCAGGCACTGGGCTGCGACGCTTCCTCAATTTAATTAGTACATCCGTGTTGCCTTACAAATATGTCTGTTTACTTACTTACGATCACTATCACTATCTTGGGGAAACATCAAAGATTAGAGTCGTAAATGTTAGTTGTCTGCCTTCGAGGCTAGTATACTTTATTGAGGGCTAAGGCTTTCTTTGTCCCTGACTTTCCGCTCTTACAATTTGTCTGCGGCGATCACTGTTGGCTTTATTGTTGGCTGTCGCATTATGTGGAAGTGGAAGAGAGGAAGCCGTTTCGACTGTTTGCTCTGATAAGCTGATAAGAACGTGTTTAGTATTCTTGACGAATACCAACGCCGAGCCAAATGATTCATACTCTGAACTGTGGCTGAGATTTGTCTACAGAGAGTACTTAGAGAGTGATTAGAGTGAATTTCTTCATGGGGTAGGCAAGTGACAAGAAATGTAAATGCCAATCAAAGAAACTTATTGAATCAATATCTGTCACGACTGTTTGACACGAGGAGTGACTATGGCACATCGACTAATTGTAAAATATATCCTTTATAAACATAAAATGAACTTTTTGCAATCCAGATAACGATATGCAGACAGGTGGCAATGCCCCCAAAGATATCAGCATCACTAGAAACTAGTTATCCAGTAACTATAGTATGATTTCGGTTGGGAGTCGAATCGCTTATGTAATCTAATGCTACCATTGATAGCGTCTGAGGGCGACTGCGGGGCCGCAGGGAGATACCCGGACGCGCCTCGCTAGAGGGTTTTCAGCACACAGAAAAATAGGGGCTAGAAAATAGCCCCAGAGCAGAGCAGAGCAGAATGGAGCAGTCAGTGTTCAGGAATCTTGAATACAAGAAATTGCCATTTGTGGCAACTGAACCGGGCACTCATATACATACATATGTAAGTGCCTGGAGCATCACTAAGTAAGGAGGCCTCCAGAGATGGGAACGAGAACTTCAACTCGAACCGAATCAGAAACGTAACGGAGGCAGTGGGAAGCGGCGGTGGAGTGAGAGCAACCAGTTGATAACAAACACATACTGGAGCTCGCACCTATTCCCAGACATCCGTATTTGCTTGGAAGCACTCTCCCATTCATATACACACACGTACACCTACCTATTACGTATCTCATTATATTTGTATACCATTCGCTCGTAAGAAGTAAGGCCATCAATCAATAACAATTAGTATCACACACATACATATAGCACTCATATACTCGTCCAAGGTACACATATTGATTTGTTTCGCTTATCAAACCATGTCTTTTCTTATTACAGATACCTTCTGGAACGTACACAACTCTCCAACTTCTCCCACACAAATTCTTTTTTAGCCAAATCATGTGCGGTAAGTAACTGAAGATGCCGTGAGTCACCAAGAGGGAATCCATCAGAACTTGTTCGTTGACTAAGGTGCATGATTCGACATTCGCAAGTCCTCGAATCATTGGGATTGAAATGTTGGCTTGCATCTGGGCCAGACCAGATCTCAGATCGAGTCCTATTGCGCAACGTTCGTGGACGTCGATGGCCCGTCCCCGAATATGCCCCAGCAGTTCCTCAAGTAATCGCCCACAGAGACATGCCCGATCCCGGGCTCCAAGTCCGAGTCCAAACTGGTTTCATGGTTTACATGCAAATTTCCTCACAACTGGTTGGGCCCCGCTCAATTGGTTTGACTCTTGCCAAATGTTTTGCTGCAAGTTAACTTTTCTTTATCTGCATATTCATCCGTATACATACATATGTATAGTATTTATCAGGGCTTATGTGCATGTGCACAAGGTGAGGCCAACGATTTCGTGCATTGGCTGGGGGTTCGCACTGCAAACCAATCCATTCTCAACTCGTTAAATGCAATTTGACTTATTTCCCCCGCAGGCATTTTTGCGTACCTTAACTACTTGACGCCCAAGTCCCGTCTGGAGGTCCTGGATCTGCTGGTTACGGGCTTAAAGCGTCTGGAGTACCGTGGATATGACTCGACAGGCGTTGCCATCGACTCACCGGACAGCAAGAACATTGTGATGGTCAAACGCACGGGCAAGGTTAAGGTTCTGGAGGATGCCATTCTAGAGCGTACGCATGCACCTTTCCATCTGTGATAGCATCGGTTTTCTAATTGGGCTTTTGGGTTCGCCCTTGTGGGTATCTGCAGACTTTAGCGGCGGCGAGTACAATGAGCCAGTGATGACCCACATCGGAATCGCGCACACCCGCTGGGCGACGCACGGCGTGCCTTGTGAACGGAACTCGCATCCGCACCGGTCGGACGAGGGAAACGGATTCGTTGTGGTGCACAACGGCATCATCACCAACTACAACGACGTAAAGACTTTCCTGGCCAAGCGTGGCTACGAGTTCGAGTCCGACACCGACACGGAGGTGTTCGCCAAGCTGGTGCACCACCTGTGGAAGACCCATCCCACCTACTCGTTCCGCGAGCTGGTCGAGCAGGCCATTCTGCAAGTGGTAAGTGCGTGGAGAAAGTGGGCTCCGCTTGATTTACTATCTCTTTATCGTCTTTTCTTGCAGGAAGGTGCCTTTGCCATTGCCGTGAAGTCCAAGCACTTCCCCGGAGAGTGTGTGGCCTCGCGCAGGAGCTCCCCACTGCTGGTGGCAATCAAGACAAAGACCCGCCTGGCCACGGATCACATTCCCATCCTATACGGCAAAGGTAATTGGTCTGAGACTTGCCGTGCCTCTGCCCCACCTTCCTCTGTCGCTATTAGTACGCACTTTCTTCATGAGCAATATCCTTTGTCTTCTATCTCTATGTAAATAACTGTCTGTGTCCAATGTGCTCGTTCCTTCGTAATAACCAACGCCGCTTCCTGCCCTACCGACACTCCTGAACTCCTGAACTCGTGTCGGTACCGTCCACTCTCCGACGCTCCTTCCCGCCCTGTCTGTGGTGCCGATGCCGACCCGTAGATGACAAGAAGCAGACCTCCGATCAAGGTAGTCCACTGACTTGCCCCTTAAGCTTATCAACCCTAATAACGAAGTCTCCAGACACTGGGCTACTGAGCTTCTTGGCTTCTGGGCTACTGAGCCACTGAGCTACTGAGCCACTGGGCGCACTGTTAACTAAACCAAACTAACAAAAGCTTGCCTTCCTCTTGCAATACACTCGCTAACCAATACAATTTCGTGCTTCATGTCTCTCCTCAATTCCAATTTTCATACTCGCACCACACAACTCGACTACGGTAATTATATAACATTTTGTTTTGTTCTCTCGCACTCGTTTAGACGCCGACTCAGGCAAGTCCCAAGGTAACTACTATTTTAAATACTTTAATTTGATTACGCAACTACGAAATACTCGCACACTCGCTTGCACACCTGGTTTTGGTCGGCTTCTGGTGGTTAGCTGGTGGACCACTGCCCCCCTGCCCACCGTTTGTTCCGTAAACATGCAATCGAAATGCTGGCTCAGATTCCAATGGGTTCCTTACACATTTAGGGGATCAAATAGTCGACAGAAGCAAACGTTTTAGTCCTCTCCTGTTTATTTTTAATATATTTTTCATATTGAATATTTATTTATCTATCCATTTGGCAGTACATTTGTTAAAATTCCGAACAAATTCAATTTACGAAATTGCAAGGAGAGTCTTGAAATTTCCTGTCGGTATACTAAAGAAGTATCCGCATGTGCATTCCATAATCTGTCCGTGAGTCTGCTAAAGAGAGAGGCAGGGGAAACGGGCAATGGATTTGAAGGAAAGTCTTTAACTTTGAAGGCTTTAAATAAGAGAGCTTAATAACTTAAGGTAGACTCAGAATCAGACGCAAAGGGAAAAGGGAATGAGTGTTGTTTTATCTTTTTGTTTGCCCGTTTAATACGCAGACAGTTACCAGTTTCATTTTCAAAGTAGGTTTTAAGACCAATCGAAATCTGTACGAAAGTACTCGAATAAACTCGAATACAAGAATAAATGTATACATACATACATACATACAGATGTAATGGTTGTTAGCATGTTCTGAAATTAAATAGATAATGTGGTCCCTCTTTCGCAATTATATTAGAAATAGTTATATTTTGGCCATTAAGTAGGAGGCTAGCCTCCCCAGATGTGTGGGATCTGGTGGGATGCTTGGTGGCGGGCTTGCGGGAGAAGGCGGGATATTTGTGGGCAGCGAAATACGAATGCAATTCTTGATATGATGATATTGATGATATTTCTACGTATTTATTTTCGTTTACCCGCTCCGCTGACTCCCTTCCCCCTTTCGCAAAACTCATTCCATACAAACACATACACATAATGCCACAAACACTCCCACACACACAAAAACACGCCACAATGCACGCATTTCCACCGCCATCGCCTTGTCCTGTCCTGTCTCGTCACCCATGGCGCTGGTGGATTGGAACTGCAACACAACACAACACACAAAACACAACACGCAACACCATCAATGCCATCGCCATCGCTGCAACGCAAATGCACACACGCCACACGACACATGCCACACGCCCTGAAACGAACCGAATCAATGTCAACGAACCGAATCAATGCCGAAATGCCAAATTAACCAAATAGAAATTCGTCCGCACGGACAAACTCGTGAATTGCCAGTGTTGCCGCGCTCAGACAGCACCTCGGAGTTCATGCCGCTGGAGGAGAAGGAAGTGGAATATTTCTTTGCCTCGGACGCTTCGGCCGTGATTGAGCACACCAACCGGGTCATCTACCTGGAGGTAAGACATACAGACAACAAATATCTATCTTAACAGCCGCGACAAAACAGTTCTGATAGGCATTTAGATAATTGATATACTTCATATATTCACAGGACGACGATGTAGCCGCAGTTCGTGACGGTACACTGAGCATCCATCGGCTAAAGAAGAGCCTGGATGATCCGCACGCGCGTGAGATTACCACCCTGAAAATGGAGATCCAGCAGATAATGAAAGGAAACTACGACTATTTCATGCAGAAGGAGATCTTCGAGCAGCCGGACTCAGTGGTCAACACGATGCGGGGCCGCGTCCGCTTCGATGGGGAACGCAATCGTGCTTGGCGGCATCAAGGACTACATTCCGGAAATCAAGCGCTGTCGTCGCCTAATGCTGATCGGGTGCGGAACATCGTACCACAGTGCAGTGGCCACCCGACAGCTGCTCGAGGAGCTGACCGAGCTGCCTGTCATGGTGGAGCTTGCCTCCGACTTCCTGGACCGCAACACGCCCATTTTCCGGGACGATGTGTGCTTCTTCATCTCGCAGTCCGGCGAGACGGCTGACACTCTGATGGCGCTGCGGTACTGCAAGCAGCGGGGAGCTCTGATCGTTGGCATCACGAACACAGTGGGCAGCAGCATCTGTCGCGAGTCACACTGCGGGGTGCACATCAACGCCGGGCCAGAGATCGGTGTGGCCTCGACCAAGGCCTACACCTCGCAGTTCATATCGCTGGTGATGTTCGCGCTGGTCATGTCCGAGGATCGGCTATCGCTGCAACAGCGGCGCGTCGAGATCCTGCAAGCATTGTCGAATCTCGCGGACCAGATCCGAGAGGTGCTCAAGCTCGACTCCAAGGTTCAAGAACTGGCTAAGGATCTCTACCAGCACAAGTCCTTGTTGATCATGGGCCGCGGCTACAACTTCGCTACCTGCCTTGAGGGCGCTCTTGTAAGTGGCTCCCACAGTCGATATCGATGTCGATAGTTCTCGCTAACATATAGTTCGTTGCTCGTTGTAATTTGCAGAAAGTGAAGGAACTCACGTACATGCACAGTGAAGGCATCATGGCCGGCGAGTTGAAGCACGGTCCCCTGGCTCTCGTCGACGACTCCATGCCCGTCCTGATGATCGTGCTGCGCGATCCTGTTTACGTCAAGTGCATGAACGCCCTGCAGCAAGTGACCTCCCGAAAGGGCTGCCCAGTGATCATCTGCGAAGAGGGTGACGAGGAGACAAAGGCATTCTCCTCCCGCCACTTGGAGATACCCCGCACTGTCGACTGCCTCCAAGGCATCCTCACCGTCATTCCCATGCAGCTGCTCTCCTATCACATTGCCGTTCTGCGCGGATGTGACGTCGACTGTCCCAGAAACTTGGCCAAGTCTGTGACGGTGGAATAACTGGACTCCGCGCCCACATGCCACCCCCCAATACACGTCTATAACTTGTGCGCCACTTTGCCAGGCGCCCGTTTGGACTCCTACCATTATAATCTCCCCACATATTGGCATACACATTAGGGCGAGTATCTGCGTTCTCGCACACACCTACTCATCCATTTGAAGAACTTCATAAACACTTTTTACACATATCTACTATACACTTGTACTCACATCGAGGTACAGACCAATTATTAAATTGAAATTTTTCGTTAATTGATGTTCAAGTTATTTTCGAGCAAAGATATGCCACAACAGCGTATCTGTTAGATACAATTCGACAGATACAATTTTCGTCTGGCTCTATGGGAGTTATTCCCCCACTGTGGGGCTATAGAGTGGAATTTTTTCTTCAGAATATATATCTAGATTGTACTTAAACAAGATGACTATATGTAGATAGTATACCTCAAATAGCTAATGTGTCCTTCCAGAACCAAATTAATTTGTTTAGTGATTGGTGTAAGTATTACGCATTTTCGGCTTTGGATAGTCTATAATCAATTGTTTTCAAATCTCGGTAGAGTCAGAGAACATTGTTGCGGTTGTTTTGGGCTGAGAAACCAATCCAGGGCACCCCAGTGAAATAAGCTTTAATGAAATGGAATTTTAAATTGGATGACATAAAAACGAATGTGTGCCCCAAAATAAGGCATTCTCGCGCACCACACATTCCGTTGCTACATGAATGGGCAAGTTGTTAGGGGTGCGTGGCGATTTGGCTCCATCGGCTCCACTCACTTTTTTTAACGCGAATCGGCGGTGGTATCGCCACTAAACGGTTATGGCTTCAAAACAAGCTCGGTCCTGAACCGAAGACGCGGGCTAAAGCCAAACAAATACTAACGAATAAATGGAAAATACCCTTACAAAGGGCCAACTTCCCCCAGCCGATCCAGCCGAACCCCCCTGCCAGTCGGACCTTATCACTCCAATGCCAATGGCCATTGGTACTACAGGTAAACGCCGTAAGATGGCGCAGACGTCTCTCTCTCTCTCTCTCTCTCTCTTGAACATGGGCGGGCGGGAATGTTCCTTTTATTTCCTATTCGGCTACCGCAGGGTGTATAATCTAGATTAAGCACTCTTGGAAGCGGACGGACGCAGACACACTTGGATCTTTGCCAGGCAGCTCGAGAGCAGCAGACAGGCAGACGGGCAGACAGGCAGCACCAGCCTGGCAGGCATCGCGTAATTTTGTCTGGAGCCAGAGGGGGGCTCCAAATATTTAGGTTGATATTTCCAGAGAGGACTGCCTTTAAGTGTGCTTCTTTTTCTGGGATAATGGTACGTTTTCGTACATACATATATTATTGGTCACTCCTATCCGGATACACGGAGCAGTCCCGAAATTGCTTGCATTGCTTGTAGTAGATTAAAACTATCTGATTTGGACATTGGAAAATGCCCCATTAAAAAAAGAAAGTTAAGAAGAATTAAAAAGACTCCACGGAAGTCTAAACAAGTCCTAAAGGGAAGGGATATACTAGATATACTTCCCTTTCACCTTCCATTTTCTTTTTCACTTGGCCTTACCTAATCCTGCTCAAACAATGATTAATAGACACCCTCATATGTTACTCGACATGCCTTAAAGAACCCGATTGGAGTTTACTTTCTTTATTAACAGGGCTCGATTGGTTAATTGACTCATCGCCTGTCATCGAAGCAAGAGCTTCGAGGAGGACTGAGCTGTCAGAGTATTAGGCGAGGATTGGCGTTTGTGCGGGTGAAATTGAATCTCGCGATTTTCGGATATTTATTGCAGCAGCAGCAGCAGAACCCTGCCTCCAAACCAGGCCAAGCCATGTGGAAAACCATCTGGTAATTGGTTTTAGATTGCTTCTAGTTTGGCGGACTTACCGAATGTCAGCACCGGACCCTTGTGAAAAGGGCCTGCAGGGCCTGTCTGGTGGACAGAAAAAGCTGGAAAAACCTCGTGGCTGTAGCACATTCCGGTAAATTGTTGCGACCCCCACTCCTGCCATTGCATTCGGGACAGGAGC
This sequence comes from Drosophila bifasciata, assembly GCA_009664405.1. Classification (NCBI taxonomy): domain Eukaryota; kingdom Metazoa; phylum Arthropoda; class Insecta; order Diptera; family Drosophilidae; genus Drosophila; species Drosophila bifasciata. Next base: position 33,029,415 of record CM019044.1, read on the forward strand.
GTTGGGCAGCTCAAAGTCCGCTTCCATGTGTCCGCCGGTGTGAAAATGAAACGGAAACATATTTATGCATTTCCCGACGTGAGAGAACTTTCAGAACTGCTATCAAAACACGTTCAGGTAATAACATAAGAAACTTTTATCTCGTCTCAGTCGTGGCGTGGCTGTTGCCTTGCCACCTGAACTCCGCTTCCGCCTCTGCCTCCGCCTCTGCCTCCGCCTCTGCCTCCGCCTCTGCCTCTGCCTCCGCCCAGACCTCCACGTCGATTTCGATGTCGATGTCGTTGTCGCCGTCGTCGGAGTCTCGATAGTCGGCAGCACGTTCTACTTATTTCTTCAATTGCCTCATTAGGAGCTGCAATGCATATCCGGATTATGCGGCAATTGCCATTGCCAGCTCACTTTTTAATGTGTGCTCATCTTTTTCGTTTAAAGCATCCGTTCCCTCTCCCTTCCCTCTCAGCAAATTGCCCTTTCAATTGATAGGAGCCTACAATTTCGCAGTTGTATGTATATGTATGTATGTACATATGCTGTGTTCTTCCCTGCAAAGAATTGTTTTCTATTATGTTGTCACTGGCCAAAAACCAATTTAGTTTGTTATATAAACGGTTAGTATCTAGTACCTATAAATCACGGATCGTTTGTTGACTTCCCGCTACATACTCGCTCTCGCTCGGACTCACTCGTACTCGTACTCGTAGAGAGACTTCTCCCCTACTCAATTGATTGAGACTTGTGCGTGTGGTTGGATTGAATGGGAAGGCGTAGGAGCCAGAGTAAGAGCCAGAGCCAGAGTCTATCCGATTGATGCCCTTGATTGGTATCAAATGGAGCGAGGCTTTACGCCTTGGGTAATACTTCATGGGCTCTGTATCCGGGAATTTGCGAGATGTCAACGCCAGACGCCAGAGTGTCAATTTACTACCCGAGTTAACGTCAACAGTCGGGTCGGGTGCTCCAGCTACAGCTCCAGCTGGGAGCTGGTATCGGTATCGATTGAGGTTTCTCGATGATTACAACAGTGGAGAGTCAATTTGTGCAAATTTTAGTCGACACGTTCGAGTATGGGACTCTGCGCAGGGAATACTCGAATCTCACATGCGTGCCCGACGGCCTGGCCTGGACGTCGTACCAAACGTGTCCACACGTTGGACAGGAACGATAACGGGGAGGGGAGCGAAGCGCAAAAACTTTCATTGGGTTTCCATTTCCATAGCAGGTGAATGTTCCTCGGGGACGGTGACAAATGCTTTCGTGAGTCCCAGAGCACGCAGCCCAAAATAGGGAAGTGGGCTGTTGGCTGTGGGCTATGGGCGCAGCAAATGGAAAGTTCGGACAGGCAACACTCTGAAATTATCACTGGAGGAAAGATAATTGAATATATTTGCAAAGTTATCTCATTTCATTCGCCCGACTATGAGTGCTGCGCGTAAACCCGTTTTAAATATGCAACAAAAAAGTTAGCAAACTTCTTTCCAAAATAACTTTTGTCCTGCCAAGTGCGGACTTTGGGGTGGAAATGGGAATGGAAAAGCGAATGGGATGACAATGGTTCTGGCAAATGTGTGGCCGCTTTTCCCAGTGTCCTTGACATCGTTGGAAGGCAGAGAGTGGGGACGTCTTCGAGGGATCAGGACTAGCCGAGCTAGGACCCTGTGTTTGACTGGGCCTCTGAAAACTTGTAGAGCCATGAATAAACGGGCTAGGCATGAGGCTTTCTACGTTTTTTCGTGCCACCTGAGAATATAAAGTTTCACCATAAAATCAAATCAAAACAATTCAAACGATAATTGTTATGGTTTATGCTTTTATTCATGAGAAACAAAAGACAAGGGGGAGACCCCAAAAATGTCATCAGGATCCGATTCGAGGATTCTAGCTACTGTCGCAGGTAGTGAGATTGGAAAAGTTCCAGGCAGCGAAACTCATTCCTGCCCACCTCCCCATGCACGCAGTGGAAAGTCTTCTGGTCCTCGCTGCAGAATCCCTCTCCTATGCATAGCTATGATTGAAAGCCATAACGCAACACTCCCCCAGTGCTGGAAAAACCGAAACTTTACAGTCACGTTCCCTGGCCAGAAAATGATTTTCAGATCTCTTAATTTTCCCAACATGAACCCCAAGAGAGCGTGGCATTCGGTAGCTATACGTAGGAACAGACTTCTCCACTTTCACCCACATATTTACACTGACATATACCATTGTATGTGTGTACTCGTACTGCGGAGCATCTGTCGGCTGGCAGTTGTCACTGTGGTTCGAGTCCGTCGGTCGCTTCCGTCAATTCTGCTCTCAGTCCCACCATGCAGAGACAACCGCGTATCGGGACTCGGAACTCGAGTGGGAGCTGGAGTTGTGGACTAAAACGCACAAGTAGGTTATTTGCAATTCCAACGCAAATTTTGAAACCACTGCGCGCTCTGAGCCGGGAAACGAATGCAATTGGGAGCAGCGGTGCCGAGCAGCATAAACAAAGTGGCCAAGAAACGCCGAGAAGAGCACAAAAACCAAATGAAAATACATTCTAAAGTATTCGGCGGTTTGCTGGAACATGCAGATGCAGACGGAGGCAGAGTCGCAGTCGGAGAGTCGGAGCCAGTCAGACACGGCATCTGGGTGCACGTCCCAGCTGTGGCTGGGCTGCCACGGCTCGAAAAATTTCCATGGCTGCGTGCTGCTACACTGAAAACGGCAAGCACAACCCGCCCCGCGTTCCCCCACAGACTCTTGTGAGAATAATGTCGCTCATACGCCCTGTTGGCGCTAATATTTTTTCGAACTAATGAACCGTGCTGCGACGTCATGTGCGTAGCCACTTTCAACAAGTGTGGAGGGGGCCGAGGCACAGTGTGCGCTCCCCCGTGTTTGTTTGCTCACACTCACTACCCACACACATGTATTCATATGTACATACATACGTACATACGGTGGTACGTACACCTAGCAGTGGCTCGAAAGCAGTGGCATGCAAACATACTCATATTTATGTGGCCACGTGCTGTTGCATATCTCCGCCGAATATTACATACCACCGTACCACCGGCAGGCGGGAGGGATCGGGCCGGGCCCGTGCTTCTCATGCTTGTTATTCGAGCGGCCGAAACCCAAACAGCGATGCGTACGAGGGAGCAGGGTGGGGACAAATATCTTTCGACACATGATGCCACAATGCTAGCCATGAATTCCATTACACGCATGCCGCAGAAAAAATATTTCTGACAATTTCTATAAAAAATCTTTTTAATATATTTATTTGCTCGATGGATAGGAATCGGATTGAATTGATTGGATTTTTATAGCGAAGGCTACAAAAACAATACCCCTATGACTTCTGATGTATGAATCTATCAACAGAACGTCCTTCAGAATCTCATATATGTATGGCATATTCTCTCCTCTTTTGAAATAATTTTGTATTATTTAATAGCTTTAGCCCCATTGACATTGCAGCTTTTAACTTGATCAGATCAGTGGTCCAACCAGACCACTTAAATTATGTATTTACCCGTTTGATTGCTGAACCAATCCTATTTACAAAATTAGTATTCTTAGCCCAACGCTCAGTGCGTAAGTAAGAAGTAAAATTATGAACATGGGCAACGCGATTTTATGAGTTTTTATGGGAGGCATAAGGAGTTATGTGCTCCACCATAACTCCCTGGTAAAAGCATATTTTCAGAGATTCTCTGGGGCTTCGGAACATAAAATAGATTTATTACGACAAAAGTGGATTTTAGCATAAATCAGATTGTACATGAGAAATGTCGGGCTATGATTTCCACAAGACTGTAATAGATAATTTCAGCGTTAATGTAACATACATTGGAGGTGTGTCCTTCCATTCAGCACTACCCGTGCATGTAGCAGTTTTAAGCCATAAAATATTTACGAATGGCGAGAAGCTCTTCAGTATTTGTACTTGGTTTACGGCCATCGTAAATTGGGTGACCATAAAACTCTCACATCGAAACACATTTTAGTGAGGCCCCCAAACGATTCGCCCTAATGGACAATGGCGGTGGAGACGCACTGCGTCGTACAGGCGCCAGATCGGTCCGGCGAAAGAAACGAGTGCCCCCAATCTTTATCCGTGGCCACGCCACGTGCTCCCCAAGGTCGCTCTCAAGAAGGACATGTGTACATATTTCCGTTTGTTTACTTGCACCGCCACCAAACTTGACAGTCAACTCGATTTCCACGAGACACGTGGCAGCTGGCAGTCCGTTTGGAAACTCTAGGCAGCGGTACATATACATATCTCCATTTGGTGTAATGGCTTAATAATTTCGAGAGCTGATTTGGCAAGGGCCAACATTCGATGGCCTATGCCCAAGGTTAACTTGTATATTTACGGTTCTGTCATCAGGTCAACCAGTGAAATATAAATGATGAAATTCAGAGAGTCGCCAGAGTTGGTTCTCCAATTAAGAACATTCGTGATTTTGTATACCAAAAGGTATACCAAAGGTGGGCCAAAGCTAAAACAGCATGACTACGACTAGTGTAACTTTGATCAGATGTTGGCAAAGCACAGAAAGCAGTGTCAGCCGAGCATCATCAACTATCAGTGGGCAGTAAAATCAGTTTTAAAAAATCAGTGTCGAATTTAATATTGCTAATAATATTCATCGGACCTTCGCGCCGCATAAATTCACCAACTGTTCTACAAGGTATCCAAAGTTTGTTTTAGAACTATTCTTTTTTATATTCCAGTCAGAATGAGAAAAACCTTCTGAGAGATCTTGATATCTATATATTGAGTTATCCAAGTTGTTCATGATTTATGTGTGTGCATGTTTAGCAAAAAAGAAGAACTCTTAAGACAGCCAAGATCGTCGAGTCTGGTGTTCAGTTTTGAATCAAAGTGGTTCTGCCGGTTGGTGTTGATGGCCTTGAAACATTTGTTTTATTTGTAGCAACCCCAAGAGAATTGGTGCACGCGTTAGAATCTGTCTACTTATCTATCTGTATGGGCGAGGAGCTACTATATATATATATTTTGTGGGTCCATCTTCTTCTTACAGATACCGGTTTTTATGCTAATTATTAAGCAACAAGACGGAAAACCACTCGGCAGACGATGGACGCACAGAGCTAGCCATTGTCATTATCGTCAATGTGCGACTAGTTTGAAAACATTTCCGCACCGAATAAAGCCAACGTCGACTGCACGAGGGGCAGAGGAACTCTTACTCACAATAATATTCATAGAACTAGCTCAATGGAGGTGCTAAAGTTTACTCTTGACGGAACACATTTAAGACTAAGCTTTAAATTTAAGCGCAGATGCAAAACTACCTACTTCCGAATGTACTACAAGTACATACTCGTAAGTTGGAGGTCTTTGCTAAGATTTAGGCCAGAGAGGAGGGCAAGTAATAGGTGCCTACTGTGCTAGAGACAGGGCCGAGGCCGGGTGTCGGAGACGTATAGGAGTAGCCAGAGGTTGCTCTCGTCGTGGAGCTGATCTCTCCCACCTCGGTGGTGCTCTCCCCTGCAATCACTTCTGTCGTACTGGTCGAGACTGGGCGGCCGGGATGTACTGTCGGCTTTGGCGTTTCGATATCACCTTCTGTGGTTGTCGTGTAGACGGTTTGAGTGGTTTGAGTAGAGCTGTCTTCCGGAGTAAAGTCTGTGTTTACCTCTGTGGTGTGGTACGTGACCGGCCCTCGCTGTGGTTGTGGTTGTAGTGCTGCCGGAGAAGGACACGAATTTGTTGAATCAAAGCCGAAGCCCCCGCCTGTCGTCTTGGCCTGCAGCACGCTGTTCAACAGCTGAATTTTGGTGGATATCGGGTTGGAGATCAGCTGCTGTGATACAATGGGCGCGGCTGTCACCGTACTTGTGCTTCCGTAGGAGTAGCCACCACTGGAGGCACCTAAGCGATGAGAACAGAACGTTACTTTGTGGACTCAGTCCCTGTAATGGACGGCTGGATTACCACTGCTCGGCGCGAACACCTTAATGAAGATCGGCTTGGCATCCGCCATAGAGGCTGCACTGCAAATGAGCAGAGCCAAAATTGAAATAGTTCTGAGCATGTCGTCGGAGGGCACGTGACTGTGACTGGCCCCGCGAGACGACGTTCTCTTTTATACACCACGACGACGGGGTCGGAGATGCTCGTCTCGGAGATGCTCAGCTGTTTTTGTTGTCATTCTACGATTACTCTGCGCTTGGCTCTGTGCTCTGTGAGTCCAAGTGGCTGACAAACATGATTCAACTGTCGATGTCAGCCAGTGGTAAGTGGTTGGTAAGCAATCACATCCAGTAATTCTTCTTCAATGTGTTGGGCTAACAGTCCGATGCAGAGAGCGGGAGCAAGCTTAGTTCCCAGCATTCGCTTTCGTCATGTTATTTAACACCTACAAAGAGTATGCAAATATCGAAACAACTTCAACTTGTTCGCTGTTTTAACGAAACAATCTGAAGTTTTTGACAGATCCAACTCAATCAAAAGCTCTCACGCAACTCTGTCGTCAGTTAGTTATCAATGTCTTAGAAAGTCCTCTATGACTTCAAAAGTAACTCTGCTATTCACAGGCAAAACGAATCAGAGTCATCCCAATTGTGCTTATTGGTTTCTGCAATCAGTTTGCACACCCAACTGAAAGCATTCACATATTTTTGTATAATTTTTCTCAGACTGTGCTCACATTAAATCCATGGATTGGTAAAAAGAAGTCCCCATTGTTATTGTTATTCCCTTATGCTTATGGCATAGCATACTTTTTGATGAGAGTGTCAGAGAGAATTGTCAGAGCTGCGTTCTGGGCACAGCACACCAGGGACAAGCTGAAGGACCTGGGCGTCGTTTGCAAATTGGCAAGCCCTCTTGAGAACTGGTTTCACATGACGCAATTATCTACTGGGCAAATACTACCAGCTTATCCAAACTAACTCACACATGTACATATATAAAGAGCAAATACTACATATGTGTATATGTACCTAGATATATATATAGTAGGTACAGACGCGAGCCGGAGGCCTTCTATTCTGATTCGGTCGCTTACATATTTATACAATAGACACATAAGTAGTAGTTTTATACTTTTATGACAGCCGATGCCGATGTTTGCCTTAGAGCTCAGGCTCATCCCAATGAGCCGGCCATAAATCGTTACATCATGAGCTCCCTCCAGTGCGCCCATGCCAGTCCGCTGGCACTGGTAAAATATTCAAAGTATTGCCAAACACTTGCCGGCTTGAAGTATTCATGAGTGCCGGCCGACTGTGTGGGTGTATTTATTTATTTGCTGCTGCCAGAATTATATGTTTGCATTCATTTTATGCAAACAGCATAGGCCCTGAGCCCCACACCAAGAACGTGAGTGTGAGTGCGGGTGCTGGTGCCAGAGAGGGTGCGGACGGAGCGGGTGTGCACCGTCCATAACAGTAAATTTTTATTGGCAACACTTTGACTCGTAAAGAAAAACGATGGCCAACGCCTATTCCGGTTCATACATCCCGATACCCCCTGTTCACAGGGTCCTGCCTGATCCGGACAGCAGCGCAGCGGTGGGCTTTTAATAATTTAACCACTACTATTTAGTTTCCATTTCCGCAAAATGCTTTCGTGTTAACGCCTCGAATGCAATAAATAAGCCAGTTCGGCCAACTTTAACAAAACAGCAGCCAAAACAACGGCACTCCCGCCCTGGCCACACTCCTGCATGAGGCCCAGTACATGTGTGTGCTGTGGGCGGTGGACTGAGGGCTGTGGGCGTGCAGAAAGCAAAACAAATCCCATATCCCATAATGTTAACTCATAAATATTTCACTTTATTGCGCAACCTCAAACAAGGGTTACGGCCGCTCGGGCGCTGGCGAAGTCAAAAATGCTTCATAAATTATTGGACGGCTCACACACTAAGCATTTTTTTTTTTTGGCCCCCCCCCAGCACTCCCTCCGTCGGACCGAGCTTCGAACTCCGAACTCCGAAATTCTGGGCAATTTCCATATCAATATTTGCATAGCCGACAGTCGTTTCACTTTGATTTCCGAAAATTTAATTCGTAAATGATATCAGAGAAGGGGTATCCTGCTTATCTGGATTCAATTTATTTGTTTTCGGTAAGTGGGGATCACTGTAACTGCAACGTGCATAAGGAAACTCATTTTCTGAGTATCTCATAGCTTGCGTCCTTGCTTGCATACACGGTAGCGGTTTTTATACCCGTACTCGAAGAGTAATAGGGTATATTGTATTTTGTGGTAAAAGTGGATGTGTGTAACATAGAGAAGGAGTAATTTCCGACCATATAAAAGTATATATATTCTTGATCAGCATCAATAGCCGAGTCGATATAGCCCTGTCTGTCCGTCCGTCTGTCCGTCTGTCCGTCTTGTTCGTCGCCCATTGCTCGAGGGCTAAAAAAGAGATAGAGCAACCAAATTTTTTCCAGACTGATGTATTCTCTCACCCTAGAAAAAAGTTTAAAATTCCGCCCCGCCCACTTCCGCCCCCACAAAGGGCGCACATCTGTGGCGTCCACAATTTTGAAGATAGCAGAAAACTAAAAATGCAGAATCATAGAGAAAGACCATATCTATCAGGGGCCCAAATTTGAATCGGATCGGATCATTAATATAGCCACAATAGACAAAAACATACGCAAAAACTTCGCTACATCCCTTTCGCACTCACACAAAATCGAGTCGATTTGGTTTTGTATTTTGTGTAGCCTGGATCTCAGAGACTATAAGAGCTAGAGCAACTAAACTTTTGGCCAAGACTCCTGTGATACCAAACCTGAACAAGTGTATTTCAAAATTTCGCCCCGCCCCCTTCCCCCACAAAAAGATAAAAATCCACAATATTGAAGATAGAAAAAAAATAAAATGCAGTTTTGTAGATAATGACCATATCTACCAGATTCCCGAATTTGGTTCAGATCGGATCATTATTGTAGCCACAATGATCAAATGAATTTTCAGCTACGAGCTGTCCCCTTCCCCTTGCGCCGTAAGTCATTTATTGCGGTTGATTGTCGCAGCAGATTCTCTCACACACACACACTCACGCTCAAACATGCTGCCTCGTGCAGTGTACGTGTGTTGTTGTGAGAACCGATGTAGATGATGTAGATGTAGATGTCGATGACAGATGTAGCAAAAAATTTGCAATGTAAAAACAGATAAAACATTTTAAAATTCCACATAAATCACTGAGTACGGGTATAAAGTAGAGTCGCGTTCGAAGCGACTCCCGTACGTTTCTCTCTCGTTTTTTTTTATTTTACTGTCCGGCGATTTCCGCCAAACACTGCCAGTATTCCAAGATCTACGGCTGCCGACGGAATAAACGCTTGCCTCAAATCATCGAATCTATATGGCACTATGTGAAGAAACTGCAGCTGACAACAAACATGAGAGTTATATTGCTTAATGATACATCTAAAAGATTTCTCGGAGCAATTGCTGACTATCGGTAATGGTCAAGTACCTGTCGATGAATCGAGCGGATTGATATCATTTTCAAATAATTTCTGTAATTTTGTCTCATCAAAAGACGAACTTATCAACAATGTACTTCCAAACATTATTTCTAACTAAAAAAAATAATGAATGGTTGAGTGACCGAGCAATTTTAGCGGCTAAGAATAAAGATGTAGATGACCTCAACTACATAATTCAAAAAATAATATCATTGGAACAATGCATCCATTCAAATCTATTGACTGGGTCACAAAAGTAGATGAAGCCACCAACTATCCAATTGAATTTTTAAACTCCTTCGATATGCCTGGCTTACCACAGCACAATTAACGCCTAAAGGTTGGCTCCGTAGTAATCATGCCTCGAAACATAAACCAACCAAAACTGTGCAACGGTACGCGTTTGGTGGTAAGAAAATTGATGACCAATTTGATTTACGCGACGATACTGAAAGGAAAATTCAAAGGTGAGTAAGTTCTCATTCCGAGGATCCCGATAATCCCAACCGATATGCCGTTTGAATTTAAAAGACTTCAACTTCCGATCCGTCTTCATTTGCCATGACCATCAACAAATCACAAGGCCAATCCTTAAAAGTTTGTGGTTTGAATCTAGAACATCCATGTTTTTCCTATAGTCAATTATATTATAATTCAATTATATACCGACTATATATTTCATTTGGCTCCGTCCTCCAATCGACGCACTCTTCACATACCTACATACATACATGTACCACATGATGTTCTGGAGGGTTTATCCTCGAATTTCAGGGTCAGGTTAGGTATCAAGTCTTATTTTGAAACACTGGAGCCCAACCCCCACATATGCCATTCATCGAATTTTCTTTTTAATCTATCCTTGGAACGCGCTTGTCTCCCAGTGATTGTAAAACGAATCCTAAATTACATGTGACTCTTGAAACCGAGGTGTCGAAGCCTTTCGAGTACTGGCAACCTGGAAATCAGTTTAATAACTTCGTCGATACATAGTTTTTTAAACATGGATCGAACTTGATCTTGAATCTGGATCAGATCAGTTGGATCGCTCACACAGCCTGCCTCGAGCAGCTTGCGCCCCTGTGGCGTTGGATAACGAGCTGAATGTAGATGTAGATGACAAATGCAAAAAAATGTGAGCAGCTAAAAATATACTTGAATGTGGCTGACTGAGTGTACCGGGTATAAAAGTATTGGTTTGGCTTTTTAGACACTCCTCACAACATCACTCATCACCCCCTCGTTTCCACATATCGACGCTTCACTTACCAAAGTATAGCTTAAGCTTATCTCTTAGTGAGCGCCTAAGACAATATAAAAAGAAGAGCTGACTAACAGTGAGCCTGTCGATGCAGTGAGGGTTGCCAATGCCAAGGACGAGGGCTGAGGACAGACACAGATGCAGATGAGATGCCTTGCCGCAAGTTCACGAGTAATGTTTTGATGGTAAACACGAATTATCGGGAAGAACTTTAGGACGCTTACTGCCGGGTTACGGCGCAGCGGCCGGCTGGAAAAAAGTAAAAGTCAAAGGGAGCACAATGATGTTACTTTTTCGCAAATAACGTAATCGGAAAAGTTTCCAAGTTTTTGCCTGCTAGTTTTCATATTCTTCTTTTTCGACCGGCTGCGGCTCACAACTTATTGAAAAAAATGCCATTCAATTGCCTTGTTACCAGGAAAAGGAGACCGAGCCCCGGGTCTGTGGCGGTCTGCCAGCAGAGTTGCCAAGAATGCGAAGATGGCTTTGGCGCTGGCATCGGGCACTGGCACTGGTGCTTCGCTGTCTCCGTCCGAAGCCCCATCGCATCGCATCGCCCCGCGGCTGCGAGGCGGCAGCTCGGCTATTTTTAGCGTATTGTATTCTCTTCCATTTGCAACGCCTGCGAAAAGGAAAAGTGCGATATTGGCACACCATGCGACAACCTGGCCAGTCCCCAGGGGCCGGCTGTGGCCGGGACAGAGCTCCGAGGAGGGACGGGACTCCTGGCACTACTGGAGCTTCAGCTCCAGCTTCAGAGCAAAAGTGATGGCCGAGCCATGGAGGGACGTCGCCGATGTCGTTGTAGTGGAAAAATACCATAATGCTACAACTACAAACAAAAAAAACAGCAAGCTGCGTAAAAAGTTTTAAGTGCTTTTGAACATTTTGACAAGTTGACTTTTTGTTGGTTTGAATGGAACCAATAATGTTCCAAAGAAAACTTATTTTCCTGACATAATCAATGAAAACATCGAGCTCGATTGAGCTGAGATCCGAAACGAGGCTTGCACCCCAAAACCACTTCAGACTCCAACTAACCCTCGGGGCTTAGGCATAGGGCATACATACTAAGCCCGGGCTTGTGGCATGTGGCTGAGCTCTCTACCTTTTACGAAGCAATTACACTGCACATTCCCATTTGAATCAAGTCGTTCTTTATCAGGATTAGCTTAGGCTCTGACACTCACTCTGCTACTCACTGTAGCAGCTACATATGTAGCACTATGGGTAGTGCAGTAATTTATTGTTATACTTAGACATACTTTGGGACAAAAAAAAAATATGAATTTCCTTAATTTATCCCGAAATCATTCAACTATTCGATCCATCCTTAGCAGTCTGTCTGCAAATATCCTTGGACATTTGAGTTCGAAAGCAGCTTCCCAGTGAGCTGCTGCTCACTCGTAATTAATAATTAATAAACCAATTAGTCCTCGGCAAGGGCAAAGGCAAAAGGTAAATACATACATACATGCAGGGACGAGTATGACTGAGCTCCGCAGTCGCCGAATCAACTAAGAAGCCCAAAGACGGCGGAACTGACTCGTACTTTTAATGGCAATAAAAGCGCAAGTATATTGCAAACGAGCAGCAAACTACCAAGACCGACTCCCCGCCCCCCCACTACCTGCCTCTCACGTCAGCACCAGTTGCTGCGTTTGAGCAAACAGACGTGAAATTTGTGGAAATGGCTTCCTATGGGAATGTTTACATCTGGAATGAATTTGCAAACTCTGACAGTTGCTCGCATTTAATGTCAGTCAACGAGTCAGCGTCACTGTCAGGTGGGCACTGGCGCTGGCACTCGCAGAACAGGCGGACAGGGGCAGGGCGGCAGGCAGTCAGACAGTCAGACAGTCAGACAGGCGGGAAGGCAGTATATTCGCGGGCGGGGAAGACTTCCCCTTCTCCTTCGGTTATTTAATCGTGCACCATCCGACAAGTTGAAGGGTGCGATTAATTTTAAAACCCGCCCATTTCTCCGATTTCCCTAGAGCTGGAAGCTGAAGTATGGCCACGGATCATGGCTTTGGCGATGTGTCAGACATTCATCCAAAGTTCTGTGGCCGGAAAAGGCGCTTGGCAACTGTCAAAAATGTAAAGTACCCACTCAAGCGAAAGATCGTATCACGTATGAAATCCATTAGGGCTCTAGTCGGACAGCACACGGCCCACGGACTGACGCATTGACATTCATGTCCGCGAGCCTCAGGCACCGCCCCCGTTGCCAGTCATTCGAATTTCCATTACTGTGAATTGGAATAGTATGGCAACTCATCTTGCCGGTAATCGAGTGCCTCATAACCGTAACCATCAACGTAATGATTTGACATAACCATAACCTCCAATACCAATGCCAATACCGAGCTTGAGCACGAGCCCAGGCCCGAACCCAATCCAGATACTCACGCGACCAAATAAACGGCACCCAATTCCGACTGCCGGTTGCCCATTAACCACAAAACTGCTACTTTCCATTCTCACACCCCCATCTGCCACCGTTTCGGCACGAGTATCTCAGGCGCAGCAGTTGCAACTACATACCTGGAGGGAAGCACAGACTGGCCGAGGGACGCATGGAGTTGGCAGATGTTTAGTCTAATTTATTTATTTGTTGATTTGATTGCCATGAGGCCATAGCCAGAATCGGTCGGCTGTTAATCAAAATCGCAATCAACGGAATGCTGAGAGCATTCCCCAGGCTGATCATTCCAGCAGCCCCGTCCCAGAACAAATTTTGGAGGGAGGGCTTCGGCTCTCTGTGGCTTGCTGGGGGTGCGGTAATCGGTCTGGAGGGTTTAGCTGAAAGTGAATCAAGTGATAAATCTATTACATCCCCCATTGCAGCGATTATCTCCTGACATCACGCACACAAAGGGACTGACATAATTTGTTTGGGTTATTCCCATCTGCTCTGGCGCCGACCATTCATGGCCAGAACGCAAACATTTCTGCATGCAAATTCTCGGCTGCGTGTCCGTATGAATTCACGTACTATTTTATAGTACTCCTGTTTACGTTTGCGGGCATGAATATACGTACATATATATGCATATTGGCGGGTCCCCTGCCTGCGTTTGACTCTTGCTCATTTGGTTCATTGTCGCCGATGCTCATTAGACCCCACACTACAACCCAGGCCACTCGCTCTTTAAACTTCGCACCTGTCTGGCTCGGCCCCGCAGCTGGTGTTTGTGGAGCACCATATGTGGGCGGAACCCACCAATGGACCCCCACCTAGACGATAACTTAGCAATGCCACCGCCAGAGGGAACAACAAATTAATTAGGTTGGTCTATTAAGAGCGGCTCCGGAAGGAAGCGGAACTGCATTCCATGCAGCAAAAAATGAGAGATCTCTGCCAGCAATTGCTCGCTCGGTGGCCAAATGAACTTGCGTTTCGTGCTGAATATTAATCAGATTAGGAACCAGCGAATCTGGAAGGGTATGTGCACCTTCGCCACCCAGGTGATAGGGAAACAACCGCGCTGAGCACGTATTAAATCCAATGAGGTCGCATTCATTGGGTAAAGTGATTCCGTTATGCAGTTCCTGTCGGAAGGCTGGTGCCGATGGACTGCCAATGGAGGTAGAAGCCACACCGAGTCGGGTGCAGCCGCGCAGTTAGGTTAATTTAGTAGTTAACGGCATTCAGCTCGACATTTGTTGGTTTTATTAATCAGTCTCGAGTGCCGGAACATCGCCTTTGGGCCAAGAAGTGCACAGCAGTATCGTACTATCCCGTTTCGAAACAAACTTCTCATTGTATTTCCCTGCTCAGCAGAGCACATTAGCCGCTCGTCTCATCCCTGCTGAATGCAGACTGCAGAATGTGCCTGTGCTCCAGCTCAGCGCTTCGAGTTTCAACTGCTCATTAGCTGCAATTACGGCTAATTGCATTATGATGCACTGGACTGCACGGTACGGCGGCAAGGCTGCGAAAGCGGCAGTTGTCGGCAAGCAAACAAGCAAACTGACATCCCTTGTTTTGGCAGCGACAAAACAACTGGCAAACTAACAAATGGTCCCAGTCAGTTCGTACTGATTGAGATTTCATTACGGCCCCAATTCAATTCGATTAAGTGAGAGACTATTGCGCATAATTAACAAGAAATGAGCGCTCGACTATAAATCTATAAGTCTGTAAGGGCTATAAATTATCCGCTGCACGCACATTTGCATGCACACGCGCTAGATTATGAAATTATGTGGCACGTTTCACTGCGAGCATGACAATAAAGATACAACACAGGCACAATGAGACTAATCGAAATAAAATTATCGGACCCAATTCGGAAGAGTGAAACAAGAGAAGAAGGAAAGAATTAACAAAGACTTTGAAACCTTTTCAAGTCACACAAAAGTATAAGTATTGCCGTCAAGCCTGAGAACTAATTGTTATATGAAGGTGCAAAAATGAGTCATGAAGTGATTTTAATATTTAAGGGCTGGACACACAGAGTGCTTCGAGAAGACAAGTAAATAGATTAAATTATTCATATCGGTAGTCAATACTCACAGCGCCACAAAGTGTGAAGCAGAGAGTAAGCTGAATTACCATAAGAGCCAGTGCCAACCGAACAAAGACTCGAATTTGGCAGGTTTCGGGCAGGACTCAAATGCATTTTAGCATCGAACTTATTAGGATGCCAGTCACAACAGAGCAACAGGGATACACACCATACTCGTACATGTTGATGCTCAGCATGTAAACAGCTTTGCCAATACATTTACTATATTGTTTCAATTGGGCGAAGACCGAATAATCGCTTGTTCCCAGGTCGCAGCCGATTCACAATTCATTTTTCACGTCCGATTTGTGAAGTCGGATAACAATGGGAAATTAGAAAAGTTGCAGTGCACTCTTTCATCGCAAACTAAATGAGTTGTAATTGATTGGGGCTTCACAAATACGGGGGGAATCGAATGGATCGAACACAAAAGCACAGCCGAATGACTGCGATTGGCATCCAATGGGATGGGCATAAGTATATGTATTTAGGGTGGGACTCGGATCTCAGATCTCGGATGTGGGAGTTGGGAGTTCACTGGGCGGGCTGTCTTTTGCAATTTCACACGTCGACAAAAATAAAATTTAATTTATACGCCATGCCAAAACACATTTCAAGCACACATACTCGAACACCCCATCCCATCAGCAGGTCGAAATGGAGAAAACCAGGAGCCGGAGCGGATGCTACGGCGTGAGTATTGTTGTCCCGGTGTTCGAGCCAAGAATCCGAAAACAATCCGAAGGCTCACTGGACGCTTTGTTTCAGCCAAAGGCAGTCGCAGCCAGAGACACAGAAGTGCAGAGCCGACACACAAAGGCCAGTCCGAAATGAAATTTCGATATGGATTTGAGCGCACATCGATAAAGATTTATGTCTTCTTGGGAGCCCCCGTTCCCGGCCGTGCCATAAAAGAGACGTTGGGTCGCGTGGGCGGAGGGGACAGAAATAGATTGCCAATGCTGGCTCACATCTGCTCGGGAACGAGTATGTAGCCAAAGGAGAGCTAGCTGGCTGCCTATTCCTGCAGAAATATCACAGACAATGAGTCGAAGATACACACAATCCCTCCTGATGGAGGCTCATTTAATTTGATTTACCAAAGGAGGCGAGGACTTACCAGAGGAGAGGCCGGAAGCAGAGCCATGCCAGATCCAGCGCCAGAACCAAAACCAGAACCAGAACTAGAAGCAGACCCAAATCAGAAAAATGCGTCGAATCACCTTTTGCAATAACTTCAAAGATGCAGGCCACGAGAACATCGGGGGAATTTGTAATTTCTTGTCGCTCGCAAATGCGGGATGCGATGCGATGCTTGATTAGCATTTCGTTTTGGCTCTGCCCCTGCACACGTCTCTGGTCTACAAGCCATGAATCATCCGACTGGCGCGCTGATTAGCAAACGATGATGATTAAAAATGCGCCAAAATTACAAAGTGGACTCCGTTGGCCTGTCCTGCCACCTCCTTTCCCATTCCATTCCCCTTATTGGGCGGGCGACTATCCTATTCAGGCCATGGCACGTTCAGCATTTTGATTTGCTGGAATTTTTCATAATTAGAAGTCAGTCAAATGTCGTGAATTGCAAATTGCAAACTAATTGAAATTCTCTGTCGCCCAGCGGGCGGGGGGTACGTTGGAAAGATGGTAGATGGACAGATGAAAAGATGGGCGAAAATATGTAGCAGATTGAGTGACGTAAGGGGCGTGTGGGAGTGGGCGTCTGGGCGCACAAGTAGCAGAATGCGTGTGTGCCGCATTTTTGAATACTCCACAACAGTGGGATGCAGTTTCTGGAGATGCTCCCGGCCTTCTGCAAGCCACTCGGCCCTTCTTCGTCTGATCTCTCATGGGTAATTTCACTTTGTGTACGCAATGGGCGAAATATTGAGCGAAGGGAAACTGCAGCAAAGTTGAGGGGGGAGTACTGGTCCGTGGGGGCGTGGGATGCGATGCGATGCGATGCGGCGAAGAAATGATTCCGAAAAACAATATCCGCTCGCTTATTCCTTGTTACTTGCTCCCTGGCTGGCCAGTGAATTGGAGCGCTGCATATTTTCGCAATTTATTTGCGCTTCAGTGAAACCTCGAGATGCGCTTTCCTGTCCGTCCAGTAGAGCCACGGGCAAGGGACACAGACACGGTCCCAGGGCAGGGGAGACTTTTAATACAACTCGAAAGACAATCTATAACCGTGGGCCCAGCGAAAGCGGCCCCCCATCACTACGCACGTTTGCGGAAGCCACCCTGAGCTGGAAGTACTCAACTCATTAAGGGACTCCGCCTCCCATCACTTGTCCCATGGCGTCAGATGAAGACGAAGGTGCGTACCAGCTCAGACAATTCGAAATGAGTGAAATTCCAATGCATAACACAAGCCATTAGCATCGACTGACTCTCTGCAAGTGGGCTAGGCTCGTTGGGAATACTAACGCTTCCCCTTACAGGTGGCTTTCAGTCCGCACAAAAATTGCGCATACCAGAGGGTGCAATAATTTATTTCCGAGAAATACTTTTATTCGTACCTACATATACATTTTTCAAGCTCAAGGACATCTTTTATAAATTTAATAAGTTAACGGCTGTATATGAATTTGGGCATATGAAGACATTTGTATACCCGTAATCAAAGAATGAGTGGAAACAAGTGGATGTGTGTAACGCACGGAAGGAAACATTTCTGACCCCATAAAGAATATATAGTATATTGTTGATCAGTATAAATAGCCGAGTCTATGTCTGTCGGTCCGTCCGTTCGTCTCGATGAGCGCCTAGTTCTCAGAGACTATAGAGCTGCTAGAGCAGCCAAATAATGTTTTTAGACTCCTGTAATATCACATTTTACAAGTGTATTTCAATATTTAGCACCGCCCCTTTCCGAACCTCAACAAAGTACGAAGATCTGTGCCTCCCACAACTTTGAAGACGAGAAAACAGAAAACGTGTTATCGTAGAGAATGGCCATATTTACCAGATTATATCAGTATTATAGCCAGAATGAAGAAATTAAATTTCATTTGCTACCCCACCCCCTTCCAGCCATTCAGCCGCTACTAATTCTCTCTTGCGCACACACTACACACACTGCCCGTGCAGTGCAAATGCGCACTCTTGCGGAGGAGCTGTAGACGTAGTGACAGAGTTAGAAAAAAAATGCGAAAAAATAAAATAAATAAAAATTACAATTAAATCATAAGCTCACATACATATATATATACTGACTGATTACGAATAAATGTAGAGTCTGGAGACTCTACATAAAGAATTATCTTGCCCATTGGGCTACCGAATCTGTTTGCGAATAGGTATATTATTATTGGCTGAAGAAAAACTCCCATACAGTACATACAGATATACATATGCAGGAAAGGCATAAGTGGGAGTATCCCTTATATTAATAATCGAATCGATAAGCGCAGAGTTAACCAGTGTAAGGAGAAAAATAGCGTCATCGATAAAGAAGAGCTCTTGCGACGAGAGAAAGTGGTTGGGTGTGCTCGGCTCAAATCTTGAGTTAGGCTGCGAAATCTTTAGTTAAATACCCTTATATAATAAATATATGAATAAGAGCAAATCATTAAAAATAAATCGTTCAAGTTCAAAAAGATAATTACTAGCTAAGATAAGATTTTAAAAGGGGATATGTTCTTCCACACATTCATGTAATCTCATGTGCCCGCCGTATTGATGCTCGATTCGATTCGACTCGAATCACGTGAAACTTGATATGTTGTAGTCTAAGTCGGGTTGCCAGTGGCGCCAGTGTTATCTTAGTATACAAATTTAGGCAAATACCATAAATTCTAAAGCATGGATAATATTCCGCGACGAACGCAAATGGAGATGTGGCATGGTACCGACTGTAAAGCTTCGATTAGATCTAATCTCAGATGCTACATAAAATGTCGAGAATATATGCTAATTTTATGTTTATTGTCCAAAGGTTTTCATGTAAACACACCAAATTCAACTTTCTAAAGACTTTTATTGAATTTTTGTTCAGCGATGACTGAAAGTTACCCTTGAGTAACCGTCATCACCATCACCATACCATCACATCACCATCCTATCACCATCAGCATCGGACTCGCGCGCAAAGAAATGAAAAACAAAAACGAAACACGGAAACTTTGAAAGGATCTCCTTGTACGAGGAGGTTGTTTTTTTGCTTTCATGCTTTCATTTCTAAATCAAAAAGCAACTTGAAGAACTCAAAGAAAACAGGGAAAAGTAAATTTCGCCCGGGAGAGAGAACGGCGAAACAAGACGGAGCCACACAGCCCGACGAGTAAACGAAGCGGCAACATAAACATAATGAAAAAAGTATAAACTTAAACAAACTTAAACAGAAAATGAGTCGATAGCGTTAGATAAACCAGCCCAAAGCTGGTCGTGGCTACTAGAGGCAACACCAGGAGCAGGAGCAGGAGCCGAGTACCGACAGCGCGAACACGTTTTCCTGACGGCGCCCAGAATTACGTGAGTCAATTGTCGAGATTCGCCCCAGCATCGAGCAGGAGATACAACTCCGGGGCAGACGCATCAATTCCCATCGACCCGTGTCCTGTTGCCGGCTCATTGGAAAAGTTGAGTTCATCTACTGCACGTGATGTGCACTGGACTACTGGCACTGCCCTGCTCTGACTAGAGGTCCTGTGTACGTCTCTTTCTAGCTTGGCTGTCCGCTAGCTGGTTTGTCAACAAGTTTTCGCTAAAAATTCTGCCATATTTACGAAACTATTGAACTAACCGCGTCCCTGGTGCGTTCTCCTGAACACCGGATGCTGGCCAACAGCGGATTCAGCTCACAGAAAATACATACTAGTGGCCCCAGCATACAAAGATTAATAGAGCAGTTGAACATCACGCAATAGTGGACACTTTCTGTATATTGGGAATGTTAGCCGCATCTGTGACCCTTTTCAAACTGATATATCCCTGGGTGTTCCGCCCATTTTGTCATTTAGTCCAGCCGGTAGCTGGATATTCTCGGTAGAGTGTAGAATCCCACTCATTGCAATTACCTCCAAACCATTCAAGTCATTTCGCAGAACAAAACAACAGTTCTTCACACGAGTCATGCCTAATCAACTCATACCTGATGAGTGTTGTATGTTGTATGAATGTTTCAATAACCCGCTAAATTATCGAACGGAAATTCGATTCCGGTTGCTCACAATTACAATCGTATTAATATTTACAATTCTGATTATTTTTTATGGGTGTAGCCAGTACACCAATTAATCATTTTTTACAGAGGTTCGCTGCACAGTAATAAATTATTTTATTATTTCGGGTTAGTGGTAGAATCCTGTAGCAAATGCAGCTTCCTTTTCAGGCACAAAATAAGTTGAGGTTCCTTGAATTCCCTACAGATTCTCGTACGGGTATATAAAAATATCAAAACTGCCACATTCACGGACATTTGGGATTAATTGCCCTAGATCTGAATCGTTGTCGAGTGCGGCTTACTGCGTTACACAACCGCTTATGTTGCTCGCGATTCCTGGGCGGGCACTAGACGGTAAGTCAAACATTTCGTACCTAGCCCCAGAATGAGCCCAGCGGTATGCTCCTTCCGCTGCCGACTCGTCCAGCAAACCTCTCTAGCCAGTGGGAGCGCAACTTGTAGATACTTTTGGTATTCCGTGCACGCGTGTATCTTCAAGTATTCGTGTTTATAGCATTCCGGCAACGGCGAGCTGCATGAGTTTGCTTGTTCGGAGTTGGGCGGGGCTGGGCGCCGACCCCGACTGCGACTCGACCCCCGGACTTTCATCGGTAGGACATTCTGGCGAAGATTTCTCCCTGGGCTCTCAGCTGGGCGGCCGTCGGGTGTGCGAGGCAGCTCCATTCTAGCCTGACCGCTCATTTATCACCGCAAAGTCAACCAGTGTTTGACCTTCATCAATTTTACTCGTGCATGAATTGCTCCTCCGGCTATGCGCTTCTTTTCCGAAATAAGGCTGGGCATCCGGGCATCCGTAACTTCATCGTTTTGTGGCCTGTCGATCCACAAAGGCCCCGCTCTTAAGTAAATACGAGTATGTACATACTATATAGTATATGTGTTTATACATACATATATCTAATATGATTATGCACTGTGGGTCAGGGGCACACACGCACACCGCATATTGTATTGCCATTTTTGAAGCATATTCTGATTTATTCGATATTCCTGATTTGGTTATACCCATTTGGTTATCGTGTATGTATGTACTATATGACACATGTATGCATCTGCGACGTGCCAATAAGTCACTGACTCCGCCCAATCATGTCCATTGCCTCTCACTCTGGCCTAATACCTAAGTGACGCACCTCAAACTGCACAAAATTGGGCATGAGCGGATACATTTATCGTCCGCTTGTTTCGCTCTCTGTTTGGCGAGCTCTTGGCCATTCATGGCGGCTGTATACTGGCATACTATATAGTACATACTATACACACTCGTAGCACTACGAGGACGAGTATAATGCCTGACTAATTGGCATGCGATTGCGGCGTGTTTTATGGCACTCGAAAGGGGCCGATACGGTCAGGGCCGGCTGCTGGATACATTTATGGCCAAAATATAATGCAGCATCCGTGCAATCAAACTACGTCAGTGTCCGAGGTCTGGGGTGGGACGGCTCCGGTGCTGCCTCCACGTCACCGCAGCTTCAAAGTTTTGGCGGAAAGTGAAAATTTTATGAGCTCGTTGCACACGGGGAGCGATAAAAAAATACAATAAAAGCACCTCTGGGCAAACATTAGGTTCATATTAGGAAATTTATACCCCAGCGCCCGGCCGGCTTTGTGTCAATTGCGATACGATGAGGTTACGGGTGGGTCGGACTTGAACCTGGCGTCGCCACGCCCACACAACTTGCCGCTGTCGCGCCGGCTTTATTTTATAGCCTCCCCAGGCGACTTCCATTTGCGGTAGAATGGGGCAAGAGGGGGAGAAACACAGGCAAACACGTATCTCATTTTAAAGTTCGCCATAAACTAGCCCTGCCAGAAATGTACCAGAACCAGATGAAAATAGTTTATTAAATCTTATACCTCGAATACCTTTAAAACTCTTAGAAATATAAAGACAAAAATATTTTTTGTACTTTTTGTATCAAAAATCAATTTAAAAACAGGCACTCTTGACACTAAAGAATATCTCGTAAATGCAGTTCGAGCAATAAGCAAGGACGGTGGCTCCTCTATAGTGCCGAGCTTTAAGCGCCGAAGAGACTCAATGACTTTCCCCAAACTCTAATCCAACAGGCCACAATTAAGTACATTTTCCGAATATGTGGGAGACTTTTAGGATTCTTTAAGGATCTATTAAATAAGAATATTTCGCGAAACACTAAAACTGCACTTCCGTGCATAGAATGGAAGCTGAAATATGCCAAAAGTGTCGGAGGCGCAAAGTTATTTGAGAGGTGTAGTCGCCACTTCTGCGGCAAACTTCTGAGCCCAACACTGCCTGGAATAATTTAACAACCAGAACGAGGTGGCTGCCAGCCAGAGCGGGGCTGGGAGAGGTGCTCCGAGGAGGCAGCCGCCGCTAGGCTCCTGGCTACGTGGACTATTCAGACCTCTCAAGCGACGTTTTGGGGCATGTTCATAATTCAGAAGTGTTGAAAACGTTTTGCGGAAAAGTCAAAGAGTACTTGAGTGATGAGTTTAATAAGTTGGACAAAACTGCAAGGCAGACAAACGAGGGAGTGGGACACTAGAAAAGTTGGAAAATTAACGCACAGTCGGCAGACGGGGAACAGTTTAAAGTTGTATTACCATAATTATTATAATTAATGTTGTTTAACAGATTCTTTTCTAGCCTAGCAATTGGACTTAAGCTATTGAAATTGCTTCAAAGTTTCTTGATGATGCTCCTCTTCTCAGGATTAAATGGAAATTTCTTTATTTATGCAGAGGATAATCGTCTTGCTTTGTCTGCCAAAACTAATAACCGTCCATCTGAAAACTCAACTCCATAAACCATCAATAAATCAATTATTAGTTTAGCCTCGAGGCTTCGAAGTTACCGAGAGAACCCAGAAGAAGCGGTATACTGAACTACTAAAAATAAATATTGTTTACCAGATAGAAAATTTACGAAATACTATATGTATGTATTTTTATATTTATCAATTTTTCAAGCAAAACATTCGTAATCCATTTTAATCTTGAAATACTTGATATATGTACATATGTATGAAACAATGTTGATGGATTTCTCCTTATTCTCATTAAACATATCTAAATTTATTATTTATACAATTGCGATTGTGCAGCAAGCTACTCTAGTATAGTCGCAGAATCATTAAATTGAATAACAAAAGAAAATGTAATATGGATAAAAATCAAGTAAAGATCAAGATCTACAAGAATTTAAATGAAGTTTTTCTTCTATTAAAATAAAGTGTTTTCCTCTTGGATAATCCTTGTAAACAATTTTTTGTTTTTATTCAATTGCAAGACTATTTTGAAAGACTTTGAAATATATTTCTCGCCTGGTATATGGTAGTCTTGTGATGGTAGCTAAAGGAAATAAATACCCCACGAGTCGGGCACGAAGTCGAGAATCTAAGAATACTTTACCAACTTATATACTATATTAAGCATTTTCCCATTATTTAAAAAATGGAAAATTGCTGATATTTAAAAAAATTGTAGGTGCATAAGCACATTATGCAGCAGATACTTCGTAACTGTAAAACTGACATGCAAATGCAACTCTAAAGGGCCGTGGGGAAGGGAAAAAGCTCAACGTTCCTGCTAGAATATATTATAATTAACTATGTACTGGATTGCAGGACTAAGTAAACAACGTTGGACTTGGGTATTCTAGAATGTATATGTGTCTGTGTGTGTGGCGCTCGCCAATAAATGCCTAATTTATGCAAATGAAACGATTTTCAACGGCTTCTAGTCGGCGGCTGTGGCTGAGGGGGTGGTGGAGGCGGATATGGAGACACAGATGCCAGACCGACAGATGCCTGATGTTGACATCTTTACCCAGCCACGCTACGCCCCTTTCGCACTAATTAGCATGGAAGGAAGTTCAGTGGGGGGGTTCGACCAAACTGGATGCAGTACCTGCTCCGCTAACGCTCTCAGGGCCAGCACTCTGAGCACTGAAGCTGCTCGAGATTTCCGCGCCTGATGTTCCGTTGTGTTTGGGCCCCAGCCCGACTCGTGGCCAACGCCAACTAATTAATTTGTACTTTTGCATGTCGGTACGAGTACCAACAGGCGAGAGCAAAGTAAAAGAAGTGCCTCCGGTTCTACCTCCCTCGTAGTTCTGGCTCTGGCTCCGCCTTTGACCAGGACCACGACGATTCCGAGGGCTGCCGCTCACTGACGTGTGCGAAAGCGGTTACTGCGAGTGCCCGCGTGTAGTTTCTTGGTTAATGTGGCAAATATGTTAACAAGATACTTTACAATATGCCATAAAGCACAAAGACAAGCCGCTCAGGAACCCAAACCGACAAAAGTCAGCGGAATTCCACGCTCTGTTTACATAGGTTTCACCCAGGTTTCACACAGGCCACAGCTTCCCTTTCCTTTCCGCAGGACTCGCATAGACGAGCAAGCAACCCAAGCACAGCCAGAGCGAAGTGCCCACCCCACCCCGCCCACATTCCTGCTTACTCAGATGTGTTGTAAAATTATGCATTAGTTTTATGTCATTATGCGGCATATTAAAATCTCCTTAATTACGAAACGTAATCAACAAAGGTTCGGTGCACGTTTCTGCTCCTTTCCTGTGCCTCGTCCTAGTCCTCCTCGTCCTCCTCTTGCTCCTGCTCGTTCTTGTTCTCATGCTGTCGTGCTCCGGAGGCATTGTGGGCATTTTGTGCCTTGACATGTTTCGTCCTTGTTTACATTTTTGTTACATTGCTGCTGATGGTGATGGGTGCTCCACTGTTACACTCGGGTACGTGATGTGTGGTCCCGGCAAGAAAAGTCTGAGTAAACGAAAATGTCGGTAGCTAAATTATCATGAGTAGTCTAAAATTTTTCATTCCGGGTAATGTTTGTTTGCGCACTGCTCTCTACGACTATGTATACACATAACTCTATGTATGCATAAATTTGGGGATGTACGGAAGTGCCACATTAACACTGTCCCAGATGTGTATGCCCATACGCATACACTCTCCCCGCAAAGTGAATTCTCTGGTTGGATCAGCAGGCGTGTCCTCTTACTGAGTCACCAAAACAATAAATGATTAATAATAACTTTTCGGGCAGCCAGCCTCTCAGTGCCGCCAGGCCATTGTCCCCGTCACAGCCAGCAGCAATGGAGCAAAGGAATTCAACGGCGGATGAACACAAAACACAATCGGACCATCCATAAATTATCCCACGGCGGAGGGGAAGGTTAGGAGTAGGAGTAGGCGCTTGCACAGCTGGCATGGATCGACCCATCGCGTTTATGGGCCTTTAATTGGCTAGAATTGTGTGAGTTAAGTGGGTTTTGTGTTATCAGCCCATTAATAAATACGGAGAACAATACGGCTGCCTCGACGCTGTGTGCATTTATAAAATACTATTGCGAATTGAGCCAAATAAAGTTGGCGCTAAAAAGTGCATTACTTATACAATCTGTGAGATAATACCCCTTTTGTATGGCAAATAGGTCGGCTTATTCCCTGCTGCCCAAGGAGCACGTAGAGCAAGGCAGCAGCACAGCAGGTAGCAGTGGTATGTAGGCAGACAGCAGCAGTCAGCAGGAGCAGGAGCAGGGGCAGAGTACTGGCAGCAACAAAAGCCTATTATTCTGCACGTAATAAACATAAAGTTGGCGCAATTTGTAACATAAATTTAAAGGGCTAACGTAAATCTTAGCGGCAATTATGTGTTTGGCAACGCGCCGTATACGCAACGTGGCGCTGGCCGGGTCCATAACTCATGCGCTTCATCTTCAGCGTCAGCGCCAAAAGCGAAAGAGAAAGCGAACTCGAAGCAACAGCAACGTCGCCGTCGCCTCACCTCCAAGGAGACAGCTCAGACGAGCAGTTCAAAGCTGGACGAAGGAGGCGGAGCCCGACAATAAGAACCGGAGCCGGGGAGCAGCTAACGAAAGGAATTCAAATAGCCGTAATTTATCACGTTGAGATTGCAGCTTCGCATTCGCACGCGGCGGGAGCAGCAGATGAGTCGACGCCTCAGCGACGCTGGGTTGGAGGTCGTGGGACGGAGGTTGGGACGGCCTCTGGCATCCAGCTTCGTCGTGGAATGTCGAAGGATTATGCCGCTGTAGAAAGGGATGGAATGGGATAGGATAAGTACAAATGCCGGGGCCCAAGGCGTTGGCGGAACGCAATTAGGCGTGCGACGAGACCGCGACCAGGTTTCTCCTCTTTGCAGGTCGGCCCCGGCTATATTGGGATTTATGATTTCCCTTTTAATAAGATTTAATTTAATGCTTGCGATAAAGGTAAAATAATGCGCGTAGATTTATTAGCGCTAATTTCCCCCTAAGCACAGCCTGTGGCAAAAATAAATGCGAACATCATAGTTGCAAATGATTCGTCCATAGAAATCTCCGATGTAGGGAGGGGAACATCACATAGACAATCAGATCCGATTTCTCAGCGACTTGATTGAAAGGAATTGTACAAAGTTTCCGAGAAAAGGAGATTCATTAAATTGACTTTGGATATAATAGGTTGATGGAGTAAATCGAGTTCGATTTCCTAGTTCCTGCTCAAATGCTCAGGATTACACCAAATGCAAATCCCTGTCCTGTCCGAGGTACAGCAGCGATAGCAGCTCAATTGAAACGGAGATTAAGGCTTTTTAGGTGTGTGTACACTGTACAGCACCCACTGTCGGGAGAAGAAATAAATAGGAGAAAGAAGGCAGGAGAGGAAGCTCAGAGGAACTCAAGAGCAATTCCAAGCAAACACGAGCACTACCAGCACTAGCAAAAAGCATGAGGAGACCACGCAGTCCCGAACCAAAGAAAAAGCGGCGAGTTGCTCCGCGACGCCCCTAATCTCCGGGAGGAGCCATGAACGGCATTTCGCAAACTTTGGCCAGGGTTCATATTTTATTCAGCCGCAGTATCCGCCAGCAAGTGGGGGGCCTCCTCTACCTCTGCTGGGGCTAAGGCTACAGCTGTAACTTCTTCGAATTTGTCTTGGCTCTGGCTCTGCGTTTATATTTTAATTTTTTTGTGCTGCTTAATTTTTTTTCTGCTTTCATTTCGTTTTACTGCCTCTGTCTTAGTCCGCAGTCCGCATCTCGCATTTCGCTTTTCCCTGTGCTGTCGCCTTCCGTGGGCCATAAAACCGAAAGAAACAAGAACAGAGCTGAAAGCGCAGAAATTCAAATCATTGTCTTGCGACTTGTTACCGTTGCTTGCCCACTCCCAGTATCAGTGCCATTCCCATTGCCGTTCTCAGGACCACATTCAATCCCTGTCCCTGTCCCAGTCCCAGCCCCACCGCCCTCACACCCCCATCCTCGGAGGACCTTTGAGAGCCAGAAAGGGCGCACATAGTACCTCCCCTACTCTTCAGTGGTATCTTTAAGAGGAATTGTGCTGCGGTTGGGGGACCGCCCATGTCCTTGGCAACCTGTGATAATCGTCTTGTGGGCAGTTGCCGCCATTCCACTGCCGGTGCCCGTTTTTGTTGTCATTTGTTCAACAACTCTGCGGCTGCGGCTGTGGCAGTGTCCTGCGGTCCCGGTCCGATTCAGTTCGGTTCGGTTCGGTCGCATATCCTGGCCGAGCACCAGACCATATCAGACCACAGCACGAGAGCGAGAGCGTGAACGAGAAGGAGGTCGAGCCGGGCTTCCTGCTCAGCATTTATCATTTGATTACAGTTTGACGGTCAATGTGACTTCGCGCCGGGGTCGGAGACAGTGGGAATGGCACGGGATTGAGAAACAAAGACACAACGGGTGGAAAATGAAATGTTCCTCTCCGCTCTTGATTGTGCACAGCTTTTTGTTGTTACAGCTGGTTTATTTGTTTGCCGCTGCTGCCTCGGCTCTTGGCGAGCAATAAATGAAATTTACTTTTTAATAAGTGTGTACATTCCGCTTGTCGGCATCTAAATATTTGTTATGAGGCAGTTGTCGCTCGTCATGCATATTTCATAGCCTGGCAAATTGAATTACAGCCCTTGTCGCTTGCTTGTCCCACCAAATTGAATGATAGTAAGCGAGGTTCTGCTTTGTGAATGAGTTCGCCGCTCTCCGCCACTCACTCCGTGATTATTTGCATCCAAAGAATACTAGTTTTTGGGTTCAGGCTGTTCATACAACCACTCCTTGTTATCAAAGTCCTTATAAAGTACTCTTGCAGACTAATGAAAGTTATACAAATCACAATTTAATATATTTATTTAATTATTATACCCGTACTCGAAGAGTAAAAGGGTATATTGTATTTGTGCTAAAAGTGGATGTGTGTAACACACAGAAGGAGGCGTTTCCGACCCCATAAAGTATATATATTCTTGATCAGCATCAATAGCCGAGTCGATATAGCCCTGTCTGTCCGTCCGTCTGTCCGTCTGTCCGTCCGTCCGTCTTGTTTGTCGCCCATTGCTCGAAGGCTATAATAGCTAGAGCAACCAAACTTTTATCCAGTCTGATGTGGTATCTCACTCCTAGAAAAGTGTTTCAAAATTTCGCCCCGCCCACTTCCGCCCCCACAAAGGGCGCACATCTGTGGCGGCCACAATTTTGACAATAACAAAAACTGAAAATGCAGAATCATAGAGACAGCCCATATCTATCAGGGGCCCAAATCTGAATCGGATCGGATCATTAATATAGCCACAATAGACAAAAACATACGCAAAAACTTCGCTCCATCCCTTTCGCACTCACACAAAATCGAGTCGATTTGGTTTTTCGTAAATATGAACGCCTGGATCTCAGAGACTATAAGAGCTAGAGCAACCAAACTTTTGCCCAGACTCCTGTAATACCGAACCTGAACAAGTGTATTTCAAAATTTCGCCCCGCCCCCTTCCGCCCCCACAAAAGACGAAAATCCACAATTTGAAGATAGAAAAAACCAAAAATGCAGTATCATAGGAAATGATCATATCTACCAGATTCCCGAATTTGGTTCAGATCGGATCATTATTGTAGCCACAATGATCAAATGAATTTTCAGCAGCGGGAATACCCCGCCGTTGTGTTTCCCCTCGTCCGATTGCTGCTTAAGTCATTTATTGGGGTTGATTGTCGCAGCAGATTCTCTCACACACACACTCACGCTCAAACATGCTGCCTCGTGCAGTGTACGTGTGTTGTTGTGAGAACAGAGGTAGATGATGTAGATGTAGATGTCGATGATAGATGTAGCAAAAAATGTAAAATGTAAAAACTGAAAAAACATTTTAAAATTCCACATAAATCACTGAGTACGGGTATAAAAGTAGAGTCGCGTTCGAAGCGACTCCGTACGTTCTTTTCTCGTTTTCAGTTAGTACTATTAAAGCATTTAATAGTACTAATTTTATAATTTCAATCACAACAAAAGTAAATACGAAATCTTACATAACTTCGTTTTCGATTTCGGCCATGAAAAAACTGAGTTTACATTTTTATACCCGTACTCGAAGAGTAAAAGGGTATATTGTATTTGTGGTAAAAGTGGATGTGTGTAACATAGAGAAGGAATAATTTCCGACCATATAAAGTATATATATTCTTGATCAGCATCAATAGCCGAGTCGATAAAGCCCTGTCTGTCCGTCCGTCTGTCCGTCCGTCCGTCCGTCCGTCGTGTTTGTCGCCCATTGCTCGGAGGCTATAAGAGCTAGAGAAACCAAATGTTATTTCCAGACTGATGTGATATCTCACTCCTAGAAAAGTGTTTCAAAATTTTGCCCCGCCAACTTCCGCCCCCACAAAGAGCGCAAATCTGTGGCGTCCACAATTTTGAAAATTACAGAAAACTAAAAATGCAGAATCATAGAGAAAAACCATATCTATCAGAGGCCCAAATCTGAATTGGATCGGAACAGTAGTATAGCCACAATAGAAAAAAAAATTTCGAGAAACATCATTCCATCTCTTTCGCACTCACACAAAAATGAGACGATTTGGTTTTTCGTATAAATGAGCGCCTCGATCTCAGAGACTATAAAAGCTAGAAAAACCAAACTTTTGTCTAGACTCCTGATCCTTCAGTGCAAGATTATTTTAAAATTTTGCCACGCCCACTCCCGCCAAAATCCACAAATTTTGAAGATAGAAAAAACGAAAAATGCAGTAGAGAATGACCATATCTACCAGATTCCAGAATTTGGTTCAGATCGGATCATTATTGTAGCCACAATGATCAAATGAATTTTTAGCTGCGAGCTTCCCCCTCCCCTTGCAGATTAAGTAATTTATGGGGTTGAGTGTCGCTACAGACTTTCTCACACGCACACTCACGCTCACACATGCTACCTCGTGCAGTGTACGAGTGTTGTTGTGAGAACTGATTTAGATGAAGTAGATGTAGATGACTGATGTAGCAAAAATATGTAAAATGTAAAAACTGATAAAACGACTCCGTACGTTCTTTCTCGTTTAATAATAATAATAATGAACACCGTGTAAAATAATACTGTCTGCCGGATATGGAGGACTCTACCCGTTGATGCTACTGGTAATGGCTGGTAGATATTTGAAAAGTCGAACTGAATATGATATGCGATGGCTACTGTGCCATAGTGTACGTAAATGTGATTTTTTTAATGACACTGATATATTCGACATTACAATTCAGTTGTTGAACTGGGATGCCCATTGGAAAATTAGATCAAAAAGGTACATTATAACCATATCAATAATGTTTAACATCCAGCCGAAATGTATTCTGTAGAGGAACTCGTGCTTCCCAATCAGTTTCTATATGTATGCATTTATGTCGCTCTATGTTTTGTATATTATTATGTCCAATATTAAAGCTAGAATGAAGAAAACAAACGCGAAACTTGCAGTAATATGCATGTACAGTATGTTTGCAATGGGTTAAAAGAGCAGCGGTTAACGGCGGAACAGCAGAGAAGCAGTAACAGCAGCAGAGAAGACGAGGAACAGCAGAGAGCCGTAACATACGCAGTACTTTTAAGCGTTGCATTTAAATGAAATTTCTTTGCCAGTCTACATCGGGTTCATATAATAAACATTAAAATGTTTAAAGCACTTTCCACACTCTAAAGTTGGATTCCAGAGAAGTTATTGTGTCGAATGTCTACCCATCTAGTTTACATTGTTTTGGATATAGTATATATTTATTTTGGGCAGTAGTAGCACATAAAAAGTCGAAAATCAATAACTGATATTGGACACCCAAACAAAAACAGTTTATGTTCACACCTCGTTTCCGTGAAACGAAAGACGATCGCACCACCTGCAGTCGCGTAAGTGCCACAGCTGAATCGGATGCACTTTTCAGAGCTTATGTCATTAGTTCCATCAAGCCTTCCACAAGTCACGCCAACACGCATCGCTTCTGTTGGCAATTCGAGATGCCGAACACAGAACGCCTCTGGCATCTGCTGTTGCTTCTGATCTGCTACTGCTCTGCTCTGCGATATATCGAAGGCCTCGAGAATGGACTCGCCCGAACACCGCCAATGGGCTGGATGCCCTTCGAGAGATTCCAGTGTACGGTTGACTGCGTTCACTTCCCAAGGGATTGCATCAGGTACGTGAGTCTGGTTCTGATTGGTCCTGCTTGGTAGCTGCTCTGCTCCTATTGCTATTCATCTTTATAGTGAGTCGCTCTTCAAGCGTACGGCAGATCTCCTAGTGTCCGAGGGCTATGCAGCCGTCGGATTTCAGTACTTGATAATCGACGACTGCTGGATGGCAAGATTTCGCGATGCGATCACCCAGAGGCTCCTGCCTGCCAGGGAGCGTTTTCCCAGCGGAATGGCTGCTCTTTCCGATTACGTAAGTCCTTCAGCATTCCCTACAGAAAAGTAAGTAGCAGCATTCATCCACAGATTCATCGACGAGGCCTGAAGTTTGGAATATACCACGATGTGGGAGAGAAGACTTGCATGTTCCGGGGTCCTGGGGCTCGGGGACACTTTCAGCTCGATGCCCAGACCTTCGCCGATTGGGGCACCGACTATGTGAAGCTCGACGGCTGCTATGCCACTGAGTCCGAACGGGACAGAGGGTATCCCGCCTTCGGCAAGGCCATGAACAGCACTGGTCGGACAATGGTTTACTCTTGTAGTTGGCCGTTCTACAAAGAGGAGGTGCGTCTTGGATCAATGTTGGGGAGTTCATTTGGAGCTAATTCTTCACCCTGCAGCCCGACTACAGTCTGATAGCGAAGCACTGCAATCTGTGGCGGTTCGCAGAGGACATCACGGACTCATACAAATCAGTCTTCAAGATAATGGAGCTCTACCGCAGAAACCAGCAGCTTCTGTCGGCACATGCTGGCCCTGGTCGGTGGAATGACCCGGATATGGTAGGAATTCTTCGATCTAAATACTCCTTACGTGCGTAACGGCTTCCCCCTCTACCAGCTGGTCTTAGGAAACTTCCGCCTGAGCTACGACGCCAGCCGACTGCAGCTGGCCATATGGTCGGTGATCGCAGCTCCTCTGATAATGACCAATGACTTGGAGACTGTGCGTCCGGAAATAAAGGAACTTCTTCAAAACCGGTCAGACACATCCGCCACATTACATTACTGATTCATTCCGTAACACATTTTCCTGATTGCAGAGAGGTCATAGCTATAAATCAGGACTCCCTTGGGATGCCCGGCCGCTGCGTCTGGACATCGAACAATTTCCAGGTATCCTTAGTCAATCTTTCGATCTGTCGGAAAAGTCTCTCCACGTTATTCCACACTATTTTCAGGTCTGGCTGCGTCCAGTCACGCCGGTCAACGACCTTGGCAAACACTCCTTTGCAGTAGCTTTCGTCAATCGCGGGGGCTTTGACCACTGCCCCTT
Source organism: Drosophila bifasciata (assembly GCA_009664405.1). NCBI lineage: Eukaryota > Metazoa > Arthropoda > Insecta > Diptera > Drosophilidae > Drosophila > Drosophila bifasciata. The sequence goes on from CM019044.1 coordinate 33,062,571, forward strand.
GTGCCCCCGCACATTCGAAATCGTCTTGGAGCGCCTGGGTCTGGACAGCCTCACGGGCTATTATGTTGTGGTAGAAAAAAATGGAAACCTGAATGGAAATCCCTAATCGCATTTTCGTCCTTTGTTTTTTCAGGACCTGTTCAACAGCAGTCGCAACTTGGGCATGTTCAAGCCGTACGACGCCTTCAGCACTCGAATCAATCCAGAGGGAGTGACGTTCTACAAGTTTACAGTAGTACCCCTCTACTGATTGGGATAGTATAAATCCAACCAACTACAGGGTATTCACAAATCGGGGGTGGGGCCTTTTATACATGGTATAAACTCGTTCCTTTACAGAAGCCACTCAATGTTCACATCTACGAGTAATATACTATACATATCCAGAAGGCCACAGATGAATATTTATCAAAGTAAGCCAGTGGCATGTGGCTGTGTCTGTGGCGCGCTGGTTATTGTTATTCGAAATAAATATACATATATAGAGCTCACATTATAAATAACCTCGTTATCCCTAGCTTGAATATGATTTTGACAAATTAGGTTTAGTCATTGTGTGTTGCCGTTGCCGTTGCCCACGATTGTGTGGAGAGGGGGATAAGGAGAAGCCATTTGGTTATTTTTAGTAGCGGCTCCAGCGACGGATGCGACCCACCCATGTTCGGTCGCATCCGACGATGGCCCGAATAAGTACGAAAAGCAAAATATTGTATAATCCATAAACAAAGATGCTGAGCTGCTGACGAAAAGCCATCAGGCCATGTCCTGTCCGTGACTGTCCCTGTCCCTGTATCGTGTACATACATGGGCAAAGACCTTGCAGGGGGCTCATCACCCTCAATACTTGTGACAATTTATTGACCAAATTTCGTCAAGCGATGAACCTTCCAGCGAGCATATTCAATTTAGCCGCCTGCTCCCCAGCGCCTGACACAAAAGCTTCTCCTACCCACCTCCACCTCCAGGGCTGGGAAAACATCAAAGGGGAGGGACGGCACTGTATGGGGCGAAACGGGTCTGGATGGATGAACGGATGGATGGATGCTCGGCAGCACACCTGCATCCATGTCTCCTGACAGGGATGACGACGCCGACGCTGACGCCATTATCCTCTAATAAATATTGATTTCGGTGTAATAAAAGGACATGACAGAAGCCAACAACATCCTCGGCGGCATTAACGGCCATCGGGAGATTGCTTGGCCGGGCTGGGTCTGTGGGAGTGGAAAAGGAAAGGGGGAGGGGGGACAAGTAAAGAAATATGTGAATTAGGCACGAGCGATTCACGGCCAGGTGCGGTGAGGAAATGAGACGACACGCTTCCCCGAATTACAATATAAACCGCCTGAAAATATTTGCAACGAATCCGAAAAATTATTCAAAATTAAATATAACTACCGCGCATTCAAATTATGTAAATTTGCGCCGTTTCCATTGCTCTCGAGCTCACCTCCTGGTTCCTGGCTGTTATCCCTGTTATTAGTCATTTTCAAAACGTGCCGTCTTGGCCACATCGTGAGAGCATTGGGAAGGTTTGGCGAGCAGGCCTTTAGTCGGACTCCCTTGTTGCGAGGTTACGATATGTTTGGGCCGCATGAGACTCCCAGCACATGGAGATAAATATGGAAATGTCATGTTCACAAGCTCTGGCAATAAATGTCAGTCGACAGAGGACTGTAGGACGCCGCTTCGCTTCAGCTTCGGATTAAGAGAGGGAATTTCCGAAAGAGAAAATTTCCCAGAAAGCGAGACACTTCAACATGCCGGCAAGCCGGCTGCCAGTCGCGCTTTTCTAGGTCTGTGAACCCCGAACACCACTCCAAAGTCCTTTCGGAATGGGAATACCCAATTACCTGTGACTATGACCATTGTCCGCCACATTGGCAATGTAATTACAAGTGGATCTGATTCTCCTGCACTAAATACCGACGTTCTCGTATTAGCCTGCTAAAATAGTGCTGAATGTCTCAGCTAGCCAGAGTTTCGGGCAGTACAGACTTCCGAGTTGGTTGGGCAACTGTTGCTTCGATGCTCACAATGGGAGCAGCCCCCTCGCCTCGTTTCCGAATGCAGGGGATCGCAGGCGGACACGACTGCACTGCATGCATTTGGAGAGCGCAATTAACTTTCCATGGAGATGGCCCGACTCATCATAATTAATTCATGGCTTATATGCGAGACCAATTTCCCGTCCTCGCATCCATACTAGGGGCACTTCGCAGCGACTCCATGGAGGTGAGCCTGAGCTAGCCACGTGCCCGCATAACTTTTTCATTAGCGGGCGGTTCGTTGGTTGCTGGCGAGGACCGCCGACGCAGTCCTTTATTTTCCTCGCCGCCTCGACTCAATTTTGTGACGGGAGTTTCTGTGGTCCTGAGCTAGTCTTAGGACAAGTGGGTGAAAACGACTTTGGCCCTGTCGCAATTAATAGACTCTCCACTCCTTCCGCAGACTGGATGCCAAGGCAGCCTGGAAGTCCTTACGCGTGTTTCCCCTTAAAGCCACCTTAGCATTCCTGAAGCGCGTTTGCCGTGTGGGCTCTCAGCAATAGGAATATTTAATGAACTGCCCGGCAGGGCTGCCAGGTGTCTCCACTCGGGGAAGGGTCAGCATCCGTTTCAAAGGCAGCTAAAATTCAGTGAATAGTTTGATCCTGCTGAAGGATTTTTGGAAATTGGTTTGTTGCGCGTTCCTCAGTTAGGTTCAATTTTTTTTGTGCACCTATCTGTACTTCATTCCCACATATACATATACATGCTGGCAGACACGGGTTTTACATTCGTAAAGTACAGTACAGTACTGACAGCCAGGCAGGCACACATAGTAATTTCCTGTCCTGCTTGATAACGATGACAACGCCCATGGTGACGGCCACGCCCACGCCCATGACCACGACCAAGCCAAAGTCCATGTGGACGATGATTTGCTGCAGCAGCAATTTATCAAGCATATAATTCAGAGCATGGGCCCGTTGCGGAGGGCGAGGGTGTTGGCCAGCAGTGAGTGGCAATTAAAGCAAACAACAACAGCGGAGGAGCATAAATAATCCCACAGACACACTCCACACTCAGCACGCACCCGTACTGGGCACATGCCTAGTTCGGTACCACGGGAGAACGAAGCAGCAACACTTTGGTCTGTTGCACGAGCGGAGCTGCCTTGGCCCTGCCCCAGCCTGGGATGCTGCTGTGGACTTTCTGCAGCACCACTGCGAATCTGTCACTCTGTCCGGCAACCCAAACGAAGCCAAACGAATCCAAACAAAACAAAACGAAACGAAACGAAAAGAAGCCCATTGTCAGCATTTGTGTACAACGACCGGACCCAAGAGGCGTAGGCCGAGGCGAGACGGGACTCGGTGCGTATGAGCAATTTTATAAAATACCAGTACACGCTAACAGACGTCCAGTCAAGGGGGGATAAGGGGGCGACGACCCAAACATACACCCAGCTGTGGAAATTGTGTCGGAAATTTGGGCCAATGCCTTTGTGAACTTCGTTAGAAGGCGGAAAATAAAAGAATCTGCAAAATTAAGAGGCAGAGACAATGACTGGGGGGCCTCGTTTCGAGGCTGGATGATGCTGGTCGAAGGCTAGCTTGCACTGATGATGCTCACCCAAATCTCAAAACTTTCCCTCAGCTACTCATCAGCTGCTCACGTTTTCCCCAGATTTCCCATAAAGCTATCCGTGCTGGCACAACTGGCACAATTATGCTCCATCCACGAAGCGAGTCGAAAGACAATTAAAAGATTTCAATTGGGAACACGACAAATTCTTTGGTCGTAGCTACTGTGCGGATAGCTGCTGATGTTCTGCCAGAGTATATCTAAATTCGAAGCAATCCTGCCATGTCCCCAATTATGAGTAATGTTTTTCCCCGTTCTTATAAGGGAACAATCTGATTCAGATTGCTGTTGATAAATGCCGCAGAATTTCATAATTGTCATTACATAATTTTTCTTATTTTTAGCTTGGAACGAGGCTAGTCTGTGGCTGACGCTACTGCAGCTACAGCTGCATGTGCGTAGACAAATAATTTGTTTCCGGCTCCGGGTTGGGGTTCGGGTTCGGCTGCACAAGTGCCACATATCCTGTTCTGGCTGGTTGAAGCTATCCAGATTGTTGGGCAGCCGTTCGCAGCTTAACTCGGCGGAGTTGAATTATTCGGAGAGCACAAATGTGGCCAGAGACTTAAATTTCCTGCAATTAATTTACGAGTCTAGTACGAGTATGTACAGTGTGTACATACATTTACGTATGTGGCCAGCATTCAGAGTTCCAAAAGTGAGTGAGCAAGCCAATATCCCTCCTCCCTCTCCGTATTCAATCGCCTCTTGCTTTCAGAGTTCAAGAAAGAGACAAAAAGAATGTGGCACTCAGACATATATGCATATGTATACGTACATAGGTATATTGGCATGGAGTGGAGAACGAAACGAGAAATAGACGCACACACATGAGTCTGGGGCTCGAGCTTCTACCCATACATACGTATGTCTAGAGTTTCGGGAAGGCACATAAAAGTTTTTGCTCCACGGTTGAACGAAGCAAAATTCAACAAATCATTTATGGCCGATGTCCGGACGGGGCCCCCCTCAAGCCCCACTCGAGGAAATCGCCCCTTTAAAGTGCTTAGGCAAACTGAGCAGAAGTCAAACGTAGAGGGGCTCTATCCAGATGTCCGGCTGTTCACATGGCGAAGTGTCTGCCAGGGGTGGGGCTGAGCTGCTGGAGAGGACTGGTGCTGGGGCTAGTCCTTGTGCTGCTGTAAGCCTGTTGGAGTGGGGCGCAGGGGGGCGGGGACCTTGGGAGAGAGCTCGCAGTGGCAGCTCATTACGTGTGCGAAAACTTTGATGGCTCCCATTCAGGTCCATTGTGCTTGTATCCACATTTAATCTCAATCGAGTCCCGTCCCTGAACTGAGTTCGAACGGAGGTTCGACATGATTGAGCAACTCACTCCAAACACTCTTAGAGCAGGCACTTGTGCTCTTTAAACTCTTCACAGCGGAATGAGGGCATTAAGTTCGATATACTCGAGAGTGTAGCTGGTATAAAGTAATGGTTGACCTTGTGGCTCGGCCGGAAAGCAGCTCTGACAATAATCTCTTAAACAACAATTGGACTGGCGACAACTTAAACAACTGCAGAAAAGTTATCTAAAGCCCTGACCTCTGTGAAAACAACACTGATCCCTCAGAGCAACGCAAAAGCAAAGCAAGACTGATGTCCAAAGCCACGGCAGTCAGAAGGTGTAGTCCAAGCTACACAGCTGGCAAGGACGTGAAAAAATACGTTCTAAATGAAAGGATATCTTGAGTCTGTGTCTGCAAAGACTCGGTAATCGAATAGAAATGAGAGCTTCATTTGGCCACATCCACAACCATGTGGGGGACGTAATTTAGTAAATGATTTATCAATGTGTTCGGAATTTCACCTTAATTTCAGAACAATATTTACAATTTTTGAGTTTCCTTTACATCGTCCCACAGCCAAGTACATCTTGGAATTAGTTTATAGCTATAAGACAGACATTTCAGAGACCAAATTACATTTAAGGATCACAATACCTACATATGTATTTATTCAGCAAACAAAAACAACATTTAATGCACAGATGACCAAGGAAGTATTGAGGCAATAAATGATCCTTCCTGTTCAGAAAATATTGAGGACTTTCAATGACTTTCGCTCGATGTGTACTGTTGGGTCAACAGTTTAGTTTCTTTCCTTCATTCATTCATTGAGTATTTAAATGTTCCCTAAATGCCTTTGCCAGCTTATTAATGATTTGATCCTGCAAGCCAATCGGTCGGGAAAATTGTTTAAAACGAGAAAGAACGTACGGAGTCGCTGTAAACGCGACTCTACTTTTTATACCCGTACTCAGTCAGTACACATGTGATTTATGTGGAATTTTCAAATCAGTTTTACATTTTACATTTTACATTTATTTGATGCATCTGTCATCTACATCTACATCAGTTCTCACAACAACACACGTACACTGCACGAGACAGAGCGTGCGAGTGTGAGTGTGAGAGAATCAGCAGCAGCAACCCTCAAAATAAATGTATATTTATACCCGTACTCGAAGAGTAAAAGGGTATATTGTATTTGTGCTAATTGCTGTCTGTCCGTCTGTCCGTCTGTCCGTCTTGTTTGTCGCCCATTGCTCGGAGGCTATAAGAGCTAGAGGAACCAAATTTTTTTCCTAACTGATGTGTTCTCTCACTCCTAGAAAAAGTTTAAAAATTCCGCCCCGCCCACTTCCGCCCCCACAAAGGTCGCACATCTGTGGCGTCCACAATTTTGAAGATAGCAGAAAACGAAAAATGCAGAATCATAGAGAAAGACCATATCTATCAGGGGCCCAAATCTGAATCGGATCGGATCATTAATATAGCCACAATAGACAAAAACATACGCAAAAACTTCGCTCCATCCCTTTCGCACTCACACAAAATCGAGTCGATTTGATTTTTCGTACAAATGAGCGCCTCGTTCTCAGAGACTATAAGAGCTAGAACAACCAAATTTTCTGCCTAGACTCCTGTGATATCGCTTCAGTGCAAGTTTGTTTCAAAATTTTGCCACGCCCACTCCCGCCCCCCCAATAGACGAAAATCCACAATTTTGAAGATAAAAAAAAACCAAAAATACAGTATGGTAGAAAAATTACCATATCTACCAGATTCCCGAATTTGGTTCAGATCGGATCATTATTGTAGCCACAATGATCAAATGAATTTTCGGCAGCGAGCTGCCCCACCTCCTGCTACAACCATAACAAAATATACATTGATTTTGAGGGTTGCTGCTGCTGATTCTCTGACACTCACACTCGCACGCTCTGTCTTGTGCAGTGTACGTGTGTTGTTGTGAGAACTGATGTAGATGTAGATGACAGATGCATCAAATAAATGTAAAATGTAAAAACTGATAAAACATTTGAAGATTCCACATAAATCACATGTGTACAGACTGAGTACGGGTATAAAAAGTAGAGTCGCTCCTACAGCGACTCCGTACGTTCTTTTCTCGTTTGTTTTGGTTGTAGCGGCGGCCGGGGCAGCTCGCTGCTGAAAATTCATTTGATCATTGTGGCTACAATAATGATCCGATCTGAACCAAATTCGGGAATCTGGTAGATATGGTCATTTTCTACGATACTGCATTTTTGGTTTTTTCTATCTTCAAAATTGTGGATTTTCGTATTTTGGGGGCGGGAGTGGGCGTGGCAAAATTTTGAAATAAACTTGCACTGAAGCGATATCACAGGAGTCTAGGCAAAAAATTTGGTTGTTCTAGCTCTTATAGTCTCTGAGAACGAGGCGCTCATTTATACGAAAACCAAATCGACTCGATTTTGTGTGAGTGCGAAAGGGATGGAGCGAAGTTTTTCGTATATTTTCCTCTATTGTGGCTATATTAATGATCCGATCCGATTCAGATTTGGACCCCTGATAGATATGGGCTGTCTCTATGATTCTGCATTTTTAGTTTTTGTTATTTTCAAAATTGTGGCCGCCACAGATGTGCGCCCTTTGTGGGGCGGAAGTAGGCGGGGCGAAATTTTGAAACACTTTTCTAGGAGTGAGATATCACATCAGTCTGATAAAAGTTTGGTTGCTCTAGCTCTTATAGCCTTCGAGCAATGGGCGACAAACAAGACTGACAGACGGACAGACAGCAATTAGCACAAATACAATATACCCTTTTACTCTTCGAGTACGGGTATAAAAACGCCCAACTGGAAACTGCTTAATAGAGTGCTCCAACAAAGCTACAATAGCTATAGCTACCGACGATGTTAGGTCAGAGATATCGGGCTGCAGGCGCTAACAGCGATGCCAACGGCGACAACTTTGTAAAGTTTGTTGGACGCACCTTTAAAAAGTTTCCCGCTGCCAGATAGCCAGGATCGATGCAATGTAATGCCGATAATGGGTCGCACAGTTTAGCATTTTAGCAAACAATTCGACCGATTCGCCATAAAATAAACACCCCCACAGACAGTGGCAGCAAATTGGGGGCGGCGACAGGTTCTGGCGCAAGTTTGCGCCCTATTCCAGACACTCCGGAGGGTCAAAAGTTATCAGCCACTTTCCGGACTCTTAGCCGGAACCGTTCCACTTACGGTCGCCGCTATTCTCGTGCTTCTGAGATGTCGCAAAGGAAATGCCATCAAGAATTAAAGCCCTTCGGGAGACAAATGTAAAACTTACAACCTGAGCACAAGGCCGAAGAGTTAGGTCCGAGTGGTATCCATCTTGGCCGTTGGACTCCACTCGGCAGCAGCAGCTGGACAGACAAATGCGCTGGCCAACTTTCGGGCATGTCGGGAGAAAGCAACGAGAAGGGCCGAAAGCGGCGTCGATAGAGGCTGCCAGAAGTGAGTGAAAGCTCGTCGAGACAGTTGCTCGACTTTGGAAGTACAGACAATGTTTGAGGTGGGCTTGGTGGGATGGTAGTCAAGGATGGCAGGAATGGCAGGGATGACGGGGAAGGGAAATAAAAATTAGATTGTTGAATAAAACTGCTTGTTCGCCCCGAAACTGGCAACAATAGTTCTCATTTAGTTGCCACAAGTGTTTGAGCTCTGTCAGACTTACGAGGCGGAAAATGAACAAAAAGCAGTCAAGTAACCCAAGACGAGAGGCAAAGGACCGGCGGAAGAAGACCAGAAGCAGCCATTCAAGGCTGGCCGGACACGCAGGATGCAGCATAGCACCAGGCAGCATAACAATTGGAATTGGAATCAACGGAAGGCACTCCAGCTTGTGCAATTTAATTTTGTAGTAAATTAAGCAGCGAACAACTTCAGCCAGCATCTGGTGCAGATTCGTGCGAGCACCCATCTCCCTCCGCTCGCTGTCAATGCCTCTTTACGGGCTCCAGGTCAAAGATACTTGAGTGCCACATTTACATTCTGCGAGAGGTGCCCTCTTAATCTTCTGCTTACGCAGCCTCTGCGGGGCGCCGGGTGGGATGCTCTTAATCAGCTGCGGCAGGACAATACGATGGGCATTAATTACGCGTACAGCATGCTGCGAGTACAAAGTATTCTGACGGCTCCTCGGCAGGGGTTTTTCATCAGGAGAGGTATGGCCTGTACATACGTAGGAGTTGCGATTACGTACGTATAAAAAAACAAGCTAAGATCTTCATTGATGGAACCCACCACCCGCTTGGCCACAAAGCCAAGTCATCTCTTTTGTCCGCCGCAATCTCCAGTGCAAAATGAATGAGGAGTCGGAGGAGGAGGCCATCTAGGACAAGTTGAAATCATTTCCCCCGTATCACTTCTGTCTGGAGATGGTTGGTTGTCTGTCTGCATTTCATTAACGCCTAGCAGTGGTCGATGGCCTGACGTCTGCGTCTGCGTCCCCCAGGGACCAGCTTGTTCCTCCTGCCAGTCCGCAATTGCGGGAAAGTGGCTTTTGATTTCCTTTCTGCAAGCTCCGTTAACCGCAACCACAACTTCTTGAGTACTCCGAACCACTGACCACTGGCCACCCGCCACCTATTCTCCGGTATTCCCATCCTCCTTGTAATTTCATACATTGTACTTTGTCTGCGGACCCCTAGCCTTCGTACCTTTCGCATTTGATTCCGTCGTAATTGCTGTTCTGAGCGCTGCGGCATGGTTCTGGACTGCAGAAGCTGACTGGGAAGACAGCACAAGTACTTGCTTTCTTTCCATCCCATCCACCGCTCTAGCTGCAGTCCACTTGCTCGCTCCCTTTAATTGCTGTCCAACAAATTAATGCGATTATTTTTACGTGGTGAAAGTAATCCGGCTGTAAGCGCATTTGACAGTTTCACGCGCACTCGTGTCCGATGCGACGCGACTTCGCACCAGCCAGCTCCATTCAAATCCGCGCGGCAATCGAAGCCCAGCCCAGCTCCGCACTATTTCATGGGGACTCCGAGGGCCGACCGTTGTCACCAATCTTTCATTCCGCTCAGCGTGTAATGCGCAGTCCGCATGCCACTTAAATATTCTGATGGTTGACTTTGACTTTGACGTGGGCAACATTTAATTTCGTTATTTCAGTGACGTGGGCCCGACGCGGACCTCGACCCGGACCTGGACCCGGACTCGGTCCCTCTTCGGATGGATGCATACGGCAAGGCCGCATGAGTGACACCGATGTTTGTGGGTTGAAAATCTAAAATCCAACCTATTCATTATGCTAAATTATCTGCCCTGGGAAATAACGGTTGCTAACGGTTACACAGCTGTGACAAGCGGAACCTTTTCCACCTCAATTGCACTGCAGTTCCAAAATGGAAAGATGAACGGGCCCGGGTGCCGAATACTAAAAGCATAATTGATTATATTTGAATGGTATTCGGAAATGACTGTGGGAGCATTCCAGCCAGAGCTAAAGCAAGCTATGGGCAAGCCACTTGTTTAATTTATCCGATCAGAAGTTTGCTCAGAAGTTATTAGTGGTGTGTTAAATGTGGCTGGCAAATTACTGTGCCCAACCATATTTGCATGCCTCCGCCAATGCGGCTCTTCCAAATGACACACACGCATGCTCTTATGTGTCTGATACTTGGTTTGAGGTTCGGGAAACAAATTCCCTAGTTATGTTTGCATTTGGCAAGAGTAAATCAGATATTCCGATGATTCCGCCCGTAGTCGTCGTTCCGTCCGTCCTTCTGTCCGCCCAGCTGCCAGATGTCGATGAGCCTAGGCAAACACATCTTGCCTGCCTCAGTGCTTTCGCCTTGTGGGAAGACTTAACGATATTGGCATAGGAATCCGAGGACACGTGCCTCCATATATCAACTGTTTGCACTCGGTCTCTTAAGAATCCTTTCGCCTTTCGCATTCTGAGACCGGAGACCGGGGACCCTTCGCCGCGGGTCTTTGAACTTTTCAAATTTGCACGCTCTACGGGCTCTGCCGGAGACAGTAGTCTCATTCCCATGCCCATGCCCATGCCCAGGCCTACTCCCATTATTCGCTATTAATTTGTATAAGAGCAAACAAAGCTGAGATTACTTTGCATACTGCATACGATTCCACCGGGAATCGGCTACAGTCGGACGGTGTGGAGGTGGAGTGGAGTGTGGAGTGATTGAGGGGTGGATGGAGAAGGGGATAATGATTAAAGAAACCCCTTATGCGAAATCAAACACCCGGGGACATCAATCCCATGTGCGCATACATAATTGACGTCGAATTCGGATTCACTTTAATCTCTGCTCTGATTCGGATTTGTTTTGCTTCTTTCTGAAATCCTTCGAGTGTGCTCCTGTTTTGTTCGCATGTCTGCTCATGAAAGATTTACATTTCCTCCACGTTGCGCCGCCAGGGCAAGCTACGACTCTATTTCCATCACCGAATCCGCATCCGTGGCAACAGCCACCGCAACTGAGGCCGGAGCCAGCAGTGTCACCATTGTTTGTCCTTAAACACATTTCACCGAGTCGTCTGCCTTTGGTTATCTTTGGTTACATACGGTGGGAGCGCAGTATTCGACTGGGACTGTACAAGCACTGGGGAGTCTTTCGAAAGTCACTTTTAAAAAATTGTATAAATCAAACAGAAAGCAATGCCATAAATTCTTTATTCATTAATAACGAAAACACCAAACTGAGCTTTAAGCAAGCCATTGCCGTGGGCCGTGGGCCGAGGGCGTGGGCACAGACACAGGCCGAGGATGAGGACGAGGACGAGAGCCAGCCCACGGTTGACTCCATCAGTTGACTTGACGTGGGCCTCGGTTCAGTGCCAACCCGCTCGCGGTTTGATCAACGTCATTTTTCGATTCGATGATTAATTGAACGAAATTCAATATTCACAATTGAATTACTGCTGCCTGGGTTGGCGTTGGCGTTGGCTGGCATTGTTCGGGCTCAAACAATGCCCTGGATCCCTCGAAGCCCTCAGTGCCATCGTCGGTGGCAGTGCCCGCGGGGATGTCGCCGCTATCGTTGTTGTTCATTTTCCGTGGCACACTCAAAGGAGGGCAAGGGCCAACAGTAAAAGAGCTTAAACTCAACCGCGAAATATAGTATGTATATGTAAGTGCTGGAATTTCTTCAATTTGAACATTTGTGCATGTTTCTAAAGAGGAAACGAGTTACAGTGACACAAAGTAGAGCCATCGATGAGGCCATGTCCACGTGTGAACTGCCCATCATCATCAATCAGAAATTATACTTCGTTTGTGCCACGCTTGTCTAAGTCTACAAGCAAATCGAGATGAAGGTCCCAAAATCCAGATACCAAGTATTTCCTTGTCGAATACTCTGTGTGCAGTCGCAGTCCACCCAGTTTCGTCAAGGTAAGAATAAGCAGGAGTACGAGTATTGTGCGGAAATGATGCCAATGGAAGAAATACATGGAAAATCCATAAGTCTGGATATGTTTGCCATTTTCCAACTCATCTCACTTAGCGTAACCCCCTCGCACTTTGGAAAGCCATATTTGAATCAATTTACTTGCTATTGGCAGTGATGCTTTCGGGCCAATGAATTTCAAGGGTGGCCAATTCTGAATAGGGAACTACGAGTTACAGAAGTGACGAGTGCGTGACTCTTACTGCTCAAAGTTCGCAGTCATTAGGCAAACTCATGTTTTATGTTCATGATTCATCCTGTTCGACGAACCTAGTGCGCAAATATTTACACGAGTGCGAGTCTGTACGAATAAAGGAGCTCTGCTCCCGTAGATGCCAGTTCGTATGCCAGTGCTCCAGTGTACTTGCCACGCAGCTGGATGGGGAAGAGTCAACATTTGTGTGCGCAATAAATGGGAATTATGCAATAAACTTTTTCAGCTTTCTTTTAAGGGGCGCTCTGTAACAGGGAGAGTCCCTGCCTTGGCCCAGAGCACGGGAAAACTGGATCGAATAACTTGCAGGCAAGCAATATGGCAAGCAAGCATGGCCATCTGATTTCTGAACACTCAAATCAATCGTTTGTGCAATACCAAAGTATCTGTATCTACTATAAGTCGATGGCTGTATAAAGCTGTTATAATGACACAAAGCTAAAAATCGAAAGCGGTGACAAAGCGACAACGAAACGGAACTCGAAAGAAGGCCGGCGGCGCTCAATCGAGATCCGCGCTCACTCGCACATCCGTTTCCGGCTCGGCTTTTTCTCTATTCCCCCCACACAGCACAGCCCACACCCCCCCACTAACCTCCCACGCTAGCCCGTGTCCCTGGCCTTTAGTCGTAAAATTACAACTGCGCCACTTTTGGCTTTTACGGTGCCATAAATCGAAACAAAAGTGTCGTTTAGCAATTGAAAACGAAAAACAGAAACGAAATCATGGACCTGGGACTGGCTCCGGGACCCTACCCCACGACGAACTTGGATGCCTGCTGTCTGCGTAGGGTCGATTTCGATGTCGATCCCCACCTCACCCTTAGGCACAGCCCCAAATGCGACAAATGTTGCCGCACAGATGAGAACTCTTCATCCGAATTATAAATTCAAGTGGAGGAAATTGTTACTGGCTTGTTATGACCTTTAGTGGGACGATGGCCGGCAATCCCAATCTCCATTCTCGCCATTCACAGCTCCGTTTGGGCAGCCGGGTCCGGCGTAATGAAATTAAATCACAGCCCGACCGCACTGAGAACCGAGTGCCGGGCACCGACTCAACCGAATGGGCTTTCATGCCGTCAGTGGCCAGCAGAGGGCTGACGTCTCACCAACACTTAATTACTTTTGATACGTGACAGCTTAATCCTTTGACCGGGAGGCTTCGACCGACCGAAAACCGATGGCGACCCGCCGCTAGAAGAAGCCACTAATCGATGTGGGGCCCCATGTTCAGGCACATTCAACCAAAAACGGTCCGCACAACCGTCAATCCCAGCAAATGGTGGCCAATTGAGAGAAACCGCAAATCTGTGCTCAAAACCACTGCTTTGAATAAGCAAATTAAACCTGAGACCATCAATCACCAGCGAATGCCAAATGCCAGGCATTAGCATATTCATTTCATAACATCTCCGAAATAGTCCCCCCGAAATTACCACCGACATTGGGTCGCATTCATAATTATTCGCCTTATTGATGACGCCTTATTGGCGTAACATCCCTGCTATCAAGTCCTATAGCATTACTTTAATTGGTAATTTGTTACTTTGCTTATGTACATTAGGGTACAGTGAACGACAAATAGTCAGAAAAGAATATATGTATACTTTCCTACATTACGATTGTAGTTCCGAAATAGTCTTTAAAAAATTTCCCTTTCAGGGTGTTTAGAGCTTTTCCGAAGCAGATTAGCCAACAGAACATAAGAAACACTGCTTTTCCAACTGCTTTAAGTTCAGTGTTTTAATTGTTCACTGTACGAGAATGTGTAAACAACGTGCCACAGCTGAGTTTTCGATTGAACATCGAAGTATGTACATACATACAGAATGCTGAGGACTTCCGCAAAGGGAAGGGGTGTGAGTAGCCTCCGCAGCTCCGCAGGTCTGCAGGAGAGCGGAGCATTTCGTTTAATCACTGCACTATTATTAATCATTCAATTGTAATCCCCCGGCAATTATGTTAATGCGCAGCACATTTTTAATTAACCGAAACACACAGGACCGCAGAATGTATGCCCGCACTTTGTGAAGCCGCAGAGGCATGTGTGCGAAGTGAGATGTGCTAATGGCCCAGCAGGAGGTCACGGGCACCTGCTACGTACAGTATGTTCTTCATGCTTCCAGTTGAATTCCTAGGTGTCTTGGAACTGCGGTGAAAAGTTCAATTTCAAAACGAACTCTGACTTTCAATTAACCACGGCTTGTCCTTGAACGATGCGATTATGGGCACATCTCCTTCAAGAACGTGAGGTCGTGATAAATGGTTATTCGAACTTCATCCAAGAAATTGCGACAATCCGGAACGAATTACCCCGTTGTAAGGGCCCAAATTAAGAAAAATAAATTAACATAATACCCCGTTTATGACCGATTGCCAGCCAAGCAGTCAACCAGCCAAGCAGCCAAACCCTGTGACGAGGAACTTAAGCAGAGTCACAATATAAATGGCTTCCCATGTCGCGATGTATTGTTGTTGATTATGTTTGCGGAGAGTGCACACAGACGCAAGGACAATGCTGTGGAGAGTTGGAGGGCTGCCTCGGAGTGGTGTCTCTTAATATTCAAACGTCAAAATGTTAATTTCCTCGTATCTGCAGCAACTTTTAAGCGAATTTCACATAAAAGCGAAAACTTTTCACATAAACGACGGAGACCCACTCATGCTGGAAGACTTACCAGCCCCACCCCCCTCCCTGGGACTGTCACACAAATTGCTCCGCATTTACATACTCGTATTTGCGGAAACATAATTGTCTGCCTGACTTGCTTGGCTCGTACTCATTCATATCTGTGCCTCAAAGGAAAGTATTGCCCTGGCCATGTACGCGTCCGGGAATAAAATTTCAATGCAAATGATCTCCGCTCCCCGTCCACTGCCGCAGACACTTTTGATTTGTCTCCTCTTCGATTCTCGAGCACTGTCCTGGCAATATCAAACCCTAGAACCGAGTAAAGAAAGAACAGTTTATATTACAATAGTAGACTCACCATTTTAACAACAATTTTACTGAAAGTTGATGAAAATTGTATTCAACATTTAACAATCTGGGGAGTTTTGGCTTAACACAATAAGTAAAGTTTAATAAATGATTAAATACAGTTAATGTGGTACATGAATTAGAATTTGAGCGTCGTTGGGTCTCTGCACAACTCTTTTCGTCGGAGGCTAGAGTGAAACTTTCCTTTCCCTTTCTCAGCGTCTCTTTCGACGATCTGCTGTTTGCAGTGCTGCCGATTCCGCTTTTTTCCCGTCAAATCTGGCTTTTTTTGAAGACCAACAGCGGGTAAAGTTTGTAAATTGCGGGAAGCGGGAATTCTCGATTTTTTAGATTCGTATTTGGCTTTTTTTTTTTTTTTTTTAATGTTGCTACACTTGAATCAAAAATATAAGATTTTTGCAACTCCACCTCTAGTTTTAAGAATACTATCATCTCTATACCATTCTACCATCTTTATGTGCACGAAAGTGAATCTTGTTGTTGTGTGAATGTCGTATAAAATCTGTAAAATTCTAAAGAATATAAGCAGAAGTGCCGCGATGCTTGGCTTAAAAGCGACGAATTTAAAGCTTGGGCAAGAAAAGACCCGCAGTCATGCAAAAATTAATAAGCACACGAGTTCAACGACGGCTTCACACAACAGAACAAAAAGATTTTTGGAATTTTTATACCCGTACTCGAAGAGTAATAGGGTATATTGTATTTTGTGGTAAAAGTGGATGTGTGTAACACACAGAAGGAGGCGTTTCCGACCCCATAAAGTATATATATTCTTGATCAGCATCAATAGCCGAGTCGATATAGCCATGTCTGTCCGTCCGTCTGTCCGTCTGTCCGTCCGTCTTGTTTTTCACTCATTGCTCGAAGGCTATTAGAGCTAGACCAATCAATTTTTTTTTTCCAGACTGATGTGATATCTCACTCCTAGAAAAGTGTTTCAAAATTTCGCCCCGCCCACTTCCGCCCCCACAAAGGGCGCACATCTGTGGCGTCCACAATTTTGAAGATAGCAGAAAACGAAAAATGCAGAATCATAGAGACAGCCCATATCTATCAGGGGCCCAAATCTGAATCGGATCGGATCATTAATATAGCCACAATAGACAAAAAACATACGCAAAAACTTCGCTCCATCCCTTTCGCACTCACACAAAATCGAGACGATTTGGTTTTTGTATTTTTGTGTCGCCTGGATCTCAGAGACTATAAGAGCTAGAGCAACCAAACTTTTGGCCAATACTCCTGTGATACCAAACCTGAACAAGTGTATTTCAAAATTTCGCCACGCCCCCTTCCGCCCCCCCAAAAGACGAAAATCCACAATTCTGAAGATAGAAAAAAAATAAAAATGCAGTATCAAAGGAAATGATCATATCTACCAGATTCCCGAATTTGGTTCAGATCGGATCATTATTGTAGCCACAATGATCAAATGAATTTTCAGCAGCGGGAATAACCCCGCGGTTGTGTTTCCCCTCGCCTGTTTGCTGCGTAAGTCATTTATTGGGGTTGATTGTGGCTGCAGATTCTCTCACACACACACTCACGCTCAAACATGCTGCCTCGTGCAGTGTACGTGTGTTGTTGTGAGAACTGATGTAGATGTAGATGTCGATGACAGATGTAGCAAAAAAATGTAAAATGTAAAAAATGATAAAAACATTTTAAAATTCCACATAAATCACATGTGTACTGACTGAGTACGGGTATAAAAGTAGAGTCGCGTTCGAAGCGACTCCGTACGTTCTTTCTCGTTCCTATTAAAACTGTTGAACAGGAGGCTTCTATTGCTCAACAAGCCGCCATGGCTGAAATAGATCAATTGGGCAAATTGTGCATCAAACATTTTGATGTTGGAGCTGCAGGGCGAGTTAAGCTGCATCGAACTAAATGCACCAGCATCATTAAGAATGTTCTGGCCCGTCATTTTTCCGAAGACTTGTGCATTCAGCCTCAGCGACTGCCTCAGTATCCCAATTGCGAATAACATAAAACTCCGCTGAGCCACAATTTATTGGGAGGCAAGGGGAATTTGCCTTAGCAGTAGCTATCAACGAGTATTATTGGGAGTGAAAGGATATTACTAATTTTTATTTTACTGTACATTATGTTTCGATTATGATGTGCCCAAAAATTATCTTCGCTTGATTGGTACGACCAAGTCGTACGATTGCGAGGCGGAAGACACTTACGCTGAGTTAGACGAATTAACAGCGGTCTTACAGTAAAACCCTATAAAATATTACTGAAATAAAAAAATTGGTAAACCCAAAAATTACGCTTTTTTAAAGCTTTTTTTCTGTAATTTTTCAGCCTTTTTTGCGCCTTGTTCAAGTCAAAAATGGCTTTTTTTCCTGATGAAAAGTTGGCAGCACTGGCTGTTTGCTCATGTTTGAATTCGCCATCGCTCGTCTGTGCTCTCCTGTCGCTATTGGAGGAATTCGCCTGAGAGCGAATTCGCCCTCGCTCGTTTTTGCTTTGTCAAGGGATCGCGATTGGCAGAAGCCAACCCACATACTATACATACATATATATGTATATATGTATAGACATGATAACATGTGTAGATGAGTAACTGTAGGTACATACATAAAAATATATTCGGACCAGTGCACTGGTGCACCACTGCAGTGGTCATTGAATACATATATGTAATACACATATATACATATGCTTGTACTTATCGGAGGAAAGCATCTCTACCCTGCATAAACAGTTTCATAGACTGAACAAAAAACCAATGGGTTCTTTGGGTTGCTTTTTTCGCATGGCGATCCGCCCAGAGCAATCCATTTGTTTCTTTGTTTGAAATGCACTCATAAACAAATTTCAATACATTTCAACGTGTGCATTTGACAAACACAAAAACTTACCCTCGGACGAACGTATAGCTGGCACGATTCGAATGCTGGGCCTGTCTCCGTCTCCACTTCCATGCCCAGCTCCAAGGGACGTGCAGATATGCAAATCAAAGTTCGCAAGTTTGGCCCTGGCTCTCTCTTGGCCCGAAAGAAGTGCACCTAAGTGCGGAAACTTGCACCTGGGGCACCGACATGACATTTATACTCGTATATAAATATATGGATATGTGAGTTGCAGGTATGCAGATATCTAAATTGTTGGTAATGGAGAGAGAGGGAGACGCCCGAGCACCGGTTGTTCAACTCATAAGGGCAATCGATTTTCGATTACCAGCAGCCGGAGCAGAAGAAGCAGCCGGAAGCCCCGCAGAGTGCAGAGCTCCTTGTCCAGAAGCTCGGTAGAATCGGAATTCCTACCTGGACACCGAAGTGCCACCCTCCATCGCTGCAGTCACTGGCTGCTGCTGGGGCCTTCTTCGAATGTTTCGTCGAGATAAAAGTGGCAAACTATCGGTGAGTGTTGCTCTTGCAACACGCACTTGCACTCCCGCTCTGGTGCGACAGCAGATGCAATGACACGTGTATGTTGTTATCGATGGGGAGGCAGCATTGTTGCAAATTTCAAATGCATTTTGAATGGGTTTAAAGCCGACTCTGAAACACTGTGGCCAGGCTGCACCGACTGTTTACGAGTATTGGCCAGGTCGACAATTGGTTGAAGTTAGCATTTGCTGAGGATTATTGAAAAATAGAAATAAGCCAAATTAAATTTCGGCTTCCCCAGTACGTGACGGCAATGCAAATGGCCACAGAAAACAAAGCCTGCGGCAGGCCGTTGTGGGGCACGACAGCCCACGTGACAATGTGCGGAAATGTCCTTAAAGCGATATGCAATACGAGTATGTAGATGTCTGTGTGCAGCTCCCGGGCAAAATCAAGTTGCGTATGGGGAAAATCCATACCTGGCGACCGAAAAACCAAAGCTTTAAGCTATGGAATATTTACTACGGTGGGCCATTAACTTTAATACTGCTTCGGCTATCCGATTCTCCATTATACTATAGTTAAGAGGCCATTAGGATTGAGCGACCTAAAGGACCCAAGGAGCAAAATATTCAGGGATATTCCATACAAAATTTATGAGTTTAAATACTTTTCCGGCTCCTCTTTGCACCAATGGAAGCGTATGAATGTGTACAAAACACAATAGGGAGTCATTTAAAGCTACCTTGGATACCCACAATATTAAAGTCATTAGAAAATCAGCAGAGACTGCTTCATCATCAAACGGCAGTCGATAGTCCACAGCATTGTCGATGTCGTTGTCGGTAGCATTTTAATTGCGCCAAGCAAGGACGTTTTCGCAATTTGAATGACACAAAGCCAAAGCCATCATGCAACCACTTGCGGTATGGGATGCGTGTATCGCTCGACTGCTTGTGTCGACACTGGGGACCTGACCTGACCTGCCTGTGCCAAAAGCATCCATATACTCGTACGTCTACTCGTATGTGATGACCAAGCCCACCCCCGAGCCTTGCCTTGCCTTTCCTTGCCTTGGCTTGCCTCGCATTTGGAATACAAATCAACAATGACGATTGATCCACGCTTTTCGTACAATACCACTACATTTGTCGATGACTTTCAGCAGGGAAACATCGACCGCTGCTAAAAGTGACAGTGATTGCTCGAATACTGATGGGCCGTAGTTTGTTTGCCGTTGAGGCTTTGATTTCATAAAACTACACATGGCCAAATGGTAAGAAACGACAACATTGAGAAACGTGTCTGGTATCTGTACTTAGAGTGCGTAAGTCGTACAATTAGTGCTGGTTACAATATACCCATGCAAGGGTTGCGACAATTCTTGCCAGATGATTGCAGACGGAAGTCTATTATATTCGTTTTAAAAAATCATAGATTTTCCAGAATCCCTTCATCGGTGAAGTTAAAATTCGACTTTATCGAATTCATAAAATTCGTAAATTTTTAGATATTGTCGGACCTGTAAGTTAATAAATTTACGTGCTCTACAAGTGGGTGAGTTCTGGAGTGCGCTGCTTGCCGCTTTGCTTGAGTTGCCTTCAGCCAATTGACAAAGCGATTTTCGTTTACTTTAGATTTCGTTTATGGATGCAAGTTGTGCTTTCTGTTAATTACTTTGACAGCAATCAAAGTTGTCCCTACACTGCATCAAGTAAGCAAGTAACTTTTGCAAAACTTTCAATGCCAAATGACGTTCAAAGGACTGCACATACACTTGATGAGCACTCTCCGAGATGGCGCAGCGCAGCAGCTCTTCGGAAGTCCTTAACTACAGCCGGAAGGAGATTACAGTTGAAGGCAAAGTTTGTAAGCTGCCTCAATAAATGCCAATTAATCACTTCCAATGCCATGGTTTCCATATGGCACACGGCAGAGTGTGCATGTGAATACAGTGTATTCAGATACAACCCGACATTACAATTTAAAGGATACTCAGATACAGGGCTACAGATATGGGTGATATGACAGGGCAGGCCAGGACACGACTCAGTAATTTTACTCAATTTGAAGGATTTGAGGCTCCAGCTGCTGCTTGGTCTCGCCCTCCACCCCCGTCGGAGTCTGATCGGAGGGTGGAGGGTGGAGAATGGCTGGCGCCAACATGAAATAAATAGAGAGCGTTATCATCCGCAGCTTTTATAGTGAGCTCTGATGTGAAATTCATTGCTGAGCGGACACAATTTGAAACTGCTGCGGGTTAGCGGGCAGCCGCATAAATTGAGATGAAGATGAAACACAAATATTACGAGTATTGCATCAGGACCAGTAACGACATAAACTAATTTGTAGTAGAAATCAAGTTGCCGTTCTGGAAACTGGGCTATAGCCATTCCGCCATACCCATACTAAACAATATTAAATCAGATATGTACGAGTATGTGGATTCGGATGGCGAAAAACTTTGTTCCCGGTCAGACAGCCCTACATCCACATGGCCCCCACGCATACACAAAGACAATATAATAATTGGCAAGGCAACAAAATGCCTTTGTGATGCCCATAAAAATGGAGAAGAATGCGATGAGCCGATTGGGGGGAGGTGTGGGCGCATGGCCAGGCAGCCAAGCAGCCAGGAGATGCCGAAAGCCTAGGAAGCCCAGACGGGCAATCGAAACGGAAGAGACCGGCCTCATCATTATGGGGGAAAATTGTTTTTGAAAAAGTAAATCGAAGACAAAATGACCAACAGCCGCCGGCATGACAACGCCGCAATGGCCCAAATGAGACAGACAAATAGCCCCGAACAAGGACGGGCCAGGAGGTTGCGGGGTGGCAGATGTCTAACCATTATTCCCTATCCAACCCGACGCCCGATGCCCGATTTATTTTTGCGCATTTATTTTTGGTCTTTGGGCTAAAAGTTTATTCAGCTGTGAAAAATTCCCTTAAATTGTTTGTTGTCGCTCCGATGGATGGCTGGTAAAAAAAGAATTTAACTTTGAGTTTCAGTCAAGCATAAATTCCATAAACATTGCTATTAATTTCCCCATATAATACAAATTAAGCCATGCGCCCCACCTCCATCCGAATGGGAAACGGAGCCCATCCGGCAGCTTCTGGGGAATGCAACATGCAAAGTCAATTTTTCTCGGCCGGCGCAATATGTATGTACATAGGTCCAGGTACCTACTAAGGCATTCTCGGCATCGAAGTACTCCTAAGCACACCAAATAATACCCAAGATGATAAGAACTCTTCAGAATTTCCCACAATCCCGAGGCCCAAAGCCAGCTCTGCCATAAGCGAGCTATTCAATTTCAATTTTAATGCCAAGGCGCAGCACGATTGCCCCGTGGATCCCATATCACATATTGAGAAGGCAGCGCTAAAAAAACGCATGCATTGAGAGTCGTTAGCCAAATACGACACTCTTTATGCACACTCGGGCAATCACATTCACATTCCCCCATTCCCATTCACATTTTCACTCTCATCCACCCACAGACTCTCCGTAATATAGTTTCCTGATGCCAACGCACGTGTGACAGGTGGGCGGAGTGGGCGAAGTGGGCGGGGGCGACCCAAGACCCAAGCATCGACGGGACGCCGCAAGGAGTAAATTGAAAGCAAACGCAGGGCAAAGCGATTTAATTAAAGCTCGTCAAATATTAAAGCGCATTCGGGGTGGTGAGAGGTGCCTACCCAGCTTTGGCAACACGTCGCTTGTAGGCTGGTGGGCTGGTGGGCTGGTGGAATGGTAGACTGGGAAGGTGGTGTGGTGGGGATGGCGATGCCTGCTTGGCGTTGCTGTCCTTATGGCTGGCGTGGTTGTCGTGTGCGTGTCTGGTACGTAGTACGCAACGTCTCCGCTGTCATCTCGAGGACGACATCGAGTGTCTCGATGTTTTCATTCCCTTTGTTGTCGCTGAAGTCATCTTTTATTTCATTTCGTCTCTTAAGTGTCAGAGCATGGAACGGACAATATAATTTACATTCAGTATGCAAATGGACCAGCCCCACACGCACAACACACCCCAGCAACCCGACGAAACCAGCCCGGGCGAACATGTATCCGTGTGTCGCAATTGCGTTCGGAAATGGCAAATTTACAATAAAAATACAAAAGTTTGAATACGTAATTTTTTAGAAGGCAAGCAGGCCCTGTTGGCCCTCTTGGCCCTCGGCAAAAGGGCACGATACCTTCTCCTTCCAACTGTGGTGGGAGCCCATTGAAGCGGGACCCACATGTTTGCTTCCGGAAACTCAATGCCAGAGTGGTTGGGTAAGGGTGAGCGGTAATCATTTGTAGCCAGAATTATTTTCCACCTATTGTTTCAGTTTTTAGACTTTTTCCATTTTATAACAATAACCTCAATTCGAAAACCAGCAAGGAATATATTATAACATCAGTCTGTAAGCCAGATAAATATTTTAACAATCTTAAAAGTTTTTTCACCACTTTGGTGCAGTAAAATATAATAAGAACGCTGAAGTGAAAGTGGAAAACTCTATTATGAATTCAATTCATTCAAGTGGTTTGAATGCAAACAAAAAAACGAGAGGGAACTTTGCGAGTCGCAGTGGGCGCGACGCTACTTTTATAACCCTACGCAGTCAGTACAGTATATATGTATAAGAGTTTTTGATTGATGTGGAATTTCTAAATATTTTGTCTGTTTACATTTTATGATACATCTGACATCTTTTGTGCATATGTGGTACCGATTTCCTTGACAATCAGACCATTTTCCCCGTGGAAGTTTGCACCGTGTACCTCACACCCAAAAATATGAACAAACAATATTAATTAATATTACAAACATCAGATTGTCCACACGTTGAATAGGCTCAGAGGGAACCATTGAGGAGCGCAGCCGCCCAGGATCCCATGATCTATGATCCATCATAGAACTTAGTACAGGTACAGGTTCAGGTTCTGCCACCGATCGAATTGCAACGCTCCATCTCCCACCACATGGATTATATTTACATGTGTACTACATAACAGAAACCAGAGAAAATATTTACAACGCCTGTCAAAGGCAACAATGGTGCCGGCCATTTGCAGTTTTAAGTTTCATTAATTTACTCTCATGGCCACGCTGGTTAGCAGTTACTTTTGGCTAGGTGGCAGCACAAAAACAGTCAGCAATGTCAATATTTTGGAGCAGGCTGTTTCACTGGTCACGCTGGGTCAGCCTTCCAACTATGTGATGCCTCGTAAATATTAATATGTATGGCCCTCATATTTTACGTTTATTAGATATTGCAAACCCAGCGAAGGGTAGCTAGCCATGCCTTAAAACTTGTTAAGGACTCTGAAACAACTTTCGATACAAAGATACGTCGTGGTACGACGAGGACCAGGAAGTTCTTGTTTTGGCTAGTTATATCCACTAACACTCTGCGGGTACGGGGTACAATACACTGCGACCCAAAACAGTCTGGAGCAGCCCCCATCTGCGTCCATGCCCGGGGAGGCAGTTGCAAAAGGCAAACACAAATAAGGGGGCGAGCATCAATGGAGAGAGGGGCGCCACAAACGAAGCGATGTCGGTCTCGCCACCGCCACCACGCCTCCCCCAGCACCCGTCGCGCCGAGAACGCAAGTAAAACAAAGTAAAGCCACTCCCGGCCAACGTAAACACAAACAGCCATGGTCACTCGATAAAAATCGGAGCCACTAGCCGCACCAAAAGCATGGTTAAAACGAGGAAGGAAAGTACCGGCGTAAAATTGGTGTGCCTGGCATTAGTCGCTCTCGGGATAATATTAATTAACGTCGCACCGAGTTGATGTACAGATGAACGCACTGTGTACGCTCTCGAGCGTGATTAGCACCAACACCCAACGGCCTCTTAGCTCCGCGTTCTCTGGATCCAATCCAAGCACTTTCTACTGTTAAATGTGCCAATTGACAGGCCACCAATAACGGTCATCGTTCTTCCTATAGATAGCTTTGAGGTAATATGTATATTACTATAGTTGATGAGAAACAAAATTCAATTGTCTATATAAGAATTGCTATACAATAGATCTCCATCGTCCATGCATTCGAAAAGTACTGAACCCTTTCCGCCCAAATTTAAACACACTTTAGTGGCAGGCGTAAACCTGATTGATATCTACTTTTTATATCAATACAAACGACCGAAGCTCGTAAAACTGCGATTTAAGTATTATTGCATAAACTAGGATTCGCTCAATAATGTTCTTTTCGATCGAGATTCATTTTCTCCAGTTGCAGAACGGTGAATCAGCCTAGGTATTCTCACGATAGTTACTGGAATTGAGGATGGAAAGGTGCTAGTCAATGAGACGTCAAATAAAATATCATTGCCCAAAAATGTTTTGTAATATAGTAACATCGAAAGATTACTAATCGATAAAGTATTTCCTAATATTCAAATCAATTAATGGAATGTCCCTTGATTCAGTGAACGATCCATCTTTAGCGCCAAGAATACAATCATCCAATCCAGCATAGGAACTGATGTAATTATATGTAAGTTTTTGAATTCACTTGATCTGCCTAGAATGCCACCACACGTATTGAAATTGAAAATAGTTGTGACAATTATCATGCTCCGGAATATTAATTCAGCCACAACTCTGCAACGACCGACTGATACACCACTTCAATTCAAAAGATTCCAATTGAATGGGGCAATTGGCATTCGCAATGACAATTAATAAGGTCCAAGTACAATCTCTGCAATTGTGTGGTTTAGACTTAGATGCGGATTGCTTTTTACACGGACAATTGTGTGCTGCGTGTTCCTGTGTCGGTAAGTCAGATTAGCCTTCATATTTACGCGCAGATAGTGTAAGAATTAAACGTATTAAAACCTTATCCTTTGCTGTGATCCTCATTTCGTATGCGTGCAACCACAATATGCCACAGCTAAACGTGGAAGGGTACAGCTAGTACATTGTAAAGGTATTGCAAAATTGCAGAAGAACAGAATCCACTGTGATCCACACTGGGGTTCGGTTTTAGATTATGCCAAACACTGCCAGACGATTTTAAAAGAATTTTTGAATCTTCACCGTGGTATCATCTTTCGAGCAGAGGATTATCACTATTTGAATCGTTATTAAACGTAATCGGTTCAATTGTTATCGGAGCCATTGCACATTGTTCATCCTCTGTCCACCTATTTCAATCAAACTTTTAAATATTTGATCGGTTTCCAATATTTTGTAACATTGGCTTATTCCGCTATCTGTCTTTCTCTCTCTCTCTGTTCTCACAACGAGTAACACTAATTAGAAAGGGGTTGGCGCGGGGAGAGTGCCACAATAAGAATTGTTTTACTTTAAATTTCCGCTTTAACATTGAATTAACGTAGGCATTCATCATTAACATTCGAAATATAACTAGGTGCACAGTGCCACCTAGTGCTAGAAAGCAGAACTACAATATTAAAGGCGCCACCTATATTTAAGTTTATTGCAGTGTATGGCGCTGTAATAGATCCTGAACCAGATGGCGCGGCTAAATTTTAGAAACTGGCGAAAACCCATAGAAGGAGCCAACTAATAAGTTTTACAAAAGTCGCTAGATGGCGAAGCAGATTTTGTTAATCGCAGTTTAACAGATAGCATACTTTTAGGTATAAAGCCTAAACAGAATTAATTCTGTTGAGAATTCAAATTGTTTATTAAAGAGAAAGCAGGGTTAACTTTGGATACATACAAATCAAAATGTTTTTTCCCATGATGACAATCAATAAATTGGTCCAATTGTACAAGTATACGTAAGAATAAATATTATTATTAATGCCTACAGTGGTCTGAAAAGTGTTGCACAAGCAAAACTCTAGGGGCGCTTGAAATCGCAGTGGTGCACGGAATTCTCATTCAGCAGTTATAGTGACATTGAATTTTTGTATGACATATCGCCGTAAACGGAGGACTTGCATTATTATTTGGTTTCCACCTACCATCCCATGGAAGATTCAAGCCCGACAAGACATTTTTTGATACTAGGCTGCATTGGCTATGCTAACGGAATTCTGAGGGCACTTCATCTGGAGAGATAATTAACACTACACGTGGACGGTACTGAAGTTACTTTAAAAGGTTTATTAGTACCTATAGATATTTGTGTTGCCAATCCGGATGCAATGGAGCTGAGATATTCCGTCCGGTAGGAAATTATATTCCACTCACCCGTATAGAGTAAAATTTTCGTACTACATACATATATAATGATACATTTTGTAATTAAGAAGCAAGGATATATCCGAAGAATTTGTTCATAAATTGTTTCGGTTTTTAACTTCTATGTCTTCTGTAAGTACAAAGTACTTTTAAGTACGCCTAGCATAAAGAGACTGCGACAGTCTTGTGCAAATTAGACATGGAAACAGGTAGACTGTGTATTCATTTGCCTCCGGCTGCCACACAGGAAAATATGTATATTTCGCGGAATTAGGGATATTGTATGTTGATTATTGTGCGTACCATCTATTAGGTAGCTAAATCACAATTTATTGTACTTGCTTCACCTTCAAAAACAATCCTCCCTTGCAAGTTAATACTTTTCAGCTGCTGAGAGAGCCCAGACATTGTATATTACCTGCTATCGTACGACGTACGTCGATCAGAGAAGAAACAGGTATTGGCTCTGGCTCGGGCCTGGCTGAGAGCGTCGAGCGACTCAGATCGCGATTCATTCCTCAGTGAGACACGGTCGCGTGCACAAGTTCCAAGCGGTCAAAGATCCGAAGACCCAAGCAATCCGATTTAAGCCAGCCCAGAAGGCCAACGAATCAGCAGACATTGGGCTACAGCACCTCATTAGCATTCAACGGCTGAAAAGATCTATAAATACGCAGAGTGAATGCAAAACGGAAACCTGAAAATCAGAATCCCATGACGCCATATTTGTTTTTTGACTTGATTGAGCGCCCGACTCGTGTACTCGTACTGTGTAAGTGAGTCTCAATCTCTCCATCTCGAGTGTCTCCAGTGACTGTGTACGAGTGTGCACGAGTGTGGGACTGGAGTTGGAGCTAGACTATTCCAGCAAACGCACTACGAATTCTTAGAGCCAAATTTCGGGAACGAGAATCAAATTGAAAAGCCAAGCCAAGCCCAGGGCTGGCCCGTGTGTGTGTGCCGACTCTTTCTACACACCGCTATGGACGAGTGTGCGTGTGCCGCCGCGAGTGTTGGTGCTGCCCCGATATTCTGTGTCTGTGTTAGTGTCAGTACCCGTGTGCCCGTGTGTTTGTGTCTGTGAATCTGTGAGTGCGAAAGAAATACCGCTTACATCAGCGAAAAGTTAAGAACGAACACACACAGACACACACACACACAGACTTTGTTAACACAGAGAGAGCAAAACCAGAAAATCCACATTGCTCGGGTTCGGGTTCGGACTCCGTCTCTGTCGCCGTCGCCCCTCTTACTGCACCCTGCTGCCATCAACAAATCGAAGCTCCGCTACGTAGCGATCGTAACGTAAGCCATCCGGTTGTGGTTGTTGGGGACGGGACGGACCTTTTTTCTCGCCGAATAGTTGCGAGAATGGGAGACTCCACGCCCATTTGCCGCTGCCGCGTGCTCTATTTGGGCAGCGCGGTGCCGCGCCAGAGCAAGGACGGGCTCCAGGGCATTCAGGAGCCGCTGCGCAGTCTCTACCCCTCAGAGGGAGCCGTGGGCGCCAAGGGCATCGACAGCTGGCTGAGCGTCTGGTCGAACGGCATTCTGCTGGAGAACGTGGACGAGAACCTCAAGCAGATCACGCGCTTCTTCCCAATCGAGTCGCTCCACTACTGCGCAGCGGTGCGGCAGGTGCTCATTCCGGAGCGCAACGCTCATCCGGAGCCGAAGTTCCTGCCACTGGATTCGCCATTCGCCCGCATGCCGCGGGCCCAGCATCCGCCTATCTTCGCCGCGATCCTGCGCCGCACCACCGGAATCAAGGTGCTCGAGTGCCACGTGTTCATCTGCAAGCGGGAGGCTGCGGCCAACGCTTTAGTCAGGTGCTGCTTCCACGCCTATGCCGACAACTCGTACGCCCGCCAGCTGGAGACGGGCAGCTCGGCAGGCGGAGGCGGCAGCAGTGTCTACGGCACCCTAAAAAGTGCCGCTGGCAGCAAATCCAACGGCGACCTGGCCAACGGCAACGGACATGGAAGCCATCATCTGTCCCTCGCCGCCCAGAGCGGCTGGCGCTCTCGTGCCGGCAGCACAACGACGCTGAACAGCCTGGGGCGAGCATCCAACGGCCATGCCCCGAACGGCTCCGCGCTGGGCATGAACGGCGGCAGCACTGGAAGTGCCGCCGAGGGCTATACATCCGTCAAGAACTGTGAGTATCTATATCTACACATCTGCATATTATGTGTCCGTCCGTTCGCGCTTGTTGCAAGAGTCTTTTGTCAAGTCCGCTTGCGTCATCGGCCACGGCATACAGTTACGCGCAGCTGGTACAGTTACATACATAATTGTTGGCATGTGACGACGGCCTCTGCAGCCCACCCCACCCCACCTTCGGGTGGTGCTGGCCATCGCAAAGATTAACCTTACCTTGAACGTTGTTGGTACTAGCACCCAGCAGAGACGTCTCTTGGGCACTCGGACACACCTTTCACGCTGTTGGAAATATAAATTAATGGCCGGCGCTGGGGAGTACTTGGGTGCAGTCCAGACATTCCGGATTGAGGTTCGTTCAGTGAGTGCAGAGCCCATCACAGGGACTGGCCGCGATGGTAGTGAAACGATGACGCGAACGACAATAGCCCTGGTGACGACTCCAAACTCTGGCAACAGAGAGAAACACTTATCGGCTGTTTCGCTGCGTCCCAAACACTTTCCACTCATTTAAATTTCAACGACCAGACAGACAGACTTACGGGCAGACGGACAGCCAGCTCCGCTGACAGAAGCCGGGATGAAAAAGGTAAAAACTCACCGGTTTACGACTCTGTTGTTTCTCCGAGCCCCATTCTCCGTTGCCCCGGCAATGGCAAAGTTATGATAATTACCATGTAAATAGCTGAAACTGAGGAAAGCAGCTCTGCCTTTGCCTCAGTCTTTGCCACTGCCTCAGTCTCAGTCTCTGCCTCGTGTCTGTTTCCTAGTACTCTGACTTGTCTGACTGCCACGAAATGCCGCGAATGCAAACAAGCGCGATCTCGATCTCTAGCTTGGCATTCGAATTAGCCGAATTTCGCTTTCGACTTTGACTTGGCTAATAACAAATCCCACTCCCTAGTCGTTAATTCCCATGTATACAGGCATCGGCAATATGTTTGCATATAGAAAGCAGAAAATATGAAAAGCATTATCAGCGCTCTACGTAGAGTCTGTCTATCCATCCACTAGATAAATATAATATTTTCGTTTTCATCAAAGAGAAACCCCTCCCCTGTACACAATGACTACCTGGTATCGAGCAATCGAGCTAAGTACGTTGTGCTTGAAGTCTCATTAGATAAACTGGAATTTTTTTAATTGGCGGAAATACACTTAAAACGCACATTTCCTTCCTCTCATTGTAATGAGAGTATTTACGGGTACAACATTATTTTAATCCATATCGACGACCATCAAGTATGAGTCTGTATTATCGATATGTATGTATGTAGTATAATCGATGTCTACTCGTACGACTAAGCCACTGTAGAGGGAAGGCAAGCGGTTGGGTCTTGGCGATTATGGGCGTGTCTTCATTCACATGCTAATTCCTCGGACTTTCGCATCTTCATCAAAACCGAATCAAGTGACTTGCAGCAAGCGGTCCGCTAATTAATGAAAGCCCATTTCTCCGCTAGTGTGTAATTTATTATAGCGAGACGTTTGTTTGCTTTTCTTGGTTCTCACAGCCTCTTGGCCGGCCACTCTCTGCCACTATTGGGCAGGGACACCGACACCTCCGACATTTCTGCGACATGGACGTGGCTCCTCGAGAACATGGACGCGACATGATGTATTGCTGGTGCGGCAAGTTGAGTGGCAGGCTAAGGCTGAGGCTGAGGCTGAGGCTGATGGCTCGTTGGGAACTGTGGTCGCGTGCAGATTAGCGGTCGCCGACATCATTGGTGCCGCCAACGCAGAGGCGGTAGAGCAGCGGGGACTGGCCATGGGAGCATGGGGCATGTGGCAGTGGTATATTATACACATGCATATATATATATATGTATGTATTTACCTCGGCGAGTACGTAAAAAGAGATGAGCTCGTGAGAAAATTTTCGGCTAGGGTTTGCTATTTTCCTATGAGCAGCTTCCATTTGGGTTCGGTCTTGGGCCCCGCTTTCATGAGCCATTCGCTGCGATCGGTGGGAAGGCAGGTGGCACATAGCGATCCATGCTTATGTATGTATAGTATAAATGTATGTACATATGTATATAATGGAAGTCGCTTGGGGGTCGACAAAGCATGTCAATGTGTGAGTTTCTGAGTGAAACTTTAGACGAGAAATGATCAAATCTACCGTGGAACACGCTCATCTCCATCTCCGACAATCCTCTACCCGAGTGAGTATACTCGTACAACGTCCGTGTTCGAGTGTACGATTTTCTATTCATTAACATTTTTAATTTGCCGCTGGCTGTCGAGATCTTTGTGACTGGAACGGGGCCGGTTCTCTTCGGGTCGGGTCTCGGGTCGGATCATATCGGATCGGGGTGGGAATGTCAGGTAATTGCGTTTTGCTTTCATTATAGCGACACTTACAGTGGATCGCGTTAATTAGCCACACTAATTCCAATGGATTTCAATGGCAAGAAAGCGTGCTGAGCTGAATGCAAGCGCAACTTCCCCTGCCAATTAGATGCAGTCTGGCAAGTCCATTGACAATCCAATCCAACAGCAAACACTTCTGGGCCGCTCTCTGTTGATCCAAATAATTTGCAGGTGGCTTTGACGAAAGACCCGTGGTCACATTTTGGTGGCAGTGCAGCTACAAAGTCAACAAATATCAACCAGAAAACAAGTTTTGGTTTGCTGCTTGCCACAAGTCACGCTCCAGCATCGGTGCAGTCCTAGAAAACAACTCAGGGGCAGGTACACATGTATGATGCGGCATAAACTAAGCAGAGTGCAAGAGTATATATGTATATTTGAATTCTCGGCATTATCTTTTTTATACGGATTAAAAAACATCGAGTGTGAAATGAATAGAAGAAGGTGCCTTACCAGGTTGCCACCTAATGGGGACTCCTTTCACGGATCTCTGGATGAACTGCATTTCCGTTTCCAAGAGCGCAGGCTTTGCAGTGGAGGCTAACCATTCATTAGGTCTGATAGTGTCGCTGGCTTCAGCGACTTGCGAATGCCTGACCACTTGACCATGACAAGCGCATACATACATACATTTTTGAATGTAACCTGCTGCCGGTGCTGCATCTAGACTCTAGACTCTAGATGCAGCCAGCAAAGACCGGCTTCCGCTGGCGATGCAATATTTCTGCGCGGCTATTACGATCAGCGTCTGCATCCATCTGGCAAACGATCTCTGCGCCGGTTGCTGCCACTGTTGCATTATCATTATGCAAAGTGGCTGGAAAGAGATAGGAAAGGGGATGGGGAGGGAGAAAATAGTAGTACACGGAGCAAGAGGGGAAGGCAACAAAGGCGGCGGGACACATTAACCGAAATCCAGTTGCAGTTGAATGATTCGGTTGCATGCAACAGCCGGCCCGCTTGGCCACTTTGCAACATTGTCTTGCGGCTAGTTGAAGTCTCTTCCGAGGTGCTTTTGATCGTAACTCGATTATACAAATCTGACTTTGCGATCGAAGACCATCAGATTTACCTGTACTCTCGGATCCATCCGTACAGACTGCTGAGTATCTCATGTTTGACCCACTTGAAGTTTCCCCATCTGAAATCGTGGTTTCTCTTGGAATCTCGCGCTCTTTCTTTATCTCTCTCTCTCTCTCATTGTCGTTGTCGTTGACAATTCAGGTACGATATACAAGTTTATATGAACTTGTTATATATTGTGTGTGTGTTTACTGGTATATTATGAGGAATAAGTAGCTCATGCACGCCACTGCCACTTTGCATAATTATTTTAATTTGGATGAAATGGCTTGAATTCACAGTAGCTCTTTTTAATGCGATCATAAGAAAAGTTGGCGGAAGATAACTCGTGTCGAAAGTGACCTCTCAAGGCATAGCCACGATATAGGTATGATATCCAAGCGAAAGTACTCGTATCCATTCATTCATTCGTTCATTCAGGCCTTCTGGGATATGTACATAAGTATGTATATACAATCGTATGCATTCCGTTATTCAGTTTTCGTTTTATTGTTTTCGGATCAGTGCAAAGACACTCGACAGCCACAAGACTCGTATTCGTATTCGTACTCAAACAGATACCGATACCGGACCGGGCTTGGCTTGACTCTCAGAGTGCTGTGCTGCTGCTGTTAGTCATTCCATTCGTCTGGCATTCCACGCTGGCATGTTCGGCCTAGATTTCGCTCTGCCGCTGCGACTTCGGGTTCGAGCCCACAGATCTGCAAAGGCAATAATAGAAAATGGTAGGAAAACTCGGCACCGACGAAAGGCGCAGTGGCACTCCCCTTCCGCCTGACCGAGTGGCTGGAATTCGAGTGGATCGTCTAAATGCCAGCCAGTGTATTTTGGCGAACTTTGTATACGTGATATTTCGCCTCGAGTTGCCTTTTCCGTCAATCGCTTGGCGGCTGGTTCTCGCCGACAGGCACCAAACTCCCGTCTTCGCCTTCGCCATCGCCTTCCCCAGCGCTGTGCAACGTGAAAATACGATTTTCACGCACGCATGCCCAGAGGCCGCTCTCCCCTGCCTCCCCTTTCCCATCCCATGCTCCCCACACAGCACAAGGCACAGTGATTGCTCGTAAGTGAGAGTCGCAATTTTACTTTTAGCTGGAGCTACTTCTGCCGCCATCGATTATGACATAAGTCCGAGTGGAATGGAGTGGAGTAAAGAGGAGGTGTAGAGCAAGGTTGTTGAAGCATTTTCGCGTAATGGCCCCGAACAAAGCAAAACAGGAGCGCGCAAAATGGGAAATGATTGAAAATCGACTCCCCGGGACTGCTCGATCAGGCTGTGAAAGTAATTAACTTTTCGCAGTCTCACTCAGCTCTTCGAGTCGGAGCCAATTCAGCAGACTGGAATTGGAAGGCAGCCGGACTTCCGCCACCACTTACGCAGATTAAACGAGTAGTGGCTTCACACCAACGAGAAATAGCTCCATATACATGTAGAAGATAGTTACATACTACAGAGTCGCCGAAATCTTTGTTTTATGTTTCCTTGTACATCAATGAACGCATTCATGGCCAGCCATTCATTCATGGTTTTACATCATGACTGTGTCCCGTCCCTCTCATCGCGTGCACGAGAAGGGAAACCTTTTCCGCTGATCGAAGATTTTACTCCACTTTACACGGCACAAGCCAGAAGAGGACAGTGTGGCCCGCAGCTGGGGGTCAATATACCTCGGGCCGAGTCGAGTGGATTTCTCAAGGCGTATGGGTATGAGGCAATCGAGCCACTGAGTAGAATAGCCAGAAAAGCTGAAAGCACACAACAGACAACATAAAAACGAGAAAGAACGTACGGAGTCGCTTCGAACGCGACTCTACTTTTATACCCGTACTCAGTCAGTACACATGTGATTTATGTGGAATTTTTAAAATGTTTTATCATTTTTTACATTTTACATTTGTTTGCTACATCTGTCATCGACATCTACATCTACATCATCTACATCAGTTCTCACAACAACACACGTACACTGCACGAGGCAGCATGTTTGAGCGTGAGTGTGCGTGTGAGGAGAAGCTGCAGCAACAATCAACCCCAATAATTGACTTACTCTGCAAGAGGAGTGGGGATTGCTGCTGAAAATTCATTTGATCATTGTGGCTACAATAATGATCCGATCTGAACCAAATTCGGGAATCTGGTAGATATGGTCATTCTCTATAAAACTGTATTTTTATTTTTTTTCTATCTTCAAAATTGTGGATTTTTGTACTTTGGGGGGCGGAAGGGGGCGGGGCGAAATTTTGAAATACACTTGTTCAGGTTTGGTATCACAGGAGTCTTGGCCAAAAGTTTGGTTGCTCTAGCTCTTATAGTCTCTGAGATCCAGGCGACACAAAATACAAAAAATCAAATCGTCTCGTTTTTGTGTGAGTGCGAAAGAGAGGGAGCGAAGTTTTTTTTCGTACATTTGCCTCTATTGTGGCTATATTAATGATCCGATCCGATTCAGATTTGGGGCCCTGATAGATAATGTATTTCTCTATAATTCTGCATTTTTCGTTTTCTGTTATCTTTGAAATTGTGGACGCCACAGATGTGCGCCCTTTGTGGGGGCGGAAGTGGGCATGGCGAAATTTTGAAACATTTTTCTAGGAGTGAGATACCACATCAGACTGGATAAAAGTTTGGTTGCTCTAGCTCTTATAGCCTTCGAGCAATGGGCGACAAACAAGACGGACGGACGGACGGGACGGACGGACGGACGGACGGACAGACGGACGGACAGACATGGCTATATCGACTCGGCTATTGATGCTGATCAAGAATATATATACTTTATGGGGTCGGAAACGCCTCCTTCTGTGTGTTACACACATCCACTTTTACCACAAATACAATATACCCTATTACTCTTCGAGTACGGGTATAAAAAGAAAACGGTGGACGCAAACAAAATTATGGCATGGCTAATAGTACAAAACACAGCCACAGAAGAGGCAAAAAACGCTCGCAGGGTGACTCGTCGGGTTGTCGTTTACCGAACAGAGTGGGCAGTGGCCAGTGGCCAGTGGGTCGTGGGTCCGGAGCTGGGGCTGGGTCCGGCGCTGGGACCAGACGATCGGGACTGGACTGGACTGGTTGGCTCAGGGACTGGGACTGGAGCTGCCGCTGACAGTGGACCGAATTGGGCTGGGTGTGTTTAGAGGGTCAGGGGTATGCGACAGACAGCTACAGGTGTAGCCGTAGCCACGTTCAAGTTATTAAATTACCGTTATTTATTACAAAACCGTTGCCGCCATGGCCTGGCCCAAATGCGATGCAGAACCGCGACAAGTGCGGCCACTGTGTACGTATGTACATATGTATATGTATTTGTATATGTGTCTCTGTGTGTTTGTACCCGTCGAGTACGTTGCTCAACTCAAAGACAGAGACGGTCAAGAAATACCAGAGTCGATCGCACTCGACTAGTTCATTTGAATGCTTCTGCCGCAACGGCGATCTGTGGTCTTGGCCCATTTTCGTTCACTTGGATTAGACGCGCTCAGCTAATTTACAGTATTTTTGGGCGATTTGTATTTGTATTCAAATGCTGTGCACAGAGCTCCACGGCTCCACCTCCACCTCTACCTTTACCTCAACCCCACCCTTAGCTCTGTGCTTGGCCCGTGAATCAGCGATTTGCCTTCAAAGGCACCTCGAAAGGCGAAAAGTTCCCCGCGCCGTGCGCGCCCTTGTTAAGTCCCTCAATGAACATCAATAGCTAAGTAGCGTGCAGCATTCAGCATCCGTCGGCCATGAAGGCCATCCATCGAGAGAAGTCTTATAAAGCTGCTTTTTCATTAGTTAACTGAAATCACTTCCAAAGCAAATGGCGACAATAGCAATCACTTATGTACATACATCATTTACTATATACATGCGACGGAAAACATCAATGAAAAATAAAAATAGTCAAATCAATAAATGACTCGCTAAATGTCGCTTAAATTATACATTAAACTATTATTACATTAAAATCAACGTTTTTGGTATAGTTGCAGTTTATGGGAGCAGCGCTGACCTGAATGTGACAGGGGACGACGGCGACGCTTCGCTGTACAACGGCGATGAGAACCACAAGGTGTGGAGTGGGTCACAGGATCAGCTGGACAGCATCGGGCCCGTTGAGAGCCCGTACGAAGTGTTCACCGGAAACACCTCCACCCTGGGCAGGCCGCTGCGGGCCCGCCAGATGAGCGCGCCCATCGATGTGCCTCCGCCCCCAGTCAAGGAGGAGCGCAAGCAGAAGCGCGACAAGAAGTCGTCCAAGTCCAGCGGGAGCCAGAGCCTGTCGGGCACCCTCATCAGACCGAAGCCCATGAACCCTGCCACCATGCATCGCTCTGGTCTCCAGAGCTCGGCCGGGCCCGGCAGCGTCATCTATGGCCCGGTCTCCGGACACGGACATGGGCCGCACTCGCACTCTGCCCGCTATCACACCATCAGTCATCGGGGTTTCCCGCCGGGTCCACCGCCGCCCAGTCACATGGTCCACCATCCACCGCCGCAGCTCAGCCACCAGCACCATATGATGCACCATGCTGCACACCAGCACATGGGCGGCATGCCGCCCCTTCAGATTCCTGTCATGCTGCCCCAGCAGTACGCAACGCTGCAACCGTCGCGCTCGACCAGCAAAAAGAAGAAGAAGGACAAGAAGAACGGGGGAGGCGGGGTTCCCGTCGGCATGCCCATAGTGCCCCCCATCTATGCCTACCACCAACAGCAGGCGATGGGCAGCGTCCCACCTCCGCAGATGGCGCAGTCGATGATTGGGGAGCCGCGTCCGCTGGCAATGTCCAGCCGAAAAATGGCAGCGTCGATGGGCAACGGCCTGGACGACTCCGGGAACTCGGGGGCCGAGTCCCCGTCGCCGGGAGGCACAGGAATCTACAAGGTAAGTCAACCTCCAGCTCCATCTTTCGTGAGCTCTCACTAGAGGGCAACGCGACCATCTTATCGATGGGTCTCCTACATGCTGTGATTCAAGTGAGTCTTTCGTTGCAGCGCAAGGGGCACTTGAATGAGCGGGCCTTTAGCTACTCCATCCGCCAGGAGCACCGCAGTCGGAGCCACGGATCGCTGGCCAGCCTCCAGTTCAACCCACCGGACATGAAGAAGGAGCGGGAGATCGCCCAGATGGTTGCTGGCCTGGATCTGAACGATGGAGAGCGACAGATGGGACCGAGCACTCTGCAACGCAAGCAGGCCTCCATGACGATGACGAATGGCGGAGGTCCAGGACAAAATCCGCATCCCCACGCGCACCCCCAACATCCGCATCCGCATCAGCATCCGCATCCACACTCACATCCGCATGCCATATACGGGCCCCTGGGGCCATCAAGTAGCTTCGGTAAGCCCCGAAGATAGGAGGTTGGCAAATTTGTTTGGGTACGCGTACTTCCGTATATGCTGGGACTAGGACCCAGTGCATAGAAATGTACATAGAATTACACAACGTTAGCGATGCTGGTCAAATTAGAAAGGGAACCAACCGAAGCTGCGGGCTGACCTCCATCATACATACGGCAGATATACGAGCAGAGACCGGAGACGACGGCCCAGCGGGAGCGAGGTCCTGAGAATTCCGACATTGAATCCAACATAATCAATGAATATGTGTGCCTTATTAGGTTTATACTATAAGTGAATCCGTTAGCGGCTAACCATGAGTACATACATATGAACATATGTATGTACATGAAGCATCGTATTTTGTACTTTAACCATCATAACAATAATGTAGAATAACATAATACGCTTGACCACTGCAGGCAAGCTCTGGCCGAACAAACAAATGAACAAATATAGTAACTTCCGACTGGCGTCCAAATCAATCTAAATCCGATCGATCACAAATGTACAATATTCCATCGAGTGGAGTGTAGTGGAAGAAGATGAAGTGGGATGAGTATCTACATATCTATCATGAGAACTCACGCATTTCGTTCTGTCCATATTAGTATCGTACAGTAGGGCCAAGAAGTAGCACAACTATCCATATACATACATATAGTAAACAATATGCGTATACATTTCAAAATATTTACCTACAATAAATATATATATGATAACTTGTTAACGGAAACACAAAGAACAATGTGTTTACCTCTTCTTCTGGTTGTCTAGTTGTTTTCCTATCACACCCACGAGTCACTTAGGATGCGGGAATGCAACGCTCAGCGTGGATGGATTGGCACCGAGATTCGGGGCAGAAACGGTGGAATCGGTCGTGGCACATGGACTGGCCTCCCACAGCTAGCGAAGAATGCTGTCCCGACATGGGCTTGGGCCTAGACACTGTCATTGTATGTGCTATGCCCTCTGCATGCAAATGCGCCACAGCACTCGATTTGCATACGAACGCGGTGCGACTTGAAAATGATTTTTTGTGTGGCATGTTGCCAGTGGACAGGTATGCAGCCGTCTAATAGAAGCAGAGACATGGGCCTGCCAACGGCCCAGAACAACAATTCAAGCATATCCGTCAAAACAGGAAAGCTAAGCTCCATCCCAGACGTCCCAAGGAGTTTTGAGACGGACAGAGATGTGCGAATACGAGATGGGAGGCTGGATGGGAGAATTTAGCTCAGGCTGTCCAGCCGACGATTTCACTAACAGTTTTAGTGTTGACCCCGAAGGCCTGGCCGAAGTTTTCACAAGGTGAATCGGAGGGGGAGGGATCGAGAGATTAGTTTACTTCGGGCAGAGGTAAGACTTGTGATCCTGCGTAATGGGTGCATACGAGTACGAGCTGAGCTCAGCAAGCGGCATTGCGTAATGTCAGCAGGTGCGGGACTTGCTGCGGCTGTGTAATATGCATTTCGGAGAACAATCAGATCGAGTGGCAGAAGGGGCAAGAAGAGAGCTGCTGCGTCTGGGTCTGCTGTCCTCTATCTTTGGTGGTGTCCGTGCACTTTTTGGGTCTGCTCTGTCGCCGTTCACGCATTGCGCAATACGCACACGAGCATATTTTCGACCAAGAAACGCCATATACATATGTATGCCGTATACTTACCGCTCCGAGTCTGAGATGCCCAGGGCACAGGCACGGGTACGCGTCTGGTGTCTCTGTGTGTCAGCGGCACACAGGCTTTATGGAAATTCCACATTTTATGAAACGAGAAAATGCAGCATTCAGTTTCCAGTTTTACTGGTAGCCACAGCCAACATGGCCAGCTGGTCAATCAGGCCAATTGCCAAACGCAGGCCGCCAACATTTCCCACCGAAATCCAGTCTGTATTGGGCCAACCAACAGTGTTGGGCCAACCAACACCCCGAATGGGAATGAGCTTCAAAGAACTAAAGGATGCTCCGCAACTTGGCCACTGACATGAAACAGTACGAGCCAGACAATCGATCTCAGTTTGTTTTCTGTTTTCGGTGTGACGTTAAATCTACAGAGAAAATAAAATTTGAGCACAGGTTAGTACAACGAAAGAGTTTTGAGATATGAACTTTGGGCGTTTCTCACGTATACGGCAGCAAAAACCATTCCACAAGCTAGCATGTACTCAGGATGACTATTCTTCGACGAGGAGATAGAGAACACCTGCAACTCTACGAGTTCGAGTATGTCAAAAAGCGGAGCCTCCCTCCTGCGGCCATTACAAATACCTTAAGTACGGCCCAAAAGCCGTTTGTACGTTTGAGGAGGGTCTAAGAGGAGATTTCGTCTCGGTTCTGGTGCTCTCTGAACAGGCACTTTGGCTTTTGCAGACTCAACTCAGATCCAACTCTTCGCCCCCTTAGCCCGTGGGACTGGTTGGCGACTCTATACTCTATCCATTGCCAACTTACTCGTATCTATGTGTGTGTGTGTGTGTGTGTTTGTAGCTGTGTGTGCATGTGTGTGTGTGGAATGGAGTGGAGTGGAAGCCAAAGTCGCCTAGACTGCAGCAAGCACTGGGCTTGGATTGCGGTTTGTTTATTGATCAACCCGTAGATACTTTTCTGTATAGCTGTTAATTTGGTCTTTTGTGTAGAGCTGTGTGCGTGTTTCTCTCTATGTGTGGAGACGACGAACTGTTCGATTGAATCTGTGGAATGCGGACAATCCGGTCGCCGAGTGGAATTCTTTACACAGTCACATAGCGAAACTGTTTAGCGTGGCCGATAAGAAGGGGGTACGGGGATGGGGATGGGGACGGGCTGGGGACCAGCACTTGACACTCCAGTCTTGACCAACGGAGACTGGATTAGCTTGGACTAGGTGGCTTACATTCGATCGCACCTTTTCTCAATGGTAACAGTCAAGCATTCATGTTGATATTTCTGCCCCAAAAAACGATTCCACACTTTGGTCATGACGGTAACATTTTTTAAGAAAATTAAATTCTTTTGGGTATCTCAAATATTGTTAAATAAATTTAAATACATTTCTTATTGTCAAGTTTGAGCAAGATATTCTAGTATTGAATATTTAAATTTGTGATAAATTTGTGATAAATTTGTGATAATATTTGACCCAGTTCGTACACATACCTAATTTTAGGTATGTTGGACCAGGCATCCGTTTTCCCAATTCCGTCAACGGATATTTCCAAATTGTGGAAGTTATTTTTAAAAGTGCATTGGTAGTAGAAAAGAACAAGTTTAATGCATAGCATGAGAGGAAGAACAACTCGTTTAGTATAGGGAAAAACAGAATTTATGGCCTGTAGGACGCACTACCCACTTCCCTCC
This sequence comes from Drosophila bifasciata, assembly GCA_009664405.1. Classification (NCBI taxonomy): domain Eukaryota; kingdom Metazoa; phylum Arthropoda; class Insecta; order Diptera; family Drosophilidae; genus Drosophila; species Drosophila bifasciata. The sequence continues at coordinate 33,103,957 of CM019044.1, forward strand.
CAATGAAAAGACCAGATGGGTCGGCACTTGTCCCACAAAGAGATGCAGCAGAAGGCAGCAACATCCTAACAAGAAATTAGCAGCAGGAGCTGCTATTATTTGAAACTATTAATTTAAACTTTCGATTAGGTCCTTGGCTGTGAACAAGGAGAATATTGACCCGGCGCTCTGGACTAAGACAAGGTACAGTTTCCAATAGGTACACTTCCATAAAACGCCAGATAGGGAGACGAAATGTCTCTGAAGATCGCTGAAGCAGATGTACCACCAAGTGGTTGGCCAATCCTTACAACTACAGGTCTCCAATGTCACTACATCCAATCCCTAAAAGGCGGTTGGTAAATACCATTATATACAAATTTCAACGAATAAAATTTGCTTTTGCCAATGGTCATATACATACATATATACGACAGAATTTTCCATGGCATAATTCCTCCAGCGATGGAGGAATGCGATGCGATTTTGCCCTAAAGTATGCTGCAGCACATTTTTGACTACTGGTTTCATGAATGGCCGTTGAGTGCGCCACTTTGCACTTGCCACTTTGGTTGTTTTCTTGACATGTAATTCCAATTTTGCTACATGCAAAAAATAATTTGGTCCGACAATTTAAGCGCAGGCATTTCTGCATATATTTTTATGAAAAATACCTTAAACGACGCCTAATTTAAGCACCTATACGCAAAAAATTAAAGGATATAAAATATAATTTTTTTTCGACTTTTTCTCAGTTTTCAAAGTCAAAATTATGATGAAAATACCCCACAAAAACAATAATTTTAAATTTGAAAGCTTTTTATTTCCCAGGCGGTACACTAAAGCTATGAAGTGTTCAGGTCAACTACTTAATAGCTTCATTTATTTGCTTTTTAGAATGGCAAAGATGATTGCAACCAGATTTAAGATGTCAGATGCCAGATGTTATGTGAAATAAAGAAGCGCTACCTGTGAAAAAACATACAAAAGAAATACGGGGTAGAGACCATCCAAATTTTTTTTCAAGACTGATGTGATATCTCACTCTTAGAAAAGTGTTTAAAAATGTTGCCCCGTCCACTTCCGCCCCCACAAAAGGCGCAAATCTGTGGCGTCCACAATTTCGTAAATTAGAGAAAACTAAAAATTCAGAATCATAGAGAAAGACCATATCTATCAGAGTCTCAAATCTGAATCGGATCGGATCCATAGTATAGCCACAATAGAGAAAACCATTTCGAGAAACATCGTTCCCTCTCTTTCGCACTCACGCAAAAACGAGTCGATTTGGTTTTTCGTACAAATGAGTGCCTCGATCTCAGAGATTATAAGAGCTAGAGCAACCAAACTTTTTGTCCAGACTCCTCTGATATCGCTTCAGTGCAAGATTATTTCAAAATTTTGCCACGCCCACTCCCGCCAAAATCCACAATTTCGAAGATAGAAAAAAACGAAAAATGCAGTAGAGAATGACCATATCTACCAGATTGCCGAATTTGGTTCAGATCGGATCATTATTGTAGCCACAATGATAAAATGAATTTTCAGCAGCGATTTGCCCCTTCCCCTTGCAGCGTAAGTCATTTATGAGGATGATAGTCTCTACAGATTCTCTCTCTCGCTCACACATTGCTCACAAAATCTGCCTCGAGAAGTGAACGTGTGTTTTTGTGAGAACTGATGTAGCAAAAAAATGTAAAATGTAAAAACTGATAAAACTTTTGACTGAGTACGGGTATAAAAGTAGAGTCGCGTTCACAGCGACACCGCACGTTCGTTCTCGTTTTTATTATGCGCGTGGAAAGTTATATATATTCGTTCAAAACGAATTGTTTCATAGCCGGGGTAAATATTTACGATAAAGATATAATAAATAAATCTTATACATATCAAAGAAACATGAGCGCTGTTTTTATCGGTGCTTATTTTACTTTTATGTACAGCTGCAAGTAAGCGACACGCGTTCTTGCAGTTTTTGTGGATAAAAAGCGCGGGCTGTAGATGCCGATTAAAAATTAGGAAATGCGTTTTTTTTAATTTTTTAAATAGTAATGTAGTGTAATGAATAATTTAAATTAAAGAATAGTAGCCCCAGTAATGGCCTTCCGACTTGACTTCTTATTGTAAAGTGTAAAACAGATTAATCAATACTTTTTAAGGACACGCAACGCCAATCCTTCCATAGATGTAAACTATTTAATTCAATATTCTATAAAATCAAGCTAAACTAAATTTGGTTCTGGCGAAGCGTTTGATTTTCTTTTTTTATTAATAAGTAATATATCAAATTAAAAGCACTTATTTTAAGCAACAAAAAAATGTAGAATGTAATTCTTATCAAATATCTACCTTTATATTGTAAGAACAATTTTAGTTGCTTTCTTTCTAAAAACTGGAAAAACTGGAAACAAATTTGTAAATTGTTACTTTTGGCTCTTCCCGTTTCTCCAGACTCATGTATGTATGTATGTACATGTTATGTGCATACATACTATGTACATATTTATGTATGCAATGGCCAGAAAAAGGAATTTTTGAACGCATTTTTGACACGCCCCTCAAATTGCGGAAATCTATGCCAACCACAATTTTAAATATACGAAAAAAAGATAAAGTTACGGGAGCAACTAAGTCAAATAAACCAATAATAATAGTAAAAAGACACATAGAAATATAATAAGAATTTTGAGATTAGTAACCTTTTCGTTATTTTATTTATTTATTTTTCATTTATTATTTCGTAATAATGCGCACTTGGATGGCTGCCATGTCAATGGTGGAAGCTCGTTTGGTCTCTTTGAGGTTCTAATATTTAAAAAACATTTAAAAATGTTTGCATAAATGTAAGTCCACGTCTGCACGTTTTCCACTTTATCAAATTGGCGTGTTCCCGCAGAACAGTAGCACGCGGTGCTTGAAAGCTGATTTAATCAATCACGTCAATCATTTGTCAAGCCCGCACAAGGCTAATTCGATTGAGCCGTACTGGTATTGCGGAATGTTATTCTGTGGCCAGCATGGCTGCGGAATATTAAAAATAGGAAGGGAGGAACTATGCGGGGAAGGATAATTCCAGACAACAGATTTTCTATAAAAAGAAGATGTTTCTGGTGCAGTGAATCAGTCTTGTAAGGGCGAAGCCGAAAATGGGACACAAGAGCTGCGTGCATTTGGCCACCTTGGCAATGCCACTCTGGGCCTTAACATTCTTTTTTTTGGTGGTTGTGCCCGTGCCGTCCCAGACAGCCACAGCCAGCTTGGAGGGTGGAAAGGAGGAACGGCGACTGCAGGACCTTGAGCCCAAGATGGGAGCAGACGCGGCGAATACGGAAGGACTCGCGTTGGCACGCTTCGGCAGCAGACGCCACCAGAGATCCATTGGGTTCGGGCATAGAGTTCCGCTAATCTCCCGGCCAGTAATACCCATCGAACTGGACTTGCTGATGGACAACGAGGACAACGATCGGACGATGTCAAAGCGCTTCGATGACTATGGGCACATGCGGTTCGGAAAGCGGGGCGGCGACGATCAGTTCGATGATTACGGACACATGCGCTTTGGTCGGTAAACGCAACTTTTGGCTTTGGATTAGAGGTCCCTGAGCTGTTTGCTTCTGTAAATATTACCTTAAATAATTATATGCACAATACTACATTAACTATAATAAATACAATACACGAGTAATAAATATGCGCATTCCCAAGATGGACTCACTCCCGCACAGCTTTAGTTTATTTTTTGGTAAAACGGTAAGTGTTCATGCGTATAAATATCACACTAACAGCAGCTCGCATTATTAAAGAAAGTAAAGATAAATCATAATGAGAAACCGCCCAGTAAAGTGCACGTTCCCCATAATAGCCTCATATCGAATTACTAGTCAGCATAGAAACAAATTAAAAATTTGTTTGGAAGTTGATATCCAATGACTGCACCATCAAGTGGCAGTGACACCAAGCCGAAGCCTTTTACGGGCGGATACCAGACAGATACGCAGCCGCATGACACGCGACACGTATAACCGCACTGATCGCGAATATGCAGGAAAGATGTAAGACTAACATTTGAGAAAATTAAAGCTAAACAAAACTAGAAACCCTAAACATTCAAAATTATCAACAACTAATACTAATTACGTGAATGATATGTTAGTATTCGTGATTTAAGAAGAGGGAGGGAATTAGTTGCGGATACATAGTAATATGGTAGATCGGGTTATGCATTGAATATTTCAATATACACAGCGGAAGGAACAAAGAAATAAAGTTTCTAGTACATCTATCAGAAATCGTGAAACTGTCAATGTCAATCCTGAACAAGTTGTGCATTAAAAATCACACCAAGAATTTTTCAACGATTTAGTAAGAATGGAGTATTTATGAAAAGAAAGAAATAAAAGAAAGAAATACAGAGCGTCTTCGTTATATAGGGGTCGTAAAAAATGGTCATTACAAGGCATTAGGGTGTAACATATGTACATATTTGCACAACACCAAGACTGAAAGTTATTGAAATCGCATTGCAAGCGAAAGCGAAAGCGAAATGAAATGTCGTTATATTGGACACATACTGCGGAGTTAAAATTTAATCAAACATTCTAGGAATAGCGGAAAACTTAGATATATGTACCTCTAATAGTATTTCCGTCAGACCTGCTACCTTTCTTATGGAGAGGAACGATAAAGATTCCTTCTGGATTCTGGAAGATTCTTCCCAGATCGGGGGAAAACATGAATAATAAATAGATAGGGTGAATAGTTGAACCAGAGGCCCACACAAAGCGTCGGCATAGTACCTGAGTACACGCTGAGAACTCCATCAGCATGGTGAAAACACCGGTTTAACTAGTCGGTGATCATGAAGGAGTTACGGGGCTGACCTTGGTAAACTCTATGGATATGGCTGACCACAGTATCATTTATAAGGATAGGTTGTTTGGAAAATCAAGCAATTACCTGATCATTGTTTGCCAACGAATTAAGAAATGATAGCGATGAAGGATGTGCGGACGTTCTACGCTTACTGCTAACGAAGCTGTTAATCTGTTTATGGTTCTGTGAAAAGCGTATCCTGCGTGGAAATAGATCATTTTCATAGCATTGAGCGTTAAGAACGGTTAAATTTGACAGGGCTATTAAATAGCGAGAGAGAAGATGGAGAACAAACTTCTTGAAATGTTGTATAAATGTTGTTATCTGATAGCGAGAAAGAAACCGATTTTAAAGCAAACAGGTGCTACAGAGGGTATAGAGGCTTCCGAAGAACGTGGAATGAAATGAAAAGAACTATGAAATGTTTCGAGGTGAAGTTTGTTCCTCCACGTCGAGACGAACGGTAATTTCTAAAGACTTTGTACTTAAGAGCTAAACACAATCACGTGTAAAGAAACTGCGAGACTCACCAGAAAGTGCTGAACTTACTAAGCAAGCCTCTAGGTTTCTGGTCGGTAACTAAAAGAGATCAAGAAAGTTTTTTGACTTAGAGGAATTGGAGTGGGAAGACGAGGAGCATGCCGTTCTAACTCGTTCTCCGCCAGAGACCGTACGCACGAGTGTGGGTGAGCGAAAGAGAAAATAAGTAGCGTAAGTAGCTGCTCCGCGCGAATACCCCGTTCGCAACTGAAAATTAATTTCTTCAGATATAATAATGATCTGATCTGAACGAACTACGTTTTTTGTTTTCTCATATTTTCAAAATTGTGGAAACCACAGCTTTGGGTTCTTTTAGGGGCTCAAGGCGCGCGACTGTAACAGACTGGAAACAAAACTTCGTGAAAGAAAAATATGAAACGTGGGTTCGGAAACGTTTCCTTCTTTCCTTCGACCACAATTGTATAACTATGAAAGAGTCAAACTGCAACAACCTTTTCTGCTATTTTTTGTTTTTATACTATAAGTCCGTGGATGCATCTTTCACATAAAAGGTAATGAAATTAATTGTCAATTGGGTAAACTAATAACCTTTCAATAAATTTAGATAATAATAAAATCGGGTCAAGAGTATATGGAAATCTGTTTTTTTTATTTATTTGTTACTTATTTTACCAGGATTGAACATTCCTAGGCTGCAACTAGTGGCAGCCACGGGTGATCGTTGTCCCTGCAGAGAGTACATGGTGGCGATTGCGAGTTGCAACTGTTCCCATCCATTATCTAACTGCCATCTGATATTTTCCCCACACCCAGTCTCACTGATAAGCTCGTCAATATGGGCTGCAGACCTCAAATGGGTGGATGGAAGTGCTCAGTAATCACAGAGAGCCCGGAGCTCGCAGAAGCGTAGAGTGCGCAGCCCCAAAAAACCAAAGCACCAGAGATAAGATTTTAATTAAAGCCAAATAAATAAACACGAATAAGATGTTAATCGGTTCAATAGCAGCTTGTCCAGAATCGAATTAAATATGCTCCGGATATTGTACGCCTTTTGTGCTGTGCTAATCGCTCTCCACACTCTGGATGCTAAAACTGTCCTCGTGGAGGAGCTTAAAAAGTGGACATTGAGGAACGCGACTTCTCGTAAGTAGCTCGGTCATTGTACGAATGTACGCGTAGTTGATTTAAGTATCCCATGTCGCTGCGATTGATTCATCACGGGCGGCGTGAGTTTTGCACGGGCCGTGGCCTCCCCGGGAGTGTGTGTACTTTCGATAAGATTAAAGTGCCATCGTCTACATTCAGTCTCTTGTAGCAGCCCATTTGCGCTAATTAATATTTTGTAAATACTGATTTCGTTTTCACCGAGTCCAACTTTATTTTCAGCACTAAAGATCGACGTTGCCCGGGTGCCGAGCGGTGTGTATACGGCGGTGAAGGAGACATATGGAGATCTGCTGGAAAAGGATAACAATGTGGTCCTCAGCTGGATAGCCAACCAAACGTGGATCTACAGCACCACCTTCGAGAGTAAGTAAATGGTTCGTTTCTTTATTCGTCCGTTCTGACCATCGATCTGCAGGCGTCGAAATGGGCCACGACAGTTTGGTGAACCTCACGCTCCACGGAGTCGATACCGTATCCAAGGTGTGGCTGAACGGAGAGTTGATTGGCGAAACGGACAACATGTTCGTCCGTTACTCGTTCGCCATCGGGCACTTGCTGCTGCCCAGTCCCAGTCAGAATACCCTGGAGATCGAGCTGCTTTCGCCCCTTCAGGAGGCCCGCAGGCGCGCCCAAAAACTCGAAGAAGATGGCTCCCCCACTGCTCCTCCCAACTGTCCAACGGCGCTGGGCTATGTCGAATGCCATCGCAACATGCTGCGCAAAATGCAAATGAGCTTTGGCGGGGAGTGGAACCCTGCAGCCCTTTCGTCTGGAATATGGAAGCCAGTAGCCATCGAGTACTACATGGTGGCAATCCTACGCGACGTCGATGTGGCCATCAACCGCAATGACACGCACTGGACGATGGACTGTCGGGCCTTCCTCAGCTCACCTGCATCGGAGAACTTCTACGCCCAGCTCGTGGTGTATGCCAGGTATTCAGAGCTAAATAGAAAGTCGCTGAGGGAAAATGAAATTCCGTGATAATGACCTTTCAGCGAGCTCTTGGACGAAGCACTTTTTCTCGATCAGCAAGAAGTAAATTACGCATCCCCCGTTATAGAGTTCAAAATACACATTCCCCAGGTACGTTCCATGAACACCAATCCGTTCAGAAGATGAATGAATCATTATTCGCTATACCTCGGTTCTAATATGTATGTACCTTCGTCTCAGGACAGAGTCACTCTGTGGTGGCCGAATGGCTATGGCAAGCAACGCCTCTACCCGGTGCTGTTTTCAGTGAAGTGCTTCTTCAACGAACAGGGCCCCAACCTGAGCTCGCGCACCGAGTCCCAGAAGCTGTTAAAGATCGGATTTCGCACCATAGAGCTGGTGGAGGACATGGACAGTGAGTAGGATTCATTTTGCTCATTCTACGATCTCCATCATCTTTCGTGTAGGGAGTGGCAGAACCTTCTTCTTTCGTGTAAATGGCCATCCGATTTTCATGAAGGGCGCAAACTATGTGCCGGCTAACACATTGCCAGAGCTGTCCGCAGAGGCGGATACGGGTGAGTAAGTGTTAACCCTCGCACAAATGCAGAAGTTGGCTAGTCACCAGTTGCAACTTACAGTGCAGCACTTGCTGAAATCGGCACACGACGTCCACATGAACATGATTCGCGTGTGGGGAGGCGGCCTGTACGAGTCGGAGACATTCTACAACTTGGCAGACTACTACGGCCTCCTGGTATGGCAGGACATGACATTCTCCAAGGCAGCTTACCCCCTAACCGACGACTTTGTGGCTTCTGTGTGCCTGGAGACAATCCAGAACGCGCAACGGCTCTCGTACCACCCCAGTCTGGCGCTGATTGCGACGAACAACGAGATCGAGCTGTTCCTGGTGAGGAATCGTTCGGAGTTCGGAGAAAATGCCACCCGCCTCGAGAAGGACTATCAAGCTCTATTTACGGGCACTCTGAAGCAGGAGCTGAGTATCATTTCCCGTAATGATTTCAAACCGCGCCCTGGCCCCTTGGTCTCCACGCCATCGCTGGGCATAGAAGAGTCTGGCAAGGAGCTGGCCAAGGATCCTCAGAATCCGAATTTCGGCGACAGTAAGCCAACTCTATTCCCAGCTATGATAATACTTGTCACATCTTTTTGTCCTCACCTCAGTCCACTTTTGGGAGGATGACAAGGACGGTTTCGACGCGGAAACCTACCCACACGCTCGGTTCGTATCCGAGTTCGGATATGCCAGTCTCCCCATGCTCTCCACCTGGCAGCGAGCGTTAGGCAACGGCACAGCTGCCTCCGACGCAAATATAGCCGCCCTGATCCGCAGCCACCAGCACGACCCCAAGGGATTCATACCGATACTTAAGCTGATTGCCCTCCAATTGCCATTTATGCTTCACAATTGGGATGAGAACATTCAGGAGTTCATATACTTCAGCCAGGTGTCCCAGGCAATGACCGCCAAGATGGCAGTTGATCTTTTCCGCACCCTTCGCACCGAGAACCAGACAATGGGTGCCCTAATGTGGCAATTAAACGACGTGTGGGTGGCACCCACCTGGTCTTGCATCGACTTCTATGGAAACTATAAGATTGTCTACTACTGGGCCAAGGACTTTCTGGCCCCGACAAGGGTGATTGCCCTGTACGACAAGAGTACGGACAGCCTCAACGTGACGCTCACAAGGGAGGACTACATGGAGGATCCTGACACCAGCCTATACCACGTCCAAATCAACACCTATCTCTGGACAGACTTAATTTCCAAAAAAACTATAGCCCGTGCCTTCGCTCTGGTGAGTTAAACCGTAACAATAGCCAGCCACTACGCTCAGAAGTAAACCAACCCATCGAATATACATACACATCTATGTATGTATGTATGTCTCTAGGGTTCAAATGAACTGGAAGCGCGTCCAATACCTCTGGACACTTTTTTGTACGAGAACCACTCGAAGGACGAAATGTTTCTGGAGATTGTCTTGGAGGATAACAACGGTGGGACAGTTGCGCAAAACTACTTCTACCCGGTGCCAATAAAAAACGTTAAAGGCATACAAAACCCGGAATTAGCGGTGAGTGCGGATGCTATCACCGTAATCGTATTCCCATCATCTCTCCACTTATCACTAACAGCTGGAAGTGGTGGGTCCCGACTGCAGCACGGCTAAGCAGCCGTATACCAACAGTTTTAGCCTTCGCATCACAGTGAAATATCCTGCTCTGCTTGTCTACTTGGAGCTCTCCCATCCGGACTATTTTACGGAGAGACACCAGTTCTCGACTAATGGCTTCACACAAACGGAGCCCAGGAAGACTGTGCACTTGGAATTTGAGAACTCTTCCGAGTGCCTGAAGCTTACAAGCGAGCACATCAAAGTGCAAACGATGAATCAATATTTAATCTGAGTACAACTCGTAACATAGACTTTCACTTAAAACATTCAGATCGCTGTAGCCCAATGTAGCCCAAACTTCCTCTCGATCGTTTTAAAAATATATGTACTTACCTGAGCTTACTCTAAGCTCTTTTTGTGTTAAAAAAAACTCTTGGCATGTGTATAGTATGAGGCCCGTGACTGAATGACTTCATTGGAAAATGTCTGAAACGCGAAACTCTAGTTCGTTTTATGAGTATTTCGTGGAGTTGGCTCGAAACCTAAAGGGCTCGAACTGGGATGCATTATTCAGCTCGACGGTGGCATGTTATTCATTTTTTAATTTTATTTTATTTTATAAACAATGGTAATCATGACTGTTCAGTGTACTTATATGTACATACATGTAGTAGATTGTATTCCACAGACAACCGAAACGATAAAATAAATTTTATACATGAGAGGTTGTCATTTGTTAACTTGATTTTTAATTTAAGTATTTAATGTACTCTTATGTATCTCGTGTACCAGTAATTCTCGTCCTTTCAACGCTTTATTCTGACATATCACATTTCGGACAATTAAATATATTGTAGAAATATTTGGAAATGACGTGAAATGACAAAGATTTATCCCAGCACAGATTTTGATTCGAAAACGTTTTTAAATCAGTTGTTTGTGCACTACAAAAATCAAAAATCGAATTAAAAAAAAATATAGAGGCAGTTCTGAAACGGTGAAAAAACAAGTGAGGTGTATATTTCAAGAAAAAGTGATGACCTCTCTTCAGGGACCAAATCAGGGGGAGAAGAACTCGTGGAAAGCTACATTTGCGCAGTCTGGGTCTGCTTGAATGTCAGACGCCGGAGAGCAGGGTGTAACGAATCGGCATTTAACCTTATCCTTTTTCGACTCGATGTTGGGTATGAGAGAGAGGCGCATAGTCTAGTTTCCCCTCCCATGATTTACCTATACTCATTACTATATAAGTCCTAAATGAGTTGCGGGCTAACAGAGAACAGGGACAGAGAATCCCACTTACCCCAGACAACAAAAACAAAAAAGGTATAGCTCCATTTGCGCCTACTGGTTCTATGGACTGGACCTGATCTACCCTCCTTGATCATTCTGCCCCCTGGCACCCATCCAAATGAGCACTGTAATTTGGGTGCTTCTTTTATGTCATGGGGTAGCCGATATCAAACCCAAGCATATTTTAAACACTATAAAATATACTTAATTACTAAAACATTACAACTAACCACCGGCACAATTCATAAAACGAGAACGTGTTGAGTCGCCGTTAACGCGACACTACTTTTATACCCGTAGTCAGTCAGTATACATGTAATTTGTGGAATTTTTAAATATTTTATCAGTTTTTAAATTTTAAAATTTTTTTGCTGCATTTGTCATCTACATCACTTCTTACAACAACAAGCAGAGATAGGAGGTGTGAGAGAAAGAGAGAACGATCCGATCTGCTTCAGATTCGGGCTTCTGATAGATATGAGCTTTCTCTATGATTCTGCATTATTTGTATTCTGTTAACTTAAAAATTGTGGACGCCACAGATGTGCGCCCTTTGCATGGGCGGAAGTGGGCGGTGCGAAATTTTGAATTATACTTGTAAGAGTGAGTAAGTTTCATTCTGGGAAACAAATTTTGCTGCTCTAGCTCTTATAGTCTCCGAGCACTGAGCGACAAACAAGATGGACGAACGGACGGACAGACAGACAGACATGGCTATATCGACTCGGCTATTGATGCTGATCAAGAATATATATACTTTATGGGGTCGGAAACACTTCGTTCTGTGCGATACACACATCCACTTTTACCAGAAATACAATATACCCTTTTACTAATGAATAAACTAACGCTAAAATTTGAGCCCCACTTGATCTTCGCTCATAGTGCCTAATTCGAAAACAAAGAAAAAACGAAAACACTCAAACTCGAGTGAAACACTCGAACGTCACGCTCAGCGTTTCCCTCTACCTCTCTCTCTCTCTTTCGACGTTCGTTTTGTCTCCGCCCGCTTTCGTTTCTTTCTCTGTTTTTGTTGACGTGCAATAAAGTAAAATCCACTCATACCTTTCCGAATGCGCTTTCCTCGACGAACTCCTAGAATGCTGTGGGTGGAAAGTTTAGAGTGGAATTTAGAGGCTATAGGGTCATAGGGTAATCAGGTGGCTACCGGTATATCCCTGATCCTGGGCACTTGTCCATGAGATTCTAGCTTGATTCTGTTACAATAATGCAATTCAAGCTCCTCACTCGGATATCTATGAAAGAAGCTTTTCCAGCCGATCTGTCTCATCAAAAGTGAGCACTTCTGAAGCAGCTGAAGCTCGTTTATTTCACTTCTGGTATCCACAACTCTTTATTCCCAGGAGGCGCTTATCAACAAGTGCTTGTTTTGTACAATATCTATTCAATATCTTCCCAACGTGACCTCGCTTCGTTAAATTCTTTGGAAAATGGGTTCAATCGTTGAGATTTGGTAATGGCTTTTCCTGTGCTGCGTAAACCACTGTCAAATTATTCGACTTGTTCTGGCAGGCTCCCTTTTCAATTGTTCAGTGCAAAAAACGCAGTTCAATTGTTTCCGTTTGAATGCGAGCAGCCGATTTGGTTATCGACAAATCTATGTTAAATCTCCATTTTCTCGCATTTTGAAAATTGTGGATGCCAAATATTTTCATTTTTTTTGAAGGCGGAAGGGGGAAACTTGATTCAATGTGAGATTACATGGGACAGGAAACAAAATATGGTTGCCCTTATAGCTCTGAGAACTAAGCGTCAAACGAGATGGAGAGACAGACAGACAGGGCTATGGATGCTTTATGGGGTCGGAAATGTTTTTTTTCTGTGCGTTACACACATCCACTTCCTCCGAAAATTGAATATTCCCCGTAGAAAAAAGCATCAGTCAGCAACAAAATACGAGAAGTGACGAAACACTAGAATTTCGTCAGATCTCATAAGTAGAAGCAGCAGTCGCAGCAGAAATTAATTTAGTCTGCTGGCAGCAACGAGAAAAACGACGAAGCCGGGAACGACGGGTTAATTCTTTGCTTAGTAAATATACATATGTAACGAGAAAGGACGTGTTGTGTCGCTGTTAACGTCACACTACTTTTATACCCGGGCGGGGCGAAATTTTGAAACTTTTTTCTAGAAGAGAGATATCAAATCAGTCTGGAACAAAAATTTGGTTGCTCTAGCTCGTATCATGATGAAATTATACAAGGTGATCCCATCCCAGAGCACGAACTCTTTTCGGGGCTTATTTGGCTACCTATTTCCAGGGAGCGAAGAGTACAGAAAACAAAACAAAACAACTTCTGTATATATTTCTCTGTCTTGCCTCTCTTATCAGACATGGCGTCAAAGCTCTCTCAGTAGTGCGAGCGTAAAATAAAACCCCGGAGCTTACGGATGGGATCACCTTGTATAATTTCATCATGGCTCGTATAGCCTCCGAGCAATGGGCGACAAACAAGACGGACAGACGGACGGACAGACATGGCTATATAAACTCGGCTATGGATGCTGATCAAGAATATATGTACTTTATGGGATCGGAAATGATTCCTTCTCTATGTTACACACATCGACTTTTATCACAAATACAATATACCCTTTTACTCTTCGAGTACGGGTATAAAAATAAATGATTTTATAGATGGGTGTAGAAGATGGTCGAGGCACCAGTCACTCCCACTGTTTAGAGTTCGTTGCTATTCTCTCGATCTTTCGCTCTAAAGCTTCACAAAGAACAGCTGATGTGTTCAGAAGAGCATGACACTAAAATTAATTTCATTATCGATATGTGCTCTCTCTCTCGCTGTCGCTCTCCCACTCTCACTTCATGGGCCCTGGAACGGCAGACGATCAGTCGGCTGCCGTCGCCATTTGCAGTTAGAGTGCCATTGGAGGAGCAACTTCGCGCTTCGTGGAACTGACTCGGTTTGGTTTGGTTGGCGTGCGTTCCGAGAGGGGCTGCATATGTATATATAGGTTTCTGATACAATTTACTGAGGAGCGGAGGCTACTTTAGTCTACTTTAAAATAGCCCCCAGTAAATTAGGCCGAATATTAATTGCCTGATGAAGTGCCGGCCGGGCAGTGGGTGCCACGACGGAGGTGCCTGGAGACTCTTGGCTGTTGGACTATGGTGTGGATTTCTTGTTTATGGCATCCAGGGCGATGCAGTGGAAGTCATCGAGCTGTGGAGCAATTGGAGTATAACTAACCAGAACGGATGTGAGTATTGAACGGCTCCCTCCTCAAGGGTGCTATTAGTGAAAATCGGCTTGTCTATTCGTGCTAACTTGTGATTCTAAGATAGACCATAAATAAAAAATAATGAAATTACGAGTATGTGCGATTAGTTGACGATAGTGTCCGCAATCAGCTGTGCGAAGAACAGATAGCTGCCGCTGTTTGTTTACAAACCATCAAAGCACGCTTATCGAGGCGCCATTTCGGTGTTTGAAGTGAACGATATGCCGGGCATAGAACTAGAAGCCTCCCTCAATCTTACAAACTTACCATTACAGCCCTGTCCATTGCTGACCAAACATTGCCTTCCGGCATATACAGTGCCTTTGGATCCCAGGTGCTAGATTCTTACAATGACATCAAACTACGCTGGCTGGCCCACGACAATTGGACATACACAAATAACTTTCAGTGTAAGTAATGCCTACCCTGCCCTACATACCCTGTTTCCATACTGTTATAAGGATCAAGATTCTCTTTTAAATTTGCACAGTCGACATTCATCACTACAAGCAGGGGCACATCAACTTGACGTTCCATGGGATCGACACCATAGCCAAGATTCGTCTGAACCATCAGCTTCTGGGACGCACGGACAACATGTTTGTACGCTACTCGTACGACGTCAGTGCAATCCTCCAGCAGGAGAATGTCCTGGAGGTGGAGATAGCTTCGCCCGTGTGGGCGGCTCTTGCCAAGGCGCAAGCTCTAGACGCGAAGAGTTCTGTGCCGCCGGCCTGTCCCCCCGTGCGCTACAATGGTGAGTGCCACGTTAATATGCTCCGAAAGATGCAGGCGAGCTTCGCCTGGGACTGGGGCCTGGCGGCACCCTCAATGGGCCTCTGGAAAAATGTGGAGCTGGAGATTTACGAGGTGGCAGTCATACGCGACATCGACGTGGACATCAGCCTCGCCACCAACGGCTCGCATTGGAACATGCACATCCGCTGCTACTTGGATGCGGTGGGCAGGCAGAACTTCTACGGAACCCTGATCCTCTATGCAGTGTAAGCGGCCTCGGGATAATCGAATTTCAAATTGTACTCGTACTGACTGATTATAACTTGATTGCAGCGAGCTATTGGACCATCCGGTGGTGGTGGACACATACACCTACAATCCCATCAGCTACTTGAAGCCAGTAATTGAGTTCGATCAGGCCGTGCCAATTGTGAGTGCCCGCGTAATTGCGTTGCCCGGCTATAATGCTAGTAACTACACCACATACATATATACACACATACACATATCTCTGTGTCTATTTCTGTGTCAAGTGCAATTGTCGATCCGCAGGAGAAAGTCGCAACCTGGTGGCCCAATGGCTATGGCGACCAGAAGCTTTATCCGCTTCACTTCACGCTCAAAGCCTGGCTAGGGTCCGACGGACCCGAAGTGCGCTCAAAGACCAAATCACAAAAGTCGCTCCGCGTGGGCTTCCGCACGCTTGAATTGGTAGAGGTGCCAGCGGCGGACGGACTCGGCAACACCTTCCTCTTCCGGGTCAACGGACTAGAAATATTCATGAAGGGCAGCAACTACATACCATCCCATATCCTGCCTGAAAAGCAAACAAATGACCAAAGTGAGTTCATATCTTTTTATTTACATATGTACATATGTATATGCTCGTACACACATAAGTAGCACAGGGAAATTAACTTTGCAATATTTTATCTCTTGTGATATTTTCAAAGTTGAGCATCTGCTGAAGTCTGCTAAGGAGGCGCATATGAACATGCTGCGGGTGTGGGGCGGCGGGGTTTACGAGTCGGACTACTTCTACAACCTCGCCGACAGCCTTGGCCTGCTCATCTGGCAGGACATGATGTTCGCATGCGCCATGTACCCGGTGGGAGAGGAGTACCTGTCCTCGGTGCGCGAGGAGGTGCGGCAGAATGCCAAGCGCCTGTCGCACCACCCCAGCATTGCGATTTTTGTCACCAACAACGAGAACGAAGCCGCGCTTGTGCAGGACTGGTACAACACGTCCTACGAGGACGTGCGCTTCGAGGCTGAGTACCGAGAGCTCTACCTGGCCAACGTCATTCACGAGCTAAAGCTTGTCTCCCACAAGTCACGCCCTCAGCCGCTCGTGTCCTCGCCGTCAAATGGAAAGGCCAGCGCGGCGGACAATTACATTTCAGAGAATCCCCAGGACGAGTACAATGGCGACGGTAAGAATGTTACTCTCTGCTTAGGGAATTTCTAAATAATTTCTTTTGCGCAGTGCACTTCTACGACTACTTGAAGGATGGCTGGGATCCAGGGATATATCCTCAACCGCGGTTTTCCAGCGAGTATGGCTTCCAGAGCTTGCCCAGCTTGTATTCTTGGCAGCGCAGCAAAAACGATGACGACGAACTCCTCACTCTGATGAACCACCGACAGCATCACCCTCTGGGCAGCATGCCTATCAAGAGCCTGGTCGAGCGCCATCTGCCACTGCCTCTGCCGGAGGACGACAACTATGCACAGGCGCTCATCTACTTCAGCCAAATCTCCCAGGCCATGGCCACCAAGGTGGAGACGGAGCTGTACCGCAGCTTACGAGACACTACCCATAATACCATGGGCGCTCTCTACTGGCAGCTAAACGATGTGTGGGTGGCGCCCTCCTGGTCCGGTATTGATTTCTATGGCAATTGGAAGGTAAGCTTGCACCAGTGGAATCCGCCCTCCCTCCACATTGATCCAACTCCCGAGACAACATTTATTCCAGCTGTTACACTACTGGGCGCGTGACTTTCTGGCCCCCATCGCCATCGTTGCACAGTACGACAAGCCCGAAGATTCGCTCAACATTATCCTCATCTGTGACGAGCCCCAGGTGGAGACGGAGGGCCTAATCGTTGTCGCCAACATCTATCTTTGGTCGCAGCTGCTTCCGCGCGAGTCCATCAATTGGACGGTCACCTTGCGGCCCAACGGCGTGCAGTATGATAAGGTCATCCCCATCCAGGATTTGCTTCACGGGGAGCTCAATAGACGCAATGCCTTTCTAGAACTGCAGCTGCGTCGTGGCCAGGAGGTGCTCTCCCGCACCTACTACTTCCCCAGCAACATTGCCGCCGCTGTCGGGCTCGAGGATCCCGGTCTAGAGGTGGGTGTTCCATGAGCTAATGCGGTGGTCGTCGAATTAACTCTCCTATGCTTCTACAGTACGAGATTGCCTCGCGGACCTGTCTCACCACCGGCAACGTTATCCGGAACAGCCTGAGTATTGGCATCCAGGTGAAGCGGCCCGCGGTTTTCGTTTACCTCGAGCTGTTGAAACCCTACCGGTACACGTTCTCTGAGAACGGCTTCATGCAAACCACGCCTATGCACGTGGTCTACCTTACCTTCGATGCCACCTCATGTGTGCGACTGCGCAAAGCAGACATCAGCGTTTTGACCGTAAACGACTTTATGCCCTAGACCCATGACCCTAGACAGTCATGCGGTTTCTTTTACGGGTTTGATGTAACATTTATAAATAACTTAAAAAATGAACAAATCAATAAATAGCATATGCGTATAAGTAATATATGTACGTGTGGGGCCACTCTCCAGCCCAGCGCACTCGTAGTTGAGCGCTGAGCACCCACAACCGAAACTGGAATGGAATCCACTTCAGAGTCCTCCTGCTTCGTCATGCTTTCGCTCATCTGTCGAAGCTGGGCATCTGGACGCGGGGCGGCGTGTAGCCTTCGGGATATGGCACCAATTCGTTGTTCAGGACTCGCGCGTTGCGCCACGTCTTCACCTTGTCCTCAGCTGTGTCCGGCACTCGGACGCCCTCGATGAGCGTCACGGCGGGTCCGTCGACTACGCTGTGGGTGCTCTGGCCGATGGGATTACGGTGCGGACTCCCACTGTGAGCTGACGCTGACACCGGTTGCCGCCTGCGGTTGGGCGTGGCTGTAGGCGCGGCCACGCCTGCATTTGCTGTGACGACCACGGAGTGCGGAATGTAGCTTACGAACTTCGACTTCTGCGGCAAGGCGTTGTAGTTGTGCTTGGTGATGATGTTCTGGGGATAGTACCTCTGCGGCGATGGTGATCCATTGCCGACATACGAGCGCGTGTCTCTGTCGTTGGAAAAGTACTGCCCTGGCTCAGAGGCAGCGTACTGCATGTCCTGCGGGAAGCTCACTACCGGCCCCTGCGCCTGACGCTGCACCCGGGGCTGGGTCTCCACTGAGTCGGCGAACAAATATTGCTGCCACTGACGGTCTGCCGCAAAGGAGAAGTTCTTGCGTGGACTCTGCTCCGCTGGCACATAGACTGGCTGCCAGGCCAAATCTGGCCGTAGCTGCCGGCCTCGGCGGGAATCGCCTTGCACTGCGTGCTGCTCCAGAATCTTGCTATGCGCCTTCGCCAGCTGCAGCTGAATGAGCTTCGCTTGGCGCTGCTCCGCCTCGGTCCTGCGCTGGCGATATGCTTCCATCTGCTGGGCCAATTCGCTTTGCTTGAGCAGGGCCGGACTGTGCTCGAAGGTGAGTTGGCGCCCGCTGGCATTGCTCTTCGGTTGTATTACGGGGCGCTTGACGTCCGAGCTGCGCACGAAGAAGGAGCCGGAGGCCTCCTCGGCCCGAGCTTTGCGACTGTTCTTACCGACCAGAATCTCAACATCATCGCCCTTGCTCGACTTGACGCTGACAACTCGCACCTTGGATGGGTCCAGGTTGCGACCAAAGCGTAACTCCGTCCGTATTAGGGCGGGCTTTCCGGTCACGCTTGTGCTGCCACGGTCATTGTCGTTGCTGGCGTAGCCGTGGGCCACGGAAAGGCACACGCACACAGTTATAGAGCCCATTAGAGCCACAGCACTCCATGCTGAAGAGCTTGTCCCTCTCATTTTCAGGTCAGTACTCTGTTAAAAAGAAAGAAATTATGGAAAATGATAACCACATAATTACGTGTGAGTTTTTTGCAAACTTATTATTTTCGGCAGCCGCAAAGCACGATTGTTTCTTGTACTATATCCTACTAAACAGTTATAACTCATGATCATATGTATAGATATGTAGTATATAAGTATTTCAGTAACCTCTCTGAATAGTAGGTCTAGTCAAGTGCATATGACTCTAATGTCCCTCGCATCTACAAATTGAAAACGTGTTTGTGTTACGATGTTAGAACTGAATATAATAGCTCCTCGTCCTGATCAAGAACAGGATACGGACTTCTCAATCAATTAAATACAATACAATAAAAATCAGAATCACTTTACAATTATAATACTCCTCTCTTAGTATTTGTAAGGCATTTACTATTATTTGAACTGCCTGAAAAGAGCTTCAGTCCCTTCAATAAGGAATGGCTTATAGCAGATCTAGCATTTGGTGTAAACATCAAAACCAAAGCATTATGAAATTATACGACGTGTTCTATTCCCTCTCTTTCGGGTTTTATTCATAGTCACACACCTCCCCTTCATTGCTCACACCCATGCACACAGTTTAGTTTGTTGTTGTATTTGCATTTGTACGAGCAAAAGAAGACCCAACAAAATAGCGCGTTGCGGGAATGGATCACCTTGTATTATTTCATCATGCACCACAGGTACTCATACTAATATTAAAACGCCATAGAATGTCACTTTGTGACAATACCAGTACCCTATTAGCCAGTAAGAAGCTTGTTGGGTCTGTTCCCAGCAATCCATCTGTACCTGGCACTTGTACGAGTATATGTATTTAAAGTACTATTTATAGTACGAGTATGTGTATTCTCTCAGCTAATGAGCCGATCGTCATGCGTGTTCCACGCTGTGGCGAAACGGGTACCTGGCCGGCGCGACGAGTGATCTCCTCCAACACCTGCTCGGATTCCGCTCCCCACTGCCGGTAGTTCGAGTACTCGTAATTTAATTATCGACAAGAGGCGCGGTTGCGGCTGTGGCCGACGACGATAGAGGGGTGCTCGACTGCATCGCCAGCTACGAAGCGCTTGTTGCACTTGCGTGTTTGTGCTGGCACCCAACGCAGCGTTGGGATCAGAAAGCGAAACATCAATTAAAAACTGCAACTTTCGATGGAGCTCCAGCATGAGGAAATTGTTAATAGTCGTAAAGTCGCCGGCATGGGCGCTTGGCCACCGACATTGGCGACGGTGACAAACCCTTCCTAACATAACAAATATAATTATTTGTTGGGTAGGCATGATCGCTGCTTCATAGATACCACAAGACCCTCGCTTTCTATATGTACATAGATACATATGTAGAACAATATGCACGAATCCTTGCACTGATGGGATGATCCTGATAGATTTATAGCTGACTGCGTATTTTAATACCTTCTGCAAAAGTAGGAGAACTTTGAGTCAAACTCTAACTTGACCGACGAGTGTCTCAGTGTGCACTATCTTGTCGGGGGGTTGTGTGTGGGGTGAACGAGCAACGTTTATCTGCTGATTATCCAATTTCGTGATTGGGTGCAGTCCATCAATACTCAACGAGTATTACGCATTAAGCCACTAATGAGGGAACATTTTCCGACAAAATGCGAAAAGAAACAATTAAGTAAATTGTAAATTGTAAATTGCAATTTCAATATAAACGCGCGCGGCAAAGTTCACGGCACGACAACGACTCTGATTGGGATTGGGATTGGGACTGGGGCTTGGCGGAGGCTGAAGCTAAAGCTCTGGGTGGCTAAGTATGGGGCTGTGCGCGCCGGCCCAAAACGATCCGCACGGAGCGACTTTCACTTTCAACTCGATGCGGCCGACTGCGCCGACTCGCGGCTGCTCCCCAGTGAACCCGCTCCAGCAGCGGCATCGGCAGCGAAGTCTTTGCCTTTGTCTTTGATTTTTGCTTTTCCATTTGCTTTTGTTGTTGTTACGAAACAGCCCCACTGTAACAGCAACAAAATTAAATAAAAACGAGTTTTGCTTTTTGCACCAGCGCAGCAACAACAACATGGGCAACAATGCTTGCCATTGAGCGCTTGGTCTCCTTTCCGCACCTCTTTCTTGTTGTCAGGAGGAGGAGGGGGCTTTCGCGTTGGTCAGCGTTTTTAGGCCGCTGGCCGGCAAACTGCAGTGACGTCGACTTTGGCGTCAATGTCACGACTGTTTTGTTCGATTTTTCGGCAACTCTTGCTCATCGTCTGGCTCCGCACATCGGCAGTTACGTCACATTTGTTGGGTTAGGGGTGTGGGAGGGGGGGCCATGTGCGCAGAGACGACGGCAGTTAACCGTTTTTGGATCGAGTGTTGAAATGCAGGCTGCAATTATAATCCGATCTGCCGTGATTTGTTTAGTTATCCGAACAGCTCCATCTTCGGCGGGAGCTCGCCCCCACACGTGCTTCAGTCGCCGTTCTTTACAGCTGCCATGTCTACTGCATACAAACGGCGGCTTGACAAACAACGCACGCCTAATAAGAGGGCGAATCTCTCGTCCGATGTCGCAACTTCGGCTCGAAATCTCTCTGTGAGACTCTTGCCTCCATTCTGTGGCAGCGAGGGTAGAATCTGTGGCCCAGAAGGGCAACTCTCACTTGCATATGTATCTGCCGACAGCCGGCGGGGCCCTTCCATTAACTTCTTGGGCCTCTTGTCAGATTGTCAATCAACTTCAACATCGCGTCTGACAACAAAGGTTGAATTGAAATTACGGTTACGCCCACCAATTGCTCTCTACCCCCCGCTACAGAGCAGTCCATTCAATGCATCCAAATCAGGGGGAATTGAAGTGGGTCTCGGTAGGTGCTGTCATTGGTAGTCGGGCCGATTCCGAAGACGTGGCCGGGCAGCAATTGAACGGTCGCTGGCTCCACCGCTTATTGTTATCAACGATTGCTGTAATTTCTGTTGCTGCTGCTGCTGCTGCTGCCGCTGCTGTCTTGTGCGAAATGCAAATGTGGCGCAGCTAATGCGGTTTGTTGCCGTTGCCGCTGCTGCTGCTGCTACTACTGTCGACACTGTATTAATTTCACTTTTACTTTTCGTGATTAACATTTCCCACCCAAAAGTGAGAAACTTTACATGATTTTTTCCTGCTGTTTGCCTATCCCCACTCCCCTTCCCGCCCCGTACTCCCATCCACATTCGTACTCTCCTGTGCCTACTCCCCACTCTCCCCTTCGGCGGCCGTTACTGCAATGAAATGTGAAATTTCATAGATCGTAAAGTTTACAGATGCTGTGCACTTGCTCTTGCTTTTGCTCTTAGCCTCAGCCTCTGCCCCTCCGGATTATGGTTTTTGCCAGCATCTTTTGCTGTTTTTTTCTGTTTTTAATTACATATGCGGTTCCTCAGCACAGCACTGTGGAAATTGATGATGGTGTTGATAATGATGATGCCCTCTGCAGCTTAGGATAGGTCCGAACTCTCTCGGGTGCCGGGTGTCGCAATTGAAAGTGAAACTCTTCTTACTTTCGATGCGAAGTGCAAAGAGCGCGGCATATGCCTGTCTGTCTGCCGCAGATTTGTGGGTTTGACGTCACTCGACGTCACCCGGCACAAAGCCGTGCCGCCGCTGCCGCTGCCGTTTCCTCTTCATCTTAATCTCAATCTTGGCCCACGCACAGTTTAAATAGTGAAGAGTGTTGATAGCATAGATGGAGGGAGTGAAGAGCACTCGGCACCCAAAGTTTCGGGGGAAATGCCAACGAAATTCGGAGTGGGAATTGAGGTAGGTCGGCTTTAATACGAAAACGCGAGGCAACATCTTCCGTTGGGAAGCTCAACAGAAACAGAATCAAAGAAGTCTTCTCTCATTCATAAATGAATTCCTGAAGCAGACCAAAGACTAGGGGCGCTCAAGTGTTCCCATCAGCAAATGTTACGCATACGACGATTTTTCCGATATCAACTTACATTTCTGTCTGTTCGATTCGGATCGGGGATATTCCAATATAGTAGTGTTCAGCTCTCAGAGTGGGCTCCTAGACGTTGCTTCTGCTGCTGCTACAAAAGTGCGCTATGGGGTGGGAGGGACTGTTTCCTGGGATACGACGACGAGTCTACTGAAGTGTGCGACAGATCGCGGCGCGAACCGAAATACAACTGACGGCACATGAAAAACTTTTGCTTGCAAGTAAAAAAGCAGCGAGCTGGAAAACGACAGAAAAGTAAAAATTATTATGTATACACATGTACATATGTTTGGAGGCCGACAGCGACGCAGCTGACGAGGCCAGCAGCCGCAGCAGCAGCAGCTAAGGCTGAACCACTGATGCCAACGCCACCACCACCAACAACACCACCAACACTCTTGCCAGTACTCACGCTCACAAGAGACCGGGCCGATACGATACAAGACGAGACGAAGACAGGCTATCTCTCTAGCCAAAGCAAAATTACTCTCGAGCCCAGAAACCGAGGCGGAGAAACATTGGCCGAGACTGCAAACAAAGCCGGACTATGCCAAAATAAAAGACGCAGTGAGCAATTGCGCAATTGCCAGAAACCCCAACAACGACATGGGCCGCAGCTGAGCTCCAGCCCCAATGCGCCAAAGTTGTTGGCGAAGAGTGCGTGTCTTTCTCTCGGAAGCATTGCCTGGCTGGGCTTTTTGGCAATTCGAAAAGAGGCTGAGCGTCCTGTCACTCCAGCAAAACATGCTCACAGCACCTGGCTGATACCTCAAATTGTGGGGTTCCTTAGCGAAAATTGAGTGAGCTGCGATCTCCAATTGCTCGTGTAATTTCCACTTGCTCCGATCTCATGGTCCATCAGCCATCTAAAAACATCTGAATTCCCCACTAACCATTTGTGTCTTCATCATCAACGTCATCATGATTAGATCCAATTAGAATATGCAACAAAACTATCACTTTTTAGAAACTTCAGAGGTTCAAGAAGCCCAGGAGCAATGCTGCCGCGATCTTGGAGCAGCAAAGCGATTTCCTGGACAAATATTAAGCAAAAACGAATTAATATTCGAAGATAATATGCAGAAAGAAACTACACATTTCAGTTTAGTAGAGCCGAAATATCAAATGGCTACCAGAGAAACACCACAGAATTTATTTCAATTTGCTTTGCTTTAAGCAACGTTTAAAATAACATCAAACTAGCAAGCACCAAATATAGGACAGAATTTTCACAGTCCAATTGTCTGTCCCACACAGATTATCTATGTACATAGATCATCAATTTATCAGAAGTATTAATTAATTTTAATTAATTCTGTCCACCAATGTTGTTAGACTAATCTGTAATCATTTACGAGTATTCTAGTCGAAGCTTACTGAACTCGTTTTTTTATGGTCTATTCGGTGTGTCGCAGGGACTTTCGTAAGGAGACCCTAGGGATCTACCATAACAACTTTAGTCTGCGAAAGTCTGCGTCTGGGCCAGCCCTAGCCTCTCCGCCCCTCGAAGCATAGCATATTGAGGCAGAAGATGCCTTAGATGAGTCCGCCGATAGGGGCCAGAGAAATAATTGCCATGTGCGCGCTCGTTAACGAAAGTGGCCAGAAGTAGGTGTGTTGTACGAGTAAGAGTAATACATAGTACTCGTATTGTATATTTTACACTCCCGTGCAGAGCAGAAGTCTGGGTGCACGTGTGTGTGTGCTGAGATGGCTGAGATACAAATCTGAGGCAGTCGCATCATCGCTCACACATCACTCACTGAAGTAAGGCTCGAGTTTTATTGGCAATTTTCGCAATTTTCATAGCGCTTTGTCCGTCAGTGCTGGTGGGGTTGGGGTGCGGAATAAAAAGCTTTTTAATTAACAGAAATTTCACTTTTTCACTTAACGTGTAATACTCGTAGAATGAGGCATGGAATGGAATGGATCATGATGAAAAATGGTAGACAACAAGAGAAAGACACACATTAGATGGGATGAAAATCCAAGCGGCTGCCCGTGGTCAATTTGTCATTAGGGAGATTGAAGCGCTTGGAGCCCTGCTCTGGGGCTTGTGCGTCCATTTTCTTGTCCAGCTCCACCTCCACGGCCTGTCCTTGGTCCTTTTCCTGGTCCTGGTCCTGCTGCGAGTCGCGCACAAAGTACACTCCATTTACTCCAAAGCGGATACAGTTGAAGCGATACTCGAAAAACTGGCTGACCAGCACCTTGAACACCACCGAGATGCATACCTGCACATTGCCGTCTCCGTAGGCCCGTATGTCGTAGAGCCGTAGGCAGCTAAACAGCGGCAGTGGCAGCAGCAGCGGGACGCAGTAGTCCGGCGGATTGCGTGCCGAGAAGCCAAAGTTGGCCACAGACCGCTGGTTGACTTCGATGCTCAGGCGGAGGCCCAGCTCGGCCCGGCTGTACTCGATGGACGTGCACACGCGCTGGTTGAAGGACTCTCCGAATCCGAAGACCAGGCCCAGGCAGCACCGGCAGGTGAACACCTCGCATGAGCAGGGCTGCCAGAGCTGCGGCAGCTCCACAAGGTTTCCGCTGACCTGCCCCGCCTGGCGCTTGCCGCCCCGCAGAAAGGACATGTATCGCAGCGGCTCCAGCTGCTGGCCATTGAAGGGGTTGTACAGCAAGAAGCGTTGCCCGTGCTCCACTGGGCGCTCCGGTAGCTCAGTAGTCGCCGGCACCGACATTGCCATCGGGTAGTAAAACTGAGCCTCTGTCCCGTGAACGGCCAGAGCTAACGAGGCTGCCAGCAGGTAAATCATTCCAACGGAATCTCGCAGGTGTATGTTCATGTCGTCCGACTGTTTCTGGGCTGTGCTCCACTTAACGGCGGATGGGAGGTTGGACAGCTGTCCAGCTGACAATGTGATGGGTTTTTCTGGGCGCGTGCTCCACGGCACAATTGTCCAAACAGAATGACTCTTTGTTTGTCCCCAGTAGAACACTATTCCAGTGTTCTGGCTGTATTCAACCGGCCGCTAAATGGCTCGGAAAATATTTATTGACTTGCATTAGCTGGCTTTGGTCGGGTACTGCGACATGGCCTGATTCGAAAATAGCCGGAAAATGTGTCAATGCCAGATCACGACGATTATCGATCGCGATGTCTGGCAAGCACATTAGTGAGCGAGCTCTGTGCGCTTTTCCCCGCTGATAAGCCAGTGCACAATTTGCATTTTAACGATCTTAAGGCGTTACGTGGAGCGCACAAGATTGTAACAGAAAATTGCACACTTGACACTCTAAAGTGTGTCAAAATTACAGCACAGCTCAATTTGCGCAAACGCCGCCAGCCGTCACATCAGCCGTCAACCATCAGCCATCTGCCTTAAGCTGCAGTTACAGCCAGAGACAGAGCCAGACACAGCAGCAGTTATCATTGGGCCAAACGTAACGTAACGAAAATGGCTCAAACAAAGAAAGACAATTTGTGCGCTTTATTGCACGTTCGGCAGACGGGGGGGCAGACGCCCTGAAAAGGTTTACAAGTCATATTCCGCCTTTCCCCATGCCGCCATCCATCCGTGGTCCACGGTCCACGGTCCCATGGCAATCCGGCAATCAAAATGGGCAATGGAAGGTAAAGTTGCTGCTGGTGCTGGTTTTCCCAATGATTTGTGGATTTTTGTTTTAAGATTTCAAATAGGAAACTTCGAATTTTATTGCAGCTGCCGTAGCATACGTTCGAAGAGTGACCTCGCCTCGGTTCAAAGACACATGTGGCTCGAAAAATGTGAAATATACAGGCATAATCGTACTTGTATTGCTACAATATTTTCCAACCAGCGCAATGATGCGGGCCATTAAAGCTGCTATCATGGTCGAAACATGCGGCAAAGACTCTTCAGGAGAACCGATTAGAGAATATTTTCTGTAGCCTTGAAAGTTCATTTTCATTGTCTCTCGGACTTATTCTCATAATTACAAAATAAATATCTTTCGTGAAACTTCAATGTCAAATCCCCTAAAATTCTTGATAAATCGATTATTAAACATTTATTTAAATAATTATTCCTGTAAAACTGCAAATCAATGTCGGTTTTTGTATGCTTGCATGATCTAGAGGCCCGTCTCTTTGATTCAAACACAAAAATTCTGTAAACAGAAAACTTTTTTGGTCGTTTTGGATAAACTCCTGGTCATATATTGTTTAATATCACTTATATTTTCCAATTTTTAAGTTTTAATTAAAATATTCTACCATATTTTGTATATTTTCCTTTCAGAAGTTGGGTGGGCGAGGGCAATTTTTCAAAATAACCCGAACGAAACATCGAAAGAAACTATCGATGAAACAATGAAATTCTTAACGAAATTATCAATGAAATAATGATATATTTTGAAAATGTGGTATTTTTCTGAGGGTCGGACGGTATATTTTGTCGGCAGCCCTGGACATTCTTTGATTTTTTTGTGGTCACTGCAAAAATGTTTAAATTCTGTTAATAAACTCAAAAATATTCAAACTAAATCGCTCGCGCTAAACAGTTTTAGACAGTCTGCACCATCGTTAGCCTACTGCATAATGGGGGAGTTCTTCAAGTCGCTGAACTTCAGCTACTTCAACACCACCAGCGACGGAAACACAGCTGCCAACGGAGCTGCATTAGCCACAAACACTGGCAGAATGGACAACGAATACGTTGGCCAGGTCGTCGAGGTTGGGGGCCACAAGCTGCGCACCAAGTGCGTCATAGCCGAAGGTAAGAGAAGTGCGAACTGCCACCCTGGCAGATCAGATGCAACAAGGAGAGCACACAAAAAATCAATAGGAAGTGGAGCCAACGCTTCGAGTCGTGGCTTGAAGGCGACAGATCAACGCGATGCAACGCGAGGGGCGGGCTCTTTGTTTACGCTTTCTGATTTTGTCTTTTCTTCACAATCTCGCCTTGTCGGCCCGTAAATGCGATGGCAGCCACAATGTCCGTGTCTCTTTTGAAGCGTTGCGCTGGCACCAAGCGGCGCGAGTCAGCTTTTTCACATACATTTGCTCGTACCGTACCATCGCCGTTCCCTGACCTATGAATCACGCATGCACAGACATTTACGATCACAGGCCAAAGTTGTCTGCGCGGCTCGTTTCTTATATAAGAAACAGTGTTTCTTACCAGCATTTGGGCCGAACATTTAGAAAGGGAACTAGGGGATTTGTAAAGTACGCTTGGCCCCTCCCCACCCCTTTCGGCAAGTCACTCGACGCGGGGTCAGTGTCTATCGCAGAGCGTGTTCACTGTGTATGAAATTAAAATGCCTTCTTATCAGAGCTGTGTTATCAACTTCCTCCCCCGCTCGTTTCGCTTTCCGCCTCTTTCAGGCGGCTATGCGTTCGTGTATGTCGCACAAGATGTGCAAACTGGCACCGAATACGCCCTCAAGCGCTTGATTGGGGCCGATCAGCAGGCCTGCAGTGCCATCGCCAACGAAATCGACGTCCACAAGCAACTCTCGGGAAATGGGAACATTGTGGCCTTCATCGGATCCAGCTATGTGGACCCGGCGCCGCAGCATCCCCAGCAGGGCGTTCAGTATCTGCTGCTGACGGAACTCTGCAAGGGTAAGGGATTGAAAATGCTCGGATTGCTGTCCTACATTTTCCGTTGGATTTGTTTGCAGGCGGCGCTCTGGTGGACTGTTTCAAGGTGGACAATGGGGCTGTTGACCCACCAGTGGTGCTGCGAATTTTTTACCAAATGGCACGGGCCGTTGCATACATGCACGCACAGGAGCCGCCCATTGCCCACCGGGACATAAAGGTAAGCAGTCCATCCGCATTACCATCTGCGCCCCTTTACCCTTTTGCCTTGCAGATCGAAAACTTCCTTATCGGCAACGACAAACAGATCAAGCTGTGCGACTTTGGCTCTGCAAGCAGGGAAACACTCTCGCCGACATTCGAATGGAGTGCTCACCAGCGCAACATGCTGGAGGACCAGCTGAATACTGTGACGACGCCGATGTACCGAGCACCCGAAATGCTGGACACCTGGTCGAACAATCCGATCGGCACCAAGGCAGACATCTGGGCCCTGGGATGCATTCTCTACTTCCTGTGCTATCGAAGACACCCGTATGAGGATGGGGGCAAACTGCGAATCATTAATGCCAACTACATCCTGCCGCCCGAGCCAAGATATCAGTGCTTCCGTGATATCATCAAGGGATGCTTCAAAGTCAATCCCGTGGAGCGTCTGGACATCTCCATGATACTCGAGCGCCTGGCGGCCATAGCGGAGACAAACAACTGGTCCCTGAAGGGGCCCTTAGACCTGCGCGGAATTCCAATCAATTCATCGCCGACTGAGAGTCCGGCAAGAAATACACCCACACAATCAGAATTTTATTCCGATGCACCGCCGTCTGCTGCACAGCAAGCTGCTCCCGCCGCGGCCAACGCCGGAGCAGCCTCTGCTTCCAACAATGGACAGGGCAGTCTGCTGTCATCACTGCGCGGAGGAGCTGGAACCCTGTTCAAGAACCTCAAAGACACCTCCACTAAGGTCATGCAGACAATGCAGCAGTCGATAGCGCGTAACGATCTCGATATCAGCCACATTACCTCGAGGATTCTGGTCATGCCTTGCCCATCGGATGGCTTCGAGTCGGCCTACAAGACGAACAACATCGAAGACGTCCGCCTGTCCCTGGAGAGTCGCTTTGCCCCTCAAAAGATTAGTATTTACAACTTTGGACAGCGTACTGTGCCCCGACTGGCACCCCCTGTGCGAACGGTGGAGGCAGGTTCCGTTTATGGTTGCCCCCAGGCACATGCCCCCAATCTGCAGGTGTGTAGAAGACTTCACTTTTCAAATAATTTGATGTTTTAGCGAGAAGTACCTTACATGCTCCTCTCTCCTTCTCTATTCCGTCATTCCTTTAGGGTCTCTTCACTGTGTCGGCGGATATTTACAACTTCCTCAACGCAGATCCAAAGTCGATTGTGGTCGTGCAAACTGGCGACTCGGGAGGATGCACAGCTGCCACCGTGATCTGTGCACTGCTCATGTATGCGGACCTTCTTCACGAGCCAGAGGACGCTGTGCAGGTGTTCGCTGTCAAGCGACACACCATCAATCTGCGTCCATCTGAATTTCGTTTTCTGTATTACTTTGGGGATATCCTGCGACCGACGCCGCTGCTGCCTCACTATAAGAACACCAATCTGGTGGCGCTTACCTGCCAGCCTGTTCCACGAATGACCAAGGCACGGGACGGCTGCCGTATCTACATGGAGGTCTACTGCAACGAGAAGATGTTGCT
This sequence comes from Drosophila bifasciata, assembly GCA_009664405.1. Classification (NCBI taxonomy): domain Eukaryota; kingdom Metazoa; phylum Arthropoda; class Insecta; order Diptera; family Drosophilidae; genus Drosophila; species Drosophila bifasciata. The sequence continues at coordinate 33,134,186 of CM019044.1, forward strand.
CAGCACATTGCAGGACTACGACAAGATGCGGTGAGCATGCAGCGAAGAGCCAGACACTGGTGACAGCAGCTGACAAAGCTAATATTTCGTATCTTCTGCAGTCTGCATCTGGCCGGCCCCGGAAAAATTGTGCTGCCCATTAATCTAACCGTATGCGGCGATGTTACAATAGTATTATACCACGCCCGAAACGCACTCAAGGGGATGGTGCGGCCCCAGGGCCTGAAGATCTGTCAGTTCCAAATCCACACGGGCTTCATTCCCGAGCCGGAAACCTTGATTACATTCAGGAGTCACGACCTTGACGATTTGCCAGATCCGGAGCAGGTGACGCCAAACTTTTGCGTCTCGCTTTCGCTGGCTGTGACAGAGTCGGAGAGTCCGCCCAGCCACAAGCCCCCATGGATACCAGCCAAACCAAAACGATCCGCACACACCTTGTTTAGTTCAGACCTGGAATATGCCGAGATGCTGGACAACTTTGGTAAGCTTGTTCCTTCTCCTGATCTGCTATCTACTACATGGTTTCATTTTTAGTGACAAAGCCAACCACGCGTCCGTCACCGCCACCGACGAGGAAACCAGAACGGTCCAGCTCTCCGCTTGTGTTGCCCGATGTCACCGAAATAGCTCATGATACTCCCGCTGCTGTGCCGGAGCCCTCGCCGCCCATCGATTTGCTTAATCTCAACCAGCAGCCGAGTGACGCACCAGCGGCAGACCCCCTGGCAAGTGCAATGCCCAGCACTGATGCCAGCTTTGACCTGCTGGGCGCCTTCGGAGATGATGACTCCACTGGTATTGGATCGGCGTCAGTACCAGACATTCTGCCCCCACCGCCGCAGGCGCAACTGCCAAAAATCAACGCTGACCTGTTCGACATCTTCGGATCAGCAGACCAGAACAGTACTCCTAGCCTAAAGCCCTCGACTAGTGCAGGAATTCCCCCATTTGTGGGATCTGTTCCAACTTTTGCAAGCCAGCCAGCTCCTGCCAGAAAGAATCCGTCGCCCACGCAGTCCCAAAATCCTTCGGACCCCTTTGCGGACATTGCAAACCTAGCTTCCGGTCTCAACATAAACTTCAATCGCAGTACTCTGAGTGGAAAGTCCCCGGTGGGCAGCAGTCCGCAGTCGACGCAGTACTCAAGCCCCACGCACAAGCCGGCCCAATCCCAGCCACAGCCCCAGCCCCAACCTCAACCCACATTTGTGAAGACGCCACCTCCGCCACAGTCACACCCCACATTTGTAAAGACTCCTCCGCTGCAGCAGTCCACCCCTGCTCCGGGGCGTGCGGACTACAGTCGCGCGCACTTCGATTCGCCAAAAGCACCGCAGCAGCCGACAGTTGGCGGGGCTAAGGGCTCTGATATCTTTGCCGACATCCTGGGGCAGCAGGGATACTCGTTTGGCAGCAAAATGAATCACGGTCCTCGGTCCATCAACGAAATGCGCAAGGAAGAGCTCGTTAGGGACATGGACCCCAAGAAAGTTCGCATAATGGAATGGGTAAGGACTATTGCCATGATTACAACGCATCCCCATGGTCATGGTCACTACATTCTACTTGCAGACTGATGGTAAAAAAAACAACATTCGGGCTCTTCTGAGCTCTATGCATTCGGTGCTGTGGGAGAACGCCAAATGGCAGCGTTGTGAAATGTCTACCATGGTAACCCCCGCCGAGGTGAAAAAGGCCTATCGTCGTGCCTGTTTGGCCGTGCATCCTGACAAGGTGAGTGCTGAAAATTGCAAAAATAAATCGAGTACTCTGTAACATGTGAATCTTTCAGCACAATGGCACAGAGAACGAGGAGATTGCCAAGCTCATTTTTATGGAACTTAACAATGCGTGGACAGATTTCGAAAACGATGCCACGCAGCAGAACATGTTCAATGCGTAAAACGCGTCCTATGTCTATAGATATGCCTATCTTATTTAGCTCTAATTATCCTACCATTAGCTGAAACTAGTGTAAAGCCATTTAAGAACGTAAGCTTAAGTATGTAAAGTGAGAGTACGAGTCGAGTATTTGCCTACGCCGCCAAGGGCTTAGGCATATTAGATAGCCCAATCGAGCCCCCTTATGAAATGTTTAACTATTTATGGACAATTTACTTAATTTGTATACCAATCAAGCTAATTCCTACACATTCGCCGCCCCTCTCCCTTGAAACACCTCTTGCTCCATGCTGATGCTGGGTAATTGAAGATATCATTTTCTTAATTTGAGTTCTCTCCTCGAACTGTATGAAACGTATGCACATATGTATGTATGTACATATACGTGTGTATATTCCCCTGAATATTGATTCACACACAAATCCATCACTTAGATGAAACCTATACCTGTCCATGTAGCCCCTTTAGCCAATATGTGATTATAATACGTGCGACTACATGCTATATACGATTGCATCCTGAGATGGTAAGAAGTTACATAGTACCAACCAGATGTATGAAACTATTTGAAATGTACAAGATGTATTTGAAACTGTTAGTGTTGACTCCAAGGCAATCCTCCAAGTGTACATAAATGAGTATATATATACTATATATAGATTATATGTTATTTAGAAGCGAGTCTCGTTTCAGCATTTACGATTTGTCCGCAAGATAATAAATTCTCTATATTCGTTTCCTTGTGAAATGCAACCGTTATATTACATTCCGATTTCCCTACTTTGACTCGGGTGCTTTGACTCGTTTACCGGCCACGAAGACCTCTACTATGTTGCGATCGTTGCCGGTGTAAATGAATTTCTCGAGAAGCTCATTGACATTGAGCGGACGCACTGGTTTCTCCACGACGCTGACATCCACCAGTAAGGCATCGAATTCCTTACCCAGGACAAAGTTGCCCGTCAGATGGTCGAGAGAGAGGGCCTTGGCGCCACCAAGTGTGGACAAGTAGAGAGCCTGCTTGTACTTTAGCTGGACATAATTTGGGTCGGGATTTTTGGCTTCGCCCGTGCCGCGAATGTTCTGCTTCTTGAAAAAGTCCAAGTGCTTGGACACATCCAGGGCGCGAAGCAAGGCATCCTGGATGGAAACAGAGTTCCCCCCCGACACGTCTGTTCCCAGTCCGACAGTTACGCCGGCGTTTATCAGTCGTTGGACGTCGCACAGCCCGGAGCTCAACATCGTATTCGATGCGGGGCAATGTGCAATGGATGTACCTCGTTGCTTCAGGAGTGCAATTTCCTCGTCCTCGAGATGCACACCGTGCGCCATCACCGTCTGTCAAATATAAAGATGAAAGCCATCCAAACTAAACCTTTACCGATGACTTACCTTTTTGGTTAGCAGGCCAGCGTCGTCGTAGGCCCCAGCATAACTGGTTTTGAAAATGCCTTTCACTACCTCCACCTCTGCTAGGTTTTCACTGATGTGACTCTGAACGTGAACGTCCAGGCGCTCTGCAATGTCGCCCAACTCCTTCAAGAGTTCCTTGCTGCAGCTGAGTGCAAACCGCGGCGTTATCGTTGGAAGCACAAGGGGACATTTGAGGGACTGCAACTCCGCAACGAATGTTTCCGTCGCCTTTGTCGACTCCTCCGTCGTTTCCCTGTAAATAAAGTGTTTGAGTTGATTGGCCAAATCGATGCCTGTGACGGCTGTGCGCGGTACTTACACATAGTAGTCGGGGCTGTTGCAATTGGAGCATACTTTGCCGATCAGCGCCCGCTGGCCTTGGCGAGCTGCTTCCCGTGCTAATATCAGTGTGGATTCAAGGTTATTGGTGGCGAAATAGGAGGCCAATGTGGTGCCGCAGCGTATCGTTGCTTCCTATAGGGGGTAGGGGTATCGTATCACATTATCAGCACTGCAAGCGCCACAATCAAGAGCTACATTTATAAGAGTGAATCGAATGGATGGACAATCAACGACCCGGCGCTCAGCGGGAGACCGCGATCGTTGCTGTCAGTTTATGAGTTAGTGTACGAGTGTGCGATCAAATTGATAAGCAACAAAAAGTATGATTGGGGCAATATTATTTGACGCTTACGACAACGCTCTTGTAGACTTTAAGGGCGTAGCTCTGGTCGGAGAACTTCGCCTCCAGAGGGAACGTGTACGTGTTCAGCCAGTCCAGCAGTGGCATGTCCAGCCCCAGCCCATACTGCGCGTATTGCGGTGCGTGTATGTGGCAGTCTACAAATCCTGGCATCAAAAACTGGTTCTCCGACAGACGCACTTCGGACAGCTTCGAGGGGTTTACCTTGTTGGTGGACAGCCAATAGTCGTAGTCGTTGCCCACGCCAATAATCTAATAGAAACGAGACTCTTGTTAGCTCCACCTCACTATTTAAACTCTCACATATCCGTACCTTGCCATCCTCAGACACGGCCAAGAATCCATTTTCAAAGGACTCAAACTCATCGAAAGCCTTCGTATGCACAATTGTTCCACGGTAAATAGTCGGCATGACAGCAGTTTCCAAAACACGACTACAACACGACAAGCTGATCCCGTTCTGTTCTTGGTTATTCTCTCCACGGCGAGAATGTGTGATAATGTGATTGAGTTGATATATGACACGATTTTTATATTCGTCTTCGGCTTACTAGCTAGCTTGCACTCTCAGCACTGGTCATATAATTTTATCAGATAGATTAATCAATTTTCTACAAGATTGGCTGACGTGGAGGTGTCCTTTTTATTGGATTGCTCATAAAATAAGATTTACACAAAACTGCTCAACAAAAAACATAAAACGTAAGTGGGAATCAAATTCAACGTAGTGGGAATGGAATGTTACGTATTTGACAACCTGTTGCTTGTCAACCAGTAGTATAGAAATTCTTATACCCTATTTCTTTTTTAAATAATTTTAAAACTCTTGTTTCTAAGCTGCTTTAAAACATTAATAATGATATTTTCTTGACAGCATGTTGATTGAAATATTTTTGATCTATTCATTTTATTTCTGTATGTAAATGCCTGAGATTTCAAACATTTCCTCAACTCCATAATATCCTTTTCCCCAAGGGTAGCAGAATGTTGCTTATTCCGTGCAATGTTGCGGAACAGTGCTGCCAACGGTAAAATACGTAAGTGGGAATGGAATGTAACGTAAGGAAACGTAAGTGGGAATGTAATGTTAGGAAGTGTTGTGATGAAAATTCCGATGCTGCGAGGGAGAAGGAGAGCAATTCCAATGAATGAAAATCCCCTCCATATATATAAATTACATACCTTACCTACATATAAATCTACCTTGCGGTTCCGCACTTTTTACCAGGGGTGTTGATTTTGGGGAACGCACGAAGAATGAATCAAAACACATTTTGCTAATTCTTTATCCTAAAATTGGAATAAGGTAATTGAAGGTTTCCTTTGACTTTATTTGAAAAGTAATCCAGTTTTTATAAAAATTGCAAATTGCAGTCGTCATTAATAAATATTATTTTTTCAGGGCGCCCATGCGGGTGGCGTCCTGACTTGGATAGGGCACTTGACCAGGTGGCGGAGGAATCAAAATCGAGTCGAGATTCACACCCGAGGTAGATGTGGCCGGTGCGCTTGTTCCGCTGTTGGTGTTGCTGTAGGGCGCCGCATAGGTTGGTTGCCCGTACATTTGGTAGGCGGAGGCCGGCACCAAGTTTGAGGGCAGCTGGTGAAGCTTCATGCCAGCGGGCATGACGTTTATCTGCTCCTGTCGCAGATTGAAGTAGTCATTCGGCTTGGCGCTTGGCGGCGGTACGCCTGCCACCTCAAAACGTCTGTCCGTCTTGGCCGCAGTTCCTTGCTTGGCCTGGGAGTGGGCCCACTTGATGCTCACCTTGCGGCCATGGATCACCAGCTTGTTAAAGGAGCGCTCTGCAGCCAGCTCGGCGGCACCACGTTTCGTGTACTGCACGAATGCGCATTGCTGTCGTGGCACCAGTGCAATCGACCGAATCTCGCCGTACTGGTAAAACTGGTCGCGCAGTTCCGGCTCTGTGATTTCCTCAGGAAGATTGCCGACATACAGGGTAGTTATGTTGCGGTCCTCTGGAGGTTCCAGCGTTGGCAGCGAGGCTGCTCGCTTCATGATCTTTTCGGCAACTGGGTCGTTGCGTCCATAGTAGCGATCCTTAATGTTTTGCTCGCAGAGGGGGTCGTCGGGCTCGTTTGGCTTGTCGTGACGGTACGGACACTCCTCGCCGCGCTTGCACTCACCCTTTACCCAGAACGAGCAGATGTGGGGTCTGTTCCGCTTATAGTAGGGTGCAGTCCGAGCCAATTTGGACAGCATCTCATTCGCCGCCAGAGAGCGGCCCACTGCGCCAGCTGCTTCAGTGCCATCGCCATCCTGAAGCTGGGCGTCGATGTTCTGTATGTAGTATTCCTTGTTAACGTCACTTTGGGGCATAGTGTCCGCCACCTTGAGGGCAGCGTCTCGCACTTGAATTGGCAGTCCGTACTCCAGGTCCAGCAGGCATGTCTGGCAAACATTTTTCAAGCGTGCACACGTCTGGCAAATCTCCGTTTTCTTAAAGCGCATCCGGGCTCCTGGACACCAGCGGAATATGGTAAACGGACGCGTGCAAATCTTGCATTCTTTGCCGAATCGCTCTTTTATCATGCGCACGTACGGATTGTCCCCCAGGCAGGTCTGGCACAGAATAGGAAATTCCGCGTCTTCCCAATTCTGTCGATTGTAGGTGTTTGTGGTCTTGGACATAGACATGATGACTATTTACGATTTATTTAATTTTTTATACAATTTTAGGATGCACTGACACTGACCTTCAGTGTGACCGGACTTACTGATAAAATATATCGCCTGACACTCAGAAATATACCAAAATATATATCATCGATTTGAAAATATACTGTAAATATACCAAAGAAAATAAGGACAGCAAACTTAAACCACTAACCATACAATTATACTTTAAGCTCGATTTCGACGTCAAAATATCTCTAAAAGTATATTCTGTACATAATGAAGTATTTTTAAGAATACTTTCCGATAACCGACTATGTGTTAGCATAAACTTAACATATCAACCATAACATAAAATATGTATATGTTATGAGCACCTTGAATTAAACTGAAGTTAAAATAATCTATATTTATAAAAATCTCGTGTCAGGGTGTTTGTGATTGAACTCCTTCGACTCAATCGATTTTTATTGAAATTTTTTTCGCACAATAAGTAGGTCTGCGCATAGGTCCTAACGTGTTTCTGATCTATGTATATATCATCACACATTAATGTTCATATCCATCGCCCTTATTTAGGATGGCGAATATATCAATATTGATATATTTCTGGCTTATATAATCAAAGGCACTACTCTTCTAAGATTGCAAATAAGCCCCATTAGCTGTGTCCATTGTCAGACCATTATCCAATATAAAATAAAACTCGGTATTCGGCAAACTCAATAACGCAGCCTTGGTGTAAATATCTTATAAAAATCACGGGTCTTGGCATCGATATTTTAATATCGATTATCGTCAAACAACTATCGTATTGCAGCTGTCCGTTTGTTTACATTTTTTCATTAAATTACTAGTTTTATTAATTAACAAAATGTCAAATGTAAAGAGGTACAGAAGAACTTCGAAGTCATCCGATGACGGAGCGGAGGATAACGACGACTATGTACCGTATGTGCCTGTCAAAGAGCGGAAAAAGCAGCACATGATGATGCTGGGGCGCGTCGTTCAACTGGCGTCCGAGACGACACAGCCCAAGTCTTCGAGCGAGAATGAGAACGACGACGATTCGCAGGGTGCCCACGATGCCGAGACCTATGGACGAAAGTACAACATCAGCCTGCTGGACCAGCATACGGAGCTGAAAAAGATAGCGGAGGCAAAAAAACTAAGTGCTGTAGAGAAACAGCTGCGGGAGGAGGCAAAGATCATGGAGAGCATTGCCCAGCAGAAAGCACTGATGGGAGTGGCTGAGCTGGCCAAGGGCATACAGTACGAAGATCCCATAAAGACCTCCTGGCGACCGCCGCGCTACATAGAAGCGATGCCTGAGGAGGAGCGACAAGCAATCCAAAAGCACCTGAGGATCCTCGTGGAGGGCGAGAATCCAAGCCCTCCCATACGCAGTTTCCTCGAGATGAAGTTCCCAAAGGGCATCCTCGATGGGCTTGCCGCCAAGGGCATTAAGACTCCCACTCCGATCCAAGTCCAAGGCTTGCCAACCGTCCTTGCTGGACGCGATCTCATTGGAATTGCTTTCACTGGCTCCGGCAAGACACTCGTCTTTGTGCTGCCCCTCCTCATGTTCGCGCTTGAGCAGGAGTATAGTCTACCCTTTGAACGCAACGAAGGGCCTTACGGACTGATCATATGCCCGTCGCGGGAGTTGGCCAAACAGACCCACGAGATCATTCAGCACTACAGTAAACACCTTCAGGCCTGTGGCATGCCTGAGGTGCGATCTTGTCTGGCCATGGGAGGGCTGCCAGTTAGTGAGGCTCTGGATGTGATTTCCCGAGGCGTCCACATTGTGGTGGCGACGCCCGGGCGACTTATGGATATGCTAGACAAAAAGATCCTCACGCTGGACATGTGCCGATATCTATGCATGGACGAGGCTGACCGAATGATTGACATGGGCTTCGAGGAGGATGTCCGCACAATTTTCTCCTTCTTCAAGGGCCAGCGCCAGACCCTCTTGTTCTCGGCCACTATGCCGAAAAAGATTCAGAACTTTGCCCGGTCTGCGCTTGTGAAACCGGTCACCATAAATGTTGGGCGAGCAGGAGCCGCTTCTATGAACGTGACCCAACAGGTGGAGTATGTGAAGCAAGAGGCAAAAGTTGTCTACTTGCTCGATTGCCTTCAGAAGACTGCGCCGCCCGTGCTTATTTTTGCCGAGAAGAAGCAGGATGTGGACTGCATACACGAGTATTTGCTGCTGAAGGGGGTTGAGGCAGTGGCTATACACGGCGGAAAAGATCAGGAGGAACGCTCTCGAGCTGTCGACGCTTACCGGGTGGGAAAGAAAGACGTGCTCGTGGCCACAGACGTCGCCTCCAAGGGGCTGGACTTTCCCAACGTGCAACATGTCATCAACTACGACATGCCAGACGATATTGAAAACTATGTGCATCGCATTGGTCGAACGGGCCGTTCGAACACCAAGGGGTTGGCCACCACTCTTATCAACAAGATTACCGAGCAGTCTGTACTTCTGGATTTGAAGCACCTTCTTCTTGAGGGCAAGCAGGAGGTGCCCGATTTCCTCGACGAATTGGCGCCAGAGGCCGAGCACCAGCACCTGGACCTGGGCGATTCACATGGTTGCAGCTACTGCGGCGGTCTGGGCCATCGCATAACCGAGTGCCCCAAGCTAGAGGCCGTGCAGAACAAGCAGGCCTCCAACATTGGACGAAGGGACTACCTATCGAACACTGCGGCGGATTACTAAACATTAATCTTAAACTACTTTGACGAATGGATTGAAATAAAGCTGGGAATTCCTATGCTTGCATTTAGGTGAAGCACTGCCCGACTTTCAACCTGATTTCCGAGAATTCTTAAATTTTGTTTTCAATCTGTTTACAGCTTGTGTGCGGGTAATTTTCACTTGTACTTATCACACTCTGCTCCACCTTATCAACGATCTACGGCGGCAGAACAGCGGCAGCGAGCGAGCGACTGAGCCCCACGGCGCGAGTGCGACTCGGCTTTGAGCGCGACCCGGCACGGCCCGGACTTTATAAAAGCGAAGACGAGCTTTGCCTTTCGTTCAGTGTCTCGATCGGCCGTTTGTCGCTCACACCACGCTTCCAAGCTTCCAATTTCTCAGTCGCGCATTAAATCTTAGTTCGGTTCGGGCAGTTCGTGTTCGTATTGACCTAAGAGTAAGTGTTTACTTGTTTGCTTTGACTTGGTGAGCATTCGATAGCCTCAAATGATGACTACCTAAATACACGTGCAATAGTTGCAGTACCACTTCAGTGGTTTTTTATAATCCTTTAAGAAAGGAAAGACACTCGGAAAAGGTCCGATTGATTGAGCTCAATTGATGGTTGATGTCTGATTACATAAATGCAGTATATAGAATCAAACAATTGCTGCTTTTGAAAATGTGTTGACCTCATCTAATTAAATTGGATGCTGATTTGGCTTATCAATTGTTTTGAAAAATATTCAATGATCTCGGGATCTGTTCTGACCTTTCGATAGTATAATATGTACTGCGAGTGTACACATCGATGTGTGTGCATGTATGTTTGTAATACGAGTATGCTAAAATATTGTACGATTGTACACAACGGAAACGATAATCAACATTCGTGGTTCATATTACTGTTTGCTCGTACATCAAATGTACTTCAAAATGCGTATTTATTTATTTGAGGTTCTGTGCCTCTTAAGCTTGCTGAATGCTGAATGATTAGCATTAGTACCCCGAAATACTGTTATTAATGATGGTCCTAATGTGACATACCTTTTGTGCCACCAACTCAACTCTTTATTAATTGTGATTGATGGGTTTGTAGACGCTTTTTGTCATGTGTAAACTACAATGCTTGTGTACATAGGTACGGCCCATATCTACTTGAACATACATATGTTTGTCTTTAGGTATTCATGATTGATACCCGAACCACGTTCACTATATTTGATATTCACTCTATGAGGACGTCAAGCGAAACAAATGCGAACTTGAAAACGGCACAGAAAGTGCCCCAAAAGGCAGATACTTCCAATGAAATATGTATGTATTTTCGACCTTTTTTTATGATTATGACCCACTTGCAGAGAAAGGGCTCGTTGGGCTTGGTGTTTGGTATCAACGATGATATCATGCTACCTGCCCCAGACGTGTCATGTCGTCATGTCGCAAAACTAATTACTTGAAAGCAATTTGCAAAACATGCGTGCAGCCTTTTAATTCACAGCTTCGGCGGATGGCCTTAAGATCCGATCAGATAAACATACATATGGATTTACATATGCATGTATGTACATATGTATGTAAATAGTGGGGGATAAAAGTCTATGTACCCGCACGATGCCCATTTGTTATGCACTTTTAGCATAATATAAAGCACTTCCAACAAGAATCAAGCGATAAGAAGAAAGTGAGAGGTATCAGTCAGAACTGTATCTCGTTGGGACATTCTCATTTGACTGTTGAGTGGAACTACTGGGTTGGCCACAGACTAATGCCTGACACTGTACATTTGTCTGAACTAATGCGTGTGCCAAAATGATATCATAGTTCAAGTTGACAGCTACTAGGAATTGTTCTCGGACCAGTTGCTTTGGATAATGCGAAACAAATGATATTATTTGAGTATGTCTTAGTTAGTATGAACAAACGCGTTTTTGGAAGGGAAGTTAACGGACTAATTAGCACCTAACTATTCCCCACACATACATACATATATCTGTTTATCGGGGGATCTCTTAAACACTCTTAACAGCTGATGCTAACTCGTTGCTTCTCTTACAGTTGCAGTTCACACGCTCTTGCCTGGGTGATCAGCGCGGACAATCATCTCTGTTTGAGGTTGAGAAAAACAAAGCAAATACACATCCAAATACGAGATACATACTCATACTTATATACGAATACTCATAACAATACGCGATATACGCGCAACTTGTTATATTTATCGCAACAATAAACAAAGCGGCGCTGCTGTCGCTGCGGCACGAGACAGAGGCGATACGCGAAATGGAAACTTCGGGCGCCGCCAGCATGGCAGTCATCTCCAGGTAATGCAAGCGAACAGTTCTCTTCTTGGCTAGCAGGCTCCAATAGAGCTCTCCACATCAAATATAAGAAACTTTAACTAGTGCAAACAGTTTTAAAGGGGTGCTTACTCATACGACGCCCGTCAGAGCACTCATCTGGCTTAAAACGTAAGTGGAGGAGAGTGTCTTGCCAGCTTATTGTCTATACATGGCAATTACGAGCGAGTTTATCATATGGAACGCCTCTGATGAAAAGCTTTCGCCGCCATGTGACATTATTGCCACCTATGGCCGAAGGCTGTTGGATGACTGTTTTATTGTCCTTGGGCGGGGTATCCACTATTCCACTATCCGACCAGACGCACCACTATACGAGTCGCTTGACATCGTACAAACTGATTGAGACTCGGGTAACCACTATCTGCTTGCATTACAGCCTGCTGGTGTTCCTCGCACTCTCCACCACTCTTTGCTCAGCGGGTACGTTCAACACCCGCCCCGCGTTCCCCGTCCAAACCGGACAAGTCCAGCCCTCTTCGGAGAACAGCAAGCAGCCCGGAAGACGCATCATGAATCCAGCCTTCGCCAACGCAGGCCGCGCACCTGGCCTGGAGATCTGGCGCATTGAGGTAAGTCAATATTTTGAATTTTTCGATTCCCTCTCGCTCCAAGAAGCGTATAAATAGCTGGAGCTTGTTTCATCTTTTGGGGGAAAGTTCGCACCACAGCGCAGCTCCCACGCACGACTGACTGCGCTGCTCGTGCAGCGGCAGTTGTGGTATCCACAACCCGGCGGGGAAAAAACTCCATTAGGCATGCATGGTCCCCCGCCATCTCAGCTTTTTAGCTGCCAAACGCACGCAATGTGGGTGCCACATGTTTATAGGTGCCAGATATATCTATCCACAGATAAATATAGTACGAGTATGTGTACATGCGAGTATAGCTAATGTTTTGTTAATTAACTCAATTTATTGGGTCCGGAATGGCCGGCGCTCTTTGTTTATAATGGGAAACGGTCAAAACATTTAGCCCAGACGCAAGATTTTGTATATAGAAAACATCATAAATATTCATGCATGTGTGCAATATATTTTTAGGAATTTCTCCCATCATTATTTATTTATTTGACTTTCTCCAGAATTTCGAGCCGGTGGCCTACCCAAAAAATAACTACGGAAAATTCTTCACCGGAGACTCCTTCATAGTGTTGAATGTAAGTATGATGCCCCTATCATAAGTGGATGTTCTGGGAATTGTACATATATACATACATATGTACATGTATCACAAGGTTTCCCATGAATCATGCACAACATTTCTGTTGAATCAGTGCAAAATGTGGAAAACTCGATATACTATACTTAGTGTTCTTGATTTTAATGCTAGACCGTTGAGAACAAGAAAGACAAGAAACTCTCCTGGGATGTGCACTTTTGGTTGGGCTCCGAAACGTCGACCGATGAGGCTGGGGCTGCTGCCATCCTGACAGTCCAATTGGATGACCTCCTGAATGGCGCCCCTGTGCAGCATCGCGAAGTGCAGGATCACGAGTCGCAGCTGTTCCTGGGATACTTCAAAAACGGTTCGGGAAGCTTCCAAAGCCATTTACTCAGTCAAATAACAAAACCACAATTTCAGGTGTTCGCTACGAACAGGGCGGCGTCGGAACCGGCTTCAAGCACGTAGAGACAAACGCCCAGGGGCAGAAGCGTCTGTTCCAGGTCAAGGGCAAGCGGAACGTGCGTGTGCGACAGGTGAATCTTTCTGTGTCCTCGATGAACCAGGGCGACTGTTTCATCTTGGATGCGGGTAGCGATATCTACGTCTACGTGGGATCGCAGGCCAAGCGCGTGGAGAAGCTGAAGGCCATCAGCGCTGCGAATCAGATCAGAGATCAGGACCACAATGGTCGTGCGCGTGTGCAAATAATCGATGACTTCAGCACCGATGCAGACAAACAGCAGTTCTTTGATGTGCTCGGTTCCGGATCCGCCGACCAGGTTCCCGAGGAGTCTACCGCAGAGGAGGACAGCGCATTTGAGCGAGCCGACGCTGCAGCCGTGACCCTCTACAAGGTGAGCGATGCCAGCGGCAAATTGCAAGTGGATACCGTCGCGCAGAAACCTTTGACCCAGGCCATGCTGGACACACGTGATTGCTTCATTTTGGACACTGGTTCTGGCATTTTCGTGTGGGTCGGACGAGGCGCCACTCCGAAGGAGAAGACCGACGCGATGGCCAAGGCCCAAGAGTTCCTCCGCACCAAAAAGTACCCTGCCTGGACCCAGATCGAGCGCATTGTCGAGGGCGCCGAGTCCGCACCATTCAAGCAGTACTTTGCCACCTGGCGCGACGCCGGCATGGCGCACACCCGCCTCATTCGCTCCGCCCTGGATATCGGCTCAGACGAGTCGCTGGATGTGGACGAGATCGACGCTGTGGTGCACAAGCTGAAGAGAAGTGGTGGGCGGGCGATTGGATTTATGCCGGACCACGGCCAGAACAGCATTGACAGCATCACGCAGTACGTCAGCAAGCCCGATTCGGCCGAGGTCCTGGTCAACACTGTTCCCTTCGAGGAAAACCTTCCGCTTCTGGGCTTTGGATCTTATATTCTCACCTACAACTACGAGGCCAACAATGGGGACCACGGACCCATCGTCTACGTGTGGCAGGGAGCCAAGGCCAGCGCTGCTGTTAAGGAGAGAGCCTTCCAGGAAGGCCTCTCCACGGCTGTGGAGAAGAACGCCCTGCTAGTATTGACCGCTCAGAGCCACGAGCCGCGCCACTTCTATAAGATCTTCAAGGGCAAGCTTCTGGCCTCGTACACCGCGCTGCCAGTGACGGCGCAGCTGTTCCGCATCCGTGGCACCGTCGAGAGCGACATCCATGCCAGCGAAGTGCCCGCCGATAGCTCGTCACTGGCCTCTGGTGATGCTTTCGCTCTCGTGTCCGCGAAGTCGCACAAGATCTTTATTTGGAATGGCCTGGGCTCGTCTAGCTTCGAAAAAACTGCAGCCAACGAACGCTTTGCGCACTACTGGAACGATGCTGAGGTGGAGGTGGTCGAGGAGGGGGCAGAGCCCGAGGAATTCTGGGAGGAGCTGAATGGCGAGGGCCAGTACGATCGTAGCCTGGACGACCATGGAGCCCCCCTGCTGGAGCCACGTCTCTTCCACTGCCGTCTGACCCGTAGTGGATTTGTGAAGGTCGAGGAAGTGGCTAAGTACGAACAGGAGGACTTGGACACTGACGATGTCATGCTGCTGGATGCTGGAGATGAAATCTACATGTGGGTCGGCTCTGGAGCCACCGCCGAGGAGAACAGCAAGATTGTGGACATGGCAAAGGTGTGTTCTATCCGCACACGGTTGCAAATTTTAATGCTAATCGATTATTCATCTCCTGCATAGCGCTACATCCGAGTGGAGCCCACCGCTCGCACTATCGACACCGTGACCATTGTGCGCGTCGCCCAGGGCCAGGAGCCACGGGTCTTCAAGCGTATGTTCCCGAACTGGGAGGACAACTTCTGGCAGGTTAGTTAGTGAGACGGAGCTTGGCGCTAACTAGTCTCCGCATAGATACATACATAATCGTAACAATCTGTAATTGCTTTCATCGTTGTGCCCTGTGCACTGTGCATTGCTTAACCTTAAACACGTCACTAAACATACTAAAATCTTCTAAAATCAATGCCGTCCGTGAGTAGAAAACTAATGCATTAGTTGCAAGCTTGAATTTGTTGAAGAAAACTACACGATATCTTTATGTAATTAATCGCAATATTTTATTCGCCCCTCTACAGACATTGCCCTCCTACGAGGACGTCAAGCAGCAGGTGCTTGATGCCAACAATGAGGTCTAGAGCACACCCACCCGATAGGAATCTCAGCACACTTTACCAAATACCTTTTTGTTTTCACCCTTTGAAAACTTGTATCGTATGTACATGACTTTATATAAAGTGATAAAATGTATAAAAATCACACGGTATTTTCTTGGGTTCCATCTACTCGCAGCAAAGAATACTTTATTAAATTGGGTACTTAATCATTCGAGTCATTCCAGGTTGTTCCCTCGATCCAATCCAAAAAGGACGATACCCGCGTGTACACCGATGGGTAACTGCTGCGGCAGAACACTCCATACGACGTTATGCCAATTAGATGATAATGAATATTTTGGCGACGACGTCGACCCGGCAGATTCAGCTGCAAGGGGCCGCCTGAGTCGCCCTGGCAGGTGTCTCGGTTGAGGATGTAATCCTGTGCGCAAATTTGACTGCCCACCACCCCACTCGGAGTCTCGGAAATAGGCGGCAGTCCGGCGTTGCACTCGTCATTGGGCACAATGGTCAAGTTCAAATTTGTCAGTCTATTCGTCATGGGCTTCGCAAAGCTTGTGGAGCCATAGCCCATGGCAAACGCAATGGAAGTGGGCAGCTCGGAAAACACCCACAGACGTATGGGTCTCACGTACGCGGTTAACCTGTAAGATGCAGCAGACGTGGCTCTCGCCCGATACTGGTTCGTTGTATGACTACTCACTCCACCTCTCCCTGCAGCTTTAGCAGGGCGATGTCGTTGTAGTACAACTCCTTTGTGTAATTGGGATGTGTGAAAATGTCCTCTATCTGCATTAGCTGGGGCTCCACCGTCCGCTCATCAGCGACCAGATTCAAGTCCCCGATGCGCACCCACTTTGGGGACGTGCTAAACGAGGTACGGGTGCGTGAACACGTATATATAAAGACCAACAGATTTCGAAACTACGCTCACCCGTATATGGAAGTACAATGGGCGGCGGTCATCACAAAGTTCTCGCTTATCAAGCTGCCACCGCACTTGTATTGGATTTGCCCTGTGTCCGCCTCGAAGCCTACCGCCGCCTGCGAAAACAGATTCGATGGTTCAGGTTTCAGGTTAAGCAGCATCGTAAAGCCAGTTTATCAGCTCCAGCGGAATCTCTACCATATGGGGGTATTCACCAGGCCTCGCCAGTATGCGCCCATCGAAATCGGCGTCGTTGGCGTCGTCTGCTACGGCGGTGTCGTTGGGAAAGATACGTTCCACATACTCGGAATATTCTGTGGGGACGGAGACGATGCCAGTGAATCGTGCAACAACTTGTCTCCGAGCCACTTACTCTGCTCACAGATGCGACGCCTTCGCCTGTTTTTCTTCTTCTTGAAGCCACCTGGAGGCGGTGGAAAGGGCTGACCAGGCCTAGGCGGGGGCATGTGATGCTTGTGCTTGGGCTGTGGCAGATTCTCGACTCGATCGAACTGGAACTCGCTTATGTGATACCACATCTTGTCCTCCAGCTCATTGGACCCGTTCGAGTCAGGAAACAATATGTCTCGTTCGATGGGAAAGAAAATCGTGTCTCTGTTTGGAGGGGGTCCTTGGGTCCGTGGCGTTCGAGGTGGCGGGGATGGCGGCGGAGCTGGTGGTGGCCGCTGGGCTTGGCAGCAGAGCACGAAAACTGATATCAGGGACAACGCAGCGGAAGAAAACATTCTCGAAAAGCTGCTAGCGCGGCGAATGTCGGAGGCAGACTAACGCTTCACTCGGTCAGAACAATCCCAAGAAACCATAATCGCCCCACCTTATCAGCGTTGGAAGAGTCTTGAAGTCATTAACAATTTCAAATTTATTTTCGTGAAGCATTAAATGTTAATTCTTAGGCTGGAGGGATTCACAATGTTTGCCACTCGGGGAGCGTGGACTTGGGTTGTGCCACCGATCTGCTCGTACTGAGCAATGATGGCCCGCTGTATGGCCTCCAGCTCTCGATCGTTGCTGTAACGCAGCACACTCACGGTGGGATCATTTCCAGCGGGTTGCGGTTGTGGTGCTGGAACAGGTGCTGGGGCAGGGGCAGGGGCACCGTGTCCCATGGCCAGGAGGGTAACGAATAGAAGCAGCTGAACGAGATATGCAAGGTGTCAATTAGGAAAAGATTCCCTCTCTAGAACAGTCGGAACTCACGCAAATCGTCTTCATCTTGGCGACAGTCTTGAAGTAAACTAAACAGCGCGTCCTCACCGGCATTCGCTTTTATAGGCAAAACGTTAACTCAGACGGCATAGCCTATCATTGTGATAATTTGCAGCAATTTGAACTTGAACAACTTTGGCTAAACACGTTTTCAATTCGATTTGCTTAAAATATTTACCCCTCCTAGAGCTCTGATTTTCCGAAATCGCAGATACCGACCCGTTTTTATCTAAAATTCGTTGTAGTGCTGCCGGCAGACGTTAGATCTGATGGCGAACACTTCATTTATGCATAATAAATTCGCCTGGTTTTGTTTTGTTAAACTGGATTCAAAACTGGGTGAGAGCTTCGATCGTTATGGCAGTGTCAACACAAAATCAAAAGTCTTATTTTGTTTCCATTAAATAGAATGTGTTCTTTCAACGATGGGGAAAGTGACATGCTACATCAAAATATGTAAATCTCTGAATTCTAGGTGCATATGACTCAAATTTTGGGAGAGAAGTTTCTAACGCACAAAAGGGAGCATCGTCATTATATCTTAAATATTAAATTAATATGCTTTTTTGTTGTGAAGCAGTACAAAACAACAACAAAGAATTACATTTTATTTGACTGCCACATTCAGCTGTCCACTAATGTATTTCAACCAAATGTTTCCGAGATGTTCAAACTGCAGAGTATTATTTTTAATTATATTTATTTTTACTAATTATCAATATTCAATTATGGCGTCTGTGATTTTGAATATATTTAAAAATTGTCCGTTCTATACAATCCGGACTGTGATCAAATCGGGCTCTATTCATACATACATATGTAAATATGTATATGTATACACTTTAACGGCTGGAAATTTTACATGATTTCTACACAAAATTTGTTGATAAAAGTAATATATGTACATAAGTACATAAAAAGGCTCCCAGTTATTTTGTTAAGTTAATCTTTTGTTGTAATAAAGTACTCTTACCCATAACTAGTTAAAATAATTATTAGTTTCATCGTCGTGAACGGCACTTGACCAAAGAAATACGTTTAACTCTCACATTCCGCTAAAAAATATTTATAATGTATTTTACTCTGGGTTACGGCTACCTACGCCTTCGGATTATGTTGGGGGATTGGCAATACTGAAAAAAGTGTATCCCAATATTTCCACACTGACAACGAATATTAAAAAAAAACGAGAAAGAACGTACGGAGTCGCTGTACTACTTTTATACCCGTACTCAGTCAGTACACATGTGATTTATGTGGAATTTTCAAATGTTGTATCAGTTTTTACATGTGTTTGCTGCATCTGTCATCTACATCTACATCAGTTCTCACAACAACACACGTAAACTGCACGAGACAGAGCGTGAGTGTGAGTGTGAGAATCAACCTTAATAATAATGTATATTTTGTTGCGGGGGGCAACCCTAGCAAGGGGACTCGCCGCTGAAAATTCATATGATCATTGTGGCTTAAATAATGATCCGATTTGAACCAAATTCGGGCATCTGGTAGATAAGGTCATTATCTACGAAACTAAATATATTGTATATATAGGTATAGGTATATTGTATTTGTGGTATTTGCTGTCTGTCCGTCTTGTTTCTCGCCCATTGCTCGGCGGCTATAAGAGCTAGAGAGACCAAAATTTTTTCCATACGGATGTTATATCTCACTCCTAGAAAAATGTTTCAAAATTTCGGCCCGCGCACTTCCGCCCCCACAAAGGGCGCACATCTGTGGCGTGCACAATTTTGAATATAACAAAAAAATATAGAGAAAAAAATCAAGTGCTCAAATCTGAATCGGATCGTATCATTAATATAGCCACAATAGAGAAAAACATTCGAAAAAACTTAGCTCCCTCTCGCTCGCACTCACACAAAAACGAGATGATTTGGTTTTTCGTACAAATGAACGCCTGGATCTCAGAGACTATAAGAGCTAAAGCAACCAAACTTTCTGTCCACACTCCTGTGATACCAAACCGAAACAAGTGTATTTCAAAATTTCGCCCCGCCCTTTTCGCTCCCCCAAAAGAAGAAAATCCACAATTTTTAAGATAGAAAAAAACGAAAAATGCAGTATCGTAGAGAATGACCATATTTACCAGATTCCCGAATTTAATTCAGATCGGATCATTATTGTAGCCAAAATGATCAAATGAATTTTCAGCAGCGGGAATACCCCGCGCCCTTTCAGCGTTTCCCCACGCCCGATTCCAGCGTAAGTCTTTTATGGGGTTGATTGTCGCTACAGATTCTCCCTCTCGCTCACACACTGCTCATACATTCTGCCTCGTGCAGTGTACGTGTGTTGTTGTGAGAAAGATGATGATGTAGATGTACAGGTGTTCTTTTTTTTTCTTTTTTAACTTTATATATCTATCTTAGTCATATTTTCTTTAATCTAAACAAATCAAAGTTTTTCCAAAACTTATATCAATTGTCTTTAAACAAAAAGTAAAAACAGTTTCACAAACCCTTTAATTTACAAGAAAATTCAAGTTTTCCTTAAATCCGCCAATTTTGGCGGTGTAAGGTGTACGAAGATAAATGTTTAAATTAAATCGATATTTTTCTATTTTTGGTCTTGTTTTATAATATATTGAGTATCTGGCAGCTAATACTCGGTATATCCACCATTATTTTGCAGGACTTTCTCCATTCGTCTTGGCATGGAGGATGTTAACTTGCGACAAGTTTCAATTTGAATATTGTACCATGTTCTTTGGAAAATACCCCAAAGTTAATTTTTATTTTGACAAAAAGTCTTTCCAACCTCTCTTTGGAGTTCAGCCCAGAGATTCTCGATGGGATTGAGGTCCGGGGATTGACTTGGCCACTCAAGAACATTTACATTTTGCTCTCGGAACCAATCCTTTACTAGTCGAGAGGCGTGTTTCGGGTCATTATCCTGCTGGAACTTCCATAAAAGTGGCATATTATCCTCGGCATATAATAGTCTTCAATAGATCTATGTATACGAATCTGTCCATTATTCCGTCAATACGATGAATCGGACCAACATCATACCATAAAAAGCAGCCCCATACCATTAGACAACCACTTCCATGTTTCACAGTTTTAAATGTGTACCTGGGATCAAACGAACATTCCTTTTGGCATCATTTCCAAATAAATTTAACTGGGTTTCGTCACTTCAGAGGATATTAAGCCATTTTTTCCCACCCTTCGGTCTGCACCAGATTCTACGATGTAGTACAAATTTTTTCCTCATCTGTAAATTTTCCGACCGAAGCAAATTCTATCTGGTAGGTTTTCTATTGCCAATCGTCGCCGAACAGTGCGGGATAATACAATATTCCCAATTTCGTTGTAAATCGTCCTGGATGACTTGAATGGGTGGCGTTTAACCAACTGAACCATGCGATCATCGGTCTCAGATGATGATTTTTTATGTGTTCCCCGACTTTATCCCATTTTTAACGGTTTTAAGGCATTGGTTACGAAGTTTGGAGATCGTTTCAATAACCTTGCAATGGATTTCTAAATTTGTCTTACATTTTGGAGTCGTCGAATGAGAGTTTTCTCCTCCGCACTGCAGTGACGCCCACGACCCATCTAATACACTTTTAATGGATTTTAAGTCACCATTTAGTTATATTTTCCTAATACCTTACCTTCTGCAACCAAATAATTATCTTAATAAACTACAAATTAATGTTTTGCTTCATACACCTATTTTATTGACCAGCCGAACAATCCAAAATTTTTCCCAGAAAGCTAATAAATCCCAAAAAATTCACCCAGTTCGAAACGAAACAGTGTGACCATATTATAAAAGTATAGTTTCCATATAAAAAGTTATGTTTAGATTGATTTAAAGCGATATTAAACGAGAAAGAACATACGGAGTCGCTGTAAACGCGACTCTACTTTTATACCCGTACTCAGTCAATACACACGTGATTTATGTGGAATTTTTAAATGTTTTATCAGTTTTTACATTTTACATTTTTTTTTTGCTACATTGTCATCTACACTTATGTACAAAATAATAGGTGTGAATTTTTTTTTTTTTTTAATATCGCTTTAAATCAATCTAAACATAACTTATTATATCACACTCACACTCACGCTCACAGACTCTGCCTCGTGCAGTGTACGTGTATTGTTGTGAGAACTGATGTAGATGTAGATGACAGATGTAGCAAACAAATGTCAAATGTAAAATGTAAGCGACTCCGTACGTTCTTTCTCGTTTATTTTTAAAATGTGCATTTGACTTTGAATGTTTGAAACTCCTCATTCAAAATTTATGAAAGATCTGAGGCTCTCGGAGTCAGTCATATTAATATATGTACGTACATATTATACATTTAAATAAGAGTAGGTGTATACGAAGGTGTCGTAAGGAGGTACATACCCAGACACCCAATCACTATGGGGAGGGGAACATATGCATTCAGATAGTCATGTAAGAGTACGGATCATGTAGTATACAAATGTCATTAATGGTCCGATGCAATATGCAAATGCAAGCCAAGGGCTTAAGCTAGTTTGCGAGTTTAGCACACCCAACTCTCTGATTGCATAAGCCTGTCTTTCTGATCAGGTCGGGCCTGCCTAAATCACACAGCATACAGCCGACCGATTCCCTAATTTGAATAGATTTACACACTCTGCGCCCTACAAATGTGTAAAGTATTTGATCCAATTAAAAGTCGACGCTCAAATGAACTGGAACTGGAACATGCCGGAAAATTAAATGAAATTCGGACGATTGAATTTCCAAACCACCTGCCGCACAGCGTTGTGGAATGTGCATTTTCATCTGCGGCCGTAGAGACACTTGCTGCAGTATAAATACGGGCCGCGATGCAATTTTGAGACAAAGGTAGCTAGACGGCCACGCAGCACACACACATCCAATCTTCCCAGCCTTCTGGTGTGCAACCCTCAAACACTCGTACAAAATGCGCGCTTTTCTGGTGAGTTCTCAGCCTAGAGTAGTGCCGCTTATAGATGGTCTCTAATGTACAACCTAACCACGATAGATGCTTTGCTTGGTGGCCATTGCCCGAGGCCAGTACGACTACACACCCGGATCGCATGCCGGAGACGGCCACGGAGGACTGATTGGCGTGTCCAGCAGTGGTGCTGCCCAGCTCTCCGAGCCCATACTCATTGCCAACGAGTTCAACAAAGAGTTCTTCTCGTACAGCGCCCCAGAGCAGGAGTACGACAACCCCCAAGCCAACGAGCAGATTGCCAATTCGCTGAAGAAGAACCTGCGAGTGCTCTTCATCAAGGGGCCGGAGAACACGGGTCTCGAGCAGGCAGCCCTCCAGCTTGCCACCTCGGCCTCCGACGACCGCACCGCCATCTACGTGCTCAACAAGCAAGCGGACATCGGTGATCTGACCAACAAGCTGAACCAGATCAAGGTGCAGGCGAGCCACAAGCCGGAGGTGCACTTCGTCAAGTACCGCACGCAGAGCGACGCGGAGAATGCTCAGCGGACTATTCAGGCTCAGTACGACTCGCTGCCTGGTCCCTCCAGCAATCACAATGCGGGCTCCTCGGCCCCGGTCCTGGACTTTGCCTCCAAGGGCGTTGTTAGCGGCATCGTGGGAGGTGGTTCTGTGGCCACGGCCGATCTAGGTGCTCCATCGACTAGCGCGTATTTGCCACCACCCAACCGAAGGTTTTAGACATTAGCAACGTATACTCTAGATGTAGATTAATAATAAAATAAATGATTATTTGTAAAAGAAATTTATTAGCTAAATTGTGGAATGTCTATCACGGTTCATCACAACAAAACGCTAAATATTAGCATGCAGGATTAGCCTGGGGGGAACATATACTGTAAGACTTCAAGTTGAGTACTCATCTAGTGGATAAATGTTAAGCATTATAAATGTAAGAGCACTAAAATTAGGAAACAGAATTATAGAACTGTATTGGAACAGGGTGGTATTTATCGGTTAAAGTATTTCCTTTTTGTAATCACGGCGGAGAAACACTTACTATACAGCTTACATAGTTCTTGATCTAATGGAATCTACATTTTTGAATGCTAGACGCAGCTAAGAATGAGAAGATACATGTAATTGAACAGTACAGACAATACCCTCATCCCCACCACAAAAGGCTGATAATGCCAAACAAAAATTGGATGTGAGACGGAATGAAATCTTTTTCATTGTGAAGAGTTTTATTGAAATTAAAGCAAACAAAAGCCAACGCTGCTTTCTTTGGCCACAAACAAACGTTTGGCTATTTCTGCGTTTTGTTTTGTCTATGCTTTGGATTGCAAATGTGCTGATGATTTTTTACACTAAATAGAAAAAATAAACTAAATTTAGCATAAACTAATTTATGCACAGGAGACCCTGCTGCGGGGAAGAGCGTATCTGGTCCGGACTGCTCTTAGCGTATAATCAAGGCGGATCGTCTCCCACGACTTGGGCGCACCTGTGTTCGTGTGTGCGTGATGGGGTCTACCTGTCTACGGGTACATATGCATAAAAAATGACTTTCTTTCGTTGGTCTTCCTCGTTTTGTCAACCAATGCGAGTCTTTAGCTATTAATATTTTGCATTTATTTAGATTCAGCGATGACAATGGGAAATATTAGACGATTATTCAAATTCAAATACGATGTTGGTGTCCGAGGTGGAAGCTGGCGGCTGGCGGCTGGCGGCTGGAACTGGGCTCGCGTTAGATAATAGCCCCACATCGCATCTGCGATGCATCTTCGGATATGGATCCGTGATTTGCCAACCGCTAACGAGGCGGATTACATATTCGCTGCCGCCTAGCCTGGGCGACAATAGATTTGATAATTTTATAGCAGGGCCTAAATGTTTGTTTCTTTTTGGAGAAACGAAATGGGATTTCTAATGCGTTGACTCTTTCCAGTTGGAGTCATATAAAAACATTGCTATTGGGCAGCCAGGGCATCAGTCGACCCTTGCAGTTCAGACAGTTCGAAGTGAAAATGAAACAGTTTGCTGTTCTATTGGTAAGTGATAACCAACCTCTGCGGTGTCTCCGCACCTTCTCATGCTCGTTCCTCTCGTTTCCTTTGCAGTGCCTAGCAGCTCTCGCTGCAGCCGCGCCCCAAGGCTACAAGTACCAGCCACAGGGACCTGCGCTTCCCATCGGCAATCTGCGCCCGCAGACGCCTCTGTCCCCCAGTGGAATATACTCATCCGCTGCCGGCCCTGCTCTGGGACAGATCGCCGTGCAGTCGCTGCAGCCCCAGCAGCAAGCTATCCAAACCGTGCAGACTAGTGCACCCCTTCCTGTGTCCCAGCCCCAGGTTCAGCAGACAGTGATCAACTCCCTGCCACAGCAGCCCGTGTTCAATGCCGTGCCCCAGCAGAACCTGGTCCACACCGTGCAACAGCCACAGCAGCAGATCGTCTACCAGCAGCCCCAGCAGCACCAACAGCCCCAACAGATTCAGCAGATCCAGCAGATTCAGCAGATCCAGCATCAGCCCCAACAGATCGTGCAGACGCAGTACGTGCAGCGTCCCGCTATCGTCACCAAGGACATTTACATCCATTCCGCCCCCGATGAGACCGAGGAGAGCCGCCAGGACGAGCCACAGCTCGACAACCTGCCCATTCGCAAGAACTACCGCATTGTGTTCATCAAGGCGCCGTCCCAGAACCTGAAATACACCGCCGCCGCCCTGAAGCGCGCCCAGTCGAGCAACGAGGAGAAGACCGTCATTTACGT
Source organism: Drosophila bifasciata (assembly GCA_009664405.1). Taxonomy (NCBI): domain Eukaryota; kingdom Metazoa; phylum Arthropoda; class Insecta; order Diptera; family Drosophilidae; genus Drosophila; species Drosophila bifasciata. The sequence continues at coordinate 33,159,581 of CM019044.1, forward strand.
GCTGTCGAAGAAGCCTGATCTCACGGAGATCCAGCAGCAGCTGCAGGTCACTCAGACGGAGTCCAAGGTGCACAAGCCCGAGGTCTACTTTATCAAGTACAAGACCCAGGAGGAGGCTCAGCGCGCACAGCAGGAGATCCAGGCGCAGTACGATGCTTTGGGTGGCGCTACCCATATATCGGACGAGGGCGTTGCCCCCATCACCAGCGTCTCGGGTGGATCCCTCAACCTGGGCCACATCTTGTCCCAGGTGCAGGCGCCAAGCATTGTCCAGCAGCAGCCCCAGATCCAGACCATCGTTCAGCAACAGCAGCAGCAGCCCATCCATCAGCAGAACTCCTTTGTGCAGCAAACCTCCTCCTTTGCACCCAGCGTGCCGCAAAGGACCTATGTGCCGGCGAAGAGCTTCAAATAAGCTAAGGGGTCGCAGACCTGCTGCCTGCCCACATATCGTCCATTATTATTATCAACAGTCGCCACATTCTAGCTTATTTTAATTTATTGTAAACGCGATTATGGAGCCAAAATAAAGCAATATTGAAAGTACTAAAAAATACTACTATTTCGAGGTGGAAGAGTTTTGTTAATTTGACGTACTTGTGTAACTTTACTACTTTCTTTTGCTACATACATACATACATACATACTTCTCGAGTGGCCATATATGTACATATAGCTTATTCCTTATTATGGGTTAAGGGAATTAAACGGGCTGCCGTATTGGCTGTGAGAGTCTTGGCTCTTTGCAAAGAAACTCTGGAATGCTGACATTTGATTTCATTTTTTGATTTGATTACTTTTGAGTTTTTGGTGTCATTTGTATCTTATGTGCTTATGTAATATTTGAGTTTTCTTTCTCCTCTGAAAAATGCACGAAATGCTGGTATGCAGCATCGATAATCAAGATTTCATTTCGCCTAATCGACATTATGTAAGACAAATCATATGCTAATTAATGCGACCGGTTTCTCTTGATGCTCGCTGCTCTTGGCCGTTGGCCATTGATAATCATTTGACTAATGGATGTGGTAATGTAGAGCCATAGAAAATCACTTTGATCGCCTCTTTTGACAACTTTTTGGAGCCTATGGCCTATAAATAGTCATAAGTGTGGATTGCCCAATCCCCAATCCCAAATAGCAATAATTGAGAAACTCATGAGTGTCTGAATGTTGTCGGAGGATGAACAGAATAGTATGTATTGGTCTTAATATGTACAACATTGGGATACTTATAAGTATGACAGTCGGCTTAAACTAGGTCTGCGCCCATCCTATGCACGCAGATGGGCGGGCAAATATCTGTTGGGCACGACGCCCGAGAGCCCCCCGACAGGTGCCCCACTGGCACGCTGGCTATCCAGAACTCCAATCACCGACGTCACTGGCGCCACGCCTTCGTCTGACACCTGCGAAGTTCCTCCTAGCTGGTCGTATTGAGCTAGAAGAGAGAATAACCATCAGTGAGCAATGTGTCTATAGTGAGTGGATGACTGGACAATGGACGCAATGACAAATGCTTAGAGGGCCTTGGACTCAAACATTCAAAAGACGAGCGGCGAACTACCAGCGAACAGCAATAAAGTCTTGATGCATATTAATGAGGCACTCAAGAGTGGCAGACGTGTGGTGTGGGTGTGGGGGTGCGGGGTGTGGGGTGGGGGTGTGGGTGTTGCCTACCTTGGATGGTGCGCTGCGCATGCGCAGCTTCCTCCTGGGTCTTGTACTTGATAAAGAAGACCTCTGGCTTATTGGGCGGCTTGGGCGCGACATCCTCCAGGGCAGTCTGCAGCTCCAGAGGGTCGGGCTTCTTGGTCAGCACATAGATGATAGTCTTCTCCTCCACTGGGGCAATACGCAGTGCAGTTTTGCTGACACTCGGCGTTGGCGCCTTGATAAACACGATGCGGTAGTGCTTGCGCGGTGGCGCAACCGGCAGAACAGGCTGTGGATAGTGCTCCTCGGGATCCTCCGCGGGTGGCACATGAACATAGATATCCTTAGAGACATGATGCTGTTGCTGTTGCTGCTGCTGCTGATACTGATGCTGATGGGGCAGCTGGTTGTACGCAAAGTTTCCATTCAGCTGCGTTTGTTGTGGGAGGACTGACTGCTGCTGCTGCTGTTGCTGTTGCTGGTAGAGCGGAGCCTGGATCTGCTGGGGCGCCGATGTGTAGCCTCCAGATAACACCTGCTGCACTCTAGGAGTCTGCAGCGCCTGCTGGAGGATGTTCTGCTCTGCGACGGTGGCAAACTGGGGAATGGCGGGCAGCTGCAACAGTCCAGACTGGTAGTTGTATCCCTGTGGCACGGCCACTGCCAGGCCCAGAAGGCACGAAACCTAGAAAAATGCAAAGGCTGTAACTCTGTAAAGCTGTACATTGTGGCAGCAGCAGCGGTGGCAGCAACAGGGGTCCAAGGGCTTGCTTACAATGAAGACACGCATTTCCGCTTGCGATGAAGAGAGATGTCTCGGCTCAGGTATGTGCACCTGGAAGCTTGGCAATCACCGTTCAACTAAATGCTAATCATTGTCCGCCCAGACTTATAAGGCCCAGACTCGAAAGTGTCGCTCACGAGAGTTTCGCCGATGAGACGAAGAGTTTAAATGAAACTGAAACTGAGTCTGAGCCCTCAAATGCTGCTAAGCCACACGAATATGAAGACTACGACGAAGACGAAGAGCGTCTGCGACCAACGACCACCGAACACCGAACACCGACCACCACCGCTTTTTCACAAACTAGCTTGCGTTTTCAAGCAACCTTGGGATAGCGGTGACTATTGTGACCAGTTTCCGAAAAACCTCTCGAAACACTCTCCAGCTCCGCGATCCGACACGCAAAGCCCTGCGTCATCTTTTGGCTCGAAGTTGGACTCGGACTTGGACACAAAAGAGCCATCTCGCCGGAAGTCATATACTCGAATGTCCACACATGAAAGACTTTGTGTGGATTCAGAAATTTTGCTAGCTTTCATCGTTTTTGTGATTTCAGATACCCATAAGAGGTACGTATGTATGTATGTGTATGGTACATATATGTACATATGTATGTTGATGGCCGATTATGATTGACGAACCATTGGGACTAACAATTTTCAATATTCACCGCATAAACCACACGATAATTCCAATTAGTAATGGCGTCAAGTTTGGGGTTGATTTCCGATGACCCAATTATCGAGGATCACGATGCATCATTTTGCTGGGCTTGCAGATTTAATTGGACCAAACATGCTTGCATAATTGTCGGCGTCGGGGACTATGGATATGTACCATAGCTGTGATGTTTTGTGTTACCTTTTTGCAGCAAACAATTAAGATAATTTTTGGCAAGCAGCCGCCGTTGCCTTTGCCGTTGCCGTTGCCAGTCGCAACTCCAAATCTGAATGGATGTCCATCATTGGCTGTGACGATGTGGGTCACATTTTCAGTAGGCACAGCATCGGAAGATAAATGATGATGATGCCCTGATGTATGGCTGCAGATTAATCAAAGCCCAAATGGTATATGGTATCGTGGGTCAAGATGAAACACAATCCCGTCAAATGACCGCGTGGCGTGCGCTCCCATCCCACCTTTCCCCTCGCAAACTCTCCTACTACTCCGACAATTCGTCTAAAGAGCGATTGCGTAAGGGCTTATTTTGTGTTTTTGTCTGTTTGCTGTGAGGGCGTTACCAGGGGGAGGAGGCGGGTACGTTGCTGTTGCTGTACGCAAATTGTGGGCATCCCCAACTCCTGTTCTCCCCACTGGTCGTATTATTTATAAATATCAAATTTGACCGTCATTGGCTGGGGAATTATGCAATGATGCGAGTATTAACACTGTCTTCGCGGATCTGTTGCATAAACTTTGGATACGAGACAAAAGTACTTTGTTAGCAGCGACTCGCACTTTCGCATTTCGGATTTCGAACCACATCAATTTCACTTTCGTGCCCCTTCGTGTGAGGGAAATTAACATGGTCAAGGCTTGTGGCGCTAACATAGAGCCCCATATATATATTTACATACATATGTGCATACATATGTACACAGACGAATTAAATAATTAAAATATAATTAAAATGCCAATGCAAAATAATAATAAATTGGGAACGCCATTCCAATTCCAGTTGGCCGTCTGGCGATGCACCCAATGGAGTGGCTAAGTGTGAAATTCCACTTGTGT